>OY723392.1:34186753-34486753 GCA_963210295.1 Ophion ellenae
CACGAAGCAGGAGGCTCGCGCGCGCGCGGATTCGATTCCTCGAAAACTGTACGTTTTTCTCGCCGATAGAATGGCCGGGACGTCACCTGAATACATTATGTGTTTTCCAGCCCCGTCCCAGCCCCCTGGGGCTAGGATATTGAAATTTTTAATATCGTGGGCTGGCGGGGTGGTGGTAAGGGGCGAGACGGGGGTGAGCGACGAGAACCGATGGAAATCGCCGGGGAGCGGAGGGCAGACGAAGGGGGGTTGGGAGGAGAGAAGAACGGAAGAGAGGCGCGAGATGCGCGCATGAGAAAAGCCCAGAGAGGGTGAGAAGACCACCGGGCACGGAATGGGGTGGTTTTTCTCTACTTTTCTAATGTATATATATATATATGTGGAGAAAGAAAAATTTCAAGCCGTTGTATCTTCGCAACGCTGGCTATCAGCACCCCTGGCTGTTTTGGAGACCGTCCTCAACATTTTTCCCAAACGGATCGTTGATTTTGAGGAATAGAGGGTCCTGGAAATCACTCATAAATATATACGCTCACATGTAGGTAGAGGTGGTTTTAAAGAAACTGGGATTTACGTAATGTTGAGTATGGAGACAATTGGCTACTATGAGGACGGTCCTCCAAATCGATGGTCTCCAAAATAACTTTTCCATGTAGGTGCTGTGTGTGCTCTGTCTCCTGCTATGAGAACGCGACGTATGAAGCCGTCTATGGCCCCGCGAAAAGCGTCCCTCACGCATTTACCCAACCCCCGATTCATCCACCCCTCACCCATGCGAACACACACCCACGAGACATCGACACTTTTCCATACTCTTCCTCCTTTGGCAACTCCCTGTAGCGCGAATCCTTCTTTTCTTATATTTCCCTCTCACGCAGCCGCGATAGAAAGAAACCAGGCGTGCACGTGTGTGGGTGTACGTGTGTCTTTCTGTCTGTCCGAGGCTCCCCCGCCCCCCCGTGCACGTATGTGCCCTCACCATGGGAACTGCCGATTCCAGCATACATGTATTTCTTATCATCTCTGTATATCCTACGCCGAGCTATACTCAACTTTTATTTCATCGACGTATCGTGCATATATGTGGGTACGATTATTGTACGGTCTCGCTGAATCCGACGAAATGCTGGGCCCTCATTTTTTCCCGGGATAACACTCCCAACCTATTGTGTCTTTCTTCAATGGAAAAAATTATTTTTCGAATTGATTATTGTTTTTTTATGATTTTTAAAGTATTTTAATTATCGATTATAATTTTTTATGTTTCTTAAAAATACATTAATTATTTCTTACGAATTTTTTATTATTATGATTATTTTTCATGAATTTTTCAGTATTATGATGATTTTTTACGTTTTTTTTAATTATTAGGATTATTTGTAATACATTTTTTTAAAAATTATTATGATTATTTTTTGTGAATTTTCCATTGTTGTGATTATTCTTATTATTGTTCTTGTGTAGTTCGTAGGTATGACCGCGCTCTCTCTCTCTTTCTCTTTTGAATCACCCGCTTTCCTCTCAATCTGAAAAATCATTTTTCGGATTGCTTATTGTTTTTTTATGATTTTGAAAGTATTTTAATTAGTGATTATAATTTTTTATGTTTTTAAAAATATTCTCATTATTTCTTATGATTTTTTTATTATTATGATTATTTTTTAATGAATTTTCCTTCATTACATTTAATCATTTGTTGTGAATTTTACATTATTGTGATTATTCTTATTATTCTTATTCTTCTTGTCTAGTTTGTAAATTGACTGCGCTCTCTCTCTCTCTCTTCTCTCTCTCTCTCTCTCTCTCTCTCTCTCTCTCTCTCTCTTGAATCACCCGACTTCCTCCCAGTTTCATTTTCAAAAGCGAATTTTCACAGGAGGTTCGAACGGTGGAGTCAGTGAAAAAAAAGGGAGAAAAGCAGTTAAGGGGTGGCTAATTTGCATGCAACGGCTCGATTTATGACGCGAACCGATGCGTCGTATCGAATCCAGTCGTCGCGCGGGGAGGAGATATATATGCAAAAGCATCAGCAAGACCGATCGGGCAACCCCCGAGAGCTTGGGAAATAGAATGAGCCTATTCCCAGCAGTTGGAACCTCGATCCTAACGATATATATAAATATGTATGCATATATTACATCTCCTAATCCGATGAGTTGGATGCCATTCTCGTTTACCTCGGAGAGATACGTCGTTCTGCCCATTCTTGCACATCAAAATATCAAGGAATATTTCTCATTCGACCTATATTGACATAAGAAATCATTTTCATACACGTATGTATGTGAATGAATCTGGATTTTACAATTCCTTGTTTTTGGAGTTTCCAGCTTTTTGTTGTTATTTATTTATTGAAAATCGATCATTGTCAATTGTAAATAGATTTACAGCAGTGAGAATCAATCTCAAAGAATCTGGGAACCTTGACAGTTGGAATTAGGAATCGGGGAACCATTCAACTAATTGAAAATCGAACTATTTTCGTTAAAACAATTATATTGTTTAATATGATTAAACTTTTGTATTGTTTATTCATACAACTAATATATAAAATTGTATTTATTTGTTATATAAATAAAGAAATATATAAAATTAAAATTTATATAATTAAACAATAAACAATATCATTGTTTATGTTAAACATATAATTATATTAAACAATATAATTGATGACGTTCGCCTTTAGCTCTTCGAGGGTTATTGACCTTCTGGAATTGAAGGGACACTAAAAAGTTTGATCCAATTCGACCGTTTACGAAAAAGGGACAAGTGATTATGATTTTATTGGATGTTTATATATTTGATCCGTACAGGATATCTGAATTGACTGGAAAATAAATCAGTATTTCAAAGATCATAAAAAAACAGAATGCTGCTCCAGCTAATCGATAGCTCAAAAATCATGAAAAAGTCATGAAAAACCTAAAAATCATTAAAGTCATGAAGCAAATATCAATGAAGAGAGATGGAGGCATTTTGGAAGATTGGCAAGTCTATTGCAAAACTATTCCAATTTTTGCAACTAATCGTTCGACGGAACGTTAAAAAGCCCCCTATTCGCAGATATGAGGCTCCCAAACGCTTTAACCGGAAATGAAAAGATCGCTGTTGGTGTATCAAACCCATCGAAGCGTTGGTACGCGTTTGACCTGGATTTTTCAAATGAGATCATCATAATAGGTCCGCGCTCGTGTCGTCCGCGCGTTTGCCATCGGTCACTTCACCGTTGGGAAAAATAGACAGTTGCCCTCGTGACAGGAGAAAGAGCGACCCATCCTCTCTTCTCCTACCTGGCGAGCTGGAGGACACCCTCGTGTGGCCCGCGCATCCGGTCGGCAACCTTCCTGGATATCAGTATTATTCTAGGATCCATGGTACGCGCGGTGATCCAGTTTCGGGAAAATGGTCAACGCAGGTGACCCAAGTTGAATCGGTTGGCGGTACAGACTTATTCAGAATTAATGGACTAAGCTGATCGACCGAGAGATCCTAGGAGAATCATGAGGAATAACCATGATCCAATTGAAAAATTGATCACGCGGGTCCAGATTATCAGATGACGAGCTACGTCAGCTGGTCGTCCGGTTTTCCTCATTCAAATGATTAAGAGCCGTCATTGATAAAGGATCTCTTGCAAACCATAAACAACAACCTCATTGATCAGATGTAAAAGCAAAAGGAAACATTGGTACTTTATCCTCTGCGATTTGGACAAATCCAAATGGGTAGTCAATGAAGCCTATATGGAAACTGGAATACCGGATTCTGAACTCCGTATTCCGGTCTGTCCATGAAACTATGGACCAGTAGGTAGCCCTGCTGCTTATGGGAGTTTAAATACTGCACGCATGGGAAATACAGTGCTTGGTAAATCTGCAAGGATAAATCTGACAGATATGGTTCCTAACCTTAATTGATCACGGTTAGGCAATAGACAATAGCAGAACAGCTTATTATTGTAGATTCCAGTGCAATACCTCTCAATAGCATCTTACTAAAGAGTAGTGTGACAAATTGATGACAACAAATTAGCAAACTGAAAGGTGTTCTTCTCTATTTGTACCATTTAACAAAGAGTTGGGTTTCCGAGTTTTTGGAGGCAGAATAACGTCTGTTGAGGCATCAATGAAAATTGATGCAGAATGCTCAAGACGAAGAACAAATAGTTGGGCTAAAAAGCCGCACATAACCACTTGTCTCGAAACAGTGGATACAACAAATCATGGTGACATGTCTTGATGCCATGATGATCACTTGAACTGCGTTGTCTGATTCATCGCTACGTCGATAGGACTCGGGTCATTACGAAAGCTCCCAGTTTCACTTTTTTCAACCATCTTTGCAGAAGATTTGGACTCCTAGTCTTCCTGCAAGAGCTTGGATGACTTCTGGAACATGCTGTACAGAAGTGACCCATCGAGTGGGTTTCGTCCAAGCTGTCCTGTTTGATACAAGGTCGTTGAAAAGTACGTTCCCCAGAAGAATCGGACAGACGTATAAAGGGCTGAATGCAAAGGACGTTACTGTGTTCTATTATTTTGGCTGCTTAGGGTTCAATCCTAGCGGCCTACTTTCCATCTACCTGGTCCGGGCTTTTGGCAATTGGTCCGAGCGCGCAAAAAGGGATGAGAGGACAGGAGCGATAATTCGGTCAGTTCGGTGTTCGCTGGTGGACATTGAGTCGAGCCAGCCGTTCGTGGCGAAACGGCGCGTGCCCGTTTGGAATGTGACCAATGTCCATTTCCAACGAAGACGAGGAATCCTCGAAAGGGAGTCTCTCGCAAGGGGCGCGAGCCTGCCGACCGACCAGTAGCAGTAACTTGCGAGGGTCGAACGGCCGAGGGCCCCGAGAAAGAGAGGGAGAGAGAGAGAAGCCGGGGGGTCAGCCAATGACCCTGGGCGTGCGGCCCGGCCCCGACCCCTTTGGTGGTCAAAACAGGCGGAAACATGGCCTGACCCTCGTATATCAAATCCGAGAAGGTAAAAAATTTTACGCTCATGTTCCACGTACAACCTTGGTTCGATATCCTCCGCTTTATGCTGCCTCCAGGTACTGCATCATTCGCGGTGCCCATATGGACGAATGACGTCGACCCTCGACCTCTCCAGAGGAAAAAGGGGCCCGTTCTACGAGGGGACACGCGCGCGCCGTCCATCGTGTCCGATTAAAAACAAATTCGTAAGGAATGATGCTCCAGAAGCCTCCATAATCAGCAGCTGTAGAGTGAATCTGTGTAGCTGGACACTCCATATTCTTATTGCCTAAGGCAACGATGCTTTTCATTATAATCTGCTGACCGCCATAGGAGACGAACTGTCAACCATTTTTCAACTGAAAAGTCGGATTCCCGATACTGAATGGATCAAGAACCGTTATTAGGGATCAATTAGTTATTGATCAAGTACGAAATGTCCACTCATTCAATAAACCCAATTGTTTCCTCTTCTCATTTTTCGAAACAGAAATCATTCATCTGGCAACAAAGAGCAAAACCTCCAAAAAGCTGCCACTGAATACATGAAATCCTCAATTTAAACTACCCCTTGTTGACAGAGACCAACAAGAACGCCTTCATTCCCCAAAATGGTAGCCCAAAATGGAGCCTTGTTCTTCTTACTGCGGACGCAAATCTTTCGCGAGATCAAGCTTGCGGCTCCATTTGCCAACTATTTAGTCTTTTCAATGGCCTGCAACTCTGTGCCCGGAATTACCGGAGTTGCGATACCCTTACTGGAGATCAATTAGTTATTGATCAAGTACGAAACTTCCACTCATCAATAAACCCGAATTGGTTCCTCTTCTCATCTTTCGAAATAGATATTCGTTCCTCTGACAACGAAGACCAAATACCAAAACCTCCGAAAATATTTTACTCAACACATGAAATCCTCAATCTAAACTACCCCTTGTTGACAGACACCAACAAGAACGCCGTCATACCCCAAAATGGTAGCCCAAAATGAAGCCTTGATCTTCTCACTGCAGACGCAAATCTTTCGTGAGATCAAGCTTGCGGCTCCATCTGCCAACTATTTAGTCTTTCCAATGCCCCGCAACTCTGTGCCCGGAGCTACCAGAGTTGCGAAACCCTTTCTGCTCGTATATGTACGTAGACATTTAACGCACAAGGGAAAACGGAGACATCTCGATCCGGGAGAGTTTAACGTTTGTGCAGGATCGTTAGTTCTTTCGTTCTGTTTTTACACTTTCTCTCTTCCTCTCCCTTCACATGTGCACACCGGGAAAAGCCTCGGGATTATATTATCCGTTGTGCATGGATGTTGGCTGGCTCGGAGGTCGTTCCGCGGGACGCCGTTAGCCCGGCTAAGAGAAGTACATAGTCTTGGCTATGTGCATGCACACTGGTGCACATACGTATATGTCATAGGTGGATACGAATGTACCAACTGCCAACAAGCAAAAGGGCTGGAAGCAAGGGTTACCGTGTCCAAAGTGGTGG
This sequence comes from Ophion ellenae, assembly GCA_963210295.1. NCBI lineage: Eukaryota > Metazoa > Arthropoda > Insecta > Hymenoptera > Ichneumonidae > Ophion > Ophion ellenae. Next base: position 34,193,215 of record OY723392.1, read on the forward strand.
TGGGCTTGGGTCTTTACGCTCGTTAGACATCTCCACACGTGTGGGTGTGTGTGTATGTGGAGCGCTCGTTACAGAGCTTCCACTCTGCAGATTCAATATTCTAACCAAAATCCCCGGGGCTAGAGGCAGAAGCAAAACTTTGTCGGGTGAGGAGCCTTGCTCTCTATCTCTCTCGTCTCCGCGTCCGTGTATGTGCTTGCTCGACGTTTCGCTTGGAGCTTCTGTGGTTGCACACACGAGGTAGCTACACTGTGGACCAGGAAAGGAGGGCGCTAGGGAGTGGGCTGGGGCTGGCTAGGGGCGAGAGAAGGAAGAGGGTTAAACGTGCCTTCCCTCCTATGTAAGGGTACACGAACTACGACGACGCAAGCACCGAGCCCATCTATTCAAGGGGGTCTGAAATTTCGTCGTCGTTGGTATGGTAAACTCGTGCGGTCCTTGAGAAGAGGGTCTGAGGGACCATTTCCACATACGGAAAGTTACTTGACGGACTTGCCGTACAGTTAATCCCGAAAGCCTCCAACCTTCCAGCAGCCATTTTCTTGCTCGCAAAGCTACCAATGGGATTGGCTTTGATCGGATGAGAATGACAGTCTGAGAAGGTGTGTACACCTCGCTGTATGTAGGAAAGGATCGATCGGTCATCAGCGTTCCTCAAGGGACCTTTTCCACATTCATCGATTTGCTCGTACAGTTGGTCCCGGAAGTCTCTAGCCTCCCAGCAACCATTTTCTTCCTCGCCACCCTGGCAATGGAATCCGTCTTCATTGGTTGAAAATGCCAGCCCGAAGAGTGTGTTTACCTTGCTGTATCTAAAAAGGGTCGATCGGTGTCATCAACATTCCTCAAGGAACCTTTTCCACACATGTGGACTTGCCCGCACAGTTGATCCCGGAAGTCTACAGCCTCCCGGAAGTCGCAGCCATTGTTTTGATCACCAATCTAGCAATGGAATCTGCCTTCATCGGATAAGAATGACAGCCCAAAGAGGAGTCTACACCCTGCTGTATCTAGGAACAGGCCTCTCGGTCATCAACATTCCTCAAGAGACCTTTTCCATACATGTGGAGTTACTTGATGGAGTTGCTCTTACAGCTCAATCCAAAATCCCAAAAAACTCACCTCCCCGGTGGCCATTTTTGCCCTTACTACTAATGGAAATGTCTTTAACCGAATGACGATGACAGCCCGGGAAGGCGGTGTATGCATCGCTATCTCGGAACGGATCGATCAGCCATCGATGGTCTTCAAGGATTCCCCATCTTGGAGGCGTATTTATCGGATGTTCATGCATAAATAGGGTTTCGTAGCCTGCGGCGTACGGCAAAAGGGAGTTGAAGGGAGAATTATGGTTCTCCGAGGTCTGCGAGCGTTTGGAACGAGGGCCGTTTCGAATGGCTCGACTGTACCATCTCGCGACCGAAGGCGTGTGTACATCGGAACGTTGCACACAGGAGGAAAGGCCCGAGGCTATAGCTTCCCATCTTATCCTCTCTTCTTTACCCTCCGCATTACACACGGCGCTTTCCATGTCGCATCAATCAACTACAACGGAAATCCTCCTTTCGGAATACTTGCAGCTTGATAAGGTCGAGTTTTGGTATTGAAGTTTCGTTATGATCTGCCCGGACAACTAAATCCCACTCTTCCAAATGCCAGCGCTTTGGATTCTTATTAAGATTGGATGAATGGTCGAAGGCACACACTTGTGTACAATGTTGTACATGAGTTTTTCTAAGCTACCGATCATTACTCCTTATGGGGGATTACAGCATGATAGTAAAATATACAGTTGGATTGGCCCAGGTCAACAAGTCATCATTAGGGATGATGCCAGGAATCAACATCCGACTGACAGACGAGGATTTCACCTGGTACCACTGCTGGATAACTACACCTACTCGTCGCGAAGTCACCGGGCCTGATCTTGAGAACGAACTTCTTACCATTAGAGAATAATCTTTCTACTAATATGATATTGCAGCACCTGTCTGTAAATTCCATTCTTGAGGCTTTAGTTAAGTTGGTAGGGTGAGTCTAGGTTGCTAAGATGATGTCCATCACTGTTGGAGTCTTGTCCGTTTGTCTGTCTGTTTGAGCGTTGTTGGTGTGGAAGCTGCTGAAGTTTTTTTTATCCTAAACGTTTGAAATGTGAGAATAAACGCTTCCAGAATGTTCCTGCACTTTGTTCCATCCGGATCTGCCAATTATAATCGTATGAAATTCGATTTTCCTTTTAACAGGACTGTGGCTTGCCTTCAGCATCTATAAGGACCGGTTTCGATAAATGCTCAATGTGAAACAGCTTCCTTAGCTTGGATCATTGCCTGGCTCAATTTTTTGTTGGGTATTCCATGGTCCAAGGTAATGAACCATGCCTTGAGGTGAAGGACCAGCCAAATGGCCTCAACTTTTGGCACACTCAACTGGAACTCGTAGAACAGCGAACTTGCAAAGTTGCATCAACGTAGGCAATGAGAGGACCGTAGGTGACTTCGGTTGCGAGATCCTCAACCACTTCCTTGGTCGTTACGGATCATTATCAAGCTGGCGAATCGCTGATTCAACATGGAATGCGCCACATATCACGTAGACGCGTTCCACGTTCAGCAACTCGCTCCAAATTTGCTTGGTGTATGCGCTGTCGCTATGTTACGCGATATGGATGCCGAAATGCACTCCCATAAAGCAGAGAGCGCATCGCTGTCATGCTTGTCGCGGGTACAAGGATGAGTTACATGATCTGGAAATTCCAAGAGTTGTTACCCCGCAACCGACTACAGAGTATGGGTGTGGGTGTATCGGTACCTTCAACCTAGTGCACCCTGCTTTCAACGTCTTCTCGCGCACATTTCCCGTACATTTGAAAACACTCTCGTGCATCTGGACTCGACGTTTTTTTCGTGCCAAGCAGCGTTGGCTTGAGCCAGTACTCGGATGGGTGACCGCTCAGTCGCAACTTGCGCGAAGACTACATTGAGAAGAAAAACCAATTGAATCCAAAAAATATATTGGTTGACCCAAATAAATGTGCTGCTGCAGAGTGCCATCGATATATGAGATTGTTACAATACTATAAAATATTGGAACATGTGATTGATTTAAATAACATATTATTTTATTTGAAAAAGCTCTCCTTTTCTCTAAATATCTACATTATCCTTCAAATAAAATTATATTCTATTGAAATCATTCTATATATAATCCGTACATGTATGAATGAAATAATTAAGCGGTTGCTACAACATTTTTTGTTTCGTACAAAAATATAATCAATAGAATTAATTATTTCTTTACTGCATCGAAACAAACATGCCATGGGACGTAAGTTTTTCAATTTGTTTTAAATCTTAAATAAAAGTGAGCATTAGAATGATCATCCACGATAATAGTGGAGAGAATATCAGATATCCAATGGAATATCTATGGAGAGAACATATTAATATATAACAGATATTCAACTGATAAGAACAGATACTACACTTTGATCTTAGCCACCGGCCAAGAAGCGATACTCTTTAAAGTTTCTCCGGCGTTGAAGTAGATTTTCGGTTCGCGCTACGCTTACGAGAAACGAGCGCGCGTGCGGCTTCTAGCGGTTACTCCAAGAACTACGGGTTTCCTCACACCTATAATTTCGGTGGCGCTCGGCCATGATTTGGATGACTTTTTTCAACCAAATGCGCAAGAAACAATTTTTATTTTCGCATAATTTTTTTACCAATTCAGACATTTGCTTAATATTTTTAAATCAAAATAAAATATTAATATTTCAACGAATAATGTACTTGGAAATCAATATCGGATATGGTTAAAAAAATAAAATAACGTATTTACTCAATACAAATTTTATCTGAATCTATCTATCTGTACTCGAATCAACAATATTCATGTTATGAATAGAAACGCTTTTTGTTCGTTGCAGAAATGCATTCAAAACGATATAGTTTGCTCGCGATATTTTTTTAGATAGTTTCAGTAATATATTGTTCTCGGCTAACATCTTTTGAATGAAAAAAAAACTTTTAATTTTATCATGTTATTCAAGTCAATAGCGTTTTGTTTGGACTAATGAATCCGATTATTTACACCAACAATTTTACAATTGCATCAACGAAATTTAATTCAATAACACCAATGATTTTGGATCAATGATTTTTTTCTCAGTGTAGCTGGTGTAAAGGCACTTTCACCGAGTTTTCGATGGTGAATGCAGCTGACGACTCAGTGGAAACACGTGCTTGGGTGCAGCACAGGTTTTCGTCACTTTCCCTGTGCCCTTGTGCATACCGTAGTGAATTGAAAGTGGGTGGCTCTGGGCACTCCACGGATCTCTTATCAACCAGAAATGGCGAAGTGGTGAGTGTGGCCACACGAAAAAAAAAATCATAAACAAATTTGACAATTTTATCTGGACGTGAATTATTTTTCACAATGATCAACCTTCACACGTCAAATTTCGTTCGCAAAAAATATGGTTAAAAAAAGTTAGGAAATAATAAGCCGTCTGATAAAAAGCGTTGGAATTTTTTGTAGCGAATGCTCTCATCCAACTGTCACGATTTTTTGTTTGCCTATTGGAAAGAGAACAAAGTTCCGCTCCACTTTTGATGTTTAACGCGTCTCTAATGAGGTGCTCGCTGATCCACGGAAGGTTCGGCACCGTTCGCCAGGATACAACGTACGAGCCATAGTCAGGTTTCAGGTAGAGCCGATTTTTTTTAATGGTACCATATATATATATATGCTCCCGTTTTCAACCCCTATTTTTGGCGGATGCATTTTCGTTACCTGAGGAGTTTCTGGCGATTGTTGCCCGAAATGTTTCGACGTAGCGGGCTTACAGGCCAGGCTAAAAATGTCTCGTCAAAAAGAGAGCAAGAGAAAGGGCGAGAGTGAGAGAGAGAGAGGGGAGTAGAAAGAGAGAGAGATTGAAATTCAAATGAGACCGCGAGGATATTCTAATTTCGCGTGCTGAAACCCTTTTTCGGAGAGGAGGGGGACCAAAGGGCCCACGCAGCTGCTGCAAAGGGCCCAAATTATAGACCCAACATTTGGGTCCTTCCTTTCCTACGGGGCACAGATTCACGAAATGGAAGAGAGAGAGAAACAGAGAGAGAGAGAGAGAGAGAGAGAGAGAGAGAGAGAGAGAGAGAGAAAGAGAGAGAGAAAGAGAGAAGTACCAAGGGCTGGAGAGGAAGAAAAACGAAGAAAAAAAATCGAAATTCAGATGTGAGCCTACGCTAATCCAGGGAGTAGTGTAAGGGAGAGCCAGCGATCGGGACACGATCGATTTTGCATAGAGGAAAATTCGGGTTCCCAAAGCCACGTAGCTTAACGATATAAAAAAAGAAGGGAGACAGCGAGAGTGAGAGATGGAAAAAAAGAAACGTCATCCCTTCTCGCAGCGTCGAAAACGATTATTTTTCTTCCCTATAAGCCTGCGCTCATGCATTATTGCCTGGCTCCAACTGTAACTGAACGTGCTTACATTTTATGTATGCATGTAGATATGTAGATTTATTTCCCGCGTATGTGTGCTCCTGTGCGTATATAACCGTGAAATCTGCGATATTCAAGGGCTCCCTGTACCACCCCCGCACAATCCTCCCCCTGCGTCAAGACATCTCGTTTTCTGCAAGGATTTCGTACGGATTCCATTCTCTCCAGCCTCTCTCTCTCTCTCTCTCTCTCTGTCTCTATGTACACCGGAAGTATATTCGTTGCTTCCGGTATATTCGTCAGAGATATCGAGTAAAACTTTCTTCCACCCATCGTCGTGTGGATAAAAGAGAAACGCGGGCGTGGCGAAGATCGCTGAGACGAGAATATTGGGTTATCGTTCCAGCCTTACGAGTGGGGTGAGCGATCGAATTTCGCATCGAGACATTGCCTGAGAGACTCCCTACAGGCCTGAGTGGCAGAGTCCGCGATCGTCCCTCCGATGGGAATTTTTTAATGGCTTACGCCTAGGTGAAATTTTAAAAAATATCGATTTTTGGTTTTTGACAAATTTTCAAAATATGACATTACAAAAATATTCTCCGAAAATTTCGAGTCGATCGACGCGAAATTATTGTATAACTATATGTAATCAAATTATATAAAATATAAATGATATATAATTATATAAATTATATATTATATAACCAATTTATATAAAATTATTATATTACACATATTGTATAACCAAATTTTGAACGGATCTGTTCCAAATTGAGGGAGTTGTAGGCGTTTATAGGTAAGTGCCGCGAACCGGCGAACTTTAAGAGCGTTTTTATCAAAATTACTTTTTTTAAATCGGCGACCACGATATGAAAAAATCCACTACACCGATCAACTCTAAATTTTACATATCGAAAAGGAATGCTTCAACAGAGGATTTTTTTTTCGATGCCTAGTTTTTTTTATCAACGAAAATAGAGCGTTTTTTTTACCGAAAATCGATACATTCACTTTGGACTGCGGCCACTTTTTCAAAAATCAATATTTTATTAAATTCTTCATCCGAGCACTAGATAATTTTATGCGAAAACTAAACGTGTTTGATTTTTTTTTTGGATGATTTGTTTCCGAGCAGCAGTGCTCACCGTGAAGAACGTTTTTCAAATAGCCCTCTGCACAAAGCATTGTAGTGGGATGTTGAATAAGTTCTCGCTGTTTTTTCGTGAACATTACGCTTTATTTTTAAAAATCATTTCTAATGCTTTCAAACCTTTTGAAACTGTTGTGTGATCAACTCCCAATGATTCATGAAGACATTAGTCTCCATGAAGTAATGCCTCCAATTCAACACATCAAAATCATTATTTTTGAAGCGTCTAAACCAATATCTGCATGTTGCTTCCAACAGAGCATGGCCACCGTACGTCTCAACAAGAATTTTGTGCGCTTTAGGTGCGGATTTAAAAAAAAATAAAGTAGTGCAGTAAAATTCCACACACAGACTTTTTTGGCACGAAATTTGACATGTTTGACACTATGAAAGAACAGTTTTATTACACTTCGGCGAAATTACATACACTGAATTTGAAACTTGCTTATAGTACTTTTTTATAGATGCCTTACCATCTTAAGGATGCATTGCCCGTACATTCCCTACCAAAAGTGAGTTTCGGTGAGAATTTTGAATACCTTGCGATAACATTAAAATGTGAAAAAATCAACCGTATTGAAGATGCTAAGAACATTGGTTTTGAATAACAAGAATGCCAAAAATTTATAAATAAATTATTTAAACAAAAATTTGTTAAAAATATCTCCGGTAAACTTGATTTTTTGCGCCATTAAATGAATTATGATATTTTCCTGAATACGTATGATTTTTTAAAGAATTTTCTATCTATTTCGAAAATCCCGTTTTTGAAATTTTTCAGAGGCTGTACCTATGTCTCTGTTCATTCAATACCCCGGACACTTCTTGGATTCAATATGGAACATTGCTCCGAAAATTTATGACTCTTCAACTATTTTTTTTAATTAAAAAAATTAAAATGAAAATAGAATGAAATTTCTAAACAATTCATACCCATTAAGAAAAATCTACGAATTCATTTTATAATATAAAAAAGTAGTTCACCGGACATTCGGTGAACAATTTTTTTTTCAACAATTTACTTATAACTTTTTTGCATTATTATTACCGGAAATTAATGCTCTTGGCATCTTCAATGTGGTTGATTTTTCAAAAATTTCAATCTCATCGCAAAGTACTTAAAATTCTCGTCGAAACTCACTTTTGGTAAGCAATCGACGGGCAATACGTCCTTAAACTACTCGCACGCAGTTCTGGTAAGGCCATCTGTTGGAAAAAAGCTAGAACTTATTCAACGTCCTAATATTTACCATATTTATAAACATTTCTCAATACGGAAATTGTAAAAGATAAGCAAGACCATAATCTCGAATGTACGACAAAAAAAATCACTAAAATTCCTCTTTTCTCCGGTCACAAGGTAACAAGGAAAGGTTGCGAGGTCGATCTCTCCGATTACGATTAAATTTGGCATGCTTGTAGAATGGGTAAAAATAGGCGACACGTACTTTTTTATATCTACGGAACCCGATTTTTAAGGGTTGAAACGCACCCTCGAAAATTGGGGTGTTTTTCGTTTTTCGTCGATAACGTTTTAACGGTACGAGATATGAAAAAATTTCAAATTGCAACAATGTTTATTTTATTTCGTGTACTATACATTGGAAATAAGAACGATAACGCTGATGAAAAACGAAAAACACCCCAATTTTCGAGGGTGAATTTCACCCCTTAAAAATCGGGTCGCGCAGATATCAAAAAATACGTGTCGCCTATTTTTACCCATTCTACAAGCCTGCCAAATTTCCTCGAAATCGAAGATCGAAATCGAAATCTAGCAACCTTTCCTAGTAATGTAGCCCATCAAAAGGACTTTTCCAATATCCGAATTGGATAAAATCTCATAATCACATTATCAGGAAAAAAAACATGAAAAATTATGTCGGACAATGATTGAGGCTACCGAAGCCCTCTCACATCGAGTCTTCCCTGCAAAGCTTCCTCATAAATGACGGATAAATGACAGACGAATAGAATTTCCAAAAATCATAGCCCTCATCTCAGCATTGCATCTAGCCCTGCCAGCTCCCCAACCCGAAAAAAAACAACAACAATGTTACAAAATCAAAAATAATTACACCCCCATCTGCCAGCTCCCCAGCCCGAAAAAAGCAAAAACAATTTTACAAAATCAGAAATAATTACACCCCCACCTCCAAATTTCCAACAATCATCGTCCTCAAAAATCAGCCAGCTCCCCAACCCGAAAAAAAAAACAAAAACAATTTTACAAAATCAGAAATAATTACACCCCCACCTCGAAATTTCCAACCACCATCGTCGTAAAAAATCAGCCAGCTCCCCAGCCCGAAAAAGAAACAAAAACAATTTTACAAAATCAGGAATGATTACACCCCCACTTCAAAATATCCAACCATCATCGTCCTCAAAAATCACGCGCCACCTTTCTCATCCGACCGCACACACACCCTCCGCCCAGTAGGCTCGATAAATCGTCAACGGACTCGCTGGATATTTTTCTGGCTCCATCCTCGGTCCCCATTTTTCTGGGGACTCTGTTTCAAAGCTACGAAGCTCGGAGGGAAAAGCGGAGGTTGCGTGCCACGCTATGGGACTCGGAAGGGTGCGGGAGACCTCGAGGATCGCGCGAGACGGGCTGACATATCGAAAGGAAGAATAGAGAGCGAGGAGAGAACGAGAAAAATGGAAAATGAAAATGGTCTCTCGAGCATTTGGCCCCGTCTTCCCTCTCGCGCGGTTTTGCATAATCAAATCCCTCAACAACCCACCAGAATGCCGAGTATGTGTATATATATATATATATATATATATATATATATACACACATATATACACACACATGTGTGTGTGTGTGTGTGTGTGTGTGTGTGTGTGTAAAAGTAAACAGTATATAACATTGCTTTTATGCGTGTGAGATGTATATAATATGTGTTTGTATATATATATATACAGGGTGTCCGATTATGAATGGATAATCCCGCAACTGTCGATACACTGAGAAAAAAAAATCATCGATCCAGTATCATTGATGTTATCGAATGAAATTTCATTGATTCAATTGTAACATTGTTGGTGTGAATGATCGGATTTGTTAGTCCAAACAAAACGCTATTGACTTTAATAACATGATAACGGTAAACGTTTTTTTCATTCGAAATATATATTGTTAGCCGAGAATAATATGTTATTGAAACTATCTATCAAATTATCGCGAACATATTATATAGTTTTGAATGCATTTTCTGCAACGAACAAAAAAGCGTTTCAATTCATGACATGAATATTGTTGATTCGAGTACACAAGAAAAATTGAATTTCGCTCGTTTGATTTCGATAACATTTCTATTGAGTAAATATGTTATTTTATTTTTTCACCATATCCGATATTGATTGTCAAGTACATTGTTCGTTAAAATATTAATATTTTATTTTGATTGAAAAATATCAAGCAAATGTCTGACTTCGTGATCAGACATTTATTTGGGTCAACCAATGTATTTTTTTTATTCAATTGGTTTTTTGTCCTCAGTGCAGGTCAAATCATGCCCTACTATATACTGGAAATTTCAGTTTAGCAAAAGTCCCACGGTTTTCGAGATAAAAATCATTTGCTTTTGGTTTTTCGCATGCTATTTCTACAAATGATAATTTTTTTTGACCTGGTTTTTTTGCCAGAAAAAATACTCTTGGTTATTTGTTTTATCTATAAGAGTCTTCTTTTTAACCTTAAATGTTAAGGAAACTTTATGAAAAAAGATCTTGTGCTGAATTTTCATACAAACCAATTCGAACATCTGACTTCGATATCCTGCGGTGTAAAAAAAATGTAGTATGCATATCATGCCAATTACTTTAAAAAATTGATTAGTTATATATTGTCGATTTGTAGAAATGGCATGCAAAAAACCAAAAGCAGATGATTTTTTTTCAAAAAATAACATAAAGCCCAAAATCTCGAAAACCGTGGGACTTTTACTAAACTGAAATTCCAGCATAGAGTAGGACATGATCTGACCTATCGACAGTTGCAAGATTATCCATCGATAACAGGACACCCTGTATATATATATATATATATATATATATATATATATATATATATATATATATATATATATATATATATATATGTATATATGTATATATATGCACATATTATATACATCCCCCACGCTTAAAAGCAATGTTATATACTGTTCACTTTATATATATATATATATATATATATATATATATATATATATATATATATATATATATATATATATAACCAATGGTGAGATCGAAACACGCGAAGCCTTCGAAAAATTCAGTTTAGCGTTTCCCATGGCATGCTCTTTCGTGGTTTGGCAGGCTGCTCTCTTACTTTCTCTCTCTCTCTCTCTCTCTTTGACACACACACATACACCCACATGTGGATACATTTTCGCGTGTTACACACACATAGGCTCCAAGATGTTAAGCTCGCCCCTTTTCGACGAAAGTAAATTCCAGAAATAACTGAAAACACCCAAGCAAAGCTTTCTCGATCTCCCTACGCTGGAGCTTTCCATCTCGCTGTCCCGAGCAGTCCGATGGCTCCCCCATGCACGGCTCACCCTCGTAGCATTCTCGGAGGGTGCTTTCCGGCACCTTGACGCGAACGACCACGCGATGTATATACAAAATGGACGATAAAAAATGTTTAGTTAACGGGCCAATTCTTCTTGTGATACATATATATGTAATGTATGGAATGTGATATATTGTAAATATTGTGTGATATGTGTGTGACATATTTCATCGTTGGTGAACAATTATATGAGAACTGAGGTGTGACACTGGTGGATGGGCGGTCAGGGCTCGGTTCCGGCGGTCCCTCGAGTTAAGGCCTTAGGACCCTAGAGGCCGAAAAAATAGGCCTTATGGGGATTTTTTTCCGAAAAACTACAAAATAAATCGAGATTTCAAAAAAGGGTGTTTATCATACATATCGATGACTGTATACAATAATTTTTTTGAAGCGATTAATTTCAAAATGGCGGCTGTGCAGCGTTTATCTCAAAACTGCATTTTTTAAGTTGGCCGGAAACATAACTCAGACAATTTTCAATCGATTCACTTGAAATGTTGAATATATCTTGAAAAATGCATTGTCTATGGAATTTGTCTACGTAGGATTTTTTTTATATGGCATGGTTCATTTGTTATTAGCAATTATCTGACGATTTTTTAGAAAATTTTTTGGAAAGTGGAAAATTTCGTCGGATAATTGTTAATAACAAATGAACAGCAATATAAAAAAATTCTACGTACTTCTATAGACAATGTATTTTTTTAAATATATTCAACATTTCAAGTGAATCGGTTGAAAATTGTCTGAGTTGTGTTTCCGGCCAACTTAGAAAATGCAGTTTTGAGATAAACGCTGCACAGCCGCCATTTTGAAATTAATCGCTGCAAAAAAATTATTGTATACAGTCACTGATATGTATGATAAACACCCTTTTTTGTAATCTTGATTTATTTTGTCGCTAACCCCTTAAGGGGCTAGTCCACTTTGGAGCCACGAAAAAAGGCTATTTTCGCGATTTTTTTGAGGATTTTATAAAAGATATGAATATAAAAGTCGTTGGGCTTGGTAAATAAAGTTTCGAAATACATTTAAAAAAATGTTTTATTCATTTTTATTCATTTTTATTCATTTTTAAGTACAAAAACTATAGTTTAACGTAACGCCTCAAAAATAGGTGGGCTAGGTAGCTCCATCACAACTCGGCAACGGCTTGTCTGAAACAAAAAAATCAAAGTCCATTAGATTCAGTATGACAACAGCTACTATCAGGCCCTCGGATATAAAGTTTTATCAAAAAATAAAAAAATGGCAGATGAAAAACGAAAAAAACGTTTTTTACAAACGCGTTTTTTCGCAGTTTTTCGCAAAAGAAGAGTAAAAATCGAAATTTTAAAACCATCGAGGGTCATTTTGTTGTGAATCATGTTTACAATATGTGGTTCAAATTTCAAGCGAATCGGTTTATTAGTTTTAGAGATACGATGGCGCCAGATTTTGAAAACGTTGTTTCGAGAAAAACGCGTTTGAAGTTTATACTGTACAAAATCCCTTCAGATTGCTCATCATCGTCGATTTCTTCAAGTCTTGCTTGCTTTCGATTTTTTGAAATTTTCAAAGTGGACTGGCCCCTTAAGCAATGTTGGGCATGGCCGATACTCGGAGCGGTGACCGCTTAGCCTTGCACTGGCTGGCGTGTCAACCAGTCAGCGGAAGACAATCCTTCTCAGATCTAGGTGTGGATACTTGAGTTAACGGGGCCATCCCATATGACCACTATTTTTTCGCTTGCTTTTGCGATTTTTTTTTGTGAAACATCAAAACACACTGTCTTTGAATTTTGACCACACATTTATTAACATTTTTACAGTCCCTGAGAATTTTAACAAACAAAAAAAAACGAGTTGAGTCGTCTTCACAACGTTCGGAAGACACTCATGTGTAAAAAAAGTTGGTTGGCGGTTGCCATGGATCCGGAGGTTTTGCTCATCTGAAATTAACAAATCCAACGGCATTTCAATTTGTAGACCTGAGGCTATCGCCGGAACTAGAGTAAAGAAAAAATATCGAAAATTGAATTTTTGACACGGTTTTAAAAGTTAAGTTCCAAATTTCGTAATTTTTTTCGACTTTTTCCGCTTAAAAAAAACACTATGGCAGATATCAGAAATGTTCTGGTTCGGGTGAGAACTATAGATGTGCTGACTTTACCATAAAAATATTAGCGAAATCCGATCAATTGTTTTTGAGATATCATAGAAGTCAATTTGCAAAATACAGTTTTGAGAAAGACGCGTTTAAAAGGACAAGTACAATTTACACACAAAAAATGAATGAAACATGACCCTGAATGTTTTTGAAAATGAAGAAAAAAGTATTTTTATTGCCAAATTAGCCATTTTTTTCGGAAAATGCAATCTCTTTGTTTCAAAGCGTACCATTTAATCCATTTTCAACATTTATCACTTTTTCTTGGTTCATGTTCTGCGTATGGGTGTTAGTGAAAGAAAAATCTTCGATGGATTTTTTCAGATTAATCCCGGCGATGCTACGTGGCACGTCGTCTGACAACATCCGCCACAACCTGCTTAGAAGACCATGCCGTACATTCCCCATTTTCAAAGATTAATTGATGCATAAAGCATTACCGGGTTATTTGATAGTGGAAAACATGTCCTAGAACCCTTTCACGGGATCGTTACCAATAACCAGTAGCCCTATATATACAGGGTGTCACTCTTAAATCTGCCAGCCGAAATAACTCGGTAGCTATCGATGTCACAAAGAATAATTCCAGACAAAAGTTGTACTGTGTGAAGGGGGCCATCAAATACGACTAATTTTTTTTTTCGGTGAAGGTCACTTCCACTCTTTGGTAAATGGAATGGTACATTTTGTTCAACCTTCTTATGGAGCACTTCAAGCGACATAAAAACATTAGGGGGTCAAAGTCGTTCAAGGTCATTCAAGGTCAGTATCGATGATACAAACCTAAATATCTCGGATCACTACCAAATATTTGTTAGTGATCCGAGATATTTAGATTTGTATTTTATTTTAATGAGTGACCTTAAATGACCTTGAACGACTGAATTCAGGTGGCAGAGATAAGAGGGACACCCTATATATATATATATATATATATATATATATATATATATATATATATATATATATATATATATATATATATATATGTATGTATGTATGTAAAATAGTATATAAAGTCTATTATATTATTTACATTATGTTCTCTAACCTCCCGTTGACACACTTATCACCGATCACAATTTTACGCACCGGGTCAATTTGACCCAGATGGTACTTTATCCACCTGCCCTTAACAACCGTTTCCCCAGTTATTATTTTTATAAATCTTTAATACACTTTCAACATTTCTCTATATATCTGCGCGATTTAAATTCGGAACATATGAAATTAAATTGTTGTAGAAAATTATTGAAAATTTTTAATTTTAGAGAAGTAAACATTTTATTTAAAATTTTTCCGGGTCAAAATGACCCAGTGTGACAACAGAGGGTTAAACATAATTTATCACATCGTTCATACCCATAACTGAAGTGTTCACAAAATAATTCATTTTTATACAAACGTACATTTTAACTATTGTTAATTGTTACATTGATTAATTTAACTATCCATCGATAGTTAGATATTGATAATAAAATTATTAATAATGAATGTATGCACAAATACACACATTAGTTTGCTGGAGAACACGAAGAAAATGACTGCTCTATCATAATTACTGTAATTCTGATTTGTCATTGCACGCAAGTTTTGTAAAATAAAATCGTCGTAAAAAAGTCATTTTTTCGCTCTCGCCCTTCCGGCCCTTTCGCAAGCCCTATATTTTTTGCAACTCCAACATACATGTACTCCATCTTGATGGTACAATTCGTGCACCCAGAACTGTGCGCCGACGCCACGAAGGGGCAAAATAGTTTATCGAAAAGTTACATTTTCTTCCCCCGTAGGGCCGACCTCCCTCGCATTCCCTTGGCGAAGATAAATATTCAAATTATCGTGAGACCCTCCGAATGTTTTTCCATTCGAATAAAATATGAATATACGAGGGTGGATATGAGGACCCAGGTTGTTCCCAGTGGCCATCGCGCGCGGAGGCCTCCTCACAGCCTCACCCTTCCAAGGTTCGCCCTTCGATCGGGCGTCAAGGGCGAATCGTCACTCCCATCCAATAAGATTCGGCATCGAATTCGTCGTTTTTTCTTCTCTTCTTTCTCAGCTCTAGGCTGCGCACCCCTATTTGAAAAATGCCCTTTTTATACCAACCCCCCTGGTCTCCCGCTACGGCGATTGAGAGCCCTCTAAAAAAAAAAACGTAGAACCTGCAAACTCTTTGCCTCTTGTCTACCTTGCGAGGGTGGCAAGAGTCGGGGGTTGAAAAACTGTCGAAGACGAAAAATGAGAGAGAAAGGGCGAGGACGAGGGCCAAAAAAAAAGGAAGACGTGGAAAACTGCGAGGGGAGCAAAAGATAGCGAAGCGTTATACACGCGAGGGTTCGTATAACGGCCAACGGCGAGAGAGCTGCGGCCTTAGCACGAAATATACCATGAGGGCGAAAAAGCTCCCTTTCTCCCTTTCACCCACGTAGGCATACAATGCAGAGCTTTCTCTTACAAACCTTCTCTCCCCCCTCCTTAAACCCACCCCCTCCATCTCTCTCTCTCTCTCTCGTTCTGATATATTGCCTCTCGGAGAACCCTCGTGCGTCCTCAACCATCCCTTATGGACGCCATCTTGAGATACTAGCCCATCCAACCATCGCGCACGTACGTACAAGGTGCGCACTTATACTTGCACACACGTGTATAGATATATATATATATATATATTCCGTAGCATCTACCCTTAGACCAAGGAGAGGGTAGTGCCGCAGCCCCCCCTAACCCCCTCGTTCCATTTCATCCCTCGCACACGTCCGCCCACGATCGAAAATCCCGTTAGAGTTATACGGGCTTAGCGTCCATTTTGACGAGGGTCTCGCGCGATTTTCCACCCCCTCAAGCGACCCTCCACCTACCCCCTTAGAGGGGGGGAGGGGATTTTCGCCCCCGGGGGTGTTTTCACTCGGTTCTTCGCTTTCCTCGTTTCGTCATCATCCCTTATACAGTATCTTTGCTCGTTGGGTCCCCTTTGCCATGCATGCGTATGTATGTATAGTAACTACCCATATCCTGTATGGGATCGGCCCTTTGGGCACACACGATATGCCCGTTCGCGTGATAGGCCGCTCGAACTACCCTCGAAATTTTCGCTCTCGCGATAACGCCAAACCGTCCAACCATACAGACCCTCTATCTTGTACGGGATATGCGAATGTATATAGCCTGGCGTGAAGAATCCCTTGGAGAGAGGGACAGAGGGAGGACTCGGAGATCCCCGAAAGTATCATTCTCTTGCTCGCTCTCTTTTTTTATGTATATATGTGTGTATATGTATATATATATATATTGGCCACCTTATATATATATATATATATATATATATATATATATATATATATATATATATATATATATATATATATATATATATATATATATATATATATATATATATATATATATATATATATAGGGTGGCAAAAAAAGTGACGCCCAAAAAGAAAACCTTGATGCCTATCCGAGTCACCCCCATGTATGTTCTACGATCTTTTTCAGTCTTTGAAAATAAAAAATAGACTTTTCCTGTAGTATAGGGTTTAATTTTTTTTCTCTTTTGTCTATGGTTTTCTGTTCGATTATTTTTAAGCAATTGGCAGTTATTTAGATTAGTATAAGTATTCTTTTTATCATCTGAACTTGGTTACTCATCCTCTTAAGCCTATTTTGTTTAAGGGGGATATACCTTTAGGCGAAGCAAATATTACTGATTTTCATGTTTTCTTGGAATGAAAAAAGGAAAGATTTCTTCACCATTTTTGAGAAATGAGGTATTTTTTATTCCTACTTTTGGCTGTTACATGGGTTCTTTTTTAAAATTATTAATCTTTAAAAATGGCGGAGATCTGGCACGGACTTCTAAACTGCATTTTTAAAACTGGCATGACGTATAGCTAAAAACTAATCCACCGATTCTGGAATTTGTTACAAATCTTTCTGATATTATTGTCTTAAGCATGAACCTAAATGTTTTCGAAAAATTTTAAAAAGTGTTTTTTATTGCAAAACGTAGGTATGTTTTTTTTTGGAAAATTCAATATTTTTGTTTCTAAGCGTACCATTGCATTGATTTTCAACATTATTTACTTTTTCTTGGTTCATATTCTGTGTGTGAGTGTTAATGAAAGAAAAATCTTCGTTGGCTTTTTTTCAGATTAATCCCGCCGACGCCACGTGTCACGCCGTCAGACAACATTCGCCGCAACCCTTTCAGAAGACCTGGCCATACGTCCGCCATTTTTTAAGATGAATTTTAAAAAAATACCATGTAACAGGCTAAAGTAGTAATAAAACATACCCTAAGTATCAAAAATAGTGAAGAAATCATTTTAAAAAAAAAACATGAAAATCAGCCATTTTTCGCGCCTAAAGGTATCTTCCCCCTTAACGGGTTGCACCTAGCACATGGTCGAAAAAAAGAGGAATTTTCATGATTTTTTTCTGGAAGAACGTACGCAGGTTTTCAAATTTTTTTTTTCACGTCAAAGAGTATGGTTTTGAGTATCTTTTACAATTTTCTTATGGAAAAATGCGAACTGAAAAAAAAATCACACGCATTTAGTTTTTGCATGAAAGTATCTAGTGCTTAAACGAGGGATATAATAAAATATTGATTTATGTAAAAATTGCCGCAGCCCAAAGTGAAAGTATCAATTGTCGGTTAAAAGGACGTTGATAAACAAATTGAAAAAAAAAAACATTCCTTCGCTCAATCACTGCTCTTTCGTGTGTAAAAAAAGCTTTCAATATTCAAAATTGACGGGTGCAGTCATTTTTGAGATATTGCGATCACCGATTTTGAAAAAGTCATTTTGGAAAAAAGAAACGCTTTTAAAGTTCACCGGTTCAAAATTCGCTCATATCTTCCTCAATTTTGAACGGATCGACTCGAAATTTTTCGAGAATACTTTTGAAACGCAATATTTTGAGAACACCCCGAAAACCAAAAATCGATATTTTTTAAAATTTCAACGATGTCAACCCCTTAACTTTCGATCAAAATTTCTCATTTCGGTTAGCGTTCAGTTGGTCATTTATTTCTCAACAGTGCACGACGTAACGATGACACAAGTTTAAAAAATCACAACGATAGTAACGTCCACAAAAGAGGAAATAAAAAAGCTTTTTTTTTCTCGAAACGTAAAAAAGATCGTAGAACTTTTGGGGGTAATTTGACGTGACTTTTCCCGCCACCCTGTATATATGTGTGTGTGTGTGTATTTTTGTATATATATATATATGTGTGTGTGTGTGTGTGTATATATATATATATATATATATATATATATATATATATATATATATATATATATATATATATATATATATATATATATATATATATATATATATATATATATATATAATGTGTGTGTGTGTGTGTGTGTGTGTGTGTGTATTTTTTTGCCAGAAAGCTCACACTCTTTGTCATTCCACCCTCTAGGTCGTTTATCGCCCCCCTCCCACCCACCCACTCACTTTTATTCCTCGTAACAAGATAAATGCGATCTTTGGAAGAAAAATAAAGCCCAACGTCGATACGATGTAGGAAGGGTCGCAAGGGCACGAATATTCTAATTCACGTTTCGAGCCGCGTGCTTGGATATATCTGCGCGTGACACCTCGTTCCTTTTGTCGTACCTATTCGCGTGGGGTGTAGATCCAGCTTCGAATCGGAGCTCATCAACATCGCGGATAAAAACGGTTATCTCGGGTGGAAAGCGACCCCCGTGGGCGAATTTACGTCGAGTTTATTTTTCAACAGTAATATGGAAGCTTTGATGATATCGACAGGGTAGATAAGAATTTGGAATATAGTTATTGACATCAGGACAATATATGGCAATTAATTGTTATTATTTGGTTAATTGTGCTAAATAATTGGAATATTCAATTTCTGAAGCAGTAGTAAAATAGAAAGGGATTTCAGAAATATAATACATTTTTTTTAATAGGAGTGACTATATAGAATTATTTATACAAATAATGTTAATACAAAGAATTTGAATTTCTTTGTAAAAATAACAAAAAAAAAAGATTAATGATACAGACGATTATAGCATAGGCAAACAAACCTAATCAATAAATATACGATTGTTTTTATCGAGGATTGCTTACTCACAATTTTGGGCAAAATATTTTTTTCGAATTTCTCAAAATTGTCTGCAGCTTATTTTGTTTTCGTTGCCGGTGGTATCAGTTTAAGCTCCGCAATATGAATTTCTATCACAACAATGCAATGCAAAAAAAAAAGAATTAAAAACACGTACGATCGCGACAACATCGGACGATTAATCTCTGAAAATCACATTTATAACTTCGAACGGCATTTCGTTTGCTGTTTGCTTTTTTACATGCTCCGTTTTTTTTTTTAATTTAATGAATCAAAATTTGCCCTTATTCATTTTTAAACATTTATTTTGAAAAATGCTCCATGTTTAATTTTCGAAATATCTTGTAAACAAATCATCCTCGGTGTTCAATGTTGTACCCCTTAAATTTATAGCGATTCTCCATGTTTGGTTGTGAAAATTTATTGGACGAAACATGTCGCCGTTTATTGTTTTTCCAATATATTTTTGCTCGCCCCTCCTTTTGTTTTTGTTTTCTGTGGTGTGCAATTAAAATGCACAAAATAGTGCAGTTTATCTTGTGGTAGAAATTAATAAAGTAATCGAATACACAGAAATTAATAAATTTCTGTCACGGCAATACATTGCAAAAAAAAGGTAACCAATTGAAGTAGCTCAGGGCAAAAATGAAAATTTTCATCTTTTTTCGAAAAATTCCTCAAACTACATAATTACAAACAAAATTAGAAACGAGGATGATCGCGGCTACACCGGAAGTGTAGATTAATCTCTAAAAATAATATTTACAATTTCGCATGCCAGTGCGTTTTCTGTTTACTATTTTACACTATCCTTCTTACTTTTTCAATTCTTTATAAAACCAAAATTACCAACATTTAATTTTTTAACATTTGTTTCAAAAAATTCTCCATATTTAATATTAAATTTTTTATTTAAACAACTAATTCTCCATATTTAGTGTTTTAATATTATCTTAAATTAAAATAACCACCGTCTCAGTTTAAAAAAAAATTAATTGACCAGAAAATATCGCATTTTTTTATTTTTCCAATAAGTGTATCTCCACGGTAGATCCCAAAAAATCATTTTCGGAAAACATGCCAATCCCATCCAATCAAAAGTCGAATCATCAACGTGAATAAGAATAAACCAAGCCCGGACTTTCGAGATTGACGCGCGCCGGAAAAAGTTCGGAATTTATTCCCCCCAGTTTTCTCGAGATCCTCCGCATTTGTTTTTTTTCGAGTCCGCTCCAGCTTTTTTGTTCCCGAGGCCATAATGGAGCACCTACGGGAATATACAGCCGGCTACACAACGCGCGAATATACACATATACATCCTCAAGTATGCATAGCAAAAGTCGGTACGAAAGCTTGCGTCACAAAAAGACTGAGGGCCAAAACCACCCCCTACCCTCCCAAAAAAAAAAAATCAGAAAAAGACAGTGGTGTTTTTATTTCGGTGGTCGTGCAGAGAGGAAAATGAAAACGAAAAACGGGAATTCCGCGCAGGCCGCAATTTCACGAAGCGAGTGCGTGTATAAAATAAAAAGAGCGAGCGAGAGAGAAAGAATCACGAGAGAAAAAAATTGCTGAAGGAAAAAAGTCTTCGAGGCGTAAAAGAAAAAGCGTTTTCACGTGTGTGTAAATGTGTGCCGGTTTTTGCTACGTTCGCTGCTCGTTTTCCTCTATATGTTTTTTCCTCACCCTCCCCCCCGCCCCTCACCCCGGGCCGCAGCATATACGCCGCTGCGACGATGAGACGAGGATCCGGCAAGTGGGGCGGAGAATGCGAGAAAAAGGAAGCGAGACGTAACTAAAAAAAAATTGCGAGTCAAAATGAGCGAGCGAGAAAGAGAGAGAGGAGAGAGAGAGAGAGAGAGAGAGAGAGAGAGAGAGAGAGAGAGAGAGAGAGACTGAAGTCAGGCGCAGGATCGAATGAAAAGCTCGGCTCTTTCGCGGAGAGCAAACATCGAGCGTGTAATTCGCTCTTTAAAGAACACTTGTACGATAATTAAGCCCCCGACGTGAGGTAGATGTGTATACGCTTAGGGGTAGGAAAAAAGGGAAAGAGAGAGATCGCGAGAGAGGAAAAGGCTCGCACACGTAGACGGAAGAGAAACAAAAGAGGGAGAGAGAGAGATAGAGAGAGAGAGAGAGAGAGAGAGAGAGAAAGGGAGGAAGGGAGGGAGAGAAAGGGTGGAAAACTGTGAGGATATATGCGAGGGGGTTGTTTTCTGCAAAACGACAACGACGAATTCATACGAGATGTGTAGAGATACATATAGATGGGGTAGGTCGTTTCGAAGACTTTTGCCATCGAGGACCGCCCTCATAGTAGCCAATTGTCCCCGCACTTAACATTATATAGACCCCAAGGTCTTCAAAATCACCTTTAGACGAATGTGAGCTAATTCATATAAAGGTCACTCCAAGGATCCCCTGGGCCCCCAAACTCGACGATCCGTAGGAAACAATTTCAAGGACCGTCCTCAAAACAGCCAGGGGGTGCTGATAGCCAACATTACGTGGGTAAAACGGGTCCATAATGTACTTTTGTCGATATATACATGTGTGTATTACGAGCTCAACGAAGTAAAAGAAAAAGAGACGAAAACCGAGCGAGCAACTGAGGGATGGAGCGAGGAGGGGGTGCGCAAGAGGGCTGAGGACGGTCTCTGAAAAGATTCCTTTTTTTTTCGTGAACCACACGCTGGGCATGGAAAAGACACGTGATGGGTATACGTGTATGTATGCGGTTTTAATTAGCACCGGGGGTGCATTTTGCACCCCCTGCGGGGGTGCAAAACTACCCTTCTTCGGCGGGCTATGTCACCCGGTGACGGAGACGGGGAGAGGAAGAGCGAGCAGACGAAACGACTGAAGAATCTCGCGAAAGAGCTTACAATTTACCTACCCCTTCTGGGCGCTTTTTTACCACCCCCTTTCTTTCATACACTTCTCGCTCGCCGCGTATTTACCCCTGCACCTTTTTTTTTACTCGCTTGCCCATCGTCGACTTTGTACGTTTTTTTTTTTTCACGTTTTGCGCACCCCTGAGAATTAAAAGCTCGGTTTATTTTTTATTGAAAACGGAGACTCAGGGTCTCGGGGAATGCAAAATTATCGGGTGGTGGGGCGGAATTCGGTTGGGGAGGTAAAAGATTTTCGTCGGGGGAGAGGAGGATGGAAGATGATCCGGGATGAACGGGATCGTGAGAGCCTGCAGGGAGCCGGAAGAAACGCCTTATTTTTATAAAATCGTCGGACTGTAGTCGTTTTTTTTCAGGTGGAAATTAAGGGAGATACCTTCAGATAAAATTTTTTTTGCTGATTTTCATGATTATGTTTTTGAAGGAAGGTTTTCTTTACTATTTTTGAGACTTAAGGTAAGTTTTATTACTACTTTTGACTGCTTCATGGTATTTTTTTTATTAATCGTTAAAAATGGCGGAGGCATGGCACGCTCTTCTAAACTGCATTTTCAACACTGGCGTGGCGTAGAGGTAAAAAGCTAGTCAACCGATTCTGATGGAATTTTATATAAATCTTTCTAATGTTTTTGAAAATTAAATATTAAATAAGTATTTTTATAGCTAAATTTAGCCATTTTTTGGAAATTCAATCTTTTTGTTTCAAAGCGTACAATCTCATCGATTTTTGAATATTAAAATAATTGATTTTCACTTAACTATTAACTACTATAACTTAAATGTTAAAATAAGTATTTTTATAGCTAAATTTAGCATTTTTTTTGGAAAATTCAATCTTTTTGTTTCAAAGCGTACAATTTCATCGATTTTCAACTTTTCTCACTTTTTTTTGGTTCATATTCTGCGTATGAGTGTTAACGAAAGAAAAATCTTCGTCGGTTTTTTTGTCAGATTAATTCCGCCGACACTACATGTCACGCCGTCTGACTACATCCACCGTAACCCGTTTAGAAGACTGAGCCATACCTCCGCCATTTTTAAAGAGTAAAGAGTAGAAATATAGAGTAAAGTAAAGTATAAAGTAAAGTATAATGAAAAATAAAGTAGTAATAAAACATACCCTAAGTCTTAAAAAAGATTGAGAAATCTTTCCTTAAAAAAAATCCGGCCAATCGGCCATTTTTTCGTCGCCTAAGGGTATCTCCTCCCTTAAAATCGTAGGGTCGCCATACAACACTGATTGTGCGACGAGATCTATCGTTTTGGAAAATGTTGTCCGTTTGTCTGTTCGAATAAAGTTGCCTTGAAAATGACCGAAATATATTGAAACTGTGTCTTTTAGAACAGCCCTTAAGGAGTCAGCATAAGGGGGAAATTAAAAAAATACCATTTTTAAAATTACATTCTTCTATATGCTACAATTTTTTTCAAATTTGCAAAAAAGGATTTCTAAAAATTCCAAAAATTGTCCCAGTTGTAACGATTTTTGTGAATGGTCGTCCACTGTGTTTTAGCGAACCACCCCGCTGTGATTTACCCTTTATCACGAACATTATGTTTTTCAAAACGGTGTAATTCGTGTCTCAAAATCTATTCGTCCGATTCACTTCAAATTAGGACAGAGCATATTTTATAACATTTTCCATCGTATGACCACCCGATTTTTCAATACGTTCGTCCTTTAACTAACACCAAAAGATCAAAGTTGTTTTTTGCCCAAAAGTCGATTTTTTGTTCTACAGCTTGCCATTTTTATAGTTTTCCAAATTACGACAAAGTATCCGGTTACACGAAAGTTCGATTATTATAATACTGAAAGTACATTTTTCAATTTTTCACTTCAGATCACCCTAGTTGTCAAATCCATCTACATCGATTGGCAGTGCAGCAACGGCAGCACTTTATTCAAATAATATAAAAATATCTCCGCTGTTTATAAATATTTTTCAATTAAAAAAAAACTCAACCTTGCCAAGACCATATATCAGTTACAGGAAAAAAACCAACCTCGTCACCCCGATACTCTCGTCACGAAAAAATATTGAAAATCGACCTGTTTTTTAAGCCCCAAGCTCATGCAAACCCTGCAATACTACACCAAATGCCCTCCGTACCCACGAGCCAGGCCGCGAGAAAAAAAAACCCACCAAAAAATTATGACACTCGCCTTCTCCACTAAAAATCGCGCTTCGCCCTTAAAAATCATTTTTCGCGCCCATTTCGCTACCCGTTTCCATCTTCATACCTCGGCGCGCCAAACTCGAATGGAATCTTTACGCGCTTCGCTCGCAAAAGAAAAAAAAAGCAAAACCAGCGAACGCGTACAAAGAATCCTTTATGAATGATTAACGAGCATCGCCGTGCGAAGGAGGACTGCGGGGTTGAAGAAAGAAAAAAAAAAGACAAAAGACAAGAGGGAACATGTAGTCTGCCGCTAAATTCAATCGAGCCTCGATTTCCATTCACTCTCTCCCGTACACTACGCACGAATGATTCGCCGTCGCGGGTGCGTTCGTCGCGGCCCAGAGAAGCAAAAAAACGAGATTCGCGCAGTCACTTTATTCGCGGACGCGTTGCACATTGGAGGAGGACGCGGGTGAGCTTTAAGGGCTACAAGGGGTGCAACGAAAGAGACAGTCTGCTGCATGGGAAAGAACTGCAAGGAAGCAAGAGAATTTTTTTTAATTTACAGGGTGACAATTATAATCTGGCCGAGTATTTTTAAGGGTCTGGCGCGAAGATTTTGCGGCCGAGAAAAATATTGTATTTAAGGGGGGAGGGGGGGTACTCTTAGGCGAGGTTTTTTCATGATGTTCATGATTTGTTCTAAAAGGAAATATTTCTTTACCATTTTTAAGACTTACAAGGCACATCACTTAAGGGGTTAAGCCACTCTAGAGGCCGAAAAATTAGGCTTTATAGGGACAGATAAAAAACCCTGCGAAATCTCATAACCGCATATATGCGGTTATGAGATTTCGCAGGGTTTTTATTTTTTTTCATCCTAACCATTGCAGGTACCATTCTGAATTTTTTTTCGCAGATTCTTTACCCAATGACAGACATCCTATGAAATTTGCACCAAAATCGAAAGTGTGTTATTAGGTTTAAAAAAATGATATTTCTCTTTTTTTGCCAAATTTCAATTTTATCAATGTAGAAAAATTATGATTTTGATTTTTTTTCGATAAAGCGGAAAAAATAAAAAGTTTTCATTCTTATGTTTTTTTGTTTGTTTGATGAATATTTTTTCGGATACAGTGTTCGTAATGAAAAATTCAAAATCCTGCACGGACGCCCAAAAAAATGTTTAAAAAATCACAGACGTTCCTTTTGACTAATATTTCAAACTATCAGATTTTGAAAAAAAATTGGAGAGGTTGAAAAAAAGTGGCCCAGTTGATGAAGAATGCCTCATATATGAGTTTCAACAAAATCAACGGCGGACACTTAAGTGATGTGCCTTGTTAGGATATGGTTTGTTATTACGTTTGCCTGTTTCAAGGTATTTTTTTTCTTGATCTTTGAACATGGCGGGGTTATGGCGCCGCCTTCTAAACTGCATTTTCAAAACTGGTGTGACATATGGCTAGAAACTAATCGACCGAATCCGATGAAATTTCGTATAAACGTTTCTAACCGTATTATCTGAAACATGGCCCTAAATGTTTTGAAACTAAAAAGAATGATTTTTTCTTGCAAAATGTATCGATTTTTTTTTCGGAAAATTCAATATTTTTTTCAAAACGTACCATTCAATCGATTTTCAACATTTCTCACTTTTTCTTCGTTCATATTTTGCGTACGAGTGTTAATGAATGAAACATCTTCGTTGTTTTTTTTTTCAGATTAATCCCGGTGACGCTATGTGTCACGCCATCTGACAACATCCGCTACAGCCCGTTCAGGAGGGGGTGCCATACCTCAGCCATTTTGAAAAATGTACGAAAAAAATACGATGTAACAGCCAAAAGCAGTAATAAAACATACCCCAAATCTCAAAAACGATGAAAAAATCCTTCCTTTGAATAAAAAATCATGAAAATCAGCATTTTTTTCCTCGCCTAAAGATACTTCCCCCCTTAAAGTTTGCCACATCTCGATATTTCCATTATAAGGCTAATTTAATGAGTATCATTGCATGGTTTTTACAGACGTATTCAGAAAGTTCAGTAGAATAATAAAATAAAATAAAAATATTTTCGTCAAATTTCTAGACATCAATGCTGCCATTAATTCCATTCCTCCACTTTAAAAGGCATCTTTCGTAATTTCTACAACGGGATGCACAAAAACAAGTTTCTCAGGAGTATTGCGTTATTGGAATTGAATCATTTTTATTCCACCGTATTAAAAATGAAATTTCTATTTTATTCCAGAATGCTTAATGTTTCTGGTGAATACTCTACTCATCACAAAATTACGCTGTACTTTTTTTTCAAAGAGGACTCGAAAAACCATCGAACATGATATTTGTCCGGGTAAGACGCTTAAAAACACATTGCCACCTTATAATTGTCAATATATATATATATATATATATATATATATATATATATATTGACTATTATAAGGTGGCAATATATATATATATATATATATATATATATATATATATATATATATATATATATTGACAATTATAAGGTGGCAATGTGTTTTTAAGCGTCTTACGCGGACAAATATCATGTTCGATGGTTTTTCGAGTCCTCTTTCAAAAAAAGTACAGCGTAATTTTGTGATGAGTAGAGTATTCACCAGAAACATTGAGCATTGTGGAATATATATATATATATATATATATATATATATATATATATATATATATATATATATATATATATATATATATATATATATATATATATGCATAACGCACCGAAGCTGGAGTGGCGAGGAAGGTCGCAAAACGAGGGTTGTGAGGGGGAGGGTGATGAAAAAATGCAGATCGGTATTATACGCAGCCAGTCGAAACATTGTTCGAGGTCACCAACGCGTTGCCAATTTGCCGGTGGTAAAATACTCGAGAGGACTGCGAAAAAAAACTCGTTGGCAAAAGCACATCTCTCTCTCTTTCTCTCTTGTCATTTGGAAAAAAAGTGTGCGCCACAACCACCCTCGCAATACTCTTATAGTCGGTCGAAGACTTTCACGAAAAAAATAATAATATATATATATATATATCTAAGTAAGCGCTTTATAAACCAAGCCGGCTTTTTATACGTCGCACGTCGTCGAGTTAATTTTTTTATTAGCTTGAAAACCACTCGACACTCGACGAAGTCAACGTCGTCGTCGTCGTCGTAGCTGCGGTGAGGTTTTTCGCCCTCGTAAAAATGGATCGACCGCACCCTCATCCTCTCTCTCACTCCCACCCTCTCATCTACTTATATATGCCTGCAAATACAGACATATATATATATATATATATATATATATATATATATATATATATATATATATATATATATATATATATATCTGCTTCTTGCGATTTTTCGTTTTCTCAAGTTTCGTCTTTCTCATTTTCGTCGCTTCGTCCCTTTGTACGCTTTTGCACTTTCCCGCGCTCATTTCTCTCGAGTTTCTCCCGAGTCAAATTCCACCCCCGCGTGTGCCGCCTTCCTCGTCAGTTTTTCTCGCACACCGAAAGTCACTTCTGCAAAGGCTCGCGAGCACCAATTGTAATATTTTTTTCAATTTTTTTTCCGGACATACGGGTGTGTGTATGTGTGTGTGGAGAAATTCACTGGTACGGGGATAGCAAAGTTTACGACGTTGAAGGCTGAAGGGTTGGAGTGCGATGGAAATAATTAATATGTTTTCAGTTGACTGATGGTTCTTCGTTCGGTGGGTTTGACCTACGAAAATCACTGGAACGTTTAGGCTTTTCGTCGCTTTTTGGGGTTTTTATTTCAGAATAACTACAACATAAATCGAGATGCCAAAAAAGGGTGTTCATCATACACTGTAAAAAATTTCTGTATAAAAATTAATATACAAGTGTAGGAAGTTTTTATGCGGATACCGCTTATGAAATTTCAGATACGATTTTGAAAATCCAAAACAGGTTATTTTAAAAATGAAAGTGTAGCTCCGTAATATTAATATACTTGTGCGTTTGAAAAATAAAGCACGAGGAAAGAAATAATCACATCCAAGTATATTGAAATCAAGAACATTTGCTGATATCAAAATACGAGTGTATATTAAATTCAAGAACCGTTTGCTAATATCAGCATACGGGTGTGTATTAAAATTACTGATCCTAAGTATTAAGTTTATTTCAGAAATTGATAATTGCAATACGTTTTTATGTAAAAATTATCAAATTAAGACCACTCAATTCATATACTGTATGATGCTTTCGTAATACTTGTGTACTTCTTTCGCAGCTTTATCCCATAATTAATATTGAATACTTGAATAATAAAATTTAAATGCAGTGAAATCACTGCACGTATGTTTTTTTTCTTTATATATGTATTCCTCAGAGGCACGGGGTCCTTCCCCTTTTACCATCTCCTCCTTTATTCCTTCCATGATTCACAATCCTTCCAGAGTTCCCTACATTCCTTCCAGCCCCCCCCCCCCCCCCCAGAGTGCTGACCGCATCCACTCTTTCCTAATGCACTACTGTATCGCATTTGCACGAGGCCCAGGGAAACTGCGGAAAACCTGGGCCGATACAGGCGGCTATATTTAACTGTGTTTCAATTGTATTACCATCAGAAACTCAGACAAACTGCCTCCCACTCAGAGGTTGACGCGCAAACCAGTGCACGGGCAAGCGATCACCGCTCCAAGTATTGGCAGCCTCCAATGCTGCTTAACTTCAGTGACCGCCGAGCCCGCACACCGACCGCGCGCCCATCTCTGTCCACTGCACGCATGTATTTGAAATTCATATGATTTTGAAATATCGTCCGGGTCAATAATTATGAAAATCATAAAGTGTTTCTTCAATATTGATATACGAACACATTTAATTCAACTAACCTGTGATATGTTTTTGACAAACAATTGTTATTCTCAGTGGCTTTTGTCTTGGAAATTTCTGAATCGAATCACAGTATTCATGTACTGGATGGTATTATTCCGAGAAGTATGTCATCGATATTCCTAAAGATTTGTCTTATATTTAACTCAGCGTCGATGAGAAATAATATCAGATACAGGTACAATCACGATACTTTCCAATTCGAATTCAGTTCCACATGTATTATATTTTTCAGGCAGCCGTAAATAAATTTTAAACTTGTTTTGTATTTTCAATACTCTGTTTTTTGTAGTTGAATTAATATACAACTGTTGTAATCTTTAATTGAAGGCACGGGTTGATGCAATACTTTTTCCATAAATTTGCAAACTTTTCTTGGAAATTCCATGTTGCATCTATTAAATTCTATATCCACGTTAGAATTTCGTGTTCCTGTTTTAAATTTACGGTACAAGTGTCTTAAATTCAATTTCATTTACTGAGTTCGTAAAATTCAATTCTTTTGTGCCTTAAATGGAGTGTAAATTTAATATAATTTTCACATTGTTTCATGTGATTTTCATCAGCGTTTATGAATTTTTTTTTTCAATTTCCGTTTCGCTCTTTTAAATAAATCTGTTGTGATCATGCATTGTACGTATCGTCAAATTCAGTTACACAGATATTATATTTTTCAGGCAGCTGTAAATAAATTTCAAACTTGTTTTGCATTTTCGATGCTCTGTTTTTTATAGTTGATTTATTATACATCTGTAGTAATTTTCAATTAAAGACACGGGTTAATGCAATACATTTTCCACAAATTTACAAACTTGTCTTTGAAATTCCATGTTGCATCTATTCAATTCTATATCCACGTTAGAATTTCATGTTCCTGTTTTAAATTTACGGTACAAGTGTTTCAAACTCAATTTCATCTACTGAGTTCGTAAAATTCAATTCCTTTGTATCTTAAATGTATTGTAAATTTCATATAATTTTTTACAGTGTACATATCACTGACTGTATACAATAATTGTTTTAAGCGATTAATTTCAAAATGGCGGCTGTACCGCGTTTATCTCAAAACTGCATTTTTTAAGTTGACCGGAAACAGAACTCAGACAATTTTCACCCAATTCACTTGAAATGTTCAATATATCTTGAAAAATACATTGTCTATGGAAGTACGTAGGATTTTTTTTTATATTGCATAGTTCATTTGTTATTAACGATTTGTTAGGCAATTTTGTGAAAAGTGGAAAATTTGCCTAAAAAATCGTCAGATAATTGTTAATTACAAATGAACTATGCAATATAAGAAAAAATCCTACCTACTTCCATAGACAATGTATTTTTCTAGATATATTCAACATTTCAAATGAATGGGTTGAAAATTGTCTGAGTTATGTTTCCGGCCAACTTAAAAAATGCAGTTTTGAGATAAACGCTGCACAGCCGCCATTTTGAAATTAATCGCTTAAAAAAAATGATTGTATACAGTCAGTGATATGTCTGATAAACACCCTTTTTTGTAATCTCGATTTATTTTGTAGTTTTTCTGAAAAAAAAAACCTCCAAAAAGCCTATTTTTTCGGCCTCTAGAGTGGCCTAAGACCTTAATGTGCGAAAGTTTGTCAGTGTTGAAGATAAATAATACGAGGGGGGCGAATTGATAT
This sequence comes from Ophion ellenae, assembly GCA_963210295.1. NCBI lineage: Eukaryota > Metazoa > Arthropoda > Insecta > Hymenoptera > Ichneumonidae > Ophion > Ophion ellenae. Next base: position 34,224,234 of record OY723392.1, read on the forward strand.
GAATTAAGAGAATTAAGTTAGTGGGAAATAACGACAGAAAGTGCACTTTTAAGCGATGTTTCCTTTCCCAATTATGACAAATCATAGAAAAGAGAGCAACTCAAACTTGAGTCAATTGTGTCTTTGTGAATGAAGGAAAACAAAAAATGTTTGTCCGTCAGTTAAAAAGTCAAGGAATTTCTTTATGTAATAAGATCGAGTGTTTTATTTGTAGTTTTTTTTATAAAGAAACTTTGTAAATAAAATAAGATGTGTATATATATATATATTCACCTACATTCGGCATTCAGAGACTAAAGTGATCGACAATATTTTCTACATCGATTTGCACTCGAAGGAATAAAAAGCAGAAAAAAATTGCAATTCGAATATATACATAAAAATGAACAGAAAAAACGTAGAAAATATGTAAATACGTACATGCAAAAATATAAGCAGTCCAACGTTAGTAAAGATTCAATTTTTGTGTTGCAGATTAACCCACCAAAAAAGAGCAGCGAAGCGCAACGGGCCAGCTAATTAAGGGTGGAGGGAAGAACATCAAGGCGAAGAGGAACCCACGAGATTAACTGTCGAATACCCTTTTTCATTCGAATGTCCCACTGAATAAATTAAATAACGCTTAAAAAGTATCTGGCTCGAGATATAATGCCGGCCAATTAAGATGTCTTGCTCTCGAGGGTATTTCTTTTTTTTTGAGAGTCTCCTGCTCGTGACACTTGCATAATCGTGGACAGAGAGAGAGAGAGAGGGGGAGAGAGAGAGAGAGAGAGAGAGAGAGAGAGAGAGAGAGAGAGAGAGAGAGAGAGAGAGAGAAAGTTTCAAAGTCTCTCCTCTCCTGAAAGCAAGACGCCGTTTACTTTCCCCTCACTTGATCTCTCTCTCTCTCTCTCTCTCTCTCTCTCTCTCTCTCTTTCTCTGTCTCTCTTCCTCTCTCTCTCTCTCTCAGTGTTTTACAGGCTTCGTCTCATTCGCCCGCGCTTGTACAACCAGCGAGAGGGCGCAATAAGCGAGCAGGTGAAGGAGTCAAGAACTTAAGACCTTAAGCAGCCCCCGATTACCGCATGGCGGGGCGGAGGGCTCGGGGTGTGCTTAGAAACTCTTAAAGGGTGCTAAACTCGTTTCTCGAGCAAGCACGCGCCATTCATTATAACGAGAAAACCAACACTATATATATATGTGTGTGTGTATATCAATACACGTATAAACGTCTATATGAAAACGAGAAATTAAATGCGCGAGCTTTCATTGAGCTCTCTCTTGCACTCTCGCCCTCTCCATCCATGTGGCGTCGAGAGAGGTATAGGTTAATATTCTTCTTTTGTGACTATTTTTTACTCTTGAACAAGACATGCAAAACACTCCACGGTCACTCGCGTCTCGAGAAACAAGATTTATCGGATATGCAAAAGGGACCCTCATCGAGGCCCACATTCCGTATATTCGAGTTTCATTGTACGTTGCACATGCAGAGCCTAAAACCCTTTCCATTATTATTAATTTTTTTGCGTTTTTTAATATCCAAAATTCTGGCACACTTTGCATTTATCTCTCCCCCGCTTCGCTCTGTCTCATCGTAGAGCGACGGGTCGAGAAAATTGAATAAGATGATAACCAGACAGTCCAGTGTAATTTTTTTTGTTAGGAACTTCGGGGAGGTTCGCCAAAAAATCGTATTTTAAATAGAACTACACGTACAGCGTACGCAAGGCGAAATCTCAGGCCTTCAAATTCAATAATGATAATATGCAACGATATTTTTTTTTAGCTGGGGTATGGAACATCTTTGGTAAGGGGGCGTACACAAATTACGTAACGCAAAATTTCCCAATCCCCCCCCCCCCCCCCCCCCCCCCACGTAATAGGACCGTAACGCCTGGCCGGAACCCCATCTCCCTCCATTCCGTTACGTGGCGAGTGCTTCAACGTCAATAAATGCGATTTTTTTAAGAGACATAACTAATTATTAACGGATCGGGTTTATACTCCTTTATGAAGTATATATTCATCTAGTTTTTTACGAATTTTTATGAAAAAATATTTAACACGAACCGAGATATATGCCTTAATTTGATGACGAAAAAAAAATTCTCTTCATTGTCCCAAAAAGGGATAACCAAAAGGTTATCTGTAAATAAAAAGTCAACGATTTATTGATATCTATATAAATGTAGCTGTCGTTATGCATACTGGTTATTTTATTCTGTTTTTTTTTTTTTACAAAATGCCGACAGTTTGGGCATGTTTTTCTATTTTCAAGGCCCTTTTTTGTATTCAAACAGTCTTTAAAAATAGTAATTATCAAAATTAAAAAAAAACCGGCTACGGACAACCTTAGTTACTGCGATTACAAAAATGCCAAACAAACAATTGAAAATCGGTTGATAAGTTTTTGAGTATTCGCTGGGACAAGGTCGAACAAAGTAGTTTCAAGAAAAACGCGTTCAAAGTTTTCGTTCCGTTTTTCTTGATATAAAGTTGTGTTTTTTCTCGATGATTGATACTTACACTACAGTATCTAGTCGTGGGCAATATGACGATTCTTCATCTTCATTATATTTCACAAAATAATAAGAGCCTGCACTTTATCTATTGTGAACGATGCCACACCTGTAGGGACTGAGGGCACTGACCGGTCGCGTTACCAGTTCTCAGTAAAGTGACTGTGATTTCGTCAATTTTCGGAGTTTTGAATAAAAATGTTGCCATCAGACTTTTGAATATATGTACTGCCAATAATTATAAAAAACAAAACTTTTTTTTTCGATTTTTGCTTGGGGATACTGGGAAAGCAAAAGTGCAAGTTCTTGCAGTGACTTCCCCCCTTAACTGAGATTTCGTATCTAAAGCTGTCAACTTTCCGCGGTAAAATTGTGCGCGAGTTTTGAACCCAAAATTGAACATGCAGAAATTTTGCTATTTCTGGCAGTTATAAAATCGTTCCGTAATGCAAAGCTTGCCCCCCCCCCCCCTCCACCCAGTTGCGTTACGTAATTTGCGTAACGCAAACCCCCAAGATGCTCGGAAAGGTCCGCACTTTCAGAACGTAAGGAATTTTACCCACTAAAAGCCACACTCTAAATCAAGATGGTAAAGGCCCGGCTCTGGAACCGCTTCCGCGTTACAATACGCAACAATAGCAATGACAATAATAATAATAATTCTTATAGCTATCTTAATTAATGCATTTCTATACTAATTTTGCCTCTTGTTATTATTGATGTTATTATCAGTATAATAATAGTTATATTAATTACATTAATATTATTTTTCATTTTTGTTTGTTATGAGGGGGTAAAAAACAAATTACGCACTATAAGAAGCCCTGTGGACTCTCTCGTGTGTCGGACTCTCACACACGACGGTGCCGTCGGAATTGTGATATACCGACTAAAACACTCCCTCCCCTGTCCGCCCCAGGGGGTGGCAACACGTAACCATAACCTCACCCCCGCGGGTCCTGTCCGTCGTCCGTCTCGATTCGTTTGCGTCCGGTTTACATGTCATGTCCCCTAATTCATACTCCAGACATCCATAACCTTTCTTACGTCTCAGCACTGCCTCGACAAAAGTGGCGATGTCTGCCCAATGGTCTTCGTCCCGCAGCACCAGCCCGACTAGGTTATCAGGCGTGATGTGTCCAGTCCTTCGCTCCAGTTGTTGTCTCCGTGACGTCTATCTAGTCCAGTAAAAGAGACGAAAACCCGGCACTTTTTACCGTACAATATGAATTTTTACTGAAGGTAGATGGTTGCATACTAATAACTAACCCCAAGGAAATGTTGCCCCTCAACTCGCCCCAACCCTAAGAAATAGGCGTTGAAAACTCAAAAATCGCCGTATCTCGATAATTAATAGCCTGATCAAAAAATGTTTCAAACAAAAGTTATTTGGAATAATAAAATACGTATAAAGTTATCTGACGTCCAATCCTCTATCTTTTAAAATAGCGGCACAAAACAAGCGATATGTCTGCTCCGCTCGCACACGCATCAACCCCGAATTTTCGAATCGTTTTTGTACCGCTATTTTCAAAGATAGGGGGTTGGACGTCGAGTAACTTTATACGAATTTTATTATTCCAAACAACTTTGGTTTGAAACAATTTTTTATTGGGCTATTAGTTATCGAGATACGGCGATTTTTAAGTTTTCAACTCCTATTTCTTATAGTTGGGGGGTGTTGAGGGACAACATTTTATTGGGGTTGCTTTCAGTATGCAACCCTCTAGCTTCAGTAAAAAAAAATCATATTCTACGCTAAAAAGTGCTGGCTTTTCGTCTCTTTTACTGGACTAATCTGTCGCACGCACAGAACGTGTGTTCCGCATCGTCTCGTGTATGTCCACAGTACTTACAGCTCGGCGTCCGTACTCGTTTTATGTTGTGTAGATAACTTCGAAAACATCAGTGTCCCGTGAGGAACTGGGTTATGTCAAAATGTACCTCCCCAAATCCCCGTTCGGTCCACGGTCTTACGTCCATTGTCAATCGTCTTGTCCATCGTCCGGTTGTCACGGTTGTCCATCGTGCGTACCATTCCGACAGGGTCTTTTCTCTTTCACGCTTTGCCGCGTTAGCCCTTTCGGTCCTTTCGTCGCGTTAGTAGATTCGTTTTTGTTCTGTGGCTAGTAAATCTATAGGAATCACGCCCGTCACCACCAGAATCGCCTCTGCCGAGACGGTTCTGTAGGCGCCTGTATATGAACATTATTATTGGTGATGTTGTTATTATTATAACAGTAATGATGACTATGTTGTTAACAATAATTATAACGATAATGAAGATATTGGTGATGATGATTATTATTATTATCATTGTTGTTTTGTATCGTCATTACTTTTATTGTTATTGTTCTTGTTCTTGTTCTTAATAATTAATACTATAATTATCACTAGTAATATTAGTGTAGCAATAGTAGAAATAACACTAATACTAACAAATATGTCGATCAAAAATTAATTTAAGATAAAACATTTATTTGCTGCAAATCTCGATAGTCTTAACAAAATCTGCGCATCGATTGTCTATTTTAAAAAATCATTAGAATTATTAGTTTATTCATGGGGAATCCGAGAGAGGGAGAGAGGCGAAAAAAAGAGAGATCCGGAGAGACGCGTTTATTTACCCGGGAACAAACCCCCAGTAGATAGTCCATAATTTTTTCTCCTCATTCACCTCCTCCTTCCTTCAATCTCTGATCCCCTCTCAGCGCAGTGTAAACCGAGCACCGCGCCTCCCCGCGAGCCGCCCCCGCCACCCCCCAGCCATGCTCTGTTCGCGTGCGCGTCATTAAGTGCGCGTAAACTTTCACCAATTAATCTCTCCGCTAATTATTAAGCCATATACAAGGATATAGAAGTGCGATGAAGAGTGAGGGCTGCCTGACGGGAGGTGTGTGGTAACAGGAGAAGGATAGGGACGGGCGAAAGTCTGTATAGAGAGAGAGAGAGGGCGAGAGAGAGAGAGAGAGGCAGAGAGAGAGAGAGAGAGAGAGAGAGAGAGAGAGAGAGAGAGAAAGACAGAGAGAGAGAGAGAGAATTTTCCAAGAACAAGAGGTGACAGTGTATGTGTCGTGAAACAACCCTCGTACAACATACCATGCACGAAAGAGAGAGAGAGAGAAAGAGAGAGCTACTCCTTTCTCAGGGGCTGCTAGCTCCAGGCTCGGCCGAGAGAGCGAGCGACTAAATTGATTAGAATTAAAGGGTTGCTCGCGTTTAAAGGCTCTGTACGTGGATGAGAGAGTGGGAGAGCGGAAGAGAGAGCGAGAGGAGATGACGTGTGTGAGATGCTGATGATGCTGCTTCGAAAGCATGCGAGTGCTTATATATATATATATATATATATATATATATATACACACACATAAATATTCACACCTATATGGAAGGTACAAGATGCAAGAGAAGCTCTGCGGTGACCACAGCCTCGACGCTGATTGGTGGAGTCAAGTTTGTGGCAAGATGGCTGCTCTCGACGCTTTGCGAAAAGGGGCTGCTGCTCTGAGGGCGTCAGGTTTATTCCATACACCTATATGTATATCGATATCCCATAGTCTATATAGGGTTTAGATATATGCATCAAACATATGCGTATGTACATGTGTAGGTAAAAGTCCCTGAGCCTTGTAGTCTAGTTCGCAAGCACAGAATAGAAGCTTGGGGATATGAGCGGAAGGGATAGGGCTCTCGACGTTCTAGGTTCTTCTTCGTCCGACATCCCCGTGTCAGAATCTTCAAGATGCCTGCCCTGTCTGGGGTACTTTGTACGGAATACGGACGTGTACGCGGGCACGAAAACCTGCCTCTTACCCTCTACACTAACCATCTTCCACGCCACCTATATCATGTCTAAACAATGCCCGTGCAAACCTACCGCTATTGCAGCCTCGTCCCTTCAGCTGGCAATGACTGGCATAAATTGTCAAGACGTATAGGGGGCCAATTAGGCCCCTTTTTCATAAGTTGGTCTTGATGGATCATCCCGGTGCGATCCATCAAGTCCTCCGGGAAAACGACGCCTTGGTATTTTTGGGGAATCGTGTTTTCAGGGATTCGCCATTTAGGGATTTTTGGGGGGGGGGGCCTACACTTGTTAGGGAATTTTTTTGCTGGGGACGAGTTGTTGGGGAATCATTTTTTTGGAGCCACTTGTTAGAATCACCTTTTTGGGGTCGCTTGTCATGGAATCGTTCGTTAGTGAAGTATTTTTTTTAGAATCATTTTGTGGGGATTGTTTTGTTCCTGATGACCACTGGTCTTAATGTAGGGGGTTGCACAATTGGAGTATGTACGAAACAGATGGAAAAGGATATGGAAAGAGCTACGCTGCTCCGAGGCACCCCGGTCGAATAAAAACGTACCTTCGGTACTGGAGTGATCGAAGAGAAGAGACATCTTCGATACCATTCTATTAATTGGTGCTCAACTAAGTTTCCGGGTTTTTTTATCAATAAAAAATGGAAAGGTTCAAGAGAAATACAAAAAATAGTTTATTCGAAGTATCGTCCCTCGCTAGCTACACATTTTTGCCATCTCTCTGGCAATACATGAATACCGCGATGATAAAACGACGCGTCTTTAGACCGAAACCATTCATCCGACCAATTTTGCACTTCTTCGACATTGGCGAAGTGTAGCCCAGCCAAGTAATGCGCCATCGATCGGAACAAGTGATAATCGGAAGGGGCCAGGTCTGGCGAATTCGGTGGGTTCAGTAGCAGATCCCATTTCAGCGTTTTGATGGTATCCCGGACGATGGAAGTGCGATGGCAGGGAGCGGATTTTCCATCTGTCTCTCAGTCAACTCATGCAGCACCCTTTTCCCTTCGTTTTAACTTTTTCCCATGGCATGTTAACGTTTGCAAATACGTTGGCGAGTCATGTTTAATGCCTCCGCAAGTTCATCTTGTGTTTGCGAATCATCTTCATCCAATAACGCTTGCAGATCGGCGTCCTCAAATATATTTGTTCTTTCGAAGCGCCCCTTCCACAGTGTTGAAATCACCACTTCTGAAGCGTTTAAACCAATCTTCACAGGTAGTTTTCAATGGTGCATGTTCGCCGTAGGCCTCCTCAAGAAAAGGACATGCTTCAGCTGCATTTTTTTCAAGTTAAAGCAGAAAAGTAAAGCTTCCCGCAAATGCCGTTTATTTGGCACCACACTCGACATCTTCATTGTTAGAAAAAACATTTTTGCGTTGCGATATTTGCGTTCCAACTTTTTTAAAACACAATTTCAGACATGTATGTCGACTACATGTGTCGTTAACGCCACCCATGTGTGAAACCCGAAAACTTAATTAGAACCACGCAATTGGAATCTGCAAATCGGGAATCAAACTGTAGTGACATAGTAGATGCTTGGAAGTTCACGATGAAAAGATTGATGTTCCTACCTTAACGCGATGGTAGGTAGGGATTGTCATCGGTCCTTTCTATCTTGCGTGATCCTGTGCGTGCGAAACAGGCCCTAGAATGGATGTAACTCCAACTCGGTAGACTACAAGTCTCCAATTATAGTGTCCCGTCCTAACTAGAGTTTCTTCTATTAGGCTGGAGGTTAAGTTGGCTACAGAAGATTTTCCTTGGAACTTCGAGAGCTGCAATTTTCACATACACCCATCTGTTTCTGTTCGTTTCTGGTTCACTCCCGGATGTAGTTTCGTTTCATGCCTTCACGCGCAAAGTTCTCCTCCTCCTCATCTCCTTCTTCTTCTTCCTGTGCATCTTACGTCGAGGAATTGTCTGTCTCTCGTTCCTCTGTCCCTAATAAAGCTTGCATCCCTTTGGCGTACAGAGACGCGCATGTGAACCATTCGAGAGAAGTTGCAAGTGTCTTTTGTGCATGTGGGGGCGGATGTACAACGAGGAATGGCTGTGGGGCGAAAACAAGCCCGCGATGCCTGCTGCCTCGAGGTGCAAAATATCTAGTACACCAAGTACACGCAGCCGTACCACCTCCAGGATAGACTTCTTCTCCAGTCCCGGGGATTCTCTCTCAAAGAGAATGTGATAATACGAAGAACTTCATCTAATGAGTTAATAGTAGGTACCTTGCCCTGCTTCATTCCTCTCTCTGCATCTCCTCCTCCTCCCTCGTTCTTTGTCTTCCCCTTTCATTTTACCGGGGACTCGACAGTCAAAGACTCATACCACACCCTGCAAAATGTATCGCACACGTATTCACCGCGTTTGCAGCTTCAATGAGCTACGACGCGGATGCAAACTGTCCTTTTTGCGGGACCCGAATTGTCATGTCTAATTGCAGAGAAGAACTCAACTTTCCATGGACTTCCATGTTCTGGCTCACGCGCCTTTATCGAATAATGATGGAGGAGGCGCTATTGCTCGATTCTCACTGTCGCATCAACTTCCCCAGTCCCTTCATTCCTTCCCACAACCTGCTGTATGCGAAGTACACAAAAGTGCGTTCACCAAAAACTCTGTTCTTTGGCGATGCCGCACGTGCCCATCATCCAGAGGTAAGAAGTACAGGGTAGAGGGGCTAAAGTATGCGCAGGGGAAGGAGCGGGTGCGCCCATCGAGAGGGGATGAAAAGTATGGATAAGTGAAAGAAACGAAACGAGATGCCAGCCCATAGCTAGGATGAGGAACGGAACGAGAGAAGGTCGATGAGGTGTTCGCCCAACAGGAGAGCCGAAAATATGCGGGAAAAAGAAGGCAAGGTGGAAGTGGCGGGAGGCTAGAGAGGTTGGGGTAAAGATTGAGGGTGGTGCCTCACTCTCCTGTATCTTTAGTAAGTAAACAGAGCGGCTTATGAATTTTAAGCAGCCCCCAAAGCAGGCCTCTGGAAAGGAAAAAAACGTTTTTCCTTTGAGACCAATGTTTCTCGTATGTATATATACATGTGTGTGTATATAATATGGGCGAATACCAAGAGCGTGTGGGATAAGGCCACAAAACGCAATTGTTTTTTCCCTCCCTGTTGGTTTTTCTTTTTTGCTTTTTTCCTCTCTCGAGGGTACGCGCAAAGTGCTCGCGGCTGATAAAGATTTCGCGAACCCAGCTTATCCCCGATGGCCCTCGTATTTCCACGAAGATTACGGCCGTCGTTTGAAATTTTAGCGAACACATATACGCACCGGATGAAGAAAAAAAAAGAAAACTCACGACCGTATAACCTTGATCCAAGACTGGTAGATATAGAATTGTCTATCCTTAGGATGATGTGGAACAAGATGTATGGGTGCGAGGGACATCCCTCCAACGTCAGCTCGAAGAGAAGGTATCTCTTGGCCATTTTGCTTCACATGATCAACCAAGGTGATGTCCGCAGTTGTCTAAGCAAATTGTTTGCACGTCCTGCACAAGCTGCACACTTCACGCAAATCACGCCTAGTACCCTTGATGTCCTATGATTTCCTTGCCTAGCTTGTTGGACCGCTACCTACCAACATTGCTTCTACGCTACTTCAGTGTATTTTTCTAAATGCATTCCCACCTGGTGTAGTTTCTCCTGTTGAAGCTACTTCTAGGGAACGATTTTTCGCTCACCTGTCAGCACTTGATATCATTAAGGGTCCATGTTGGCACCACGACTCAGGTTTAGGTACCAACTGCAAATTGGTTTGGATAACTTGACACGATTGAAAACGATTTTGTATGCTTTTGTACGATTTTGGATGATGTATGATTTTTGATGATGTTGTATAATTTTGTATGATCTACCTAGCAACATTTTTCCTACTCTACTTCAGTATATTTTTGGACCTCATGGCCACATGGTGTAGTTTCTCCTCCTTTTCAAGCTATTTTCAGGGAACGATTTTTCGACCATCTATCGGCACTTGATATCATTTAGGCTCCATGCTAACATCACGACGTGGGTTTAGGTGACGACTGCGAATAGGTTTGTATAATTTGATATGGTTGAACGCGATTTTGTATAATCCAGTATGATTTTGTATGTGTTTAATGATTTTGTATGACTTTGTATGATCATCGGACCAAGACTGTTTCTACGCTATTTCAGTATATTTTTGGAACTCATTGCTACGTGTAGTGTTACCTGCTTTCTAAGCTACTTTTAGGAAACGACTTTTCGCCCATCAATTAGAAATTTGCGACTGCGAATTGGTTTGTATAATTTAATACGATTTTGTGTGATTTTGCATGATCTAGTAGGATTTTGTATGATCTAGTATGATTCTGTATGATCCAGCATGACTTTGTATGATCGAGTATGATTTGATACGCTTTTTGATATGATTTCGTTTAATTCGTAAGATTTCGCAAACTCCGTTATGATTTCCTACGATGTTCTATGCTTTCGCGATGTTTTTCTGTAATTCTGGTACAATCTTGCCTATTTGTCCGACGGCCTGTGAGATTTCGCATCACCCCCATTCTTTTATTTTCATTGTCAAGTTTTCTTTTGCTATATCAATCATGCTATATAATCAATCGTATCGATAGTCTCCTGGATTTTGTTTTTTCCTCACCCTTTTCATCTCCCCAAAGAAGCCCTCTCATATGATGCAGCCTCTTATACTAAATATAACGAGTTTGCGTATGTAGCGAATTTGTCAGATGCACAGATGCGAATTTGTCAACACTCGTTTTCCAGCTAACGAGGATGAGCAAAAGTAGCGCGTCGTATGGGCCGATACGTCATGGTATCGGGCCTGTTTCGATATTGATTTCCTCATGCCTGGGCGCTGTACGTAGCAGGTGGAGGCAGGCAGGGAGAAGGACAGAGAGAGAGAGAGAGAGAGAGAGAGCGCGAGAGCAAGAGAGAGAGAGAGAGAGAGAGAGAGAGAGAGAGAGAGAGAGAGAGAGAGTGAGAGAGGAAACGAGGGAGGGCTATCTAAGCTTTCTAATGGGACGAAGAGAGGACCAGGGATTCTGCGCGTTGGCAGGCACACGTGTCTCTAATGATTTTAGTGTACCAGCCTAGGATACACTGTACATAATGGACGCAGTACAAGTTTACAACCCATATATACCTATATACCGAAACATATATACATAAACACACATAAATGTACACTGCAATTACGTATGTGTACGTATATGCTGTAAACTTCTAATGCATCTATACTGTCTTTGTATATACATATATATGAATCCGTGTATGTGCGCACATATGTCGCGTAAGGGATTTGCAGGAGTAAGGGTGGTACCACGCTATTCGCCGAGAGAGAGGACAAGGGCTAGAGAACGAGCTGGAGGAAGAGTGAGACAGAGAGAGAGGGAAACAGAGAGACATGGACAGAGAAGGCACGACACTCTCTTCCCTCCAGGACACACGCTCACCACGAGAGCCCAGGGAGGACACGACGTAGGTCTGCACGAGAGATGCGCGCCGGTTTTCGGGGTGTAATATGCCGTGAGGGAGGCGCAGCGTGAGGGGCAGGAAGGGGGGGAGGTGATACGAGGACGACTAAGCTACCTTCTAAGCGCGGAAGATACAGAGGGGGTAAACGTCTGGGCTGTGGGTCTTGCGGGATTCTTGATGGCAAAAGACAGAGAGGGAGAGAAGAGACAACACTGAGAGACCATTAAACGCACGCACTATTCCCTTTGCTCCGTATACATGTTCCCATAGGGATAAGTATATACATATATATAGGTGTATATAAGGATGTTCAAAATTGTATACGCCGCACCGTCTTGACGTCAGGTAATTAAAAAGAACACTCTCAGGACACGTTTATGGCTTATCTCGGGGGGATAATTTTGTCCCCCCCCCCCCCCCCCCCTCGTCGAACCGCAAGTCGAGATTACGGAATAATTTGTGACGGGAGTCGGAACGCCTTAAATATTGTCATATACAAGGTCGCTGGGCACCCAGGGGAGAGAGAGGGAGGACATTTACGATCTTGTCATTTGTGGTCGTGTTTTTTTTTTAATTTTTATTTCAAGGGGAAAGATACCTGTGGGCGAGGAAAAAATTTGCTGATTTTGTATTTTTTAATAATGCATTCAATTATACATTTCTTTTTAAATCACAATTTCAAAAAACAAATAAAAATCCAAGCCGAACAGCGAATGTAAGTAGGCATGCTCTTGTTGCTAGTAAAGGCTGTTAATAATTTTCATTACGGATCAGAGTTAGCTTAAAATAATGATATTATTTTTATCCGTAGGCTCCCGCAGAATGAAAAAAGAATCATTTATGAAAAACGTTTAAAAAAGTGTGCTGCAGAAGCCTGCCGAGGCTTTCGGAAATAAAACCACAACAAAAATAATAATAATTAAAATAACAATAAAAAATAATAACAACAATTACAATAACAATTATGAAAGACAAAATACAACAACAAAAAATTAATAATGTATACTGTACGGTTGCTGGTCGATTATCTAGTTTTTATTTCAATTGATTCGACATTCTTTTCAGTTCCATCCGAAACTCCTCTATCTGGAATTAAACGTCGAGGACTTGGCGATGATGAAATACCACGTGCTGAGCCATGTGCCACTGCTGCGTGTTCTACCTCAGTTGTTCGACAAAGAAGAAAAACTAGTGCGGAATATCAACGTGACTACAGAGCGCGTGATTGCAGAGCTCGAAAACAAATTGCTGCGGAATATCAACGGAGGTATCGAGCTCAAAAAGAATCGGAAACGGGGAAAAACCGGCGTGAAAATGTCGTTCTATTGAGTCACAATGCTGTCCGTCGGTGACGGTTTAAAGCTCGTCAAAAATCAGAGAAACAAATTAAGTATATTCTACAGTAACATTAAGTAGACTCTAAGTAAATATAAGTAACTACACTTGATATTAAGTATACTCTAAGGAACTATACTAAATTTAAGTATACTCTACAGTCTTTCATCTAATGATTTACAATAAATAATATAAATGAGAGTCAATACAGTCAAGAATAAGAAAACAGAACAAATGTATGGCAATTGTACACTTACAAATAAACGTCTTTATCGGCACAAATAAGACTGGTTTAATATTTCTACAAATACAACTCATTCAATATCTACATGCGTGTTAATTCCTACTTTCTTGTTAGCCCTATTAGTTCGTTAACTCACTCCTTCCAGTCTCGCCCGATTCATCTGCAGAAATAATTTGTTACGTCAGCGGAGTGCAAATATGTATTCACTTCCGGCACGTGTGAAGAACACACACACTTTTTTCTCTAAAGTTCACAAAGGTTTACTTTGCGTTAATCCGCTATTAGCAATGGTTTAGCTTGGCACTAAAGAGCAACAAAAAAATTACATCACCCGCACATCACACGTAAAATTACATACGTTAAAGTATTTTTTATCTTTGGTGTTTTGTGGTAGAATTTTTTTTTTAATTCGTAAAGTCTCGGTACAGTATATATATATATAGACAATAGTATATATATTTTTTTTAGTTTAACCTTAGATTGTGTTTAACACTCTAACTTCCTTCAAAAATGTTTTTCAATTGTAAATTTGATAGAAACGGTGTGGATGATCGATAAAAAATGTGGAGGTTGCATTCGTTATATGTCAAAGACTTTACTGTTTGAGTTTGAATAGAATAGTGACATTTACTCAATTGTCCCGAAACTTCTTAATGGAGTCTGAAGTTTTTAAAAAAAGTAAAATTTTCAACTTTCCAGACAATTTTTTTTTGAAATTCGTTTTTTTTTACATTATCCAAAAATACCGACTTTTATAAAAATTCTGTTAAATTTTAGTCGCCGAATTCGAATTATTCCGGTTGCTACAGACCTTCCTATGCAAAGCGTTTCGACCAGAAACGTCGTTTTTCAAATCGATGAAGGATTTCAAACGAAGAGTTTTCAAACTATCCGTCTCAATGTTTGCCACATCCTTCTTCACGCCATTCCTCAACGTCGTACGGAAGCGTGTTTTTTTTAATTGGAAAGTTTAACTTTTTCAACGAAAAATTAACACAATTGACACTTAGTTTTTTTCAAGTGGCCACCAATTCATTAATTATCATTAAAAAAAAATCCTCCGTACGCCTCCACAGTTTTTCATACTGATTAATAATCTTTTTGGTTTTTTTCTGAGACAATTTTTGGAGGAGTAGAACTTTCCATCGTCAGGCGCTATTTTTTAGGCAGCGGTCAAAAACAAAATGTAAAAAATAAAACTAAAACATTACAAAACATTTTTAGGTACATGTAATTTGAATAAACGAAAAAAAATCGGACTACTTATCGATTGTTTTTTTAATGATGAAATTCAGCAATTTTCAAGCCAGTCACACTGGAATGGTCCCTTAAGGGTCATTCTCACTTTACACACTAAAAAAGGCTATTTTCATGAATTCTTTCGATATTTTTAAATTTATAATTTTTAAATTTATTTGTCACTTTATAAAAATTTTAAATTTTTAAATTTATTTAAGTCACTTTATAGACGAAAATGGTAGTTAAAAAAATGTCCTAAAAAAATTGTAGGTTTGCTCTGTTGATGAAATCTCGGAGATGGAACCTCCGAAACAAAAAAATCAAACGGTTTCAGATTTAGTATGTTAATGGCTATGCGCATGTCATACGATTTTTTATATATGCAAAGGTAACACAATGATGGAAATTTTTCGAAAAAAAAACGTGTTTTGTCACCGTTTTTGGCACAAAAAATAGTTTAAGAAAACAAAATTTAAAAAATCCTCGATATGCGCTATAGCTATAGTTGTAAAGAATATGGGGTTAACATTTCATAAGGATCGGTTCAGTAGTTTCGAAGATTTTATCAACAAGCCGTCGAAAAACGATGTTTCGAGAAAAACTTGTTTAAGGTCGTTTGTGTTACATAAATACATTTCAAAAAAAAATTAATGTATTTCGAAAGTGTATTTATTAACAAGGAACATCCCTCAGGTGACACCCTTCGATTTTGTTGAAATTTGGCCATGTTATAAAGCACCGAAAAGTAAGCGATACGTATTTTTTTATCGGTGGAAAAACAGTTTTAAGAGGTGAAACCACCCCATAATATAGGGGCGGTTCACCCCTAAATATTTTTTTTTGCAATGTCACTGTAGTAGATTTTTCATTGCTTCGGATTAGATGAATTTTCGTTTTTGTTTCATTAAAATCGGTGGACCCCTTGTGTGTGAAACTTTACCCCTAGAGATGCCCTTTTTCGAGGGGTGGTTTCACCCCTTAAAACCGTTTTTTCCGCCGATAAAAAAAATTCATACCGCTTACTTTTCGGTGCTTTGTAACATATCCAAATTTCAACAAAATCGAAGGGTGTCACCTGAGGAATGTTTCGTGGAAGTGTAACAACTTTTATATCAATATCTATAATATAAACCTATCAAAAAATTAATGAAAATAGCCTTTTTTAGCGTCTAAAGCAAGAAGACCCCTTAAGGCGGGAAACCTGTCAGGAGTACGTTTTTTTAGTGAGTTTCGTGTTTTTTTTTTATAAGGAATGAATTAATAGAATATATTTAAACTTTGGGAATATTTTTTTCATAATTTCAAACAAATATTTTATTTTTTTCGAAGCATTTCCTCTGAAAGTATGGAACATATAACCTGCCGCCTATCGAAGGTCGCCATCAGACTTTGCTGTTTGTGTACACTCTGGAGGCCACAGTTTTCATCGGAAATCAATACGGTTTGAAGATTACTTCAAGAACACGTTTTCCTTCCATATGAACATAACGCTGACCAAAAAATTGAAAATTGCATTTATTAGAGGTGTTTTAACAAAAGGGTATATTTTTCGCAATTATTTTATAACCCTTTTTGCTATAAAATATATACTTTAAACAATGTTGTTACCCCAAATTTAGGTTCATATAGAGCGTAATTATATAGAGAAACTAACTATCACTTCATGAAATTATAGGTTATAAAATTGTTTAGCTAGTGTCCGCAAATTGGATAAAGTCGTTTCAAGAAAAACGTGTTTGAAAAAAATGACAAAAACAAAAAATCCAAGGCAGTAATGAATTATTTATACTACTTTGGGAACATATTCTTGAATAGATTCACTAACAACTTATGAAAATTAAAAAAAAATGATTTTTTCGGTCATCAAAACAGCTTTCCCGCCTGAACGCGGGCGAAGCCGAGGTAACTGTCAGCATACACCCCGATGCTTAAAAACACAATTGTATCGTGATTTCGACGAAAAACATCAAGGCGAAAAGAAGAGAACGAGAGAAAAAAAAAACCTTTGTCCTCGTATCGAGAAGAAGACCAGTGACCTTCGAACGCTCGTCGACTCGCGTCGAGTTTTCGGGATTCCTTTGTGCGCCGATTGGTGGACCATCGCCACGCCCCGTAAACAAGCCTCGCACCGCTTTGACTCGTTCGCGCGACGAGAGCACGTATGTGGCAAAGCCTCGCGTGCGCGCCTTATTGCCCGCCCGTGAGTTGCCCGCTCACGTGCCCTGCCGGGCTAGTGTACGCGTACTTTACGAGCACCGCCGAGAGACACTATCCGTAGCGACGCGCTGGGGACACATGTGCTCGCGAGACAGGGACGTATCTATAGGGTGCCCCAAAATGACCTGACATTTAAATTTATTAATAAAACGTATTGTTCATTTGAAAAGTACGAATATTTTTATTTTAATATAAGGTACGAACATGGAGGTTATGTCTGGAACACAATATCCGATAAATGGCCGCCACGTCCCTGTTTGCAAACGTTCACTCGTTTTGACGAAATTTTCAATAACATTTTGGCATAATATCGGACTAATTTCATTAAGGCCTTAGGCCCAGAGTTGGGCGTAATTCTATTTATAAATACGAATACGAATTTATTCACATCCTGATTTCCATGTCCATAAATACAAATTTATTCGTACTTCACTTATTTGTATTCACATGCATGCATACAAATACATTTGAATTCACAAATATTCTGAACATACAAATAAATTCTCAAAAAAAATTGTGAATATTCACAAAAAATGTGAATATTTACAAAAAATCCTGTCAATTAAAAAAAATTCACATCAAAATCTGTGAATGCAAATGTATTCACAGAAAATTGTAAATACAAATAAATCACAAAATAAGTTGTGAATTTTTTCGTATTTAAGACAAATTAAAATCAAATTCACAATGATTAGATTAAAATTTGCACCAAAAGTGAGTTCGTACGTATTTTGAGAGAAAACATTGCCTCGAGGCAAATATCTATGCCTCAACACAATGTTTTCTCTCAAAATACGTAAGAACTACCTTGTGGTGTAAATTTTAATACAATTGTCGTGAATTCGATTTTAATTTTCTTCAGCTTGAGGAAATTCACAACTTATTTTGTGAATTTTTTCATATTTATAATATAATATTTGAAACTCACAACTTTTTTTGCAAAAATTTCTTTGCCTCGACGCAATGTTTTCTCTCAAGTACGTAAGAACTCACGGTTGGTGTAAATTTTAATCTAATTGTGGTGAATTTGATTTTAATTTGTCTTAAATGCGAAAAAAATCACAACTTATTTTGTGAATTTTTTTGTATTTACAATTTTCTATGAATACATTTGCATTCACAGATTTTTATGTAAATTTTTTTTAATTCACAGGATTTCTTGTAATTATACACAGTTTTTGTGAATATTCACAATTTTTTCTGTGAATTTATTTGTATGTTCGGAGTATTTGTGAATACACATGTATTTGTATGCATGCATCTGAATTTATTTGTTTTCGTATTTACAATAAGTGATGTATGAATAAATTTGTATTCATATTCACATGAAAATCACGATGTGAATAAATTCGTATTCGTATTTATAAATAGAATTACGCCCAACTCTGCTTAGGCCACAGTAAGTAACGGGTATAAAATCATGTGCGAATTTAACCATTTTTTTCGTATGAAAAAGTAATTCACTCATCAAATTAATTACACATCTATTTAGTATGAATATCAAGCTGTTAGAAAATATATATTCTTTTTTTCGCTGTACAAAATAGCCGACTACTAATATTTTCTTTTGTTATCTTTTTGTTGGGGCTCCGCGACGTACACGCGGAATTTAAAAAATATTGTTTTATTCAAAAGTTGTAGATATTTGAGCTTAAGAAATGAATTTTCAGTGAAAAATTTCGTTATAACTGCTCATAAACTGCTCATAAAATGAAATGTTTTCGATTAATCAGAAATTCCGTACGCACTTCTCTGCGAAATGCAATTAGGAACATGAGTTTTAAATTTGAAGTAAATCGAGTGAAAATTGTTGAAGTTATTTGTCAGGCCAATTGGAAAAAAGCTGTTTCGAGAAGTTTCGAGTAGTCGGCCATCGAAAAAAAAATTCTGACAGCTTGATATTCATACTAAATACATGTGTAATTAATTTTATAAGTGAATCACTTATTCAGACGAAAAAAAATTGTTAAATTCGCACATAATTTTGTACCCGTTACTGTGGCCTAAGGCCTTAATGGTGCCCCCAATTGCTTCCCTGAGCTCCGGAATGGTCTATGGATCATTGGCATACACTTTTCCTTTCAGAAAACACCCAAAGCAAGAAGTCCAATGGCGTCAAATCCACGACCCTCGTGGTCAATTCACATCGCCGCGGCGCGAGATAACACGAACATGAAACTTCGTCTGCAATAACTATGCAGTACCAATGCAGTAAATAACAATTTCTATGCGTTGCTCGATCGTGTAATTCTCCATGACTGAATCTCAATACTTCCTGATGCCAGTTGTCAACTATTAGTACTCTATGTTCGCCACAAAAAAAATGGCGCGCAATTTAAAATGTGAGATAATTTTGAGACACCCATTACATGATGTCCTCCTGAAAGACGCCCCCCCCCCCCCCCACACACCCGGGCTCGTGCTCTCTCTCCCTCCTTCTCCCTCCCTCGCTCGCGCGATAATTTCGAACATCTAAAACTTACGATTCTGATCATTCAGTACAATTTTTTTTTAACGATTCTATTGGTCGTATTGAATAAAATGCACATCGAGAAAAAAAGCTTTCACAATTATTCCCCTCTGACCAGTTGCGTTTAGTTGACAATCGTGTTCTGGGAAGAACGATAATCAACAATGTTCGAGCGTGTAACATTTTTTTCGAACGTCGGAAATTGTGCTGATGGAAAGTTGTGAAATTGAATTTGTTTTTCTTGGGGGGGGGGGGGGGGGGTATTAATGGCTTCACCAGAATCGGAGTAATTGTATTTCGAAGTAATCAAGAAATCATGATTTTTATTTTATTTATTAGTATTTATTATTATTATATATATGTATGGGTGTGTATGTACTCGACTTTTGAAAAAGCGATTTTTTTAAATGTACGACTTAAACCAAATTCAAACCATAAATATACCATTTAATGTTCTATTCTTGTAAAATGTTAATATAATAGTATAGTTCTTTATTTTCAAGCATACCTTTGCTGCTTTTTACACCGTTGTGCCCCTCTGTATATGGATATCCTTTTACAAGTTTCTTTCTTTTTTTGCTAACATTAATCTTTTGTCCTTTTTCTCCTTTATTATTCCTTTCTTACCATGTATTCGAAGGCTCTCACATACTCGCACAATTCTTTGATCGGTTTCCCATGCACTTGTTTATTAATTTTTCCGTTTAGTGCCTCCCCTCGTATCCTCTTCACCATTTTTCCAAACCATCTACCACTTCCTTATTCATTTTTTCCTTCATTTTCCCGCATTCAAGTATGTTTTCCAAACTTTCGTCTTTCTTCCTACAACACCGGCATAGAGTATCTGCGTATCCCCTTTTACCTCCTTTTCTTATGTTTTTGCATCTTGACCTGGCCCATGTTTCTTTGGTTCTTCCCTCTACGCCCTTCTCTTTCCAGTACTCTTGCATCTCTATGAGCTGGTTTTGATTTTATGAAAATGTTAATATTTAAACCTATATATGAATTGAAAACATCTATTTATCTCATAAACATCGTTTGTGTTTATTTGGCTTTTCGATTCGGGTATCCGCAGCGACATAACCTAAAAGTTTTCAGACATTATTTCTGTATATTCGATTAACCTTTTATTACAATATTACACCTGCGTCACTTGTATGAAGTCTTTGATATTGTTGTATACGTTGTTAATAAATATTTCAATACAATCATTTCAATTATTCGATAAGGTAGAAAATAGAATTTACGCGTTTTCGCGATCCCCAAAAGTGTTAACGCTTCTCGCGGCTCAAGGCAGAAGCTCTACTAGTATAATAAGCTTGGTCAAAATACATTGATAACGATGGACAAAATTTGAAAAACAAAAAAGTACTCGTTATTCTCCTATGTTCCAGGGTGCAAGACGAATAATAAGGGTGAATTGCGTCTCCATAAGCGATTTAAACATAAAGTATTTTTAAAAAGGTGGTTGTTGGCTCTAAAATTGACTCTCATTAGGCCATTAAGGCGAGTTAGTAGTGACAAGATTTTGTTTTTTGAATTTTGTATCTTTATAAACAATAAATGGAGCAATATTAAAAGTTATTTTTGTTATATACCATGTATAAATATAATTTCAGACGTCCCTTGCAAAAAGTGTGCTCTAAAAAATAAAATCACTCCTTCTCGAAGCCTGCAAGTGAGTCCCATAACCTTAAAAAATCTAAATCCAGAGTTGACATAGCTAAACACAGAGCGGAAAATAAATTGTCCACTACAGTAGAATCTTTACAATCTACCAAGGAGGTACATCCGATAGCCAACTCGTAGGAAATCAAGAACAAAGTGATTCTCTACGTTTGAGTATATACGTTGTCCGGCCATATTGAAATATCGCTCCGCCACCTCTGGGACGTGAAAATCGCGAATAATTCATGTTTGTTACTGCTACATTCTCCAAATAACTAAACAATGCTTCAGCTTGACCGCACTAAAGATTGCCAGTTTTCTCGCGTGCCTATAATTTTCATATTCAAAAATTCGCGGCTTTTCTACGGAGAGAAGTGCGTCGAGTGACGCGCGGGTGGCGCCACGGTGGCGGCGCGCGAGAATACGAGCGATGGATCGAATCTCCGAGCTCTCGAAGTTCGGAGGGAAAGATTCGAAAGAAAAAAAACGTTTAGTTGGCGGGCGCGCCGCGTGCGTATCGGTGGCGCTGCTGTCGCTTCAGTGCTCCGAGCGCTTCAAAACAATCCTTGTGCCGTGTTGCGGGGGCTTTGACAATATTTTCGCGAGACTATTGACTGAAATGATCGAGGAACACGACGAGCGCGAGGCAATATGCGATTCTGTGGTAATTCTCGTAAATTACGAAAATATTCACGTTGCAAAACGTCGCCCCGTGAATAAACGCGAAGATCGACAAATTTCACGATTTGTTCAATGTTCTAACCTCACTTTCAGAATTCGCTTGTGGAAGGTTGTCGCTTGCCGGTTAGAATGCACGGCACCGAAGACTGGCGTGAGTATTATCAACGGAAAATCGCCGCTTTTATTCCGGCCTTCGATGTATTTCGACAACTGTGCCTCGGCTTCGAAAACAAAAACTGAGTGCGCCGAGTAAAACAGTCGCGCGCGTAAACATTTTTTTTGACACTGACGGAACCCCGCGAGTAACAACAATATCGTCGATGCAAATGTGTCACTCGTGTTGTCGCACGAATATTCGATCCCTCGAAAACCTCGTGCTTCGTTTGTTCGCGCTCGTGGGCCGAGCGAATCGCCGGCTCCGAGAAGCGCCGATTTATCGAAAACTTTTAGGTTAGGTCGCCGCGAATAACCGAGACGAATGTTTCGCGCGGTAGAGTGCTCGTGAAGTTAAGTCCGTCGTACTTTCCTCTAATGTCGTGGTCGAGTTTTGCACAATTGGGCCCATTGCTACGTGCGAGAGGGCACCGAGTGCTAGAGCGATGGCTTATAGCACTGTGTCAATTCCGATGACTGACGTTTCGAACAAACACCGTCTAGCGACGGTACTCGATAAAGCGTTTTACCGATAACCGCTGAAGGATGCCACTTTTGCCGCCGAAACGCACTGCGAAAGTGAAACTCCCGTTTCTAAAAGTTCCGCTGCATCGTTTCGTACAGAACAATATTGAATCCCGTCCAACTCGGCAGACTTTTCAATAAAGCGTCGACTAAAGCGAATTTGCGTCGACGTCTCTCTGTCGACTAAGCTTGCTTATTGACAATAAACTTCCATGGTGTTGGAATTTGCATCAGTGCAATGCAACGAAAATTTATACTTCTTGATTCCTAATTTATTTCGGCAGATTTCGCCTACAAAAGTCCTTCATTCATTTTTGAAAATATTCATTTAGTGATGTGCAATCTTCTATTTTATATATCAATTAATTAAACTTTATATAATACATACAATTTATTTTATATGTATTCATTTTTAAAAAAGAAGATCGTCTATAATAATATAAAAATGGAAATTAATGTATAAAACAGAACATTTGCATTGCAACGAAGCAAACTCCAACACAATGAACTTCCAGCTTCATTTGCGATTTGCGTAAACGCTAGGACACTCGTGATGGGAAGGAATTTTATTCCTTTACTCCTTTCGTTATCCAAATCTTCTTTTTTTTTCAAATTGAAGTCGTAAATCTTTGATAAGATCTCCCAAAAAAGTTTCAGTGACTACCACAGCCCAAATCGATCCAAAAAATTGGAACAATAGAAAAAAATTAACCTTCTATGCACTCCAACGTTGCAACATTGCGATCTATTTCCTCTGCTTCCTTTTCTCCACTCGGGGCTCGAATTTTCTCTATCTCCGATACGGAAAAGCTTCTCATCTCGGAACAAACAAGACATGGCTACATACGCATATGCAAAGCGAGAAAACTCAGGGAAACGTCAGGGAATTTTGAAAATTCTCTGGAATTTTTCCAGAATTTACTTCTTCCAAGAATTACGAAAAATGAAACTGACGAAATAAAAACTGAAAAGTATAAAAATAAATATTTTTGTACATTTTTAATATTTATATTCTTCATTATATGAAAAAAACGTGATGTCAGTGTCAAATATTGAAAATATCAAAAACATTTGCATTCTATTTGTTGATAAACACCCACATAATTATTATTGTAGATAAGTGTTTATATTTATTTTGTATCAATTGGCACCAGCGTAAAAATTTCTGTTTATAATAAAGAACAGTTTCTGTATTTGCTTTCAACATATTTTTATTTACTTTAGTGTTAAAAATTGTTATCGAAATTCAGTTTTTTTTTTTCAAATTTTTCATTTTAATGTTTGACATTTTCATATATTTCATCTTTTGAAAATTACGTTCTTCATTTGACTCCGATTTCCCTGGAATAATTGCAAAACCTGTGTGGAAAAGCAGGATAAGTTAGGGAATTTATGAGTCAATAATGCGTAATAACCATGCAAGAGAAATGTATTTTGTACACTGAGACAGTTGTCGTAAGAAGTGATACACAAAAACATTTATTTTCCAGCCCTGGCTGAGATCATCAGCGTCAAGGATGTGCGCGGCATCAAATGTTACTACGTTCACTATGTAGACTGTGAGTAGAATTTCACGCAGACGCTACCTTGGTATGAGAGTCATAGATAATAGCTACGACGCTTGCTTCTTTCCGCAGTTGACACAAGGCTGGATTTTTTGGACGTTTAAATGAAAAAAATATTGGGACGTTGAATAAGATTTCCTTTTTGTCATAAAAATTAATGCTATTCGAAACATAATTCCTAATGCTTTCAAACGTTTCGAAACTGTTGTGTGATCGACTCTTAATAATTCTGCAAATTCGGCTAGCGTCTGACATGAGTCTTGATCGAGTAATGTCTCCAATTAAATACATCAAAATCATTACTTTCGAAGCGTCTAAACCAATCGCTGCATGCTGTTACCGACAGAGCATGGTCACCGTAAGTCTTAACCAGAATTCTGTGTGCTTCAGCTGCAGATTTTTTAAAAATAAAGTAGTGCAGTAACATTCCCCGAAAATACTCTTTTTGGCATGAAATTTGACATGATTAACGCTATGAAGAAAAAAAGTCGTTTAGACTTCAGCGAAATGACATACACTGAATTTCAAGCTTGCTTAAGGGAAGGGTAGGGGTTTCAGCGTGAAAAAAAAACACTTTTTTGCGATTTTTTTTCATCTATATGGATAGAGTAAATTTATTGAAACCTTTTGTACATTGTTAAGTGCCATTTTAAGAACATTCTGTGAAATTTGTACGCAAAAATATCCACAAACAAGCCGGTGACAAAGCCTTTCCAAGAACGCCTTTGTAAAAACACGATTTTCGGTGATCACTGTATCTCAGCTAGAAATTATCTGAAATCAAGTACCATTAAAATTCAGTCAAAGTATCATCAAATCCTCCCCCCAACGGTCTTTGATAATTTTTTTTTAATTTCTAAATTTTTTGGTGATCATGTAAAGTGAAAAGTGCTATTTTTCACGAAAAATTCCGCCATTTTGGGGGTGGAAAACCCTCTCAATGTAAAAAAAATCTCAAACTAACCGTTGGGGGGAGGTATTTTATATGTAGAAAGTGTGTACCAAGTTTGAAATAAATCGGTCATGTAGTTTTCAAACGGCAGTGAATATGGACTTTGAAAAAGTGGTTCCGAGAAAAACGCGTTTGAAGTTTAGAGAAGTCGGAGCTACAGTGTTAGAGGAGCGAGACTAAATACTCAATAACTTCGAGCGTTTTGCTCTGATTGACTTGAAATTTTGGGATTATATTCTTGAAATGTTTAACTATAAGAAAAGACAACAAAAAAACGATTTTTCAAAAGTGCAAGCCCCTAACCTCCCCTTAAGTACTTCTTTATAGACGCGTGACCATCTTAAACTACACGCACGCAGTTCTGGTAACGCCATCTGTGGGAAAACAGCGAGAACTTATTCAACGTCCCAATAGATAATAACTATGACGCTTGCTTCTTTCCGCAGTTAACATAATACTTGATTTTTTGTACATTTAAATGGGAAAATATAATGAAACCACTGTTTAAGGCTGGAAACCAGTTTAGATTACTCAAACAATCCATTTCTTTTTCTACTTAATAGATTTTTAGTAAAATAAGCAGCATAAATAATCCATTACTGCTTTGAATTTTTTGCTTTCGGTAATTTTTTTTCAAACGCGTTTTTCTCGAAACGTCTTTTTTTCAATTTGGGTACACTCTAGCTCAAAAAGTTTCTAACCTATAATTTTATAAAATGATAGTTGCTTTATATAATTACGCTCTATATGAACCTGAAGTTGGGGTAATATAATTGTTCAAAGTATATTTTTTATAGCAAAAAAGGTTACAAAATAATGGAAAAAATTATACCCTTTTGTTTGAACACCCCTAGAAAAGTGCAATTTTCAATTTTTGGTCAGAGTTAGGTTCATATAGAAATAAAACATGTTTTTAAGGGGTTACGTGGGTTTCGAAGCCAAAAGAAAGCATATTTTCTCTATTAAAAAAAATATATATAAATTATTTCATTCAAAATGTTAAGCACATTAAAGAGCAACATTTCAACAATATTTTTTTTTATTCATAAAAAATATGGAAAATTCAGCCGGTGGAGCCTGGTTTCCGGAGACCCCTTGAAAAAAGTCTCCTCGTGGTGGTCAGGATAACTCGTGATAGCTTCATCTGAAATTTAAAAAAACATTTTTTTTCTGTTAGTAGATAAACATAGCTCGTGATTAGACGAAGGATTTTGAAAAAAAATTGGAATTTGAATTTTTCGCAGAGTTGTATGCAAAATAGTTCAATTTTTGTTACAATTTACACTACGTATAGCCCTGTAAAATTAGTTGCAATCGAAAAAAACCTTCGTTCAATCACGCCGTGTACACAAACAGCAAAGTCTGCTGACGACCTTCGATGGGCGGCGATGTGTTCCATATTTTCATAAAAATGCTTCGAAAAAATTAAGTTCTTTATTTTTAAACATGTATGAAGTATTCCCAAAGTTTGAATAAATTCCATCAATACATTCTTTGTGAAAAAAAATCATGAAAATCACAAAAAAAACGTACTCTCAAGGGGTTAGGCTACAGTAACGGGTATAAAATGATGTGCGAATTTAACAATTTTTTTCGTACAAAAAAGTGATTCACTCATAAAATTAACTACACATCTATTTAGTATGAATATCAAGCTGTTAGAGAATATATATTTCTTTCGATGTACAAAATGGCAGACTACTAATATTTTCTCTTGTTATCTTTTTTTAAGGCGCTCCGCGGCGTGACATTTAGCATCCACAATTTTTTACCTAAAACAAAAAACAAAAATTCTCGCCAATCTACATTACAATACTAAGAGAAGTACGTACGGAATTTAAAAAATATCGTTTTATTAAAAAGTTATACCTATTTGAACTTAAGAAATGAATTTTCAGTGAAAAATTTCGTTTCAACTGCTCATAAAATGAAAAGTTTTCGATTAATCAGAAATTCCGTACGTACTTCTTTGCGAAATGCAATTAGGAACATAACTTTTAAATTCGAAGTAAATCGAGTGAAGATTGTTGAAGTTGTTTGTCACGCCAATTGGAAAAAAAGCTGTTTCGAGTAGTCGGCCATTTTGTACATCAAAAAAACAATATATATATTTTTTCTAACAGCTTGATATTCATACTAAATAGATGTGTAGTTAATTTTACGAGTGAATCACTTTTTCATACGAAAAAAAAAAAATTGTTAAATTCGTACATGATTTTTGTTTATTGTCGTTCTTTCTTCCGCATTGAAAGTATTGAAAAGGCTAACAGGAACGCCGCTCGCTTCTTTCCGCAGTTAACAAAAGATTGGACGAATGGGTGGCCGAGACGTGTTTGGACACCCGAAAGGTGCAGTACCCGAGGCGGGACGGTACGACGCCGGGTACGGGTGCAGGAACGCCGAAGAAGCAAGTGCCGAGCAGGCCGCCGAGTCCGGGTGGTCAAAACAGCGAGCCTCTCAACGGCACGGCGGTTTTCCAAGCGGCGTTGCAGAAGAAAATGGCGCGCAAGAGAAAAGCAACATTTCTGGAGAACGAGGATTCGCAGGAGGCGCCACCGCCGCCGAGTGTGGTGGCGCCACAGGTGGTGGCGGCTGGCCCGAGGCCTTCGCAGGGCTCGATGGTGGCTCATCACGGCCACGACGACGTCGTGACGCGAATGAAGAACATCGAGCTCATAGAGCTCGGCAGGCATCGCATAAAGCCCTGGTACTTCAGCCCTTATCCTCAGGAAATGGTCAATCTTCCATGCATCTACATATGCGAATTTTGTCTCAAGTATCGCAAGAGTCGGAAGTGCCTCGAGAGACACTTGGCCAAGTGCAATTTGCGACATCCACCGGGCAACGAGATTTATCGCAAGGGCCCGATATCGTTTTTCGAAATTGACGGCCGTAAAAACAAGAATTACGCTCAAAATTTGTGCCTACTCGCGAAACTCTTTCTCGATCACAAAACCCTCGACTACGATACCGATCCGTTTCTCTTCTACGTCATGACCGACTTCGACAGTCGGGGCTTTCACATCGTCGGCTATTTCTCCAAGGAGAAAGAATCCACCGAGGATTACAACGTCGCGTGTATACTCACGCTGCCGCCGTATCAACGCAAGGGATACGGCAAACTACTCATCGAATTCTCCTACGAACTCTCCAAGTTCGAGGGCAAAACTGGCTCACCCGAAAAACCTCTCTCCGATCTTGGCTTGTTGTCCTACAGGAGCTACTGGGCACACACGATACTCGATATACTGCTCAACGTCAAACCCCTCGTCGACAATGAGAAAGCGCAAATCACCATTAACGAAATTTGCGAACTTACGTCGATCAAGAAGGAAGACGTTATATCGACCCTTCAAAATCTCAATCTCATCAATTATTACAAGGGACAGTACATCGTTACGCTTAATAGGTAAAGGATTATTTGAAACTTGTTTTTGCTGTGGACATTTTACGGAATTCGGATATCGGGATGAGAATTTTCTTGCCGCTCGTGGGGAAACGGAGAAAGTGGAAAAATCAGTTTAAGGAGTGAGATGCAGTCAGGGGCGTGAAAAAACGAGCATTTTCAATAATTTTTTTTTATAGCAATGAAGTTTGTTTTACAAAAGTGGTTACACAGACTTTTTATGTTACATTTCAACTTGACTTGTACAAATTTCCAAAGAAAAATATTGATTATTTATAAAAATTTCGCCATCTTTGTCGAACCATCATAAAATTTTAGTGGATCATCTGAAATCAAAAAACCGAAAAAAAATCATTAGTTTAATAATAAATCTAGTCCTAAAGCGAAGCTTTTTTTCACAAATTAACAAAATGGCGGCTTCCGACAGATAACTTTCGATTTTCGACCGAATAATCGCTCGTTTATTGTTTTGAAAAATATAAATTTTCAAAAAAAAAATGCAAATCCTTCGATTAAGGACTAGTTTTTAATGCTATAGTTTTTAATGCATTGTTTATAGCCAATTGTTAAAACAGTTTTTCAAAAAATTAAAGTTTTTTCGGGATAATTTATGTTTTTTCCACATTTTGGGCAATTTTAAAATGAAAGTATTCTTTATGAAATTTTGCTAAAGTTCATAGTTTTTGAGTAATACATTTTCGAAAATTTCTAAAAGTGTTTTCCAATTTCACATTTGATTAATGTATAGAAATACAAATTAAAAAATTACTTCCATCGAATCATCAATTCCTGGCCCATACAATAGGCCTTCTGCCGATGTGGAAGCTTCCAAAATATCAATTCGTTGTTGTCTTCGAAGCATTCTCCCTTCCCGGGTATTATCGTTTGCGCGTTTGTCAGCCACGTCTATACGTTGAGAATAGACGTGGCCCCTTCACTAATTGTGGGATATCCCGGAAACTATTCATCGGATTGACTTGAAATTTTCCGGGAATACTTTCGAAACATCATACTTCGAGAAAATGTTTTTAAAAAATCGATTTTTTGAAAATTCCGACTGCATCTCACTCCTTAAGAGGCTACATCTACCTAGAGCCTGAAAAAAGGCCAAATGCGAAGAAAAAAATCTGGGAAACTGGGGCATTTTTTCAACACAAAGGTACATAGAGGGTGTCCAAAAACTGTCGATAATATCGCCGGTGCTGAGGAGCCAGCTCATGATGATCCACGATAACCAAATATGACCTCAGTAAAAGTGTCGTAGTTTTTGTGATATTCGGACTTTTTTCAAACTCGTTAAAATCTCTAACTTGATGCAGTATTTCACATATCCCAGCTGCCAATACTGATATTTTTCGGTTCGGTTTTTCGTCCTGTCAATAACAACTATGAATATTTACATCGTTTTCTATTTTGAATTTTCATTACTCAATTTGATTAATAGTGGCATAATAAACGCACAATGCCGAACTCGCAATGTATCTTAAAAATTGGGTCATTTGGTCTAGATGTAAACAAATTATTTCGATAAATTCTCGTTTTTAACCACGTTTTTAAAACGGACTGAAAAGTATAAATAATTTCTCCTGGACAGATTTATAACCGAACACAGATTCCTAACCCCATACAGATTGTCCTGAAAATTTGTGATTGTCAATTTTGAATAGCTATGAAAATACTTGTGAGATTTAAAACGAAAAACGTCGGACGCGTGCAATAATAGATAATTGATATATTAATATCAGTCAATAATAGATTATTGATATATTGATATCATTCAATGATAGATCATTGATATATTGATATAATTCAATAATAGATAATTGATATATTTATATCATTCAATAATAGATAATTGATATATTGATATCATTCAATAATAGATAATTGATATATTGATATTGAATAAAACAAATAATTTATGCATGAATGGTACACCTAAGCCACTAACAATTTGATTGCGCTACAAATGATATGCACTGTTGTGTGAGTTTTCTCAACGACGGCTACTCCCTGCACTCCATCATCCATCCATGCATGCGGCCCACGTTTTTCGTTTTAGATCTTAAAAGTATTATCATAGCTATTGAAAATTCACACTGACAAATTTTCAGAACAATCTGTATGGGGTTAGGAATCTGTATTGGGTTATAAATCTGTATGGGGCTAGGAGAAATTATTTTATACTTTTTATTCCGTTTTAAAAACGTGGTTTACAAAAAATGTTATCTAAATAATTTACTGTTACGAAGAATGTCGCTATTTTATAACAAAAAAAGATCATTTCGAAATTATTCCATTGTTCTGTATTTGTACGTATCTTGACACTATAACTCGTACATATTACGAAAACTATGACATTTTTACTGAGGTCATATTTAGTGATTATTCCGAACCATCATGAGCTGGCCTGTCAGCACCTGCAATATTATCGTTCGTTTTTGGGACACCCCGTATATTGCGAGCCTTTAAAAAAATCACCAAAAAATACAGAAAAACATCAAAAACATGGCCGCCGGCAGATGAAGAATTTTTTTTCGCGACGCTCGGCGGTGGACACTCTCCAGCTCGAACGGTCCATCCGAGAGCTAAAAACCAAACGCGTTATTCAAGTTAACGATAAATACGAGTCGTTGACGATCGTCGATTTTCAAAATAATTTTTTCTAACAACGAGGCGATGAATTGAAACCCGGGTATATAAAATCTATGAAAAATGTCATTTTTACAGTACTATTGAAAAATGAAGATCGATTTGAAAAAAAATGAGATCGTCAACGACCTTTGAATGTTTCTCGTCGTGTCTCCTGTAAATTTGGAAATAATTCTTCCAGTGGTTCTCGAGACATCGTGTCCACCGACTTTGAAAACAGTGTTTCGAGATAAAAACGCGTTTAAGGCGGGATATACACTTGGACAGGATAAAAATAATGAGGGAAATATTGAGGGATTTTTTAAACTAAGAAATAATTATTCTACAATTATCAAACTTTAGGTATACTTTAATAGTATATTTTAATATACAAAACAATTTTTTTTTTATTAATTCATCATCAAAATGGCGGTGCTGTGGCAGAGTGTTACAGAAAGGTCGCCGCGGGAGTTGCAAATCGGCGTGCAGTCTAGCTTCCCGTTGAATTTGATTTCGAAAAAATTTCAAACATTTTTTCAGTTCGTACGTGTATAGTTTCTATGTGACGGTAACTAAAATGAAGAAAATGGCACGCATTTACAACAAAAAAATCAACATTTCACACAACATTTCTGTAAAACGTGGATTAAAAAAGTAGTTTTTTTTTTTCAATTTTTCAACCCGTATCGATTTAAGGGGTTAGGCCACAGTAATGGGTAAAAAATGATGTGCGAATTTAACAATTTTTGTTCCTATGAAAAAGTGATTTACTGATCAAATTAATTCCACATCTATTTAGTATGAATATCAATCTGTTAGAAAACATAAATATATTTTTTTTTCAATGCACAAAATGGCCGACTACCAATATTTTCTTTTGTTACCTTTTTTTTAGGCGTTCCGCGGCGTGACATTTAGCACCCACAATTTTTTACCTAGGACAAAAAACAAAAATTCTCGTCAATCTACATTAGAATACCTAGAGAAGTACGTTCGGAATTTTAAAAATTTTGTTTTATTCAAAAGTTGTAGGTATTTGAACTTAAGAAATGAATTTTCAGTGAAAAATTTCGTTATAACTGCTCATAAACTGCTCGTAAAATGAAAAGTTTTCGATTAATCAGCAATTCCAAGAGAAATGCAATTAGGCACACAACTTTCAAATTTGAAGTAAATCGAGTGAAAATTGTTGAAGTTATTTGTCAGGCCAATTGGAAAAAAGCTGTTCCGAGAAGTTTCGAGTAGTCGGCCATTTTGTACATTGAAGAAAAAAAAATATTTTTTCTAACAGCGTGATATGCATACTAAATAGATGTGTAATTAATTTTATGAGTGAATCACTTTTTGATACGAAAAAAATTGTTGAATTCGCACATGATTTTATACCCGTTACTTCGGTCTAAGGCCTTAAGAATATTGCAATGAATTTTTCGGGGAATATAGCTAAAAGGCGATATTATTGAATACGAATATTCTTTTGAAAATGCAAATTTTAACCTACCTAGGTAGATCTAATCTATTAGTTGCACATTTTGTAAATTGACGTATTCGATTCGTTAAAAATTGTTTAATTGATTTTTTATTTTGCTTTCTATTTATATCTATATTATTATTGACGTATAAATGTATATTTTATCTATCATTTATATTTATATTAATCATGAATTCGTTTGAATTATTATTGCCGATGTTCAATCAGTTTCAAACGATACAAAAGTTCCGTAATATTTGCAATATCATTGTTCAATATAATGTAGAATATTCAGTGTCATAATGTCATATCAACTATTATATATGACGTTGAAGTTTGCATCGTCGGAATGCAACAATTTTTTCTTATTGAGTCCTTTTTATTGTATTCGAAACATTTTTCTTGCAACTTGAGATCGTAAATCAGTTACAAAAATACGTCAATCCGTTCGAATGATTTTCATGGCCTAAATCGACCGAAAAAAAATGCCATCAATGAAGAAAAATTCCATTTCGTTGAATTGATGATTACTTTCATGATTTTGTCAGATTTTTGGACTTTTGTGACAAAATTACTGATTTTTTTGTTGTTTTTTTTTATTCATCTT
The DNA here is from genome assembly GCA_963210295.1 of Ophion ellenae. Lineage (NCBI taxonomy): Eukaryota > Metazoa > Arthropoda > Insecta > Hymenoptera > Ichneumonidae > Ophion > Ophion ellenae. Next base: position 34,257,200 of record OY723392.1, read on the forward strand.
GAAAAGTATTGTATCCTTTTTTAATTATTCCCTAGATATTTATTTATCATGCTATTGACTTCGGTTCAAGAATAGATTTTTGTACTAATGTACTTTTAAATAACAATAAATTTGCATCTATTAGGAATTTTAGAAACTATCTAGGGAATAATTTGAAAAGGATACAATACTCTTTAAGATGAATCAGAAAAAAATCAATAATTTCATTGTAAAAGTCCAAACAAACTCACAAAATCATGAAATTTATCATAGATTCAACTTTGGCGTTGAATAAAATTCGAACGAGTGAATTTATCGTATGACGGCTGAGGACCTTTTTTGTAGAGCGTTAAATTTTCTATCAAACAATGCTTTGGGCATTTCCGTGTGTTTAGCCGTAGACGAGTTATAAAGCTGAGAAGCGGCAAACAAAACTTTTACCGTGCTAAATGAATGGAAAATAGTAAATCGCGATGATGGACCTCTACATATTGATATAAAGGGCTAAGATTTGGTCAGCACTCATTTTTTCTCATTATCAACAACATTTTGAACAAAAATTTCAATTGAAAAAAAAATATTTTTTTTTGGTCAGTTATACATATACTACGTAACATCAAAATTACGAAGTATTATAAAACACATAAAAATTCTTTTATTATACACGTTTTGTAACATGGAATGCATTTTACAATTTTCACATTAAGGGGTAAGGCCACAGTAGATTGTTCAAAAAATCGATTTTTTTGTTGCTAAAACGGTGCTTTATCATCATAAGAATAAATTATTATTCGATTTACAGCAAGAACTTTTTTTTCACCGACTTTGAGCGTATAACGTAAGCCCACCTCTGGCACGGCCATAGAGTACCTAAAACTGTAAACGCGTTTTTCTCGAAACAGCTTTTTTCCAATTGGCGTGACAAATAACTTCAACAATTTTCACTCGATTTACTTCAAATTCAAAAATTATGTTCCTAATTACATTTCGCAGAGAAGTACGTGCGGAATTTCTGATCAATCGAAAACTTTTCATTTTACGAGCTATTTTATACGAAATTTTTCACGGAAAATTCATTCAAATATCTACAACTTTTGAATAAAACAATATTCTCTAAATTCCGTATGTACTTCTCTAGGCATTCTAATGTAGATTGACGAGAATTTCTGTTTTTTGTTCCGGGTCAAAAATTGTGGATGCTAAATGTCACGCTAAATGTCATTACCAATAGGCTTCCAACACTTCGCTCTGCAGAATAATTCTCATTATTATCGTTGAATAATTTTCTGTTTTAATCTCATCCACAGGGAAATAATAGAGCAACACGCGGCAGCGATGGAGAAAAGATCTATAAGGATAGATCCAAAGTGTCTCCATTGGACACCGAAAGACTGGAACGTCAGAGCCAAGTGGTGAATAGTGGCGAGCTCTCGTGAAAGAGACGAGGGGGGGGAAAAAAAACAAGAAAACAAGTGAAAATAGAGGAAGCGAAAAAGAAATCTCGTACACCGTTGAGACAACGAAACATTTGGGACGTTACCGACGATCTATCGAACGAATAGTCTTCACGCGATCTCGGAAGTGACTGCGCACGTTTGAACGGTGTACGGACAATTGTACATAATTAGCGTTTGGGCAGTTGGCGTTTTGTCGAGTTTTAACGAGAAAAAGAAATGAAGAAAAGGACTGAGGACGATTTAAAAAAAAGAGCATACACGCGAAAACTATGTAAAAAAAAGCCAGACCGTATGCAGTGAAATTCATTCGGGCGTGTCTCGTACGCAATGATAACGGTGGTTGATAATGCCGATATTAATTGTGATAAACGATGATTCGAACGAAATTAATATACCGGTCCGATCGAAGGAACCCACGGGATCGATCGAGATCGGCTAGTCCGACAGTGAGGAAGAGAGACACGAATAGACAAAGAAAACAACCATCAATGTGTAAACATAAAATCAAATGTAAATTCGGGCTGAAATCATGCGTGAAGTTCGTGAACTCTCGCGTAAAAGTAAAACAAACGACATTTGAGAGAAAATGGTGCAAACATTTTAACGCAATGACTCGGAGACTTCGTCTTCTTCTTTTACGTGCTCCGTTAACAATTTCCTTTTTTTTTTTCAATCACGCATACGTGTATGGTCTCGCGGTGAATCGATTTGTACAGAAACTCCACTAATCTAGTAGAATTGTAAATAAATGTGATTTTATAACGTACGAAATTACGATTTCGTAAAAGATCCGGATGCGTAGTTTTTTTTTTTTAGTTTTGGACGCACGCGAATACTAGTGGGCGAGTACATTTCGAACATGTGGGATTTCCCGCTGTTTTGGACGCGCTTTAGCTCGGTCGGTAGTGCAGACCGACTCGAGGTGGTGGGTAAAACGACACTCGCTTTGGTTCGGTCGGTATTGTAAATCGATTCAGAGGTTATGCGAAAAAATAACTAATTTCAGCTCGGTCGGTAATGCAGATCGCCTCTAGGTTATGTGCAAAAGGGCACGTGTTTTAGTTCAGTCGTTAATGCTGATCATCTTAAGGGATTAGGTCACAGTAACGGGTATGAAATGACGTGCGAATTTAACAATTTTTTTCGTATGAAAAAGTGATTCACTCATCAAATTAATTACGCATCTATTTAGTATAAATATCAAGCTGTGAGAAAAGGTAGATTTTTTTTCGATGTACAAAATGGCCGACTACTCGAATCTTCGCGAAACAGCTTTTTTCCAATTGTCGTGACAAATAACTTCAACAATTTTCACTTGATTTACTTCCAATTTAAAAGTTATGTTCCTAATTGCATTTGGCAGAGAAGTACGTACGGAATTTCTGATTAATCGAAAACTTTTCATTTTATGAGCAGTTATAGCGAAATTTTTCACTGAAAATTCATTTCTTAAGTTCAAATACCTATCTTTTGAAAAAAACAATACTTTTTAAATTCCGTACGTACTTCTCTAGGTATTCTTATGTAGATTGACGAAAATTTTTGTTTTTTGTTCTATGTAAAACATTGTGGATGCTAAATGTCACGCCGCGGAGCGCCTAAAATAAAGATAAACGAAAATATTAGTAGTCGGCCATTTTGTACATGGAAAAAAAATCTAACAGCTTGATATTCATACTATATAGATGTGTAATTTATTTTATGAGTAAATCACTTTTTCATACGACAAAAAATTGTTAAATTTGCACATGATTTTATACCCGTTACTGTGGCCTAACCTCCTTAAGCTAATGCGCAAAGAGGCATTCGTTTTATCTCGGTCGGTATTGTAGATCGTTCTAGCCGTGGTGCGGGGAAAATACGCATTTAGTTCGGTCGGTGCTGTAGATCGCCACGAGGTTATGCGCAAAAGGCACAAATTTCAGCACGGTCGGTGACGCAAATCGCCTCGAGGTTATACGCAACAAACACGCGTTTCAGTTCAGTCGGTAAGGCCTGATTGGCTCAAGCTAATGCGCAGAAAGGCATTCGTTTTAGTTCGGTCGGTATTGTCGATCGCTTTTGAGGTAGTGCGCAGTTTCGAGTTTGCACGCATTTCCGTTCGGTCGGTATTGTAGATCGATCTTGAGGCGGTGCACAAAAGCGCGCATTTCAGTTCGGTCAGTATTGTAGATCACCTTGAGGTGATGCGCAAAAAGGCACGAATTTCAGCTCGGCCAGGGTTGTAGATCGCTCCAAAGTTATGTGCAACGGCATGCGTGTTAGTTCAGTAGGTAATGCAAATCGTCTTCAGCTTAGGCGCAAAAAGGCATTCGTTTTAGCCCGGTTGACATTGTCGATCGCGCTCGTCGTGGTGCGTCAAAATACGCGTATTTCGGCTTGGTCGGTATTGTAGATTGCTCTCGAGGTGGTGCGGCCAAAGACTTGTAGGTGCTTCGAGAGAACTCTGCCATATCGACAGTGGGTAAGCTGAACCCGTCAGAATGGGCCGAACATTTTTCTATCGCGAAACGAAAAACTCAAAAGAATGTAACACATTCCAAAAATGAAAGCGAAATCTGAAATCTTCCGTGTTTGAGGATCGATTTTCGAAAAAACGAACGATTTTGTGGTAGTCGACTCGTGAGGTGATCATGTGAACACTGTCCGAGAAATCTGCAGTACCACGGTCGGTATCAAATCACGAATGGACTCGAAACAAGAAAAAGTCATCTAAACTTTGCTGTCTGAGTATTGTCTGTTATTATTTAAACCTTTTTTCTATTTAACAATTGAGAAACAAAATCCTCGAAATTTACTAATTCAATATTTTTCAATCATTTTTTGTGATGTCACGACACCCTCAACGTTTACGACGGAATGACACCTCATCGCGGTCGGTATGGTAGAACAATGGTAGATACCCAAAAATCTCTGGAACGGCTCTTCAGATCCCGTCGAAACTTTGCCAAACGACGTCAAATAGATAGACGAAAAACTGTCTGCCCCTCAAATTTTCTGAATGACGTGTCATTTCGTCTTAATAATAACGTTGAACGAAAAAGAGTGGAGCATATTTGCAGTACATTATTTACCTCTGCCAAAAAAATGCAACCACGGAGCTGAAAAAATGGGTACGATTCGACTAATTTTCAGACTAACCCTTGGCACCGTGAAAATGAGGATTCATAGCAGCGTTATAAAATTATCAATTTTTTCAATCGCCAATTTGTGCGAAAATAAAGCGCACAAAATATTCGGCTGTGCAAACATGGCAACGTCGTAGCCGAACACAAATGTTACCTACCTTATCGACATTCGGTAATTATGCCCGGGGAGCTCAAACGACTCGGTCAGAGTAATTAACGAGAAATATTATTCCTTCTTATCCTCTTAATTAGTAATCCTTACTTAATACTAATTTGAGATCTATGTTCAGATTTGATAAGTTTCTAGAAATTCCTAGAAAAAGACAAAAATATAGCGCAATTTTTTTCAAACAAAAGCATTTTACAAAATATCGAAAAATTATTAGTTTTTGATTTCCTCCAGATGAAAGACAGCTTTAGTGCACACTTTTTCTCTCCAGCGGAAGAATTCTTTACTCGGAGCGATATTCATTGTCGAGAGCTCCTCGGATTGATTTTGAGGTTATGAACTTAGTGTGTGTATATCTCTAACTTCATGACATTTCTGCCAACCGGAGCATTATCGTATACCATGATTTACGACGTTGCCAATTCGTCTCGCGTTAATTAAGCGAGAAATAATTATAGAAAATAATTAAACAGAGTAGCGGGAACGTTTCCTGTAAACATCGAATGTTCGAAAATGCGTATTTTCATAAATAGGTGTGAAAAATTCTTCGGAAACGAACGTTTTGATATAACGATTATTTCATAGCTAGCAGTTGGTAACAGTCGATCAGGCTCATGCACAGGGCCTTCCCCTCGTACTTCACCCGTCGCGGCTGGACCACGTAACAACCTTAAGTCTCGCAATTTCGCATAACAATGAAAAAAAAAACTATAACAAAAACTGAGCGACGGTAATTCGACGAATGAAGGAACGACATTTTTTAATCATACGTACATAAATTCACGCGACGATTCAAATATACGCACGCATATAGATATATATTTATATATATTTGTTTTTTGTTTTCTTCTTTATATTCAACAGTAACATCACAGTAGCTTCATATACAATATTTTTCTCTTGTTCTCATATGTATACAATTATAATAATTATACGCCACTTTTTTTATTTGTTCTTTTTTTTCGTTCACGGCGCTAGAGCGACGCACCGCGGGTGCTGAACGAGTTAAAAATTTTCCCGCTGCTCGCGCTCGCCCCGAAGTACAGTAGGGGGGACAGTAGTTGCGGCAGTCGCCGCGCCAAGTAAACAGTATTTTTTTTGCTCATTTCTTGTAAATCCATGCTTTTAACGCGAGTACTCGCCAATTCGCACCGTCTATTTTGCACAAAAGCAAGGACGCGCGCGATGTATTACTTTCGTCTCCAAAATGTGTACGTATTCTTGAACGACAACGTTCCTCTCGCCACTTCGTCTTCGACGCCGCGCGGTGTACGCGATATCGGAACTTTGACCTCCCCGTAGACGCGTTTACACCGACAAAACGTTTTCGCTTTACGAGCAAAAATAATCGCGACGTTGCCCACGTACGTTAACAAACATTATTATTTATTTCTCGTTTTTGCAGCTGCGTCGCGTTGCAAGCCTGCGTCGCGTTCGTTTTCACAATATGGCCGCCGGCACTGTCACGGAGACTGGACAGAGCGCGCGCACTGATTGCAATACAATTTTGATGGAAAATTAATAAAAATGATAAAAAAACGTTCTTGTGAGAAATATCCATAAAAATGAGAAAAAAAAATACTTTTTTGGAAGCAAAATGGATGGAAACGAAGGAAAGAAAACTTTTTCGAGAAAAAAATCAACAAGGGAAAAAACGCTTTGGGAAGCAAAATGCATGGAGACGGAAGAAAGTAACGTTTTCGGAGACTGGACGGTGCGCGCGCACTACATGAAATACGATTTTAAAGAAAAAAATAAAAATAAAAACGAACTAAAAATCTTTTCGAGCGAAAATGAATAAAAACGAAACAAAAAATAACGTTTCGAGGGAAAAAAAAGAAACGAAATAATAACGCTTTGAGAAGCAAACCGCGAAAAAACGTTCTCGAGAGAAAAGTCGAAAGAAACAACAAAAAACGTTTCGAGCAAAAAAGCAAAATCAACAGAAAAAAATGTAAATCTAAGTTTTTGAAGGCAAAGTGAACAGAAACGAAAAGAATAAAAGCTTTTTCGGTAAGTGGCACAGGGGGCTTGTTGAAACGTTAACGGGGATCTTTCTAATATTGCGAGATTCGCGGCGGCAGAGAGAAGCGCGCCGCTCGAAGGAGAGACAAAAGGACTGAGCCAGTCCTGAGAGTTTCGTCAGTACGCCGCGGCGCTGCGGGCCGAAATGTGACTTTTTCTATGTGTTCTTTTTAACAAACTTTTCTCTCTCGCCCTCTTTCTCTTTTTCTTAACCTAATGTTTCACACTTCTTACCAGAGTGTTCGGTGCGCTGCACCATTGCGGAATATATATCGATATACATGTTATTATCATTATTTGTTATACCTATTATTATTAATACTATTATTATTAATATTTTATGCGAGCGAAAGGATTTTTTTAGCGGACAGTTTTCGATGGGTAAGTAGAAATTTGTGAATAATAATCCGAAGTTTTCACCGATCGATTCACGCAAATCTCTCTCTCTCTCTCTCTCTCTCGATCGCTTTTTTTTCGACACGTCAAATGTATATATAGTACACTCACGGTTGAACAGTAGGCGGCAATGCGGCTGGACACAATACGATAACGTTAATAATTATTTAATATATGATTTATTACAATTATGACGATAATTGCGAAGTAGATGGGCTTTTTGCAATGGTGTATGAAGTCGCACCGGAAGTGCACGCGGAAGTTTCGATTTTCAATGATCGTTTGCTTTATCGCGGTCCGTTCGACGGTTCAAGAAGAGAACTGGTGGGGGGAGGGGAGAGGGAGGGGGGGGGAGGTTGATCTTAAAAATAGTACCAGGCATATATGTAAATGTTACAGTTGAGACGCGCTGTTAGTTTGAACGCGTTTCCCCTAGTGAAAACTAGTTCTTACTAAGCTCCTGCGTTACAAATAGTTTGTCCTGGAAAAAAAACAAGAATTTACTCATAACTAAATTTGAATGTCGGTCAAAACTCGTCGTGAGTAGGAAAAACTAGTTGTAACGAAATGAATCAGTTGAAGTGTTTCCGAATGAGGTCAAAGTCTAAGTTTTGTTTGGGTTTCTATTCATAATTTATAGTTTTCACTAGGAAAAAGTAGTTGTGACGAAGGCGTTCAGTCAGAGCTAGTTTTCACTAGGTACAACGCGTTTAAGGGGGGATTGTCTTTTTTTTCGCAAAATTTACCGCTTTTTGGGAATTTTTTTGTGAAGAAAGTATACAACGGAAAACTTGTGAAACTTGGCATATAGTTTTATTGATCTGTTTACTACATACAAAAAAATTTTTAAACAATTTCATCAAAAAATCCGACTCCCACCCCCCTCGACGCGCGATCGTCCTTTTTTGATGGTGTGCACGATTTCTCAAAAACTATTCAACCGATTGCCTTCAAATTTGGACAGAATGCTCAGCTGACATCCTTTTATCGTTTGATGAAGCAAAAAAGCAATACGTTTAATAGTTTTTTATTTATAACAAAAAATCGATCAATTTTTTTCGAAAAATCGATACTTCAAGTTCAAAACGTCACCAAATCGTCAATTTTTTTTTCCCTTCATCGAACGATAGCTATATGTGTCTAAAGTAAAATGCTTTTTGGGTTTTTGTTGCAGGATGAACGTGAAGGCTGTAATCGTGCACACCATCAAAAAAGGACCATCGCGCGTCGAGGGGGGTGGGAGGCGGATTTTTTGATGAAATTGTTTAAAAATTTTTTTGTATGTAGTAAACAGATCAATAAAACTATATGCCAAGTTTCGCAAGTTTCCCGTTGTATACTTTCTTCACAAAAAAATACCCAAAAAGCGGTAAATTTTTCGAAAAAAAAGACAATCCCCCCTTAAACTTAATAGAGGCTTCAACTCTAACATATACAGGGTGACCCTCTGATCTCTGCCACCCGGAATAACTCGGTAATTATCGACGTCACAAAAAAATGTCCCAGACAAAAGTTGTACGGTGTGAAGGGGGCCATCAAATGCGACCAATTTTTTTTCTATTTCGGTCGAGGCGCTTACGCACATTGAAGGTCACCTCCACTTTTCAAAATGGAATGGCACGTTCTTTTTCAACCATCTTGTGGAGCACCTCAAGCCGCATAAAAACAACATTAGGGGGTCAAGGTCGTTCAAGGTCAGCATCGATGATACAAATCTAACTATCTACCGAATATTTGGTAGTGATCCGACATATTCAGATTTGTATTTTATTTTAATAGGTTAACCCAAGTAAACCTAAACAAACCCAAACATTTTTTTGTGACGTCGATAACCACCGAGTTGTTTCGGGTGGCAGTGATAAGAGGGACACCCTGCATACACACAGGGTGGCCTGAAAAGTGACGTCCAGAAGGAAAATTTAGATGCCTCGTCAATACCCACCCAAATCACCCCCATGTGGGTTCCGGAGGCATCTGGATTATCCTCTTCGGACCATCCTGTATACAAGCTCAAAATTCATCGAACGATTTACGAACGCGACGAACGGATCGCCGAAGCTACGCGAACTAAAAAAAAATAAAAATAAAATACACGCATACACTCTCTCGTCCAGCCACATTTGCCTTAACAATAAGACACTTAACAGTTCTGTCGATTCCTTATCACATTCGGGGGGGAATCGCGTCGTGCGTGTGACTCTTTATTCTTACGCGCAATTCTGTGTATCCCTCATTACGCCTCTATGTATTTATATGCATGCATGTGTGTGTGTGTGTGTATATATATATATATATATATATATATATATATATATATATATATATATATATATACACACACACACATACACATATACATATACATATACATATATATATATATATATATATATATATATATCTATATATATGATCGTTTTCAATGAATATTCTTTTGCGATTGAGAATTATTATTATCGGTACACGGACGCAAAAAGAATTCACGTACAAAAGATTACATATTTGTCATGGTATTGAAGTTTGAATCGTTCGGATGCAACGAGCTTCTTTTTCTCTCGTTTTGCCCAATTTTTCTTTGGCCCATTTGGGCTACCAAAATCGCCGAAACATTTTTAAAGATCCTCATTAGGGTTCTCAAGCTCAAACTTGAGGAAAAAAGGGGGTTAATATAGTAATCAAAATAAAGAAATGAAAAAATGAAGAATTTTCGTTGCATTCCAACGATGCAAGCTTCAGCGCCATTATTTGTTTCCGCTCTTCCCACTGAAGCTGCACAATGTATTGGAAGTCGAACATGATGAAATGATTATGAAGAAAATCCTCGTGATGACCGCATTACGAATCTGGATATGCGAAAGTATACGCTTTTTTGCTTTTGACACTTGATTTTTTCGCTCCCTCGTGCACAATTCTTTCACGAGTGAACGAAAGTTTTTACAAATTTGGAAGAACTCCAATATATGTAATATAATATAATTTATAGAGTACATTATATTGTATGCATTATGTGTCGCATATACACATATATATTTTTTATTATATATATATATACACTACGTATATATATAACAAGTTAAACAAATTATAATAGTAATATACGAAATAATTATATATGTGTATATCCCGGTTAGGGACAGTTTAAGGGGTTAGGCTTGAGGCGACTCAAATTGAAGCGGAAGGTTCAACATTAGCTGCAGGAATCGCAGATTGAAGGTAAACTTATTATTACAACGATAGAACTGCTCGTAAACACTGTAAGGGGTGAGATGCTGTCAGAATTTTCAAAAAATCGATTGTTTTAATACATTTTCTTGAAGTATGACGTTTCGAAAATATTCCCTGAAAATTTCAAGTCAATCTGGTGAATAGTTTCCCGGGATATCCCACAATTAGTGAAGGGGCGTCGGGTCCCCATGGCAGGTAGCGGCTGACAAACGCGCAAACGATAATACCCGGGAAGGCAGAATGCTTCGAATACAACAACAAATTGATATTTTGGCAATTTCCACATCGGCAGAAGCCCTATTGTAGGGGCCAGGAATTGATGATTCGATGGAAGTAATTTTTTAATTAGTATTTCTATACACAAATCAAGTATAAAATTGGAAAAATCTTTCAGAAATTTTCAACAATGTATTACTCAAAAACTATGAACTTTAGCAATTTTTTTTAAAGAATAGTTTTGTTTTAAAATTGCCCAAAATGTTTGAAAATAATAATTCATCGCAAAAAAACTTTGATTTTTTGAAAAATTGTTTTACCAATTGGCTATAAACAATTGAATGCTCGACTTTTCGGCAAAAAATGTTATATTCGGATTCAGCGGATCAAAATACATAAAAAAAAGTTTAGCTTCATCCATCGAGCTCGAAATTTTACGAACATATAATACCGTATCCACATCGAAAAACTTTAAACGCGGTTTTTCTCGAAACTATGTTTGTCAAGTCGGTGACCACTATAATTCAAAAACCACTCGATGGATTTTGTTGAAATTTGGTGTGCTTATTGATAGCATTAAAAATTAGGCCTTAATGGAAGGATTTTAATTATTGATGAAATGTTCCATTTTTTTAAATAATAAACAAACGATTTTTTGGTCGAAAATCGAAAGTTATCAGTCGGAAGCCGCTATTTTGTTAATTTCTGACAAAAAAGCTTCGAGTAAGGACTAGATTTATTATTAAACCAATGATTTTTTTTTTTTTTTTATTTCAGATGATCCAGTAAAATTTCGATGGTCACCGCAAAGCAGTACATGCCGAAGGGGTCCCGACAAAGATGGCGATATTTTTATAAATAATCAATGTTTTTCTTTGTTAATTTGTACAAGTCAAGTTGAAATATAACATAAAAAGTCTGTGTAACCACTTTTGTAAAACAAACTTAATTGCTATAAAATTTTTTTATTGAAAATGCTCCTTTTTTCACGCCTCTAACTGCATCTCAGCCCTTAAACACGTTTTTCTCGAAACTATGTTTTTCAAAACGGTGTACACGATTTCTCGACCTCCAAAGAACGAATTGACTTGAAATTCGGTACACTTATTCAGTATAATTGTAGCTTAGTCTTGACCGACGTTGTTCTTTATAACATTTTTTCTTCATTAGTTATTAACAATAATGATGTCGTCTTTTCTCGAAAAATCTAAAAAAAAAAACAATTCAACATATTTTTTTCTTCATTGAGCAACAATAAGAAAGAAAATATCGGTCAGGTACAAGCCAATATTATATATTTTACGAAAAAAACGCGTTAATGTGCTTTGGATGAACCGGGTGGCCAAAATCAAGTACACCGGTGAGTGATTGATTTTAAATTGAAATTTTTTATAACTTCTTTAATTATTAATATTTTTTTATGAAATTTAGTACACAATTTTGTTGACGTACATACAAATAAATGTTCAAACGATTTTTCAACCATTTTACTTATTCCTTCAAAATTAATTTGTCCGAATAACCTCAATTTTAGGGTCGTCACAGTAGCCTAACTCAGTAAATTATACCTGGTTAGGGGGCATCCATTAATTACGTGAGGTGATTTTGGCGATTTTTCGACCCCCCCCCCCCCCCCCCTCTCCCCCTAGTGAGATGTCGTGAGATTTTGCTCGAGCCCCTCCCCCCTCTCCCAATCTCACGTGAGATTTTTCAAAATGCATACGTTCAAGGAAAATAAATTGTAGTAGAAGTAACTGCGGTTGCAGTACCATTTACTCCACCATGTAAAGTAGTAGGGAGACTCTCCCTACGTGATAAAAATTACGTGATTACTAAAATTACGTGATATTTGCCGAAGCCCCCCTCTCCCCCACGTGAGATTGGGTGAGATTTCGCTCGACCCCCCCCCCCCCCCTAAACGCCTCGCGTAATTAATGGACGCCGCCTTATGAAACTTCTCTCTGGAAAAAAAACTAAACAAATAATAATAATTATTATCGAAACTAATTTTATATTTAAAATAATTGTAGGTATATATATATATATATATATATATATATATATATATATATATATATATACCTACAATTATTTTAAATATAAAATTAGTTTCGATAATAATAATTATTATTTGTTTAGTATATATATATATATATATATATATATATATATATATATATATATATATATATATATATATATATATATATATATATATATATATATATATATATATATATATATATATATATATATATATATGAGTGTGTGTGTGTGTGTGTATGTTATAAATAATCATGTTTATATACGATGTAACACATTATGCATACAGTACCTAATATACCAAATACATTATGTATATTATATTATATATAACTTATATGTATATATATATATTGTGAAAAATAATTTCATAGCATTTGGAATATGTTTTCATTTTTGTTCTTTCAACGCATGGGATCGCCTCTCACGATGGCAAATGTACAATATGGGACATCGAACTTTTTGAAATCTCGTCAGTCGCGCTCTCAGGCCTTCGACTCTCGATTTTTGAAATGTTTTTTGTTTGTTTATTCGTTTGTTTGCTCTCATTTCTCTCTAAATTTCTCTATTCTCGTCCAAATATTCCATCATAAATTCTTTCACAGCGAGAAATTAAATTTCTCGCTCGGTCTTCGGGGATTTCGATATGTTTGATCTTTTTTGGTTCATTTTTTTTTTCGTTCATCACGACCGTTCGTTTTTGACGACTGAGAAAAATGTCGATATCGAAAATTTGCTTTTTTGGCAACTTCTCCCTCGCTTCCGCCCTCTCTCTCTCTCTCTCTCTCTCTCTGTCTCTCTCTCCTGCTCTTTTTCTATTCCTCTTCGTCTCCCTGGCACTCTTCTCTCTTTTTAGAATCTCTGACTTAGGAGTATTGAAGATACAAAATCTACGATAGAAAACAGAACAGATCTCGAATATTAATTTTCTCGTTTGTTTTTTTTCATAGAATTTTCTTTTTGCTTTACCACACACTCAATATCAACGTGTTACGTTTTTTAATTTTTTTTTCATTATTATTATTATTATTATTATTATATATATGTTTGATACATCATTTAACGTTATTGGGTATTATCAATTTTTCTTCAATCGTCATTTTTACGTCTATACGCGTTGTAAAGTTATCCATATTTATATAATTTTTATTTCAAGTTCGCGTTAAAACCCCACATTTTTTGGGACCTTACTCGCAGCTTTCTGTTGCTCGCACGACTTTTTTTTACAAGTAGTATTTCATTTTCTTTTTGTTGTTGTTGTTGTATAATACAGATTGTCATATTCGGCTTTCAAGGGCCGCTTATTCACTCTTTCTTTTTATTCTTGTTTATTTTTCTTTTTTTCCGGAATCCCGGAGGCGCTGGCAATAACGTCGTGATGAAATTTTCAGAACGTCGTTCGAGTAGACAATGAGGCACTCGAGTGGAGAACATCACGAGTCCTTTTTCTTATATATATATATATATATGTGTGTGTGTGTGTGTGTGTGTGTGTGTGTGTAGTTTTATTTCGTTTAGATTAATAGTACTATATATTTCGTCAATGGCTCCCGATTAAGGGGGGGGGGGGGGTTGCCTTTATAACGTAAAGACGAGCTCATGGCCGAGAACGAATTCCACGAGGAAGCTGCGGAACTTCGTCGCCTCGGAATAGCAGATTAATCGGTAGGTCATTTACTCACAACATTTTTGAGCCTTGAAACTTGAAACGCGTTTCCCTGGAAACCACTTTTTCGTGAACCTCGTACGAGATAACTCAAAAACTATTTCATCGATCATTGTCAAATTTTGCACACTTCTAGATAACATAATGACCGTCTATGTGAACCTAAAGTTCCTTGAAAAATTGGGATAACGAAACTACTTTATCATCAACAAATACTACAGTAAAAATTTCATGAAAAATAGAACATTTTTTCAATCACGTGCCATTTTTCAAATTTTCACATTTCTTTAGATTTTTCTGGTTCACATAGAGCGTGTGGGTCTTAGAAATCCAAAACTTCTCGGCTATGAAGTTTCAGATCAATACGCCAGACGCTAGATTGTACGCCGTCGAACAACTCAGGCGGCAACCGTCTCTGAAGCAAGTGCCGCACAGACGCCGTTTTTAAATATTGAAAAAAAAAAACTTATTTTGGAAAATTTAAAGATGTAATAATGTGTAGGTAAAATTTTAGGTATGTAGAATAATGAGTTTCGACGCAAAAAAAAACTTGACAATTCGCTTATTTCCGGTTGCCTAAATGGACCTCCCCCCTTAAGCGCATCTATCTATGCATGTATATACGTGTGTGTATATATATATATATATATATATGCAGGGTGATTCACAACTACTTGAGTTTCCTTTTTGCGCACGCGCGGAACGTACGAGCCAGACCGAGCGCGGCTTCGAATCCAGGTTCGGACTTTCTTTAGATTTGAATAATCTTTTTTTCTCAACATTATTTTTTCCCTCATATAATAGAGTACCCAGAGACTCGCTTTGCAAATCGATAATACTATTCAATAATTTTCATTTAATATTTAATTCTCGAAGAAAAATAAATCGTGCGTGAGCAATTAATCGTTCAGTCACCATCGGATTTTGAACGCGAATATTTTGGTCAATTTTTGTCGCACGACATTTAAAGGGCTGCATCCTAGATGGGTAAAAAAAATCACCTTCCAGCTATATTCCCTAAAAATATCACTGAAATATTCCTATTAAAATATAAAATATAATTAAAATATCCAGAAGAAAATTTAATGAACTACAGCTTCTAACAGTCAGCAGGGCCAGTCACTGTTTTCAAAGTCCGTGGACATGATATCTCGAGAAGAACGCGATGGATTGTTTCCAAATTCACAGGAGATACGATGATAAACAATGAAAGGTCGTTGACGATCTCACTTTTTTCATAACGATCTTCATTTTTTAATAGTTACGTAAAAATTACGACTTTTTCCATACATTTTGCATGCTCGAGCTTCAATTCGTCGCCGCGTTGTTTAAAAAAACGATTTTCTAATTCGACGATCGTCAACGACTCGTATTTACTGTTATCTTGAATAACCCGTTTGGTTTTTAGATTTCCGATGAACCGTTTAAGCTGGAGAGTGTCCACCGCCAAATGTCGCGAAAAAAAATGTTTTTGTTGTTTTTCTGTATTTTTTTAAGCCTCAATATATGCACCTTTGTGTTAAAAAAACGCGTTTATTTTTTACCAACCCCTTCCCAGAAGAAAAAATCGGAACTGGCAATTTTTTTAGCTTCAAGTAGACGTAGCCCCTTAAAAAAAGCGTTTTGTTCGCAACGCCACACCCTGCCTGCTCAGCAACCCCAATAGTCGCCATCACCCTGTACATATAAATTAATACAGCCGCTTGAGGTACTCGGACTTGAGCTTTTTGTTTTTCGTTCGATCGACGACTTTACGGCGCTCGATCGATCGCCCGTAACAAGCTGTGACTTCATTTAATTCTACCTACGACGTGCGTGCGTGTCAATTTTCTCAACCCGCCCTTTTCATCCCGCTACTAACATTTCTCATCCCCGCGCCTGTCGCCCATACGAGGCCGAGAAAAAAACAACGAAAAAAAAACCACCGGAATCGCCCTATTTTCTTTCAATTTGTCAATTCTCGCGCGCATACGCCCACGCCCTGGTACAAGGCGCGCCTCGCTGTACGGAAGCGGAAAAACGAGGATGAGCTCGGCAGCACACTTAGTTCAGTAAAAGAAACGAAAACCCAGCACTTTTTAGCGTAGAATATGAATTTTTGACTAGAGGTAGATGGTTGCATACTGAAAGTAACGCAAATAAAATGTTGCCCCTCAATTCGTCCCAACCCTGAGAAATAGGGGTTGAAAACTTAAAAATTCCCGTATCTCGATAATTACGAGCCCGATCGAAAAATGTTTCAAACAAAAGTTGTTTGGAATAATAAAATACGTATAAAGTTATCTGACGTCCAATCGCCTATCTTTGAAAATAGCGGCACAAAAGTGGTGCTCTCGTGTTTTTGTGCCGCTATTTTCAAAGATAGGGGATTGGACGTCAGACAACTTTATACGTATTTTATTATTCCAAACAACTTTTGTTTGAAACATTTTTTCATCGGGCTATTAATTATCGAGATACGGCGATTTTTAAGTTTTCAACCCTTATTTCTTAGGTTTGGGGCGAGTTGAGGGCCAACATTTTATTGGGGTTACTTTCAGTATGTAACCATCTACCTTCAGTAAAAAAATCATAATCTACGCTGAAAGTGCTGGGTTTTCGTCTCTTTTAATGGGCTAACTCGCGAATGTGTGTCGAAGACGCTGCCTGCCACGGAGACTATCGTTGCTCCCAATACAATAATGTGCAAGAAACGCGCGCAAATAGGGCTGCGCGAGTTCAAATATATGTCAATTCAACGTACGAGCTTCGCGAAGGGAACGGACTGCTTGTTGCAATAATTAATAGCAGCAGCGGAGTGTGCTAGCGTTCGGATGTAATTCGCGCACTCATACATATACCGGGTGTCCCATTTTGATCTTACGCCTGATTTATCTCGAAAAATACTGCTGCGATCAGGTATTGAGTATGACAAAACTTTTAGGGTTCAAAGGGCGAACGTTCAAGAAAAAAATCTGTTTCGGTCCAAAATTCAAAATGACGTCGTTAAGATGGCCGACATGTTTTTGTGAATGGAAACAAGACGTCTTTTTTTACTAAAAAAATTTGTCAGGCCCAAACTAACAACCTTTGTAGGAAAAGTTTTTTGATAACGTTTATCATTTTTAGGTTAGAATGTCATTTTTTACTATTTTAGCGCTTTCCGGGATGTACCTTGAGGGGGCAGAGACTTCAACATACAAGTAAGTGTGCGTGTGTATACGGGTGGGAGTTTGTTTGGGTTTTTGCGTTTGTTTGGATTTGTCTGGGTTTGTTCGATAACCCAAACAAGGATTAGGCCTCTGCGGCTCGTTACTTCCGTTACTAAACAAACCCAAACAAATTCACATGCGTATGTACTTAAACTTGTGTTTGGTTGATAATCGAAGTGACGAGCCGTAGAGACCTAATTCTTATTTGTGCTTGTTTAGGTTGTCGAACAAACCCAAATAAACTCACACCCACACACACACACACACACACACACCCGCACTTACACTTGGGATGTTAACTCCGCCTAACTTTACCTGCTCGTGGTACATCCTGTATAGCGCTAAAATAGTAAGAAATGATGTTCTAACCTAAAAATTATGGATTATTATCAGATAAAAATTCCTACAAAAGTTGTTCGTTTCTCCTGAAAACATTTTTGGTGAAAAAGAAGAGATGTTTCCATTAAAATAAGAACATGACGGCCATTTTAACGTCACCATTTTAAATTTTGGATTAATTTGTTTTTAAACCTTCCCCTTTGTACCATAAAAGTTTCACTATACTCAATACTCGATCGGAGCAGTATTGTTCGGGATGAATCAAGTGTAGGATTGAATTGGGACACCCGGTATATGTATATATCTGTATATACAGGGTATCCTGTTACGAATGGATAATCGTGCAACTGTCGATAAGTCAGATCATGTCCTACCATATGCTGGAATTTCACTTCAGTGAAATCACCAATTCGAACCAATACGAACATCTGACTTTGATAACCTGCGATGTAAAAAAAATATACTACGCATATCATGACAATTACTTTAAAAAGTTGCTTAGCTAATGTCGATCCATATCATTTGTAAAAATGGCATCCGAATAACCAAAAGCAGATGAATTTTCCAAAAATAACATAAAGCTTAAAATCTCAAAAACTTTGGGACTTTTACGAAACTGAAATTCCAGCATATAGAAGAAGATGATCTGACCTATCGACAGTTGCAGGATTATCCATTCGTTACAGGACACCCTATATATGTATATACAAGGTGGACCATTTAACGTAACCACCCCAAATATCTCCGTTGCCTTTAGAGTGACGAAAACAAACCCGAACAAAACCCAAACAAACCAAAGGCAAAATATTTTGGTGAAAAATAATTTCACGGTCATGGTATCATAGTTCGTTGGATTCGTCTGAATATCAGCTACAACGTCTTAATTTAAAAAAAACAACATGTTCCCATTTGAGAAACCATTGATGATCTAGAGAACGCAAAAACTATGACCTTGAAAAAAATGAATTTTTCGCCGCTGTATCAGCCCTTCGAAATCAATCAGATTACCTCTTGACATTTTTTGTCATTCTAAAGGCAACGAAGATATTTGGAGTGCTCACGTTAAATAGTCCACCCTGTATATGTATGTGTGTATGTATGTATGTGTGTGTATATATATATATATATGTATGTATGTATGTATGTATGTATGTATATGTATATGTATATGTATATATACAGGGTGTCCCAGAACTGATGGTAGTCCTTGAAATGGGGGGGTTGGGGGTGAAATTCTGAGTCGATGGATATAAGCATGTATGGGTCCCAGATCAACCCCTGAATTATTATTAATTTTTGAAGGCGGGCCAATCAGGCGCGCCCGATCAGCCAGCAGCCCGAGCACCGCCCCTACAGGCACCACTGGGCGCACCTGATTGGCCCGCCTTTAAAAATTAATAATAACTCAGAGGTTGATCTGCCACCCACACATGCTTATATCAATCGACTCACAATTTCACCCCCCAAACCCCTATTTCAGGGACTAGCTTCAGTTTTGGGACACCCTGTATGTAGTGAGTTTCCGTAGGGGTAGGTTCGACCTCGTTTTCGCCAGCGATAAAGATGACGACGAACCCACAGGACAACATTGAGAACGAGGTCGGCAAACAACCGGCGTTTGCTGCCTTCGTACGTAATATACATACCTACAGGCTAACGATTATTAAGGTGGCCATGGGTTTTTTTATAAGGCTCCGGCGCGGAGATTTTGCGCCCGAAAGAAATATGATATTCAATTGTTATTCAAGTCTTCTGCGAAAAAAATAACACATAGCGTATTTTTGTGACGAGTAGTGTTTGAAAATTGAGCATTTCGGAAAAAAATCAAAATTCCATCTTGAGTTCAGCGCAATAAGGATAATACTTATTACACGTATACATTTGTGTCCACGTGTGCAAGTTGTAAAAGTTGCGATGTTTTGCGTGGAAACACGACGCGTCGCGTGTAAACAAACATCAGTCTGTTGGGGGAAATATAAAAAAAAAAGAGTGGAAGAAATTAATAATAATAGCGAGACTGCATAAATTTACGTCGGGCTGAATTTATTGCGAATGAGTAAGTGGAGTGTCTGGTGAAGAAAAAATATCCGGGTCAAAAAGTAAAACTTTTTGTTTAAAAAGAAGTAAAAAAAAAGAAATTAATATTTCGGTGAAAATTTGAATTGTCACATCAGAATTCGCAAATGTAGCGAACGATAATTATATTTTTACAGCGCCAGCGCTCATTTTTTTTCTTCGCTCACTCGATCGTTGATCAAATGGATATTGTCAAGCCGATCTCGTCGTAATTCAGACTCGTTCTCGTTGAGCGCAAACTTTTGCTCTTCTCCTCGTATTTCGTTTTTTTTTTTGGCAATATTCGGGATCAGCTTTTGAATTTTTGTACCTCAGGATTTTCGCGATTCTTTGGGATTTTTTTTTCGTACTCCCTCCGGGGATCGGGAAGGCTTACGTGCCAAAGTCGAAACTCTCCTGGTTCTGTATCCTCTTCTGATAGTCCTCGAGATAGCTGTTTGCGTTTCTGTACGTTCCGGTGTTCGCCTGATACGTTAGGGTCTCGAGGATCCTCTCGTTCTCGATCGCTTTTGATGGCAGTACGATCTGGAAGAAATTTGATTAATTTTTTCCTATTTATTTTCACTGCTTCATTTTCTATAGACGGAAAAAGAACGTTTTTAATTTTTTTCGTCCGTCAAGGAATTCCGCGTGCTATATTGTTTGACGGAAAATTACATTTTACTGAGCAAAAGATTATTCGGTGTTTTTTTTTTAGTATAGCAGAGTTTTATTTTTTTCTCGTAAAGTGTTGACAAATATTAGGAATATTACTATCCGGATTGAAAATATTTTTTTAACTGGTCGAATTTTTTGTTTCAACTAAATAAAAAAGTTATTTGATTGAAAGAAAAAATAATAAATGCTCGATTGAAATCGAGTATATCCATTTTATTATGATGAAAGTCAATTTGAAGTGAGGGAAATTTTTTTGATCGAATCGACAATAGGTGTAAAAACGAGGTTAAAAATTCGTTTTTTTTTCGTGGCTTAAATGAAAACCGAAATTTAATGGCTTTACGATTTTCCCCTAAAAAGAACGACTTTTTCATTTATTATTCATGACATGATTTACAAATATTGAGGTTTTAATGTTGTCTACAAATTGTAGTGAACGGATTAGTTCCGGTTCACTGGATTTATCGACCAACGAATAAATAAAATTTAACAAATATCTTAAATCACATATCCTACTTGACTAAATACAAAAATTGATGTGGTAAATATCTAAAATGCCTGTTCTCCTATTCTAAATAAATAACATTAATTAGTAAAGATCGAAAATTGCATTTCCTTCTTTACTGAATGAAACAAATTTACTAAATATCTATCATTTTAAATCTATTTTAAATTCAGATATTGTATAATAAAATTTGTTTGGGTTTGTTTTCGTATTTACGTGGCGTTTGGTAAGAAATAATTTGAGAACTTTTCTATGGCGAGATAATTTCAGTATCGTCACACCATTTATTTGAATCTCAACAATTCATTCGACATTTTTTGTTTCACTCGAATTTGTTTTAGTTTTCATAACTCCAATTTTACTCTATAATAATAGAAATAGTAATAATGACAGAGTTATTGTCAAAGTGGAATTCTCAAATTACATAAATAATTAAATTAATAAATACATAAATATATCGATATTCATTCTTGCACCAATTACGTTATCTTTTTCAATAACTTTGAATTTTAGAATAATCTTCAACATACATGTTTTTTAAGTCATTAAAAAAACAAAAAAGAAAAGATCGAAAATGAAAAATTGAAAATAAAAAATTAAAAAAAAAAATTAAAAATCAAGAATGGAAAATTAAAAATCAAAAATAAAAAATCAAGAATTGAAAATAAAAAATTAAAAAGAAAATCAAGAATTGAAAAACAAAAATAAAAAATGAAGAATTGAAAATAAAAAATAAAAAATGAAGAATTGAACATCAAAACTTTTAACATGAAAAATCAAGAATTGAAGATACAAAATTCAAACATTAAAAATCAAGAATTGGAAATAAAAAATTTGAAAATAAAAAATCAAGAAATGAAAATCAAAAATTTAAAAATCAACGAATTTCAATGTTTTCCTTTCGATTGCGATCTCTCGTGGGGTTCGTTAAATTTTTTCGCGACTCACCCTGATGAGTTCCTGCGGCGTGATTCTGTAGAGTTTGAGGTCTCTGCTGAGTCTCTCCATGATGCATTTGAACTCGTGTTTAGCGTCGATTTTGGACGATTTCGTTTTTATTCGATGCTTAGCCCAGCTGAGCATAGCCTCGAACTTGGTGATCTCGCCGACCTCCAAGTTACGACACATGATCGTTTGAACCATCGATTCGCTGAGCGTCAAAAAGTCAGGATTCTGAAAGAGCGGATAGGCGCGGGTCTCCACGAAAGCGAGGATCATGTTTACGAGCTCGGTTGCCGACGTGTAACGCCAGTAATAATTCTCCAACGAGCAGAGCATCACGCAAACGATCTCGATGCGCAAGAATTGCTTGGCGTGATGGAAACAAGCCTGCAGCAGCTCAGGCAGATCGTAGTGCTCAGCGGCGCAAATCAGACCGGGAATGTTGCTGCAGGTCAGCGGACACGAGCCGGTGTGCAAATAATCCAGAAGAATTCTGAACGTCTCCGGATCGAATTCGATTATGTCGAACTATCGGCGAGGAAGGGGGGGGGGGGGGGTTGGAAAAATTCGATTAAATATATTCGATTTTTTTTACTAAATTCGATTTTTTTTACTGATTTCGATTTTTTTTACTGAATCGGATTTTTTAAAAATGAATTCGTTTTTTTTGCCGAATTCGATTTTTTTTACTGAATACAATTTTTTTTTCTGAATTCGATTTTCATTACTGAATTCGATTTTTTTACCGAATTCGATTTTTTTACGGAATTCGATTTTTTCTACTGAATTCGATTTTTTTTTCTGAATTCGATTTTTTTTTCTGAATTCGATTTTCATTACTGAATTCGATTTTTTTTTATCGAACTCGATTTTTTTAACTGAATTTGATTTTTTTACTGACTTTGTAATAACAAGTTAAAAAATAAGCATTTTTCTTACCTCCGTTTGGGCAAGCTTGGCACGATCGATTTTTTGGGCGTCAGCGCAAACGCTCAGTCTCGGGACTGCCAGCGACTGATTCGGCTTATCCTTATCCTTCGAGTCTTTGTCTGTGAATGATCGAAATAAAAACAATTCGAGATTCAATCCCAAATTATTGTTCCTCTTTTGCTATTTTTAAATGTTTTTTTTTTAAATTAATATTTTATGAATGTTTTTCTTGACTAAAAGGGGGTTATTATATTAATTGAGGGTTTCATTGAAACTCCGAGGAGTTTCCGAGCATTATGTAGCCCGGGAAAAAGTTACCCATGCAGTGTGATTGATTTCATTGATTTTTTAAAATTAATTATAATTATGACAAAATAATAACAATAATAACGATAACGTAATAATAATTGCTCGTGTGAATAACAATCTTTTGAATGAATTGTTATGAAGTAAAACGATAACAATATCATTTTGTTGGTACTTATTATTATTGATATTGAATGATAATAATAGTTATAATAACAATAAGAACATATATTTAAAAAAATCAAGGATAACAAATAATAGCAAAAAAAATTAATAGCAACGTTATAATGTTGATAATAATTGTTTACCTAAGTCATCAATTTTTATATAAATTGTTATTTAAAAAGATTATACTTGATTACTCATTATCTCAATTATTATCATTATTTAACAATAATAATAGTAATTATTATAACCACCAATAATGATATCAATTTGTTATATAAGTCAACATTTTTTAAATAATTTATTTTAATGAAAATTATATTAACGCCATATTACCGCCGCCAATTATTATTGTTATTACATTTTTTCTCTTAAACATGTTTCAACCTATATAGTTCCCTCGTGGGGGTCTTCCCTTTTTACGTGACCGCCTTATTCTATTTTTCTCATATGCAGGAATAACAATTGTTATCATTATTGCCATAAAAAACAGTATTTAAATTCATTGTTACCGTCACAAGATTTTATTTTATTTTTTTAAGCTACACACTCAAAATGTAATATTCAATATTTTTTATTTGAGCCACTAGATCAGCCTAGTTTTAATTTTTCGTCTTAAGGGACGGGGGTGGGTTGTATAGCACTTTCGATTCGACTCGGGATTTTTTTAAAAGTGTACTGTCGATTTCGAATATTAATTTTCGGAATTTGAATAATTTCGAAATTGGAGCGAAGAATCGAATCGATGTGGACGAGCTTTGCAATGAATTTAGCGCGGGTGGAGAGGGGTGGGGTGGGGGTGTACTTACTGCTGCAGTCTTGTGAGCTGACCCAACGCTTACGGTCGTCGCTGTGCAAAGTGCTCCCGTGCTTCCTGATACTTCGTCCCCATCCTGCGGTGATCGTGCCGAGCCTCGAGAAGGCGCGTTTCACCATCGGCGACGAGGGCACACTTTTGGGCCTAAACACATGAGAGCCAGTATCTCACAGAAACGCTAGGGTGGGCACCTCGGGTTACGGAGGAATGACGTTTTCGATTTTTTTTTTTTCGTTGACAGGATATTTTCTTGAGGAAGGAAGTGTTTGGAAAAAAAATTAATTGTGTTTTGGGTACGATTTTTTCGACGAAAAAAAGTACGAAATTCCACCGACAGAAATACGAAAGGGTTTGTGAGATAGAAGAGAGAATGAAAAATAAAAAAAACATTTTTCTCGAACTCTATTGGCGAAAGGTACAAGCTCACGTGGTTTTTCGACCAAAAGTCGTCACGCACAAGGCAGACAAAATATTTAATTTTTTTCTCAAACTCTGGTGCCGTTAATTTATTTACTTTTATCGTATTTTGTTCTCGGCAAATATTTTATTTCGAGTAAATATTTTACTGCAAGTGAATATTTTATTTCAAGTAAATATTTTGTTTCGAGTAATTATTTTATTTCAATATTTTAGAAGTTTTTTAGAGGCGTATCAAAGGTAAACTTCGACCCTTTCGAGTCCCTCTGACAAGGAAAGGTTCCGAGGTCGATCTCTCCGATTTCGATGAAATTTGGCATGCTTGTAGAATGGGTGAAAATAGGCGACACGTATTTTTTAATGTCTGCGCAACCCGATTTTTAAGGGGTGAAACGCACCCTCGAAAATTGGGGTGTTTTTCGTTTTTCCTCGTTAATGTTATCGTTCTCATCTCCAATAGTACCCGAAAAAACAAACATTGTCGCAATTTGAAATTTTTTCATATCTCGTACCGTTAAAACGTTATCGGCAAAAAACGAAAAACACCCCAATTTTCAAGGGTGCGTTTCAACCCTTAAAAACCGGGTTTCGCAGACATAAAAAAATACGTATCGCCTGTTTTTATCCATTCTACAAGCATGCCAAATTTAATCGAAATCGGAGAGACAAACGTCACCCAGTGGATGATAAAGAATTAGCAGAGAAAGAAAGCATCACGAAACTTGTTTTTTTTATCTTCCGAAATGTACCTCGAAACCCTCGCTGCGCCTTTTTTGCCGGAAATCCGTGACTTTTCGCCGCGATCGAAATTTCGCGGTATAGCCACATTTTTCGATGGTAGCGGAAAAAAATGGGACACGAGCTTGCGAAGTGAAATCGACGAATTCAGGTGAACAGAGCTTGCGCGTTTCATTACACAAAAAAATTCTTACGAGAGATCACAAAAGTAGAAAAAAAGTGACGAAAATCGAAACTTTGCGAAATATCGCGAATTATTAAGCTCGTAAAAAGAAACAATGCCAAACAAACAAACAAAATCGTGTACCATTATATATATATATAGATATAGATAGATAGATAGATAGATAGATATTGAAATCTTGATATAAATACGCAGAGATAACGAGTATCGAGAACAAAACATGCTGTTACATCGAAGAAGTGAATGAAAAATGTCGAAAGCCTCGTCAATATTCGTGTACGATAGAAAAAAGGAAAAAACGAGTGAGAGACAAAACGAAAAATGCGTGAATAAAATCATGCAGTGCCACGAGGATAGAGGAGCCATGGATGTGCCGCAAAAAAAAGATATACACACACGCGCACACACACACACACTTATCACGATATATAAAAATGTTAATAGTGTCAATTAGTAGATAGTATATTCATTCGACATCTATAGAAAATCCCTTTCGTGTCTCACCATTTTTCAAACTGTGAGAACTGCGAACTTCCCACTCGTAATATATATATATATATCGATATATCGAAGAAGGATCGATTTTTTTGCATCCCTAATATATATATATATATATATATTAGGGATGCAAAAAAATCGATCCTTTTTCTCCAACGTTATAGCCAAAAATATTAGTTGCTTAAAAAAATAAAATCTCGCGGTAAGTAGTCTTCTAGCCCGTTCCAAAAAGTGAAAAAAATACACGAATTTTTTTTTTTTTTAATGATTCACGCCGTAATGATTTAAAAATCACGAACGAAAATTTGAAAATAAAAATGTTTACTCACGAATGTAAAAATACCTGAAATGTATAATTTTTTTTCATTTCCTATTCAACGCGTGGACATCATGATTTCAAAAACATAAATAAAAATTAACAATTACAAATAATGATTTTAAGCCATAAATAAAGATAAAAAATAAAAAAATCATTAATGAAAATTACCTGAAATGTTGATTAATTTCTTTTCCATTTAACTCGTGAAAATCATGATTTCACTCTTCTCACTTTACGCGAGATTTTTTTTTCACCACATACAGACATTCTTTGCCACAAGAATGTTTTTTTGCTTCATCCCAACATATATATATATATATTCCTGTATCGCCATTACGAACTGCATAAACTCTGATTTTCGTCACGAAGCTCGTGTAGCTTTCTCTTTCATATACGTGTACGATTAGAAACCGATGATTGACGAAAAAAAAGTACGAATATGCGGAACGTACCTGGGACTCTCGATATCCGGAACCTGCAGGAAGTTTGAACTTTTCGGCTTTTGAGGGCTGAGCAAGGTCGGAACTGGCCGCGCCAGCAAATCTGCCACCGGCACCTGGGGACTACCGAAACCCGGCTGTATTCCGTACAGCATTTCCTGAAATACCCTGGAACAGTCGGCCGAATTGTTTCATCGAATCCCCTGTGAAATATTGTAAGCCATTCGCGAATTCTTTTTGTTATGCCATTTTTTTACGCGAGCGCAGTATTATTCGATTAATTAAGGTATAAAAAACTTTAAAAAACGACAATTATATTAATAATAATAATCAAATTAATTTTATGTAATGAGGATTCAGCTTTTTATTCAATAATAATAACAATAATAATAATAATGGATTACCATAAGAATTCATCGTTTCACCATTATTACAATATATTGTACGATTTTTTAATCTTCGTTTTCAGACGTTTGTCCAGTCAATATAAATTATGAAATTCCTTACCAGTTACGTAATAGATTTTTCCAAAGTTAATTATTTCTACTTTAGCTTACGGACTTTATATAGTTTGGTAGTTTTTTATTTCCATGGCATACCATCTTATTACACATAGTTTACACATAGTCCCTCCTCACATACTATTCCCCTTTATATTTTTTTTTCTTATACATTATGTGCATGCTTCGATCAAGGATTGAGCATAGTGAAACTTTTATGGTTCAAAGAGGAATGTTCAAAGAAAATAATTTTTTTTTAATCCGAAATTCTATATAGCGACGTTAAGATGGCCGACGTGTTTTTTTTTTTAAATAAGATATAACGGTATTGACGAGCCGCAGAGACCTAATTCTTGTTTGGGTTTGTTTGGGTTGTCAAAAACACAGACGCAAACTAATACTTGGGATGTTGAAGATTTGACCTCCCGTGGCACATCCTGGATAGCGCTAAAATAGTAAAGAATGATGTTCCAATTTAAAAATTATGGACTTTTTCCAAAAAAAATCCTACAAACGTTGGTAGTGTTGGCCTGACAATTTTTTCATGGAAAAAAGTCATCTTTCCATTTTTTGGCACGTGAGCCATCTTACCGTCGCCATTTTGAAGCTTGGACTAAAAAAAATATATTTCGTACGTCCCCCTTTGAACCCTAAAAGTTTCACTGTGCTCAATACTTGATCGAAGCAGTATTTTTCAAAATAGATCAGATGTACGATTACCATGGGGCAGTCTGTATATATAATTGACATTATATTTTATACTAGCATTCCGCCGGCGGCTTCGCTCCCGCAGACGTGTGTCGAATGCTCCTTAAGGGGTTGGGCAACTCTAGAGGCCGAAAAAATAGCCTATTTGGGATTTTTTTTTCTGAAAAACTACAAAGTAAATCGAGATTACAAAAAAGGGTGTTTATCATACATATCAGTGACTGTGTACAATAATTGTTTTGAAACGATTCATTTCAAAACGGCGGCTGTGCAGCGTTTATTTCAAAACTGCATTTTTTAAGTTCGCCGAAAACATAATTCAGACAATTTTCAACCGATTCACGTGAAATTTTGAATATAGCTTGAAAAATACATTGCATATGGAAGTACGTAGGATTTTTTTTTATATTGCATAGTTTATTTGTTATTAACAATTATCTGACTTTATATTATCTGATTTTTTAGGCAAATTTTTCACTTTCCACTTTAAAAGTGCGCCATTTGGCCAAAGATCAATGTATCAAAAAAGTCCTACGTACTTCTATAGCAGTTATTATATATAATCGAAAAAAATTAATTGGCTCATTATAATTCAAAAATTACAAGAGCTACGCCATCGCAAAAACGCTGCACAACCGCCATTTTGAAATTAATCGCTTCAAAAAAATTAATGTATGCAATCACTGATATGTGTGATAAGCACTCTTTTTGTAATCGCGATTTATTTTGTAGTTATTCTGAGAAGAAAATCCCCAAAAAGCCTATTTTTTCGGCCTCTAGGGTGGCCTAACCCCTTAATGAAATGTGCTCCTATAATGTTTCATTACGGAACACGTAGAATTGAGTTGGACAGCATTGATATTAAGCTCCAAGTAAATCTGTCCAGATATTTATTATACCATACAAACGTTGCTACCCCCTTTTCCCCTTAAGGATTGAATTTCCAAAAACGCTGAAATTTCATTAATTGTGTCTAGGAGCAGTTATACAAAGTTTCAAGTAAATTTGACCCTTTTTTTTATTTTTCGTAAAAACTTTGCCACCCCTTTCGTTTAGGGGTTGAATTCCGAAAACCGCTGAAATACGTATTTCATGAATTGTGTCAAAGAGCATTAATACTAAGTTTCAAGTAAATTTTCTGACAATATTTTTTTGTTTTCCACACAAATTTTGCCACCCCTTTTCTCCCCTTAGGGGTTGAATTTCTAAAAACGCTGAAATACGTGTTTCATTAATTGTGTCAAGAATCACGGTTATTACATTTCAAGTGAATCGGACCAGATTTTTTTACATTTCCATACATACTTGGCCACCCCTTTTCTCCCCTTAAGGGTTGAATTTGAAAAAACGCTGAAATACGTGTTTTATTAATTGTGTCAAGAATCACGGTTATTACATTTCAAGTGAATCGGACGAGATTTTTTTTAATTTCGATACATACTTTGTCACCCCTTTTCTCCCCTTAAGGGTTGAATTTAAAAAAACGCCGAAATACGTGTTTCATCAATTGTCTCGTAGAGCATTCATACCAACTTTCAAGTAAATTGGACCATCCAAATATTATTTCCCATGCAAACTTTGCCACCCCCTTTCACCCCCTTAGGGGTCGAATTTCGGCATTTCCTTCCTTATTACTTGTATACATCCTAAAGGAAAACCCTGTGTGAAATTTCAGCTTTCTAAGTCCAAGGGTTTGGGCTGGGCGTGATGAGTCCGTAGGTCAGTCAGAACTTTCCTTTTTATATATTTTATATAAATAATACACATAATTTATTGTATATTATAGATGATAATAAACTATCCAAAATATATAAATATGTATATCGGCATATTCGTATGTTTTACCTGCTCCTGACTCCCAGTATCGCTCTGACGCCGATGAATCGAACTTTTTGCTTCTGCTGCCCCGGCACCAGAAACGAAACGTCGAAGAGGCTCGCGTGCAGCTCGATATTGGCCGAATTGTTGAGAAAGACCCGGGTAAAGTCTTTCGCGAGTTGGTCGTAATCCTCGAACTGATCTCTCACGGAATCGAGGAGCGGCGAGGACGGTCTCATGTGTCCAATCGGCCTCCACGAGCCCCGTCTTTCCCGGAGGAAATTTGAGAGATGAAAATAAAAAGCAGAAATATGATGATCAATTGTCGGTAGACATGACTGTCAAAAGACATGACTGCAATAATAATTTCTAATAATTATAGGAACGAATTATAATGAATAAGGCATTATTATAATTATTTGATTTTTAGATTATTTCATGAATCGAAATATATGCTCTGTACGTACATAAGGCACTTCAAGAATCCAATGGGGACAATAGTAAACGAGGACGCGAATGCGAGACGAAACGACAATATAGTACAGTCGTGCTGTTTATTGGAATCGGAAAAAATTAGAAGAAGGCTATTTTTTTGAAAGGTCATTTTGTAGGTGTCGCGAGTGCTGAATCCAAGTTTGCCTAAAAATCGGGGTGTAGGTTTTTTTAAGGGGATGAAAGGGGATAGGGATGGATTAATGCCAAACTATAACCCCCACGAGGTCGCCGCCGGGAGACAAAATGTTCAGAAAAATCCGGGCTTTATTTTTGTCCACAGCGCCGAAGTCGTGAAAGTTCATTTTGGGGGTGAAATTTTGAAAAATCCGTTTTCATTCGATAACTTTCTAGGAAAAATTCATACAATTTTTATTCAAATGGGAACTTTGTAGCTCTTAAAAACACGCGTCGATCGAGTATTTGATCATCCCTCTCCAATCATATTTTCACCTCCAAAAGAATTGTTGAAGTATAAAAAAAATGGTTTATTAAATTACTCAAAAACAATCGATTTTCCGGGGATGGTTTAAATGTACGAAATGTAGAGAATAATTTTCTCTATATTCTCGTTCCCATAGACCACCGTCGAATTTTGCTTTGTCTAACCCCTCTCAGGGGTTGAAAATTCAAAACGAAATTCTGCGAAATCTATTGACCTAAAATAAAGAGATTCGAGTTTGGCGCTGTGAACAAAAATGTAGCTCAGGGTTCAAGCTACAAATTCTTCCACGGCGGCGAATTCGTGCAGTCAATAGTTTTCCCAGAATTTCATTTTGACTTTTCAACCCTCGAGAGGGGTTGAAAAATCAAAATTCAAGGGTGGTCAATAGAAACGAAAATATAGAAAAAATTATTCTCTACATTTCGTACATTTGAAGTATACCCGAAAAATCGATTGTTTTTTATTTATTCAATAAACAATTTTTTAATTAAAAATATTTCAACAATTCTTTTGGGGACGAAGATATTATTGGAGAGGAATGATCAAATACTCAATCGGCGCGTGTGTTTAAGGGCTACAACGTTTCCATTTGAACAACAATTGTATGCATTTTTCTTAAAAAGTTATCGAATGAAAACGGATTTTTCAAACTTCACCCCCAAAATGAACTTTCACGACTTCGGCGCTGTGGACAAAAATAAAGCCGGGATTTTTCTGAACGTTTTGTCTCACGGCGCCGACCTCGTGTAGATTGCAGTTTGGCATTAATCCACCCCTATCCCCTTTCGTCCCCTAAAAAAAACCCTACATCCCGATTTTTAGGCAAACTTGGATTTAGCACCCGCGGCACCTACAAAATCACCTGTCAGAAAACTAGCCGTCTTCTAATTTTTTCCGATTACGGGGTTTTTCAGCGACAGCACGACTGTACTAATAGGATATAAGTTAGAAATATTATAAGAAGTTGGAAATAAGAACATATATAGAAGTAAGAGGAAACATATATGTAGGGAGCGGGGAAGGTCTACTGTGTGTAAAGACCCTGAAGTCGTATACCGGACGTAATAAATACTATTACTCAATAGTAATAACAATAATAGAATGTTAATAATAGTTAATAATTAATAATAGCAATAAAATAATAACAATAGTAAATATAATGGTCCTAGAATGAGACTAACAATAGTAATAGAATAACAATAATGAATAAATCATGAAAAAAACAATAATAATAAAATTGAGCGAAAATAAAAGGATTTTCTTAAGGGGTTACCCCCACTTGCGATTTTGAAAAAATCGATTTTTTTTTCATTGCATTTTTTTGAATATAAGTATCTGAGAATATGTTCTGAAAATTTCAAGTCGATCCAAACAAAATTGACTGAGGTATGAGCGTTGAAAGAGAAGAATCCGCGATGAAAGAGCGTTGAAAGAGAAACTTTAAACGCGTTTTTCTCAAAATGGCATTTCTGAAGTCGGTGACCGAGATTACTCGAACACTAATGAACCGATCTTCTTGAAATTTTGCAGGCTTATTTAATACATAAAAATGTAGTCTTTAATCGTTCGATTTTTTTTTCGAAAAAAATGGCCTTTTTGTAGCCAAAAAACGCCCGTTTTTTTTTCGTTAAAATCGAACCATTAACTTTGACTGTTCGCCATTTTGTGAAAAATGAATATTTTTTAAAATCCTTCGATTAAAGACTAGTTTATACTTATATTTGACTAAATCCATCCGCATTTTTTTTTCAGATGATCCACTTCGCCGCAATGTTGGTCACCGCAAACCGTGTATATAAAAACATTATTTCATTGACGGCCATTTGCCACTAAACAATATAGTATTTTTCAATAAAAAAATTACTGAAAGTTCTTCAAGATGTGTTCTTTAAGATGGTACATTGATCGATTAAAAAAGTTTTGTAGTTTTCTTTTAAAAAATTCATGAAAAAGGCCTTTTTTTGCGCTACAAGTGGGGGTAACGCCTTAAAACTTCATTTTCTTTTTATTCCCGTTCGTGTTTACCTGTAGGGTTTGGGGATTTGTCCAGTCTCCGCGTGGTTGGCCAAATTTGCGACGATATCCTCGAGCATTTGACACCTCGTTCTTTCCTGCATCCTCGCGAACTTCGGTGCCGAATAACTCGCGCGTTCCCCGTTCACGATTTTCGTTAATATCCACTCGCGAAACATGGGCCCTTCAAATGAAAAATAAGAAATAAAAAAACGCAATTTCTGATGAATTTGGCAAAAAACTAAAAATCGTAATTTTTTTCGAAAATCGGAAATTTTGAGTGGATTTTATTTTCCGTACCTTTCTCGAAGACACTCTGTTCCCAGAGGTAGGGCTTGTAAGCGCCCACCTCGTCCCTCGTCACCACGGAAATTTCGTATCTGGTCATTTTTCTTTTTATCTTCGGGCTTACTCGTACGATAATGAAGGTGTGGAGAAAGTGTGACTTTATGCAGGCGGGGTTGAAACAGGTGTTGTCGGCCTCGAGAAACACGACGCAGACAATGTCGTTGCCGATGTGTCGCTTTCTCTGCAACTTTAAAAATGACGACATCGCGCTGATCAACAATCGGAGCATCGTACCATTTTTCAAAAATGTGTTCTTCCATATACTCCTCCGGGCTCCTACGATCGAGGCCCTTTGACCCTACACTTGTCACTTCCCTATTTTGAGTTCCTGAGAGAACGCCTCGAAGTGTTACCCACACTCTTTTCTCGATTAAGGGGTTAGGCCACTAGAATTTTCGAAAAATCGATTTTTTTTAATCGTCCACTGGGACCTCAAAAATGTCCCAAAATATTATGGCCGGGAAAAATCTCTACGTACGCGGTTTTCGAATTTTAGTACAAGGCCGTCTGGTCCGCATCGAGCTACTCAAAACTTCAAACGCGTTTATCTCAAGACTGCATTTTTTAAGTTGGCCGGAAACATAACTCAGACAATTTTCAACCGATTCACTTCGATTTTTGAATATATATTGAAAAGTACATTGTCTATGGAAGTACGTAGGATTTTTTTTTATATTGCATAATTAATTATTTATTAACAATTATCTGACGATTTTTTAGGCAAATTTTCCACTTTCCACTTTAGAAGTGCGCCATTTGGCCAAAAATCAATATATCGAAAAAATCCTGTGTACTTCTATAGCAGTAATTATATATAATCGAAAAAAATTCATTGACTCATTATAATTAAAAAATTACAGGAGCGGTTTTTTCAATTCCTGAGATTCCAGAACGCCAAAGCACCCCCCTTAATAATTAATGTTTAATTACGACGCGTAACGCTCATTCGAACTCTACCACCATCATTATAATTTATTATAATTTATTTATCATAATTACCTATTACCAATTTATTATCAATGATTCATTATTATCATTATTATTCATTATAATAATTTATTATTATTATTTAACTTACTTTTTGCGAGTCGTGTTTCTCGTAAGGCAAGAGCGTAGAGACGTGAAACATTATTTCAATCCCTCGCCAATTCGTATAGACCGAGTAGAGTCCCGTGAGATCGTGGACCGTATCGAGACCCCCTTTGTACTTGTCGAAACCCCTGAGCCTCACTTTGTCACCCAATATCTGTAAAAACTCCTCGAACAATGGCGTCGCTTCGTTGTTGTCGAGTATCTCTTCTTCGGTGTATTGTCCTTCCTGCACGTATATCACGCCCACTTTGAGTTCGGATTTTATGAATACCTGATCGAGTTTTAACAATTCCTCGGGGGTATCGGGCAATTGGCCGAGCGTCAACGGTGGATTTATATTGACCTCTTTGCCCAGACTGCGAACAACGTCTTCCCGATTGTAGCTACAAAAAACCGAGATAAAAACGAGTGTGAAGTGATTATTGTGAGTAATAAGGGAAAAATGTAGGCCCGTTACCGACATTTCCTACGCGGAAATTTGGGGCGAGCGAATAACATTTTTTTGTAGGGGTCATCGCTAAAATGAATGAAAAGTTATCTCGTTTTATTATTCATTGGCCTGAGTTGATCATTCGTTTTATGGAAGTATTTTTACGTTCGCGGTCGAAAAAAAAATCTGTTTACATTATAAATACTGGATAATAGAGGTGCCGAAATTGATGATTCGTTGGAATCGGACGAAATCCTGTTAAAAAATGCGGTTAGAAGTGATAAAATCGTAATTAGGTTGCTCAGAACAGACACATTTGTTTTGTGACATGCTACGCGGTAACGCGGTCCCCCCACTCCCGCGCGCTAGGCCTTAAAGCGTGACCCCCACCCCACACGCGTTACGGCTCAACCCGGTACCCCCACTCCCGAGCGCTGCCGCGTAACGCGGTCCCCCCACTCCTGCGCGCGACGGCTCGACGCATAAACCCCCACACCGGCGCGCTGCCGTCTAACGCGATACCCCCACCCCCGCGTGCTATGACTCAACGCGGAACCCCCACTCCCTCGCGCTACAGGACACGTTAGCCCCACTCCGCGCGGTTATTCTCTACGCTAAAATTCGTTTGAGGGGAGATACCTTTAGGCAAGGAAAAAATTGGCTGAATTTTCATGATTCTCTTTAAAAGGACAGCTTTCTTCACCATTTTTAAGACTCATGGTATGTTTTGTTACTACTTTTGGCTGTTATATGGTATTTTTTTTTAAATCAATCTTGAACATGGCGGTGGTATAGCACGGTTTTCTGAACTGCATTATCAAAACTGCTGTGACGCATAGCTAAAAAACTAATCGACCGATTCTGATGAAATTTGGTACACATCTTTTTGACCTTATTATCTAGAACATGACCCGCAATATTTTCGTAAATAAAAAAGTACTTATTTATTACAAAATATAGTCATTTTTTCGGAAAAATCAATCTATTTGTTTCAAAGCGTAACATTTAATCGATTTTCAACATCACTCACTTTTTCTTGGTTCATATTCTGCGTATGAGTGTTAATGAAAGCAAAATCTTCGTCAGTTTTTTGCCGATTAATCCTGCCGACGCTACGTGTCATGCCGTCTAACATCTGCCGCGCCCCGTTTAAAAGACCGTACCATATCTCCGGCATTTTTAAGGGGGTAGGTACAATTAAAATTTTCGAAAAATCGATTAAAATTTGTTTTTTCGTAATGTACATATATTTAAGTACACACACAGAAAATTTCTTGTCAATCCGGCGAATATTCTCGAAATTACACGCACATTTGTAATTGTTTCTTTTCTATATGTAAAGTGCTTTTGAAACTTTTAACGCGTTTTTCTCAAAACTGTGTTTTTAAAGTCGGTCAGCAGGATTTCTCGGAAACGGCTGAACCGATCAGTCTCGAATTTTAACTTAATCTTTTCAAGTATATTTTTTAGTAATTAATCGAAGGTTTGACCGATAAATATTTTCCATTCTATAAACATTTTAAGGCCTAATTTTTTGTCAAAAATCGATTTTTTTTTAGAAGCCGCCATTTTGTCAAAAATTATTATTTTGCTTATTCCTTCGATCAATTACAAGATAATCCATTATATTAACGAAATATTTTTGGTTTTTTCATTTTAGATGATCCAGTCCAGAGCAGCTTTCAAAATAATTGATTTTACAAATAAAACATGTTACAATACAGTTAAAAGTCACCATAATATGTGTACAAATTTTTACGTCCATACATTTAAAGATCTTCTCAAGAAAAATTCTTGAAAAATCGATCTTTTTGGGTCTCCTGACTGTATGACCCCTTAAAGATAAAAAAAATACCATGTAGCAGCCAAGAGTGGTAATAAAAAATACCCTAAGTCTCAAAAATGGTGAAGAAATCTTTCCTGTTAAAATAAATGATGAAAATCAGCAATTTTCCCTCGCCCAAAGGTATCTCTCCCCTTAATCGGCAACGTGATAGGAAAAAGTTAATTCGAATGTCAATTACCGATCGGCAAAAACACAGCTTGCAGGTATGAGTCCGTGAACCGTGTAACTGATGGCTCTGACGAGTATCCTGAACTGGTCTCTTCCGTTGATAGGCTGTTGTTTAATACTCAATATGACCGGGCCGAGATCCTCGTCGTTCGTGAAATAATTCCAATGCTCAGTCCCGTAAAAATACTTCTCGTAGGTTTCCTGGTCGACCGAGGTGAGCTCGAAGCCTTGATTCTTGTCCCATTGTTCCTCGATCACGGTATTTTTCCGTGGTATGTCGTCGGTCTCCACCTCGTTCTCCTCGAACAGGCAGAAATCGTTTCGTTGCTTCATCATTTGGAACTCTTGGAGTTCGTCGGCTTGCTCGGGATCCGTAACTTCCCGATCGCTCTCGCTCTCGTCCCAAATCGTGTCGGAGGTTATCTGCTGTCGGGAACACTCGATCCAGTAACCCGGTATCGGAACCAAATTGTGCGGAAACTCTTGGCAAAATTCATCTGTCAAAAAGAACAAAAAAAACGATTTTCCTGTTTTATTTTTTGACATGCCGGTTTTTTTTATTTAAAAAATCGTTTGAAGCCCAAACAGCCGTAATCAAAAGTTTGATTCAATTCCGGAGTTTGTGACTCGCCGAAAATCCGAAAAAATAAAAATTGATAATGAATGGAAAATGTTGAGAACTTTGATTCGCAATAACAATGAGAAAAAGTTAATCGTACGATTGTTCGAGAGAAAACACATGTTCGTTTTGTTTAAGAAAAAACAACGTTTCACCATTTAGAAGAAAATTGTAAAACTGTGAATTGCATATTGCATATGAATTTTAAGAGAACTTTCGGATTTTCCCGAAATTGTTCATTTTACGATCGAAAAGCTACATGAAACATGTAAAGCGTTTTGTATATTTTTTCACCTTAAAGACTGGAATATCGAAATATTCACACAATTTTGATATAAGTGAATGTATATTCAGAAAATTCAGCAGATGAGAGCTTTATATATACAGGGTAATCCGGAAAATAACGTCGAGAATGAAAATCTGGATACCACGTATTCCTTTCCGGATCACCCCCATGTCTGTTTTACGATATTTTTTACTCGCCGAGTGAAAAAACATTTTTACTCCAATCAAGTATTCCTGTAGCACAGGTTTTAATTTTTTTTCCTTCTTTGTGTATGTGCTTTCCTCTAAGAAGTTTTTTTTTGGCATTAGGCAGTCATTTAGACCGGTATAAGTGTTTTCTTGATCATCTCAACTTTAGTGACTGATCCTATCGAATCGATTTTGGTTTATGTTTAATCAAAATCTTCGGTATTTACGTTAGTGTTTAGTTGGTCATTTATTTTTGCTCAACAGTGCAATTTGTAATGATCACACAGTGACTGATCCTATCAAATCGACTTTGGTTTACGTTTAATCAAAATCTTCGGTATTTACGTTAGTGTTTAGTCGGTCATTCATTTTTGCTCAACAGTGCAATTCGTAATGATCACACAAGTAAAACAAATGGTCAGGAAAGTAAACACACGCAAAAGAAAACAGAAAAATGCTTTCTTCTCAAAAAAAATAGTTAAATGCTTTTTTCTCGAAAATTAGAAAAAATCGTAGAACATGGGGGTGATTCGGATAGGTGAAAGGTTCAAAAAGGTGAAAGGATGAAGGTTCACCTATTGGTACCTTCTGGACCACTCCGCATATGCATATACGTACCAAGTCTCGGAATTTTTTTTTATTTTCACCTTTTTCAATTATATTCACATCGATAAAGGCTTTTAAACGATTCAACCTCTTTTTGCATTCCCTGTAGCCACATCTACACATCACATTGCCGGATTATAAAAAAAAAAAACAAAAAAAAGTAGAAAGGTTCCTCCGATTTGTGTTCCTCATCGAGGGCATCTGACCAGCGCGATTATACTTCGCTCCTTTTTTGTCGTACGGATGAAGAGCGCGGATGACAAGTACTCATGATCGGTTTTCTTTCGCTTGCGAGGCCTGTTCCGTCTCGGTCTCTCATATTCGTCGGCCTT
The DNA here is from genome assembly GCA_963210295.1 of Ophion ellenae. Taxonomy (NCBI): domain Eukaryota; kingdom Metazoa; phylum Arthropoda; class Insecta; order Hymenoptera; family Ichneumonidae; genus Ophion; species Ophion ellenae. Next base: position 34,295,919 of record OY723392.1, read on the forward strand.
TTTATTCAACGCGAGGAAAGTTTGATTGGAAACGGGCGGCAAGAGGGGGCAACGAGGGCGGGTGGGGGGTTGCCGTCTCAAGACCGTGGGGTTCATAAAAAAAAAGAAACTCGTGGCGCTGGTAATCGGGTCTGCCGGAGAATTCTCAAACTTCCTTTCCTTTGAAATGAGACCTTTCCCTCTTTGACTGAACAACTTTGGCGTTGAAGAAATGCATATATATTAACATGTTGAATAAGCGATGTACTGGCGTTAGTATTTTTTTACCCGTGCAAAAAGAACCTCGAAATAAAAAAGTGGAACAACATATATCATTTGTCCATTGACATTCCAAATATTATATATATATATATATATATATATATATATATATATATATATATATATATATATATATATATATATATATATATAATATTTGGAATGTCAATGGACAAATGATTCGATAGACCGGAAACGTCGCATTAAGGCGGTCCTCTAGTTTCTCGGGTCGAAAAAATCGATTTTTTTTCTTCATAAATCACATCTACAAGATGTGTAGAAAATGTGTGTCAAAGGATTTTTCGATATTCGAAGTGGTTCACAAGTTACGGCCCTGGAACGGAGCAGGTATACTTTCAAACGCGGTTTTCTCGGAACACCATTTTTCGAAACGGTGACCACGATTTTTCAGAAACTACTGCACCGATCTTGTTCAAATTTATACAGCATCTTTAATATGTTATAAGCCAGCGATTGAACTAGGATTATCATGATTGCTTCGATAGTTTTTTTTGTACGAGCGAAAAACTTAAGAAAAAATGAGTAAAAAATAGAATGTAATTTTCAAAAGTGTATAAAAAAGTCAATTTTTGTAATTTAGAATTCACTCTAGTTCAATCGCTAGTCTTAAATATAAAGATTAAAATGCCGTTTCGTTTTATGATTTCAGATAAGCAGAACAGCCGCAATCTTGGTCACCGTCAAGCACCTCTTTTACTTGATGTCTTCCTGTCGGCCACTATAACTGTTATTCTATTATATATTTTGACTTCAAAAAATTTGTAAAGCTCATTTAAATGTTAATAAAGATTGTGCAAAAACAATGAGATTGATTATTTCGATGCTTAGCACGTAAAAAATTATTGAAAAAGCCGTAAAAAACAGCCGAGAAACTAGAGGAGCGCGTTAATTCAATAATAGATTATGATCCTGGAAAATTAATTAATTGCCCTTCACTGAGGTTCAACGAAAAATAATTCCGAGTATTGGAAATTCTTTTTTGTGCTTCGAGTGTTTAAAAAATCATGGAAATTTTGAAAATATTGCGGCGTAGTTTTGGCAATAATTTTAGCGAGTAAAAAAAGCGAACAAAAGGGCCGGGAAAAGCGTTGGATGATCCGCGTACTCCCCACAGGTCAGCCTTTTTTGTAGCAATATATGTTGGCTCGAAAGGCATTTCAGGAGGGAGCAAAGAGAGAGAGAGAGTCAGAGAGAGAGAGAGAGAGAGAGAGAGAGAGAGAGAGAGAGAGAGAGAGAGAGAGAGAGGGAAAGAGCGAAGATGAGCGAGGAAAAAAGAGAGTTCGTGAAGATATCCGGACGAATATAGCGAGAAGGAAAAAAAGCGAAAAGCTTTTCGTCGATCTGGTCGTCACAAATCGTGTCCCTACACTCTTCTCATCCACTTTGGCACGTATTCTCGATAATGCTCCTTTTTCTCTTATTTGCCGCCCTTTGCCCGCAGCTCCCTCCCTCTCGCTCTTTTTCTCTCTCTTTCTGTCTCTCCCGCTATATCCTGCTCTCGAAGGGTCTCGAAAAGATCTGCCCATCGAGGGTGCTAAAGTACCATTTTTGCTCCCCTCTCTCCTCCGAGTCCTTCGGGCTTTTAGCGTAATTGTCGATTTTTTTCCACCGGCTACTTTTTCTACTTCTTCTCTGTCCTCCCCCTCCTCCTCTCCTCCCGCGCTCTTATCCTCTTCCGCGCTCATCGTCGTCGAATGGAGACCTCAGAACTGTCGAGCTGGTCGCGGTCGAGTCACTGTAAGGTAGAACACCAAGCTGTTTATTTTCAGAGCTCGGTATTCGAACTTAGAGTGAACCGGCCACAACACGAGTTGTTCCATCGAGGCCAGGGAAAAGCTTCGCCGTGCTGTTCCGTTTTATTACATTTCGTTCTTCCTTTTCTCCGTCTTCGTTCTTCTCGTCTTCTTTTTCTTCATTACCGCCTCGTTTTCATTAAGAACTGCGGAGTACGAAATCTTTTGCGCCTGGGGGAGAAGTTTGCGAGAAGGAGAAGAAGAGCTCAAAGTATGAGCAAAGTCAATATTATATATATATATATATATATATATATATATATATATATATATATATATATATATATATATATTGAGCGAGAGAGATGTGTGTACACAGTAAAGAGCAAAAGTGCACACACATATGGTATTTTAACAAAAATGAATATGTATTTGATATTTTAATTGGAATAAAGGAGAAACGAAGTAGGTAGTATAAAGTACAAACTTATATCTGTTCAAAAAAAAATTTGAACCATCTTGATATCTCTATTTTTCTGATGAATACGAATGTAATCGGTTTTGCTCCGCATTAGGATGCCTATGCTTCGGGAAAATATCCCTCAAACTCTACTCGGAAATCTTTGGAGAGCGTTTTACCCTTTCCTATGGCCCACCCAGGCGAAATATTTTAGGAACGTTAAGTGGGGACCCACCTCCTTCAAGAGGTGGGTCCAGTGTTGCCAACTTGGGGGTTTTCTCCCCAAATTTAGGGGACATATAGATGGAAAGGGGTTTTTTAGTGGGTACATTTTTACGGGCAGATTTTTTGGGGGCGTGAAATTTAAGTTCATTTCTTTTGAAAAAATATTATATTCATAACGTATATAATGCGGAGTAGTATAATGCAGTTAAGTTTACTTTTTCAAAGTGACCACGTGGAGCCTACTAAATTGCTTGAAGATCAATTTTTGATGTTCAACTGCTAACTCCAAAAACTTGTTGTACCATCGAGTCTACAGAAATTATGTGACAGTGCATTAGCGTATCTTAAGGGGTTACCCCCACTTGCGATTTTGAAAAACTCGATTTTTTTATTGCATTTTTTTGAAGTATAAGTATCTGAGAATATGTCGTGAAAATTTCAAGTCGATCCGAACAAAATTGACTGAGATATGAGCGTTGAAAGAGAAGAATCCGCGTTGAAAGAGCGTTGAAAGAGAAACTTTAAACGCGTTTTTCTCGAAATGGCATTTCTGAAGTCGGTAACCAAGATTACTCGAACACTAATGAACCGATCTTCTTGAAATTTTGCAGGCTTATTTAATACATAAAAATGTAGTCTTTAATCGTTCGATTTTTTTTCGATAAAAATGGCCGTTTTATAGCTAAAAAACGGCCGTTTTTTTTCGTTAAAAGCGAACTATTAACTTTGACTGCCCGCCATTTTGTGAAAAATGAATATTTTTTTTAATCCTTCGATTAAAGACTAGTTTATACTTATATTTGACTAAATCCATCCGCATTTTTTTCTTCAGATGATCCACTTCGCCGCAATGTTGGTCATCGCAAACCGTGTATATAAAAACATTATTTCATTGACGGCCGTTTGCCACTAAACAATGTAATATTTCTCAATAAAAAAATTACTGAAAGGTCTTCCAGATGTGTTCTTTAAGATGGTATATTGATCGATTAAAAAAGTTTTGTAGTTTTCTTTAAAAAATTCATGAAAAAGGCCTTTTTTGCGCTACAAGTAGGGGTAACGCTTTAATTTTGAGTCGCATCTAATGCATACTTCAGCGATGTATTTTGGCTACGAGTTTCATTTTTTTACACAAAATATTGACGAGAAAGACTTACCGGACGTGAAAGAAAAGTGCAAGAAATTTCTTTGTAGTTTCGCGCGAGAAATTCAAAAAAGATTGCCAGATAATTTATTTATTCTGAAGACGATGGCCAATCTCCATCCTAGAGTCGCATTATCTCAAGTAAAACCCAGTTTACCTGACATTTTTACTAAATTTCACCGAACTCACCTATACGGCAATAAGAATGATATAGAGTCGGAATGGAATCAATTGCAAAATAAGTCGTGGTCAAGTGTAACCAACTCCGTTGAATTTTATTCAGAGATGTTTCAAGATTGTGATGCCGCTGGAGAAAAGCGATTTGAAAATATCGCAAAATTTTGAATGGCACTACTCATATTACCAATTTCAAACGCAAGTGCCGAACGTGCTTGTTCGACGCACAGCGTAATTAAAAATAAATTACGCAATAAACTGTCTCTTGAAGTACTTCAAAATATCATGATGGTAAGATTTACATTACAAAGAGACTGCGGATCATGTGTCAAATTCGTTCCTTCCACTCGTATGCTCAAATTATTCAACGTCAATATGTATGATCACAAAAGTGCAGGCAATAGCAAAGCTCAACATGATACTCAAGCCTATGACGAAATATTTGATGTTTTGTAGAGTTGGCAATCAGAGAAACTTTTTATATTTTTAGAATTGCTTTTTAGGTTGAATTAGAAGAACTCGTACTGTGCGTTGTTCCTTTTTCCGTTTAGCATTTTTGGCATAACTTCAGACTTACTAACCTCGAAGTTAGCCTACAAAAATCGATAGTAAACTTGTCTAATAGTTAATCAAACATCTTTATATAAAAATGTCTCTTGATGTAAAATTGTCCATTTTCATATTTAATAACACCATAACGACGCTTATGAATTGGCCTAAAAAATTCGCCAGTGTCTGTTTATCATTAAATTTTATTTCGATCATAAATTGCATAATATTACATCCATCTATTTAAATATAATCATAATGGCTTTCTGCCCGAGTGTTTTTAATTAATAGTGTAATGTTTCTATCAAACAAGGATGCCAATTCGGAATTTTAGGGGGTTCGAAGGAAAATTTAGAGGGATTTCAAATTTATCCTAGGGGGGAAGTTTTGCAGTAGTTGGCAACACTGCCTCCTTCTACCCACGCAGTTTGGGCAAAAACGGTGGGTCCCGATTGGCGTCCTCCCCTCGCAGGGGACTGTGGACGAAAGATTAAATGCCTAAAAAATCGATTTGTTTATTCTGACTGAACTGAAGTGCAAAACCGATTACATGAAAAACATTCGTATACATCTAAAAAATAAAGATATCAAAATTGTTCATTTTTTTTTTGGTGCTATAAGATTGTACGTTATACTACATACTCCGTTTCTTTTTTATTCTACTTTTATTCCACTATTCAAATAAAAATCCATTTTTATTAAAATACCATGTGTGTTCACTTTTGCTCCTTGAAAAATATACACAGCTTGTTTTTTTTTTTGTAGTTTTTTTTAGGATTTCTACTAATAAATATGCATTTTATTAGAATTAACAAACATAGTACTTATATTTGAAAGTAGCTATCACTAACTGGTCTGCAAAAATAATCGTCTTCATTAAAGATTTTATTTTTTTTTAACAACGTGTGCTGATTCTTTTTTCACCAACTCTTTATATACAGCATGTCTCAAAATGACCTGACATTTTTAATTTCGCGCTATTTTTTTTGTGACAAACATAGAGTACTAATCATTGACGAGTGACATCAGGAAGTATTGAGGTTTAGTCATGAAGAATAACACGATCGAGCAACGCATAGAAATTGTGAAAATTCACTACAAAAATGATGAGCGGCATTGAATGCGAGTGTTGACGAAAGTCCTTCCACCTCGATTTGCCATCGTGCTTAGCAATTGAACATTTGAGATGCTCTGTGCAGTGAATGTTGACGAAAGATCTGCATATGCATGCTTACAAGAGCCAATTGATATAAGTCCTGCAGCCAGCAGACCACGCGCAGCGCTGTACATTGGCCAATAGAATGTTGGAGCATCCACAAACCGATGGTGATTTTGCGAAGAAAATCATCTCCAGCCATGAGGCGTATTTTCAACTCAGTGGCTACGTAAATAAACAAAACCATTCGCCGGATATTCGGCCGGGGGTCAAAATTCCGAATGACCAAATATAGAACGACAAAGATTTCGAAACGACAGAATTATAAACTGTCAAAATAACGAAGGTTAAATTATTAAAAATTTTATTCTCTGACCGATGACGTAATCGAGTAATTATTACACCAAAGCATTATTTATTCGAGAGCTCATTTATTCGAGAACATATATTCAGATAGTCTGCAGTTTGAATCATACAAATACAGATTCGAACAATCTACAACGTTCATATCTCAGAAATAGAAAAAAGTGAGTATTTAATATTCGTAGTACCGTCCATAGCCAAACGCCATATATCGAGACTGCAAACTTCGAAAGTGTAGATCTTAGAAACGCAAATGATCGACGGTCCGAAATGGCGAATACCTAAATGGCGAACATGGCATGGCTGCCGGATCCGACTGACCACTAACGCCATCTGCCATCTTCATTCTGAAGCGCAAGTAGTATCGCTCGATCCCAAGTTTTCGCGATCCGGCCCGCTCGCCATTTTGGTCCATCGCTATTTTAATAGATCGACTTTTTGGTCCTTCGCTTTAATGAATTCGAAATTGTAAACTGTCGTAATATTTACAGTTCGATGATTTGACGTCTCGAATTGTTTGGTGTATATATACAGGCGAATCGATATTATATCTCTCATTATTTTGTTACATCTGATATTTGTTTTCGCTATAAATCAACATCGAGATTTGTGTATTCACAATTTCGATTAACTATTTTACAGACTATCATAAGATCGATCTATCTATATTGGAATGTTCGTCATTACTGAATTCGAAATTTCGGTCCGTCTGAATATTGATCGTTCGAATTTCCGATCCCCACCCATTGTGTTCCACACATAACCATGTTCCACACAATACGTTTTATCAATCAATTAAAATGTGAGGTCATTTTGAGACATCCTTTATACGTACATGGCTAGAGGTTATTGGTCACGGTCCCGTGAAAGGGTTGTTGGATATGTTTTCCGCTGTCTGATAACCCAGTAACGCTTCATGCAAAAGTGAACCATTTCCGAGATATTATTACCATTATTATTTGTCTAAGTGAGGGGTAGGTAACTTTAAAAAAACTGTCGTATGTAATCGAACTTTTTTATGATTTGTAGTTCAAGGACACAGTAACAAAGAATTATCAACAATAAAATAAGAATAATTATCAGACTTGTAGTATTTTGAACCCCTAATTTAAAAAATGTTTGCAGATTATTCTTATTTTATTGTTGATAATTTTCTGTTACTGTGTCGTCAAACAAATGATAGAGAAGTTTCACTCCACGGAAAAGTTTTTTTTTAATTAATTTTTTAGGTTGCCTACCCCTCATGAAAAAAATAATTAAAATAAGTCTCAAAAATGGTTTACTTTTGCATAAAGCATTACCAGGTTATTCGATGGTAGCAAACATGTCCTACAAGTAACCAATAGCCCTGTATATCTATCGCGAGCTAACATTTTTTTACAGACCTCGATCTTTTCTACGTTCTACTTGAGGATTTCCATTGTCATATACATTTTTCATCAGAATGAGAATATACAGTAGGGTCAAAGTGGGAACAGTGGGTACACTGAATCTTTTTTTTTTTAGAAGTGGACATATATATAGGTGCGGTTTTTTCACATTAGAACCGCCCTCGGATGCCCATAGGTTTGAACCTTTCTGTGAGTCGCTCCCGCGAAATTCGGTTGTCAGAAGGTAATTGTATATTATTGTTGGTGTCAAAAGTTGAAAAACCAGCTGAGTTTGTATGTTTTTTGCTTCTTTACCTATCGCAGTTATGTTCGAAGTCATTGTTCTCCCGCATTATGCAACTATATTGCGGTATTTGAGCATTGTGTTCGTTAAGGGGTTAGGCCACAGTAACGGGTATAAAATCAAGTACGAATTTAACAATTTTTTTCGTATGAAAAAGTGATTCACTCATAAAATTAATTCCACATCTATTTAGTATCAATATCAAGATGTAAGAAAATATATATATATTTTTTTCAATGTACAAAATGGCCGACTACTAATATTTTCTTTTCTTATTTGTTAACGCGCTCCGCGGCGTGACATTTAGCATCCACAATTTTTTACCTAGAACAAAAAACAAAAATTCTCGTCAATCTACATTAAAATACCTAGAGAAGTACGTACAGAATTTAAAAAATATTATTTTATTCAAAAGTTGTAGGTATTTGAATTGAATTGTAGGTATTTGTATGAATTTTCAGTGAAAAATTTCGTATAAAACTGCTCATAAAATGAAAAGTTTGCGATTAATCAGAAATTCCGTACGTGCTTCTCTGCGAAATGCAATTGGGAACATAACGTTTAAATTTTAAGTAAATCGAGTGAAAATTGTTGAAGTTATTTGTCACGCCAATTGGAAAAAAAGCTGTTTCGAGAAAAACGCGTTTAAAGTTTCAGGTACTCCATGGCCATGCCAGAGGTGGGCTTACGTTATACGCTAAAAAAAAATGTTCTTGTTATAAATCGAATAGTAACTTGTTCTTATGATGATAAAGCACCGTTTTAGCAAGAAAAAAAGATCGATTTTTTGAAAATTCTACTGTGGCATTACCCCTTAACGTAACGAAAACAGAAACGTGTCAGTACCCGCTTTAGAAAAAAAAGAGAAGGTCAGTACACAGTGGCTCAATTTTTCGAGGTACACAGAGAGAAGTCATAATATGAACATTTTCGCGTTGTGATTTAGAAAGGTACTGGTACCACCTCATTAGGTAGGTACTCATTGTTGATCAATATTCAATAAATGATTGTGGTTGATCCCATAATATGCTGTCTTTTTTAATTAATGTTTCAACAGTTTACTGTACAATACTCCCCATTGTGTAGAGAAAAGCACTCCATTACCTACAAGTGTACAGTGGATCAGGATAATTTTCTTCAAATTTTGCTTGGTTTTGAATTTTTGTTTGACTGTGAAATTAGGCATGTTTCACTGTGTACACCCCCAAGTACACAGTAGATCAAATCCCATTTTTTTGAAATCGTTATTATCTCAATATCTATTGGGTTAGGCCGTTCAGTGTCTTTTAACAAAATGAAGCCATTGAACACACCTCACGTTTAGTGAAGGTTTCATTGCGATTGTGTGACCGGTTAGGCAGCTTTAGACCTCTGAAAAAAAATAAGCCACTGATCCCACTCTGAGCCTATCTATATTTGAAAGAAGCTGTCGAATAAAATGGTCTGCAAGAATTTTTGTCTTTTTGCAAAATTTATTTTAAAAAATCAATTTATGCAATTATTGTTTTTTACGCATCACCTCTCTCTCTCTCTCTCTCTCTCTCTCTCTGTCTCTCTCTCTCTTGAGTGAAGTTTGGCGAAAACGAATATTGACCGAGCATCTTTTATCTTCCGACCTTGGGCCTGCTCCCCTGTTCTCAAGAATCAACCCCGAACTTGGGGAGGAAAATTCTCTTAGCAACCACCTGTGGCTTTTCCACCCTTTGCGCCCGTGTGCTCGAAGCTCCGTGTCTTTCGACACGCCTCGTTCAACCGCATCCTCTTTCTCCCCTACTCGCACATCTCTTCGTGTTTCTTTTTTTCCGCTTACTTTATTTCATTCAACTTTCCTCGTGGAGACACATCGCTCTCTCCACGGAAATTCAATTTTCCGTTTGCAGTTAACTTTCTTACGAAATTTTGGTGCGTTCCCGTGCTCGCGTCCTAAAGGGGAGAAAAAAATGCGCATCGGTTGTGCATGCAATGATTTCGTTTGGATCCGCATATTGGGAGGAATTGCTTGATATTGGAACGGGGCTCTGTAAGGGCGGTGGAATTGTTGAAAAACATTGTCGTATAATCAGCACGCACGGAGGAGCTTGCTCCCTAATTCTAAAAATAAACGCATGTGGAATACGTGCGTTTCCGTTTTTTTTTGTTGGCAATTTACCTGAACACGCCTGGGGCGGAAGCGGAAATATGAGGGTCGTCGAGGACTTTCTCCGCGCAACTGCGCAGCCTAAACTTTGTGGCTTGAAGCTGCGCAACTGCTGCATGAAGTCCGAGCACTCCATCAGCGCCACGTCCGCGAAGTGCAGATCACAAAGTATCTGGTTCTTGAATCTATTTCGAGCAAACAAGCGGAACGTTTATTTTCTTTTTTGTTGTGCGCTGGCAATTTTTTTTCCATTCATTCGTAATTGGCAGAATTTGTCGAGAATTTTTCGCGAGATGATAAAATTGGCCATGAACTGGATATGGAGGGGTAATTAAAATACTATTTTGTCGATTTTCTTTGATCGAGGATTTGGAGCATGGGGACCCTTTCGAAAAGCGCCTTATGGCGGATGATTTTCAAATTAGACGGACTTTATTGAAACATTTTATTGGATGTAATAATTGTGGAGAAATGATGTTGAATATTTATATAAAAAATTACTACTTGATATATGTGGAAGCGACGAAAAAATGAAAGAAGAGGTTGTTGATTGATGGAGGGACATTATCGTGACGGGTGAAAAAAATCGATTTTTAAAAATATTTTCTTGAAGTATACATATTTAAGAATATGTGAAAAAAATCGAGTTAAAATAGTGAAAGTTGGCCAAGTTACAGAGGATCGAGTGAGAGCAGGTAGCGCAACGTTTTATGTATACTGAAACTTCTAATCGCGTTTTACTCGACCTGGCCGGAATCATAACTCGAGTTATGCTGCTCCGATTTCAATTAAAAAAAATTAAAACTCCGAACTTAAAGTATCTATCGTTGTTCGTAGCCTTTTTTAATTTACTATTTTTCAAGCCCCCAAATACAAGTAAAAATTTCGCCAAAACTCCGAAATTGCAGTATCTATCGTTGTTCGTAGCCTTTTTTAATCAACTATTTTTCAAGCCCTCAAATATAAGTAAAAATTTCGCCAAACTACACTTTTTTTGAACACCCGACATTTTGTGAAGTTTTTTTTAGAAAAATGGCCACATACAACGAAAACTACATTTATATAGATGATAAAACTTTTTCACTTTTATTTTCCAGACCAACATCGTCATGTTATCGATCCGGCCGGTGGATCACATTATTTATAAAGAGGCTCTATTAGACCTCAATACCGTTGTTAGTTTTTAATTCTTTTTTAAATCAATATTTACACGAAATAGGTTCAATGTATGCTTAATAACACATCATTTTTTCAAATCCCAAATGAAAAATGTAGTAGACGAATAAAATCGGAAAAAACGACCTTTTTCGGCCTGTCACAGTCCTTCCTGAAGATAAATAAAAAATACAATTCCCCTTTTATCTCGATTACAAGAAAACCGAGCGTCGAAGGAGTCAGAACGATTTCAAGTGTATTTAATAATATCATTATTCCTTTCGTAAAGAACCGCGGATTTAAACAAAATCATTTTCGCCCCCATATCGAGTAACGATTTTTTCTAATATTCGCAAATCTTGGACAATGGTTTTTAAAAATTGAAAATTCCGAAAGTTAGATGATTTATTATTATCTATTTATTCAAGACGACCGATGCTTGGGAAAAGTTATTGGAAATGTATATTATATACAGTAATAACATAATATTGATTTTATATGTATATATATATATATATACACATATATATATGTAGACATTATAAACAGTACAAAACTGCAATTTAAAATTATAAGAATGAGTAGGTAATTGCAAATTTAAGTCGTCAATAATAATTGCATCATACTAATGTTAAATATAACTATTAAATCATCGTATACAATAATATACTCATATAATTATTAAATTTAAAAATATAAATGTTCAATATAAATACATTTAACACTTAATTGAAAATTCCCAAGGGAAAATCACATTTCCTACTGAATCTGGTTCATAAATCGAAACGTCGGATACACCGTTCGTCAATATTTGCAGACAGGAAAGATTTCACCATTGATTCGTACATGGAGGGTCTCTATCTGAGACCCATAAAGACGCAAACGACCGCATTACCTCGGTCGTCGAATAATGCGATCGCGCCCGTTTCTTTGCCGCTTCGGAGTCAATATTGAATACGTATATATGACTAACAGCCGGCCATATCATATTTACTTACCGTCTCGCCCTTTTCTGATTGGGTCCCGTCAGATTGAGGGTGCAGCTGTTACATTTCAGGCACTCTTCGTGATAGTGGTTGTTATCGTAGAGCGGCGAAGGTTCTTGTTGGTGTCATGGAAAAAAAAGAGATATCGAGATTACGATCGTGGATACAAAGAGTAAGCGGTGAGCCTAAAATCGGATGAGAGGCAAAATAGGGGCTGTAGGACGGGATGGACTCATTGTGGCGGGGCTCACAAAAGCCTCGGGCCCTTCAACCCTTAAATGCAGGATTTTCCTTTCAGCTAGAAATTCTCAAAGTTGGAGGGAAAAATAATCACAAAATTCAAGACAGTTTTTGAGATTTTTTTATTAAGAAGTTCTTGTATCATTTTTCAAACGAAAAACAAAGGAATTTCATTTGTTAAAAGAGTTTTTGATTTCACTCGAAATCTATGAATTTTATAGCAAAACAAAATACTTACCTAAAATATTTATACTTTTATTTATTAAATTATTATTATAGATATTGGAGCCTCCAGGACCGTAAAAAGGAGACAAAATAAATTTGGGTTTCCCATTGAAAGACGTAGTTTTGTTTGGGTTTGTTTTTTCAAATCTGATTCCGTTGACTCTAAAAGACACCCTCAATTTTTTTACATTTTTCGAAACAACCCTTAGTAAAAAAAAAAATTCTCCAAATTTTTTCTTTTTACTAAGGGTTGTTTCGAAAAATGTAAAAAAATTGAGGGTGTCTTTTAGAGTAACGGAATCAGATTTGAAAAAATTAATCAAATTGGCGGGGGTCAGGGAAAAGTCCACCGGATTCACGTGGAATACCTCATATATATATATATATATATATATATATATATATATATATATATATATATATATATATATATAAGAAAAAATTCGGAGAATTTTTTAAATATATATTTGAAACATATATATATATATTTTTTTCTCGCAACCGACGCGGCAGTCATAGAAACCGCACTTGAATTCTTGCTCAAAGTGCGTCTCCGTCCGAAAAAAATCAGTGTCCTCAAGCATAGATCGATGAAAGGCTGGGACCTCTTCGAAGGAAATTACGTTCGCCAACAATGCTTCACCGTGATGTGTTTTTTTTGCCGACCCTTCCTAATGAGCCCACCACCCTGAGACTTTTTCCTCAGCCTTAACCCTCATTTTCCCTCCGTTCCTCCCAGTTATCAGATACAATCCACCAAGGAAGAATCAGAAAAATACACATCCTCGATAAGTCTTCGTGAACACGTATAAAAAAAAGGCCGGAACTTCAATAGACCCGATGATTGCGAGGTGACTGCACTGTCTCAGGCTAAATATGGGATCCGTGACCTTTTTATCGTGCATATAAAGAATTTTCATTCCGCATATTTGTGGGCGATATATGTGTCCATAAAATGTTCAATTAGAGAGATGGAACGTAAAATTTACATGCTTTTCCATCCTCACTACGACTCGCTTCCCCAGGAGGCTGATGAAAATTTGTTATCCACGTTCCTGGATGCTTCTATTCCCCGTGTATCGCTCAGTCTCGTCGCGGCCCTTCGGCATCGCGAAGGGTGTGGCTGGACGCCGATGCAGAGAAAGAAGAAAAAAAAAACGTGGCCAAGAATCGTAGGGAATCGTTAATACACCCGGGATCGAGAATTCCAGCACGTGACGGAATTTTTTATATTGGGCACGCTCGCAGGACCAACGAGGAACGATTCTCGAACGAATCCTCCACGCGAGTGCGCACGAACAGTTGGCAAATAATTCGCACGATGAACGTTGTCGTGATATCGAGAAAATAAAATGAAAAAAAAAAGAACAGATTACTCTAATTGACCGTATATGTGAGTTGTATGAAAAAAAAATCATTTTTTTTATACGATCGAAAAAACTTCGACAAAAGCTCAAAAAAAGAAATCTAGATCTGGCGAACAGGTCCGCCGTGTCCTATCCACTTTTCGGCAAAAATCTCAATCAATCTAAACAATAAATGCCGATGCATTATCATGGGTATCGAGATAAATGAAGACATTTACTTGCACAAGTAACCACGCCTGACGACATGAAAGAAAAAGTACGCCGACCGTGTGCCCCATTTAGATCACAAATATTGGTCGAAGTTAGACGATCTTTTCATCGGAGAATTAAGGGGTTAGGCCACAGTAACGGGTATAAAATCATGTGCGAATTTAACAATTTTTTTTCGTATGAAAAAGTGATTCTCTCATAAAATTAATTACACATTTATTTAGCATGAATATTAAGCTGTTAGAAAATATATATACTTTTTTTTCGATGTACAAAATAGCCGACTACTCGAAACTTCTCGAAACGGCTTTTTTCCAATTGGCGTGACAAATAACTTCAACATTTTTCACTCGATTTACTTCAAATTTAAAAGTTATGTTCCTAATTGCATTTCGCAGAGAAGTACGTACGGAATTTCTGATTAATCGGAAACTTTTCATTTTATGAGGAGTTCATGAGCAGTTATAACGAAACTTTTTATGGAAAATTCATTTCTTAAGTTCAAATACCTACAACTTTTGGAAATAGAGGCATTATGTGCAAAAATGAAAAAAGAGGAAAAAGATGAGAGCGACAGCGATCAGTAGTGGTTAGGATATAGGTTAGAATTTTAGACGTAAGTTGTTAGGTGTAAGTTCGTGAATGAGATTGATTGTAAGAAAAGAGACTTCGTAAAAAATTTTATAACAAGTTGTGCAAATAAAACTCTATTATATATATATATATATATATATATATATATATATATATATATATATATATATATATATATATATATATACCTACAACTTGTGAATAAAACAATATTTCTTAAATTCCGTACGTACTTCTCTAGGTATCCTAATGTAAATTGACGAGAATTTTTGTTTTTTGTTCTAGGTAAAACATTGTGGTTGCTAAATATCAGGCCACGGAGCGCCTAAAAAAAAGTTAATTCTAAACGGAGCGCCTAAAAAATTTTAACAGCTTGATATTCATACTAAATAGATGTGTAATTAATTTTATGAGTGACTCACGTTTTCATACGAAAACAAATTGTTAAATTCGCACATGATTTTATACCCGTTACTGTAGCCTTAAGAATGCTCTCCCCAATTTTTTAAAAGAAATTTGTCGAGGTTCCTCATTTTGAGCAGCAGTATGTAGGTTGACCCAAACCGAGGTTTGTCAATAGTTTGAGGGGCTATGCCTAGTTGCAGAAGTCAAAAAATCACTTTTTTAAAAATCAACATATTTTGACAGTATATCGACGCTGCTTACAAAAAGTAGCACGATTCAAAGTTCTCACGAAAACTAGCATGATTATGCTTTTGCTACGGAAACTAGCATATTTGATTTTCACTGTAAAGACTAGTGTAGAACGAGTAAGTTTGAAACCGTAAGGATCTCATCGCTCGTACGATCTAACCAAAAAAAGTTTTGCTGAGAATTTCAAGTCCTTCGTGCTCAGGTAAAAATCTGGAAAAATAAACCATTAGGATTAACAAAAAAATATGACAATTTTTTGCGCAATGGCATTTTTATTTTATACTCGTTGCTTTTATTAACATTTTGATAATAATGATCAATTAAAATCGATAGTAGTAATTTTTATTAAAAATAATATCGAAATTGTAAATATAATGAAATATTTATTGTGATTTTATATTAAAAAAATAACGTTATTGATAATATCATTCAACAAATTTACTGTAATCTTACAGATGGTTATCGTCGAATATATTTGAAAAATCCTGCTGGTGTTCGATTGGAATTAAACCTCTGTCAAGCATGGCCTGTAAATCTTTTTTTTCTTGGTGCAAGAGGCAATTTTTTATCTGACGTCTGTTTTAATTGGAAGATTCGAACATTATCCATGTTTTTTAAAAAAGATTTTCATTTCTCGTCCTTGGTCAAATACTTATTTAACGTGGATTGTATCGACGATGGATATTTCCCGAACACTTGCAATTTTAAATGAAGTCCAATTAAATTTTTTTAGAGGTCTCAAAAATCGTAAATTTTCGATTGCGGTCAAAGGAATTGGAGTAAAAAAATAGAGGCAAGGCGTAAAAAAGCACGGAAGAAAAGTCAAAAACAACTCCAGTGTTACTGAAACATGTTAATTTTCGCGGTGAATATCAAACGTGCTTGTGTTCGTAAGAATTCTGAAACATGCTACTTTTCGTAAGCAGCGTCGATATCATCTTACAAATGTTCCCTGAAAATTTGCCGATTATCATGATTTTTTCTTCAGAGGAAAGATTTCTCCAGCATTTTTTAAACTTCGGGTGTGTTTTATTGCAACTTTTGGCTGTTACATGGTATTTTTTATTGTATCGATCTTTGAAAATTGCGAAGGTATGGCGTGGTTTTCCAAACTGCATTTTCAAAACTGGCGTGACGTATAGCTAAAAAACTAATCGACTGATTCTGCTGAAACTTGGGATAAATCTTTCCAACTTTATTGTCCTAAAAATGGAAAAAAATGTACTTGAGTTTAAACTTTTATTCAAGTTAAAACTTAATAAGAAAAAAATTACCATGTAATAGCCAAAAGTAGTAATAAAACATACCCTAAGTCTCAAAAACGGTAAAGTAATCTTTCCTTCAACCCTTCCTTGACGCACTGGGTCATTTTGACCCGGACGAATTTGAAATAAAATGCTCACTATCCCAAAACTGAAAGTTTTCAATAATTTTTTACATCAATTCTATATTATACTTGCCGAATTTTAATTATGCAGACATATTAAGAAATGTTTAAAGTGTATCTCAAATTTGTTTGCAATAAAAACCGACCGAAGAGTTGTTAAGGGCAGGTGGATGAATTTTTATACGGGTCAAATTGAGGCAGTGTATCAAAACCGTGGGCAAATATAAGTGTGTCAAGGAAGGGTTGAAAAGAAAATAATGAAAATCATTTTTTTCTCGCCCAAAGGTGATATTTGCCTAAGTTCAACGAGTTGTTCAATTGCGAAGGCTAATACGCAACACTCGCAAGGATATACATTGGAACTCGGGAAATAAATATATTGGACAGTATGCGAGGTGGTTGAAATGTATGATGTTCGTTAATGATCGATCGTTACTTCCGGAAAAGGAGAGCGAACAGGCGAGCTATAGAGATGACCAAATAAAATATAGATAGGCACATATGGAATCGATAAACAGCTCTCTTCTCGCCGAATAATTCATTGAAATTCTACAAATTCCTCATTCATTGAGCTCACATTCACTCACATTCACTCTTGGCATCTCTCTCTCTCTCTCTCTCTCTCTCTCTCTCTCTCCCTTCCTCCCTCTCTCGCTCTCTCTGCCTCTACGCCCATCTGATCCATATAAAGGGTGTCTCAAAATGACCTAACATTTGAATTGATTAATAACACGTATTATGTATTTGAAAACTACGAATATTTTTTATTTGATACAAGGTACAAACATGGAGATTATGTATGAACACAATATCCGATAGATGGCATAAACGGCATGGACTTGGAAGGCATATTCCTTCAACAAGATGGCGCAGCCCAGTCCAGTAGAAGAGACGAAAACCCAGCACTTTGTAGCGTAGAATATAAATTTTTGACTGAAGGTAGATGGTTGCATACTGAAAGTAACCCCAATAAAATGTTGTCCCTCGACTCGCCCCAACCCTAAGAAATAGGGGTTGAAAACGTAAAAATCGCCGTATCTCGATAACTAATAGCCCGATCAAGAAAGGTTTTGAACAAAAGTTGTTTGGAATAATAAAATTCGTATAAAGTTATCCGACGTCCAACCGGCTATCTTTGAAAATAGCGGCACAAAAGCGATTCGAAGATTCGGTGTTGATGCGTATGCGAACGATAGGGGATTGGACGTCACATAACTTTATACGTATTTGATTATTCCAAACAACTTTTGTTTGAAACATTTTTTGATCGAGCTATTAATTATCGAGATACGGCGATTTTTAACTTTTCAACCCCTATCCCTTGGGGTGGGGGCGAATTGAGGGGCAAGATTTTATTGTGGTTTCTTCCAGTATGCAACGATCCACCTTCAGTCGAAAATTCATATTCTGCGCTAAAAAGTGCTGGGACTTCTTTCTTCGGGCTTTTCTGCAAGGAAAAGTGTATGGCAATGATCCGCAGACCATTCCGGAGCTCAAGGAAGGAATTGGACCATTAATGAAATTAGTTCGCAATTATGTCAAAATGTTATCGAAAATTTCAACCATTTCGGCCATTTGTCGGATATTGTATTTCACACATAACCTCCATGTTTATACCTTATATTCGAATAAAAATATTTATACTTTCCAAATAAATAATACGTTTGACAAATTAAAATGTCAGGTCATTTTGAGAAATCCTATATGTTTATTTCGCCTGTCCGGAATTTCCCTGCGTTCAGGGCGAGGCTCTTGCAATAAAGCGATTTCATGTTTTTATACTTTTATATTGTGAATGAAAATAAAAAGTGACGGGAATTAGTGAGGAGTTGCTCGCAACCGACAAACCCCTGTAGAACGCCCGATCTTTTTTTGACGTTATTCGAGACGATGTTGAATTCGATTCGAACAATGGAGGAAGAGAAAGAGAGAGAGAGAGAGAGAGAGAGAGAGAGAGAGAGAGAGAGAGAGAGAGAGAGAGAGAGAGAGGGAGAAAGAGAGAGAGAGAGAGAGAGAGAGAGAGAGAGAGAGAGAGAGAGAGAGAGAGAGAGAGAGAGAGAGAAAGTCGAGCGAGCAGTTCTCGTCTATAAAGACGAAGTTAAACAATTTAATTTCTTCGAATGTCCCATTGGAATTTAAATCCCCAGGTCGCCGTTCCCGGGGCCTTCTTTATGCTAATCTTGATTCTTCTCAAATGTTCGCGCTCTCGTTACGCAACTGAACATTCCCTCCTCTCCGCCCTTTTCGCCTGGTCGTTGTCGCTGACTAGTTGCGGGAGACCGCAGTCTACAAGTGGTTCGTCTCGAGAG
Organism: Ophion ellenae; assembly: GCA_963210295.1. NCBI lineage: Eukaryota > Metazoa > Arthropoda > Insecta > Hymenoptera > Ichneumonidae > Ophion > Ophion ellenae. The sequence goes on from OY723392.1 coordinate 34,314,946, forward strand.
TGCTCCGTACTTTAAAGAGGCGCCAGTCGGTACGGAGACGGAGAGAGGGAGAGAGAGAGAGAAATTGGAAACTCGGGGAGTACTTTTCTCGCCCGAGAAAAAAAAAAGAGTTTTCTCGCTGTTTATTTCCCAGTCGAATAATAACATTATTCAACGAGTATTGCGAGGAAGAAAATACCCATTGTAATTTCAATCGCACGCAAAGCTTCGTATCTTTATTTTCTCTTCGGAAGAGCTTTCTATTAAATTACATAAATATTATTATCCGATATTACAATATCCTATTCTTTTATTACGCTTTTATATTGTTGTATGATTAAATTATTATATCGTTGTATTGTCATATTATTATATTGTTTTAATTCGAGTATTAGGTTTTATAAATTAAGTAATTATTCATTAATTAAATACAAATGATTAGTAATATTCATGACATCAACCATAATATTATATTGAAAATGGAAGTATCATTGTAATTATTATTTTCTATCCGAATTATTTGATCGGAGTGAGTCATTTATCAGAATTATTATTTTTAATCTTTTTTTAAATCGTTAGTGATATTCATGACAACAATAATAATATATAAAAAAATGTACGCATTATTATTATTGTTATTACTATTATTTTGGTTTTTTCAGAATTATTTTATCAGAGTTATTCATTCATCAGAATTATAGAAGAATAATTAACTGTTGAGAGTTATTATTTTTTAAAATAATTTTATAAATTATTGGCAGTATTCATGACATCAATAGTAACGATATATTGAAAATGGAGATATCATTATTTTTCGTTTTGTTTTTTATCTTTTCATCAGATTTTACTTCTCCGGGCAACACGCTTCAGAAATTTGCACTGGGAATTTTTATTATTATTAGTATTATTCTTGGTTTCATTATTATTTACGTTCGTAATAATAGTAATAACAATTTAACAGTGATAATGAGGCATTTAAAATGTATAAAATGTAGAAAGTGTTAATTTTATCATAAATTTGTTTTATTATTGATGTCCTTGTTTACAATAATCATAATTATTATTCTATAATATTGTTTCATTATTATTATATTATATTGTAATATATTATATCATGGCATCCCACTAGAGGGCATATTAATATAATGTTAATTTACTTTCTGTTTGAATTATTCATGGCAGGCTATTTATACGTGACTCGAGTGCGTAATTGCCAGCCTCATAAATTAAGATCGAACAAAGCTCCGTAGCGCTCAAACTCTACGGTTATCTCCAAGCAGACACTCCTAGATTTAATTGGCATCTGTCTGCGTTTTTTTTTCTCCCTCGCCGAACGACTTCGGAAACGTACTTGAAGGCAAGGTTTTATTTATTTTTTTTTCGCTGCGTCCCAATTAGGAGAAAATCGATTGAATGAAAATTAGTGGAGGTCGAGCCTTTCGAGAGGTAAAGGAATGATGGTGGATCGTCGATTGAGCTGAATGTGAGAAAAAAAAGTTTCAGCATTGACGACACGAAGTTTCGGAAAAACAGCATGAGAAGTTACGGTGCCACACATACTCGTATATCACGAAGTTTTTTTTTCTTTTTTAATTTGTGGTCGCACATTCCGAAAAACTTTATTGTGATTTATGAAAAAAATGTCTACGCGCACAAACATGGACACACATTTTCGTTCGTAAAGTTGAAGATCAGAACGACCAAGAGCAGCGAGCTGCGAAAACAAGAACGAAGTGAAACTTGATGTTGTCTTATACATCGTTGCCCGCTCACGGAACTCTCCGAGCGAGTTGGATGTAAAGCCTAAGAGGGATGTCTTCGTAGCACAAACTTTCGAGGTGTGTGGATAATTTATGGGAGAGCACTGTCTAATTTGGAATCAACATCTTGTTCTCGAAGCATCCGACCTAATTGGAGACAATTATCATTATTATAGTGTGTAGAAATTGTTGTATTAATAATCTGTTAAATATAATCGTTTTATATATAATAAATAAAGAGTGATGGATGTATTTAGGGAAATCGTTATTTGATTATTTGTCTCAGTAATTTTCACTTATTATATTATATTATATTATATTCATGAAGATGGGGAAACAAAGATGGCCGAAGAAATGCCTTAAAGAGAAGGCGAGGGGGAGTGGAGGAAAATGCAGTGTAAGACGTAGGAGAGGGAAACATATGGAGAGCAAGCGATGATAGAAGGGAAATAGTAATTGAAAGGGGTACGAAAGCAAAAGTCGATCAAGAAATCTATTAGGATTGGAACGAAATTGAAAAATCGACGTATTGCCCTTAATACAAAAGCAGGAAGAATAGCATAGCGACAGACAAGTATCGGGAGGATTTAAGCAGGGACACCTTTAGGGAGAGAAAAAATTTGCTGATTGTCATGATTCTTTTTTTTCTCAAAAGGTAACATTCCTTCAGCATTTTTTAGACTTAGGGTATATTTTATTACTACTTTTGGCGGTTACATGGTATTTTTTTATTTATCAATGTTTAACGTTGGCGGAGGTATGGTAAGGCCTACTAATCTGTATTTTCAAAATTGGCATGACGTAGAGCTAACAAACTAATCGATTGAATCTCATGAAATTTGGTATCTTTCGAACCTTATTGTTTAAAACATGAGTCTGAATTTTTTTGAAAATAATTTTAAAAGTATTTTTATATTACAAAATGTAGCCCCGTTTTTCGGAAAAATCAATCTTTTGATTTCAAAGAGTATCATTTAATCGATTTTCAACATGTCTCACTTTTTCTTGTGAAGGAAAGATCGTCGTTGGTTGTTTTTCTTCAGATTAACCCCATCGGCGCTACGAGTCTCGCCGTCAGACAACACCCCCCCCCCCCCCCTTGCAATACCGTGCAATACCTCCGTCACTTTCAAAGAATAACTTTAAAAAAATAGCACGTAGAAGCCAAAAGTAGAAATAAAACATACGCTAAGTTTAAAAAATGGTGACAAGATGTTTTGTTTAAAAAAAAGTCATGCAAACCAGCAACTTTGACCCTGCCTAAACGTATCTTCCCCCTTAAATATAACGGGAGAATCAAAAGAAACGGGCGAAAATGATGGGCGAAGTGAATATGTGACAATAGAAAGAAATAAGGGGTATAGTGATAAGAAGTGGAGCGTTTGTAAAAAAAAAAGTAGAAAACCTAATGCACATATGTACGTGCAATAAGAACCAAAAAGAAAATTAAAAACAAAATAGTAGGAAACCTCGAAAAATGGATAGGAGACAAAGAGGGGAAACAAATTAATTGGAAGATACAGGTTGGTGCTGGAAAAGGAGGCTGTAATTGAACTGGGTAGATTTATTAAGCAATTCGAGAAACTAATTGGAAAATTGCAAATGAGGAAACAAATGCGAGAGAAAACCAAAGGCAAAATGCCAGTATGAGCTTAAAATTAAGAAAATATTGTAAGGAGAAACATACATGTAGGGGCATCTTCTGTGTAAACACCCTAAAGGGGTATACGGTATCCCTGGAATAATAAAACAACTACTATATTATATTATATTATATTATATTATATTATATTATATTTTATTAGCAGTAGTAAGTTATTTTTTTTATTTCCAAGCTATACCGTTTAAGGGTGTTCACACATAGTCCGCCCTCACATACTATTCCCCTTCACATTTTTTCTTACAAATTATATGTACAAGCTCCTTTTTCCATAACGAGTTATATACTGATTATATTAAGGAGTCCATTTTTTTGGAAGCACTTTCCTCAACAAATTAAAGTCGAAACAATAATACATAATATAATAGAAAGCTGTAATATAACAATAAATAATACGATTATATTATATCAAATACGATCTAAAAATTACGATCTAAAAATATTATATAAAAATATATAATAATTATTAATACGATCTATTCCATTACATTGCAATTTACTATCATATCCTATATGATTATTTTCTCACTTGGCACGAGGAAATACTGCTGAAATCTATTATATTCACTTCCTCATTTATTTTAAATAATTTTTCTCTATGTCCTCTCGAATGTGTAAAAAAAATCGCGGCTCTACTATATTGAGCTTTCTGTCGAACTCAGTGGGGAGGAAAACACTCCCCGAAATTTCACACGTCCCCTCCTGGCTGTTCTCATCGCCGGGTATCTGTCACCGAAGGGGGTGCCGGATGATTTATCTCGCTGATCGATCGGACCAAGTTTCCATTTACTTCATTACCCGACAACCTGGCGCGAGACCACTTTCTACGTCTTAATAATAATAATACACACACACACACCAATTATATTGCACGAGTGTATATCTTCTTTAGCACAGAGAGCATTAAGAATTCTCAGGTATACTCGAAGGCAGTGGAGCTTTTCGAACTGAAATGAGAAAAGAGCGAGAAAGAGAAAGAATAGAGAAGAAACGAGAACTTTCGTAATCTAAAAGTGGAAATTCCTGTTTGCAATTTAATCGCACCCCACAATCATTCTTTTTATGATCAATGGGGCATCCACGATGTATTAAAGAGTTTCGCGAGATTTCCACCCAGTAGTTGGTTCCAATGGGAAACCCGGTCAAATGATAAAACGTTCGCGATGATAAAACCAGATTTCTCGAATAGCAAAGACGTGAAAAGGGAAGTAATGTGAGAGTGAGTTAGAGATGAGCGTGAGAGGAAAAGGGAGGGGGGAAGATAACGACAGGAGAGATGAGAATGAGTAACGAGGAAAGATTACAGGCACTTTTACTGCCTACTTCGGTTCGTTATTGCGTTCGCGGCTGAAATTAGACCGTGCCTAGTCACGATCGTCATGATCTTAGGGCGAATATTATTCCAGCACAAATTGCCAAACGAATTTGTATTCTTTTTAATCACGTATACTACGAATTTAAAAAAAACAGGAGAGGAGGCGCGAATTTTGCGTTAGAGTTTTTGTGGAATTTTTGCGATTAAAAATGGTATAGTTTATTGGCAACGTTGCTGATGTTCGTCAGGAGCGTAAATTCGCATTACAGAATACATCGGGAGCGTTACTTTTCTTTCATCGGACGCGATAAGCTGCCGAAATAACGAAAAAAATATTCGGAAGGTTAAATAGTGCAATCGTGCTGTCGCTGAAAAACCCCGTAATCGGAGAAAATTGGACGGCCAGTTTTTTGACAGGTGATCCTGTGGGTACCGCGGGTGCTAAATCCGAGTTTGCCTAAAAATCGTGGTGCAGGGTTCTTTTTAGGGGATGAAGAGGGATGGGGGTGGATTGATGCCAAATTACAACCCCTACGAGGAGGGCGCCGTGAGACAAAATGTTCAGAAAAATTCGGGCTTTGGTTTTGTCCACAGGGCCGAAGTCGTGGAAGTTCATTTTGGGGGTGAAAAAGTAGGGCGAAATTTGGAAAAATCAGTTTTAATTCAATAACTCTTTAGGAAAAATTCGTACACTTTTTGTCCGAATAGGAACGTTGTAGCCCTTGAAAAGACGCGTCGATCGAGTATTTGATCATCAAAATAAAAAAAATGGTGAAAAAAACAAAAATTGTTCATTAAATAACTCAAAACAATGGATTTTTCGAATATGCTTTAAATGTACGAACTGTAGAAAATAATTTTCTGTATATTTTTGTTTCTAAGGACCACCCTTGAATTTTTATTTTCCAACCCCTCTCGGGGGTTAACAATTCAAAATGAAATTGTGGGAAAACTATTGGCCGCACGAACTCGTCACCGAGGAACAATTTTTAGCTTGAACCCTAAGCTACATTTTTGTCCACAGCGCCGAACTCGTATCTCTTTGTTTTCGGTCAATAGTTTTCCCAGAATTTCAATTTGAATTTTCAATCCCCGAGAGGGGTTGGAAAAAGCAACATTCAAGGGTGGTCCATACAAACGAAAATATAGATAACATTATTCTCTACATTTCGTACATTTAAACTACCCCCGGAAAATCGATTGTTTTTGAGTTATTCAATACACAATTTTTTTGATACTTCAATTTTTTTTTTGGGGTGAAGATATTATTGTAGAGGGATGCTCAAATACTCGATCGACGCGTCTTTTCAAGGGCTGGCATGTTCCCATTTGAACCAAAATTGTATGAATCTTTCCTACAGAGTTATCGAATCAAAACGGATTTTTCAAAATTTCACCCCATTTTTTCACCCCCAAAATGAACTTCCACGCCTTCGGCGCTGTGGATAAAAATAGAGCCCGGATTTTTCTGAACATTTTGTCTTCCGGCACCAACCTCGTGGAAGTTGCAATTTGGCATTAATCCCCTATCAAATAAAATCACCTATCAAAAAACTAGCCTTCTAATTTTTTCCGATTTCAATATACAGCACGATTGTATTAAAAATAAAATGGGAATAATAATTATCGAAAAGCGAACATCGTGGATAATGAATTCACCCGATCGAAAAATGTGACTTATTATAGTTGTTATTAATCGAATGGAAAAGTGATCAAATAAATTGATAGGCATCCTAGATGATTCAGAAAGAAATTGACGGTCATTAGAGATGATTTATAAAAAAGTTGATAGTCATTATAGATGGTTTAGAACGAAATCGATACTCATTATATGTGATAATAGTCATGATTGGTGATTGAGATAATTAAGAAATAAATTGATAGTCATTATAGGCGATGATAGTCATTATGGTTTTGATTCTTACTTTCGATATGGATCGTAGAATAAGATATCAGAATAAAATTAACAATTTCACTTTTTATTAATGATGACTTTAGTTTATTTATCATTTATTTATTTTCTAATTATAGGGTGAATCAACCAGAGAATAGACGAAAGCTGCTTTGGATTTAAGGGGTTAGGGGGGTTTGAAAATTTCAAAAAATACATTTTTTAAATTTCATTATCAAATAGTACAATATATCTAGAATATCCTCCCAAAGTTTTAAGTCAATCGGAGTAAAAGTCTAGGAGAGAGAGTCTTTGGAAATTCCCCCCGTTGGGAAAGACCGGCCGGGAGCGACGCAGGGATATCGCATTTTTCTCAAAACTGTATTTTTGAAGTCGATGGACACGATTTCTCAAAAACGAATGCACCGATCTTATTGAAATTTTGCACACTTCTTCAAAATAGCCTTGACTAGTGATCGAACGAAGGTTTTTTTTTCGATTACAACTAATTTTACAACGCTATACGTAGTGTAAATTGTACCAAAAATTGAACTATTTTGCATACAACTCTGCCAAAAATTCAAATTTCAATTTTTGTTTAAATCCTTCGTTCAATAACGAGCTATAATTATCGACCAACAGAAAAAATTTGGTTTTTAGATTTCAGATAAAGCTATCATGAGTTATTCTGACCACCACGAGAACACTTTTTTAAAATGAAATTTAAAAAATATATTGTTGACATGTTGCTCTTTTATGTGCTTAACATTTTGCATAAAATAATTTATATATTATATATTTTTTTAATAGAGAAAATATGCTTGTTTTGGCCTCGAAATCCACGTAACCCCTTAAAATAAGCAAAGAATAAGAATTGTCGGTAGAAACTTAAATCGCTATAATTTAGCAACAAAAAAAATCACAGATGTCGTTGAAACCGAACTCTCAGTTTAATATATCAACTTTGACGCCACACGGTATTGTTATAGTTTGTGTTATGTCCGAACCGCGCAATCTACTTAGGAAACAGCTGCGCGCAGTACGCGTCCTGAAGGCAAAAACAAAAGTTTCGATGAATTTTGTGGGAAAGTATTACTTCCATTACTTAAGATGGAATCAATCTTTAATTGTTAGCGAAAGTATTCAAGCAAATTCGTAATAATATGTCGAAGTTAGACTTGTTTATTCACTGGTGGTGTATTCTCTTTCCAGTGTATGGACAGACGTGCTTTGTTCTCATAATTCTCAAAGCATAGTGAAAAAATTCAGCTCATCTGCTCAAAATTGTAGAGTTAATTACTATTGAGAATGGACAAAGTATATTTTATCAAGTGTTGTCGTAAAAACATTTTATTTGTTGTGTATTTTGAAAAAAATATTGTTTTTTGTTTCTCTGTTTCAACAAACTTTGGTAGTTTTTAAAGAAGGCAACAAATGAATTATGAATGATTATTACAAATGTCGGTATGCAAAAAGAAAGAAACAAATATGAACGATTCCACTATACTGAAGAGGATATGGGGCGGGCCCTCAGCGGTGTATCAATTTGGAAAGCAGCGGCAGACGATAAAATTCCGAAATCCACTCTGCACAGTAAAGTCAATTGCAAAAATTCTGAACACCGGAGGTTGGAACCAAAATCAAACCTGACAGAAAAAAAGGAGGATCGCATAGAATAGTGGATCTTGGGATAAGCTCAGGTTCGATTTTCGGGGCCGGGTGGAAATTCCGAACTTTGAATAAGCAGAACGCTCAAAACTCCGAAAGGATATTACCCCAGAACATCACAACCCCGAAAGAATTTTATACGAAAGACCAAAACTCCGAAAATCTGAACACCGTCAAAATAATTCGGCTATGGAAGTTTTAAAAGTTTCAAAATTTTCAATAAATCGACGAATTATTTCAAGAATTCTTTTTTATTAAGAAGTGAATTTACGTCAGTTTTGAAATTTGTCTAGACAACGTTATACGTTCTACATCATTTACAGTCAACTGTGTAGACGTTCGCTGGCATGATCTTGACAAGACTTGTAATTTCGGAACATTAAAATTGGGAATTTTAAACCGTCGGAGCATGGACTGTAAATGATGTAGAACGTATAACATTGGCTAGACAAATTTCACAATTGACGTAAAAACACTTCTTAAGGGGCTACATCAGTGGGACACTTTAAAAAAATCGATTTTTTTGTTGCCTTTTTCGACAGTTTATACTTCCAAGAATATCATTATCATTCATATCATTTATATAAATATCATTTTATCTTGCAAAAATCGATAGTTAAATCTTTAAACGCGTTTTTCTCGAAATTAGATTTTTCAAATTTGCTGATATTGTAACTCGAAGAGCAATTATCCGATTGACTTGAAATTTGAAGCGACTACTCTTGAATATATTTACTCTACAATGACGTAGGATTTTTTTGATTGGATGAAAATTCACGATTTTGCATTTAAAAAAAACGACCATTTAATAGGCAAGAAAACAGACTTTTTTTCATAATTACGCCATTTTGTTAGATTTCGATATTTTTCGAAAATCTTACATCATTGTATAGGAAATACCTTCCAGTTTCACGACATTTTTTTCCTTTTTCGGCTTTAGCTACTCAATCGGCCGGAATCATGTCAGCAGTGGAGGAACTTTTTTTAGCGCCTCCGAAGGCAGCGCATAAGTCGCTTGGATCTATATATTTTTCTATGAAAAAATTATGTAATATAGGTCAAATATAGCCAAATATATTCTTAATTTTCCGAAACATTTAATTGAGTACTTTTCTTCCAAAAAATTCCCGAAAATCACCCAAATTTTCAGCGTTCACACTGGTATGGCCCCTTAATAAAAAAAAATCTTGAAATAATTCGTCGATTTATTGAAAATTTTGAAACTTTTAAATCGTCCATAGCCGAATTATTTTGACGGTTTTCAGATTTTCGGAGTTTTGGTCTTTCGTGTAAAATTCTTTCAGAGTTTTCATCTTTCGGGGTAGTATGCTTTCGGAGTTTTGAGCCTTCCGATCATTCAAAGTTCGAAATTTCAACCCAGCTCTGGATTTCCCATGCATTCGGATGAAGTTAAAGAAGCTGTGCATCGCGTTCTGCAAGAAGTTCCACAGAATAATCCTATGGTTTGCTCTATTCTTGAAACGACATGCAGAAATTCATTCAAAAAATGTAGAGATTATTTTGAACGCTCGGGAAAATGTGACTGAAAAAGCGCTGAAAAATTGGTTCGCCGAAGTGAGAAGCTTTTTGGAAGAGAGCAATGTTCTTGATGTTTTGAAGAGACCTCACAGCCTATTCAACGGTGATGACATTGGTGTCCGACCACTTCCTTCATGAAAGAAATCTTCATTTCATGAAATCTTCATTTCATGAAAGAAATCTTTCATGAAATTTCACGGAGCAAGGAAAAGGGGTGCACCGATTTGTACACGTTCTCTGCTAGTGGCGAGGCAATACCGCCTATGATCGTGTTTCCTTATAATAGAATTCCAGTACACATCGCAGAATCAGTCCCCGACGACTGGCCAATCGGTCGGTCAGACTGGTTAGACAGTACAGGCGACATTCTACGAGTATGTTTGCAACGTTTTCTATCCATGGTGCTTGAAAAATGATACCGAGTTCCCGGTCTTATACTTTCTCAATGGCCATAAATCTCAGCTCAGAACTCCTGTCAGCTCAGAACTCCGGGAATTCTGCGTCGATAAAGAGATTATTATTCACTGTTTGCCGCCAAACTCAATTCACACAATGCAGCTATGTGATGTTGCAATCTTCAAACCATTGCTCTCAGAAAAAAGATTTATTAAGGGGTAAAGCCACTGTAGAAATTTCAAAAAATCGATTTTTTTTCTCAAAAGATGCCTTAACATTTAAAAAATGACATACTCAAAAGATTAAGGTGGGGAACATGTCTGAATACTTCTATTTTGAATTTTGGTGCAGCCCTTCTCAGTCCGATGCAATCCGTACCGAAAACTATAAGGGGTTACCCCTACTTGCGATTTTGAAAAAATCGATTTTTTTATTGCATTTTTTTGAAGTATACGTATCTGAGAATATGTCCTGAAAATGTCAAGTCGGTCCGAACAAAATTGACTGAGATATGAGCGTTGAAAGAGAAGAATCCGCGTTGAAAGAGCGTTGTAAGAGAAACTTTAAACGCGTTTTTCTCAAAATGGCATTTCTGAAGTCGGTGACCAAGATTACTCGAACACTAATGAACCGATCTTCTTGAAATTTTGCAGGCTTATTTAATACATAAAAATGTAGTCTTTAATCGTTCGATTTTTTTGCGAAAAAATGGCCGTTTTATAGCCAAAAACGGCCGTTTTTTTTCGTTAAAATCGAACCATTAACTTTGACTGTCCGCCATTTTGTGAAAAATGAATATTTTTTAAAATCCTTCGATTAAAGAGTAGTTTATACTTATATTTGACTAAATTCATCCGCATTTTTTTTTCAGATGATCCACTTCGCCGCAATGTTGGTCACCGCAAACCGTGTATATAAAAACATTATTTCATTGACGGCCATTTGCCACTAAACAATGTAATACTTTTCAATAAAAAAATTACTGAAAGTTCTTCAAGATGTGTTCTTTAAGATGGTATATTGATCGATTAAAAAAGTTTTGTAGTTTTGTAGTCTGTTAAAAAATTCATGAAAAAGGCCTTTTTTTGCGCTACAAGTGGGGGTAACGCCTTAAATGCGTTTTTCTCGAAACTCAATTTTTCAAGTCGGCTGGACTCATAACTCGAACAAATCTTGACCGATTGACTTGAAATTTTAACTGTATATTCACAGGTACATTCGGCATGGAAGTACGTAGGATTTTCTCGATATATTACATAGTTTTTTTTTAAACAATTTTCGGACGATTTTTTTTTGAGGATTTTGACCTTTTATTTTAAAAACGCGCTGTTTTTGCTAAAATCGATATATCAGAAAAATCGCACGTACTTCTGTAGCTATTCACATGTATAATCGAAAAAAAAATTTAATTCACTGTAAATTTTAAAATTGCAGGTGCCGTTGGTCCGGCCGCACGCCTATGAAAAAAGGCTTCGTCGAAGAAAAGCTGTGCAGCCGCCATTTTGTTTTATATTACTTTGAAAAAAAAATACTTTATACAGTTCATTATATGTACAAAAAGGACCTTTTCAGAATTTTGATGTATTCCATTGTCCCGCTAAAGAAAAATCCCAAAATACAGTTATTTTTTTCCTCGCTACAGTGGCCTTACACCTTAAGGACAAAGAAGTTTGCCCCCCAGCGAATAAGTTTTCTTATTCGTATGTCGGCCTACTACGATTTTATTAACAGCTAAGAAATTTTTTTATTTAAGTTTATGTTTCAGATTTACGAAGAATTTTTCACTTTCCAAAAATTTGCTTAAACAATTGTCAGATAATTGTTAATAACAAATGGACTGCGCAATATACAAAAAAACCCTGCGTACTTCCATAGACAATGTATTTTTCAAGATATATTTAACATCTCAAGTGAATCGGTTGAAAATTGTCTGAGTTATGTTTCCGGCCAACTTAAAAAATGCAGTTTTGAGATAAATGCTGCACAACCGCCATATTGAAATTAAGCGCTTCAAAAAAATTAGTGTATGCAGTCACTGATATGTGTGATAAACACCCTTTTTTGTAATCTCGATTTATTTTGTAGTTTTTCTGAAAAAAAAATCCTCAAAAAGCTTATTTTTTCGGCCTCTAGAGTGGCCTGAGGCCTTAATGTGTTCATGTAACCCAAACAAACTTTAAACGCGTTTTTCTCGAAACAACGCTTTTCGACGGCTTGTTGATAAAATCTTCGAAACTACTGAACCGATCCTTATGAAATTTTAAGCACATATTCTTTACAACTATCGCTATAGCGCATATCAAGAATTTCCTTAAATTTTGATTACTATTTTTTTGCCAAAAACGGTGAAAAAAACACCGTTTTTTGTTTGTTTTTTTTTCGGAAAATGTCCGTCATTTTGTTATTTTTGCATATATAAAAAATAAAACCGTTTGATTTTTTTGTGTCAAATGATCCATCTCCGAGATTTCATCAACAGCGCAAACCTAATATTTTTTAGGACATTTTTTTAACTACCATTTTCGTCTATAGTGACTGAAAAAAAATATTTTTCTAAACATGTATTTCGAAAGTGTATTTATTAAGTGTAACAACTTTTATATCAATATCTATAATATAAACCTATCGAAAAAATTCATGAAAATAGCTTTTTTCAGCGTCTACAGTGAGAAGACCCCCTAATTAAACACGAAATTGTTTCTCTGAATTTTTTTTCGATCTTTTCCCCCTATTTTTTAACAAACGATAGATCCGAAAAATGAGAATCAAAACTTTGAAAATAAACTGCCAAGACATATGTACGTGTGTTGTTGATTAATCAACTAAATTGACATTTAAATACACCATTTTTTCGTGTACAAGTTTGTGAATCGTTATTTTTGCAAAATACGTTATCGTAGAAATGGTGCCGACACCTCTAGCCAGACGGAGTAAAAAGCCTGGAAATGGTGAACGACTATAATGTACCTAGGGTCGTTCAATAAGTAGCGGGGAGTCATATCCGCTCGGCTCTTTGGTCGTTACAGTAGCAAAGCCCGCAATACTCAGACGGATTTTATACACCGATAAACATAGATTAAATTGCACCAGGATATTGGCGAACGCGTGTGTTCGTATGTGCATCACGCATAGGTGGCGAGAACTTAATTTGATTAAAGTGCACTGTGGAGGTGCGCACCAAACGTCGAGAATTGCATAGCTGTAAAATCGGGCCGCCCCCCTTGATATTGCAATGTTTTACATGTATTTCCTTTTCTCTTCTCTCCCGTATTTCTTGGCGCATTAAGGGGTAAGGCCACAGTAGAAATTTCAAAAAATCGGTTTTTTTTTCTTCTGAAAAGATGCCTTAATATCTTAAAAATGACATACTCAAAGCATTAAGGTGGGAAAAATGTCTAAATACTTCTGTTTTGAACGTTGGCGTAGCCCCTCTCAATCCGATGCAATTCGTACTGAAAGCTTTCAACGCGTTTTTCTCGAAGCTACATTTTTCAAGTCGGCCGGACTCATAACTTGAACCAATCTTGACCGATTCACTTGAAATTTTGACTGTATATTCACAATTACATTCTGCATAGAAGTACGTAGGATTTTCCGGATATATTACATAGTTTTTTTTATAAACAATTTTCGGACGATGTTTTTTTTCAGAATTTTGACCTTTTATTTTAAAAAACGCGCTGTTTTTGCTAAAATCGATTTATCAGAAAAATCCCACGTACTTCTGTAGCTATTCACATGTATAATCGAAAAAAAATTCATTCACTGTAAATTAAAAATTGCAGGTGCCATTGGCCCGGCCGCGCGCCTATGAAAAAAAGGCTTCGTCGAAGAAAAGCTGTGCAGCCATTTAGTTTTATATTACTTTGAAAAAAATACTTTACACAGTTTATGATATGTACAATAAAGGACCTTTTTCAGAATTTTGATTTACTCCATTGTCCCGCTAAAAAAAATGCCCAAAAAATACTTATTCTTTCCCCGCTACAGTGGCCTTACCCCTTAAGGATAATATTTCCTCGAGGGAAATCTCGATGGAAATATTACCCTCGGAAAAGTCGGGTCGCTTTTTATTTCTCTTCTTTCCGTTCCTTTTTGTCTGGCTCTCTCTCTCTCTCTCTCTGGATTTGGCCCTTAAAAGGCCGGGAGTACCAAGGAAAAAGGGCATTACGAATGAAGACAAAGGAAGGAAAAAGAACGGAAATAGCGGGAAATGAAATACCGTGCCCTCGGGTTGTTCACAATGTGCTGAAGTTTCGTATTCACGAGCTCTCGCTTTGTCCATTTGGACGCGACAAAAAAAAACAATGCAATATCCTACACTTTATTAATAAACTTTGAAATCTTCCGCGCTGGAGGTGACAAAAAATGCCTCATGCTCCGGACGAAAGTGAGAACAACACCAATAAATTCATATTGAAATAATTCACTAGTCATAATGATTTATTGAATTGGGGACGTTTTTCGAATCGAGTATACATTTTTTCCATCGCTCAATCGCTGTTGGCAATCGTGCTGTGTGGCAATTTTTGGTAGCCAGCCAAACAAACCCACAAGTATTCGTAACCAAAACTACTAATCGGGTCGTTAATTAGGTACCTAAATATTTTCAATTCTAATTACCTTGCTAATTTGCTGGAAAAGCGTTTCTGGATGACGAGGGTCTAGAGTGATCGTAGGATCCAAAATTGGACGTTTGATCGAAACTGACTGAGGCAGCACGCGCTCTCGATAAAGCGATCCGGCGAATCGACATTTCGCTAAATTTCCACCCATCACTTGATCACCATTCGTTGCTCGATACACTCGTTACGACGATTCAAAATATTGCCAATACTCCGTCGCTTTCCTAAACAGTTGAAATCGTCTTTGATGTTTGGTCAAAGTTCAATTTCAAACATTCATCTCCAAAAACCCAGACACCTTCCCGGCTATAGTCGATTTTCCGCATCACAAATGTATTGTTGACGTAGATGCATGTTCGAGTGCAAGTGTGTACTCGTTGGCATCAGGGTCACGCGTTTATTTTTCCTGTCAGATGTGCCTCCACAAGTGGTTGTGCCCACATTTGTGGAGAAACGCGCCAAGCATAGATGCGCCGAGGTTCTCTCTCCTGGTGCGTTTGATGGGATTAAATCTCGACCCTCCCGTCGTCTTTCGATTTTTTTCCGGCACCCTCTTCTCACTCAGCACCTACCAGGGTCTTCGGATATCTTCGACTTCTTTCACGTCTTTTGTTCCCTCATTCGCGACTCATATTCCTCCCCCAGACTACTCACGGCCTAGCCCCTTTGATCGAGAGCCCGTGACCTTTTTTTCTCCCCTCCAATACCAAATCACACTTGGACCAGTGCCTGGCAATCTTCTTAGGGAAATCATCTATCGCCGAAGACGAACGTTCACCACAAATCCACAAGCTCGCCGAGCAGTGACATGTCAGGGACCATCTTCCTTTGTAGACCGCAGCATTGTGCCTACGTAGTACGAGCTGTGAGGTTTTGTCATCCCGTCGATAACGGGCAAAGCCTTCAGAGATCTTGCAGTCAACTGGAGCACTTCTCACAGCCGCATAGCATTCACGAATGCAGGTCTACAATTGATGAACAGCCACCACCCAGCCGCGTGTTTCCCAGCGCAATATCAAAGTGTCATTAGCCGCATGTCCACCTACGAGTCTAGCTACTATCAACGTGCGTCAACTGCTTCCACCCGAATGTCATTGAAAACAGTCCCGTCATGTGAACTCTTGTTTTTCCCCCTCAACGTGTATCGCTTACTCATCATCGATTAATCTTGCTGAATGGATTGCCCGCGTAGTCCCAACTTCCTAATGTTCGTACATGAGATGTACACAAAACTTCCAGTATCTGATACATCAACGTTCCAATCGCTAGGACTTGGCTGATACCGCCCACCGTGATATTCGTTCCCCTCAATTCACTTCATCGCCGATATTCTCACTTTCTAGGCTTACTTTAGCTCATAGAAGCCCGACATCCTCAACATTCTATAAGTTCGTTCAATGTCTCGAAAAAGTTTGGGCATAGCTGCCGTCGATCAAAGAGTTTCGTCCACCAACACTCGTATCTGATTCAAGTGCCGACGCTCAACGGATTTAGCACTTACGTTCGAGCTGAAGTTGCGAGTGGAGGTAAAGGACATGACTAGGTGATACGAACAAACACAGGATGACGGTCACTGTGCGGTGATCCCTACAGGACAATCTGGACCGATCAATCTTGTTCGGCCTGATTAATTGTTCGCGTCCTTGGATCGACCGGTCGATTAACCTCCCTGCTGCTCTTTGTACCACCTTCACCGCGACGTGTCTCCATTCCCTCACGTCCCACCACCCTTCAGCGCCACTCTCTTTCCTCCACGATCGACTCGCCTCAGGCCACGTGCTTTGTATTCTCTCCTCGCTAACGCAACTCGAGCAGTTTCCTCATCACGTCTAAAATCACAAGTAGCACTGCAATCTTTGGGAATCTCGAGATCGAGACTCATCCAAGATTCAATGCCAATGCCTGTGATTATTTTTCGCCTCGTGCTTTTCCTCTTACTGAAACACGCTCACACACTCGGACACCTCCAGTCCGATGTGACACGAACATCCCAACCCTCTCTGGCTCTCACTCTCCCCACCTCACTGTTTCCCCGTCTCGGGCAGCTAGCGCGATTAAATAACCGTTCGTTCCGTCTGTTGTTGGTTCCACCTATCGACTGGTGTGCACCCCCGTGTTTCTCGTCGTGAACTAACCAGCGTAAACCACCCCCGCGCGAGATGCGCAAGCGCGACGCGTGCCGGAAAACAAGTTCGCGTTTATTTTCCTCCGAGAGTGTGAGAGGGTGTGAACGCGTATCGCTTTGGATAGGAGGCTTGCGCGCGAACCAGCATTGCCGGGAGATTCAAACGTGCGTGGCAATTGTAGGAACTCAACGGGAATGGAAGGATTGCTGATGAAGGATGGGACAGGTGCAAGATGATGAGCTAGGGCTAGGATTCACTAATGATTGGGTTTTCAATTGAACTCACCGGTCTGCGTGCTACTGTCGAAAAAAGTGCTGGATGTCTCGACGGTCATTGAGGCGAATGTACCATCGGTTATCTGGGCCGAGCTGTCCCTTCGTCCTCTGTACCTCTGGACCTATGAGAAGAACAATCATGGACGTACGTATACGTTAGTTTCGCGTAGCAATGAGTGATGGTCGTAAGTAGATTGGGAATCGAGTCTCCTGGAGAATTGGAGTATGAGGGCCTGCCAGATAACTTGACCAAACCTATTTTAGGGTTGTCTTTAGCAAACTCTGACCAATCTTTAACAAGAGAATGTTTACGGGTTGACAATCGTTAATGTAGTTGACCGGTTTCTTTATCTATAACCAACAGCTGTACAATGAGGGATCCAACTGACAAACGAATCATGATTCAGTCACTCCAAAGGAGTCGACCTCATCTAACAGTGGTCAGTTTGAAAAAGGCTGACAACTGACCGACCGTCGGTTGTATCAGTCTTCGGGTACGGATGCTTTCGAGTATTCGTTTCTCTATGGACTCGATTATCGGGTGGTCTACCTGCAGGCAATGCAGGATCGTCCCTTACCGACTCTTGCATCCACCGAGCAGTTTCTTCACTTGTCTTTTTTTCTAATTCCTAAATCTAGTCATCAGAATTTCGCTTTAGGGCAAAATGAACAGTCTTTGGACCACTCTCAACGAGACGATAAACAAAAGAGCCTAAAAAGTGGGACATGTTAACCCAGCATCAAGCTGCGGGGGTCGCGTTGAAATTCCGAACTTTGAATGATCAGAATGCTCAAAACTCCGAAAATATACTACCCCGAAAGATCAAAACTCCGAACGTTGAATGATCAGAACGCTCAAAACTCTGAAAATATACTACCCCGAAAGATCAAAACTCCGAAAGAATTTTATACGAAAGACCAAAACTCCGAAAATCTGAACACCGCCAAAATAATTCGGCTATGGAAGTTTTAAAAGTTTCAAAATTTTCAATAAATCGACGAATTGTTTAAATAATTTATTTTGATTAAGAAGTGATTTTACGTCAATTTTGAAATTTGTCTAGACAATGTTATACGTTCTACATCATTTACAGTCAACTGTGTAGACTTTCGCTGGCATAATCTTGACGAATCTTGTAATTTCGGAACATTAAAATTAGGAATTTTAAACCGTCGGCGCATTCAAAATTCGCAATTTCAACCCGGCCCTCATGTCAAGATCATGCCAGCGAAAGTCTACACAGTTGACTGTAAATGATGTAGAACGTATAACATTGTCTGGACAAATTTCAAAATTGACGCAAAATCACTTCTTAATAAATAAAAACTATTGAAATAAAACGTCGATTTATTGAAAGTTTTGCAACTTTTAAAACTTCCATAGCCGCATTATTTTGACGGTGTTAAGATTTTCGGAGTTCGGTCTTTCGTGTAAAATTTTTTCGGAGTTTTGATCTTTCGGGGTACTATTCTTTCGGAGTTTTGGGCGTTCTGACCGTTCAAAGTTCGGAATTTCAACCCGGCCCCATCTTGAATTTCGGAATTTTAAACCGTCGGAGCATTCAAAGTTCGGAATTTCAACCTGGCCCCAAACTGAGTGATCCCCAAATTTGTTTTCATTCGCAAGTATAATCAATAATTGCGTGCCCTGCCTGATTCGGAAAAGGACTGTGCATTCTTAAGAGGTAAGGTCACAGTAGAATTTTCAAAAAATCGATTTTTTTTTCTCATTGAAGCGGTGCTTTATCATCATAAGAATTAGTTACTATTCGATTTATAGCAAGACAATTTTTTTTTTTTACCGACTTTGAGCGTATAATGTAAGCCCACCTGTGGCACGACCATAGAGTACCTAAAACTTTAAACGCGTTTTTCTCGGAACAGCTTTTTTCAATTGGCGTGACAAATAACTTCAACAATTTTCACTCGATTTACTTCAAATTTAAAAGTTACGTTCCTAATTGCATTCCGCAGATAAGTACGTACGGAATTTCTGATTAATCGAAAACGTCTCATTTTATGAGCAGTTTTATACGAAATTTTTCACTGAAAATTCATTCAAATACCTACAACTTTTAAATAAAACAATGTTTTTTTAATTCCGTACGTACTTCTCTAGGTATTCTAATGTAGATAACTAGATAATGTAGATATTCTAAAAAGATAACAAAAGAAAATATTAGTAGTCGGCCAATTTGTACATCGAAAAAAAAAATTCGACCAGCTTGATATTCATACCAAATAGATGTGTAATTGATTTGATGAGGGAATCACTTTTTCATACGAAAAAAAATGGTTAAATTTGCACATGATTTTATACCCGTTACTGTGGTCTAACCCCTTAATGTTTGATCAACTAACCGTATCGTCGCTTTGGGAGCTCTGTCGTCGAAAATTTCGACATCTCATCATCTCTTCCGTCGTGCTCTGCCTCCTGAATCCACGCGCTATGAGAATCTCCTCGGTGGTTGATTGTCTCCTAATCGACGGTGCTTGCTGAATATTCCCGGGTGCTCTGGCACATGGGCTCGGCTCTCTCGAGGAGCATGTCGAGCTATCCGGTGATCTGGCTCAACGAAAGTATCCAAAAATAAGATAGCGATGTTCCCTAGAGTGCCATGCAGTTCTTTTTCATTCTCGAGCAGTTCATTTACCTCGGCGGTCGTCCAGCTATGGTAGTTGATTGTCTCCTCAATCGAGACTGTCGTCTCTGTCTTATGGGGCTGTGATCTCGTTTTTCGGCTGTGTTCCTGTCAGGGCTCAGATGCGTTCTGGAATCGCGACGTCTTGGATAAGACGCCGAGTCCGGACTCAGCGAGTCCCTTCTCGCCTTGTGACCTGAACACAGCACCATGATCTATTACTGAAATGAAATTATCGAGTCTGGTACCGATCATCCCGGAAGTTTGCCGATGCTTACCTCCGTCATCCGGATCCGGCGATAACGTCGGCTGACTTTCTCGGCGTCCGAACGCTGCCAGTGACTCGTCTATTGTTGCCGCTTGTCTCGTCAGTCTTGACAATTTGTTCGGTGAAATTTCCTTCCCCTTGCCGTAGTAACACTACGCCCAAAAAAGTGGAGATAAAAAGGAACATTGATAATCAGCCAATGAGGAAAAAGTAGATTTTTTGGCTCTAGCCAGTAGGTGAGCCACAAAAGACAGCGTGATTCCCAAACTTATGATTCCCAAAGAGAAACTGGGAAGTTGGTATCACCCAGGCCCTAAAAAGTAACTTTCTGGTTACTGATCCGCCCTGCCTTATTGCTTCCCAATTGCTCATGATCCCCACATTCATCATGTCCAAAAAGTAAATCCCTAGTCACTTTTTGGAGATAATGAATTGGAGAAAAGTAACTCTCTAGCTATTAGGTGTTGAAATTAATTCGTAGCGTTTCACAGGAGATGGCACAAGAGATTCACAACACTTTATAATTTATTGGATATGTCAACATTTGTGCCAAATAAAGTGTTTTTGCGGGGAGTTTTACTTCATTACTTTAATATGAACAAAAGTGCTGCTGAAGCTCATCGTATTGTAGTGGAAGTGTATGGTGAACATGCTCTAGCTGAGCAAACGCGTCGAAAGTGGTTTGCACGCTGTAAAGCTGGCGATTTCGACTTGGACGACAAGGAGCGACCTGGCGAGCCGAAAAACTTGAAGATAATGAGTTGGAGGCATTGCTCAATGAAGACTCATCTCAAACACTTCAAGAATTGTCTACATCATTGGGAGTTGACTTATCAATGGTAGGAAAAAGTCTTAAAACTGTGGGCATAATCGAGAAGAAAAGACATTGGACTTCATATGAATTGAAACCAAGGAACATTGAGAGGCGTCTTTTGACATGTGAACTGTTGCTTTAACGGAGGAAAAGAAAAGGTTTTTTGCATCGAATTGTCACTGGTGATGAAAAATGGATCCATTACGACAATCCGAAGCGCAGAAAGTTATGGGTTAACCCCGGCCAACCATCAACATCAGTGGCAAAGCAAAATATCCATGGCTCTAAGCTCCTGTTCTGTGTTTGATGGGATCAGAGGGGTGTGATCTATTATGAACTGCTGAAACCGAGTGAAACCATAACTGGGTATCGCTACCGACTGCAATTGATGCGCTTGTGCCGTGCATCGAAAGAAAAACGGCCGGAATACTCCGAAAGATACGACAAAGTAATTTTGCTGCACGACAATGCCCGTCCACACGTCGCAAAACCGGTACAAACATATCTGGAAACACTTAAATGGGAAGTCCTACCCCACCTCCCGTATTCTCCAGATATCGCTCCTTCTGATTACCATTTGTTTCGTTCGATGGCTCATAGCTCTGAGAAATTTCATTGAAAAAACGCTACGAATTAATTCCAAGTCCTAATACTTTTTGGGGATGGTGAGTTGGCAAAGAGTAGATCTCTGATCAGTTTTTGGGGATGCTGAATTTGGGAAACCCAATGCCCTAGTCACTCCACGGGGCTGATGAATTTGGGTATTACGCTCGTCCCTGGTAAGCTTTGCTGGCATTGCTGTGAATCACCTGCGTCGTGGAGTCTCTGCGTGTAGTGAGCAGCGGATGTGTCGGAGTATTGCTGACGTTCGGGGTGCCAACGGGACTCGAGCTACCGGAAGTCGAGGCACCCGGAAGAGGAAGATTATGTCCGGCGACCGGTGACACGGTTGGCGGTGTGACCGAAGACATTACGATTGTCGGAGGATTGATCGAGTGTATCGACGGCTCAAGGCTCAGGAACTTCGTCGTCTCGTTCATGGTTGTCTTCGAATCGACTGTGAGGGTTGACACGCTGTGCTGGGCTTTGTTTTCCTGCCTCGCATCCACGTGATTCTTTGGAGCCTCCAAGTGTTCCCTGTTCGAGACGGAAATAGCGCATGAGTCTTATGAGTGGCTTACAAGGAACATCACTTTGGTATCCTCCTCCGATTTTGGTGAAACTTTTTTATATGGAAGAGCAGCAAAAACTAAGAGAGACGTTTTTTTTTAATCGACGGAATAACGATTTTAAGGGGTGATACGCACCCTCAAAAGTGGCGATGTTTTTCGTTTTTCGTCGATAACGTTTTAACGGTACGAGATATAAAAATAATTCAAATTGCAACAATGTTTATTTTTAAATATTTTTAAAACCGTTTTTCTGACAAGCTGTGCTGGGCTTTGTTTTCCTGCCTCGCATCCACGTGATTCTTTTGAGCCTCCAAGTGTTCCCTGCTCGAGACAAAAATTGCGCATGAGTCTTATGAGTGGCTTACAAGGAACATCACTTTGGTGTCCTCCTCCGATTTTGTTGAAACTTTTTTATGTGGAAGAGCATCAAAAACTAAGAGACACGTATTTTTTTTTATTAGCGGAAAGAAGGGTTTAAGGGGTGAAACGTACCCTCGAAAATGAGGATGTTTTTCGTTTTTCGTCGATAACGTTTTAACGGTACGAGATATAAAAAAAATCAAATTGCAACAATGTTAATAACGTTATCCACGAAAAACGTCCCTATTTTAGAGGGTGCGTTTCACCCCTTAAAACCGTTTTTCCGTCGATAAAAAATATCTGTCTTTTAGGTTTTGATTATCTTCCACATAAAAAAGTTGCAACAAAATCAGAGGAGGACACCAAAGTGATGTTCCTTGTTAGAATCGAAGGAGCGGACGTTACCAACCTCATGGTACCGGACGCCGCGCTGTCGGTACTCGAAGCGCTGGGTCTCTGATCACTCCGGTAATACTTGGTCGGTGTGATGGCGCCGCCACCATCGACCGATGCCTGAGATTGCCGGCGTCGATGATGACTGCACCGATGCTTCCTTTCCCCGGAATTCGTCGTCTGACCACCCACCACCGAGTCTCTACGAGACTTGGCGCTTTCTCCCGATCCACGACGAGAATTTCTTGACTCGCCGGATCCTGCGACATCCATCGAAGCATACGTCATTCCTGGATTTCGCTTTCGGTCTAGAAGAGATCCGCCTAACATACAGCAAATGGACATTACGAATATTGATTCACATTGATCAAGTGAGGTTCGGTGGGCTTGGAACATGCAATGAGTCCCTATCGGCGCAACGATGTTGCCAAAAGGTTCATGACCAACGGGTCGTGCCTTATCATTCAAATTGCAATCCTTTCAATCAGTATTATTTGACACCTGATCTGCCTAGGCGCAACTACTTTGGATCTATTAGATGGGTGTGTTTGGGTTTAATGGAACTGCTTGTAGCTGTTGATCAGAACTGAGTTGGCTTTCGCTGATCTTGTTTGGGTTTGTATGGGTCTGCTTGTAACTGTTGATTGATGCCTGTTAGTTGATTAAGGGCTTACATATCTGGGTAGGCAAAAAAGATCGATTTCTCAAAAAGGTGCTCATTCGAATGTACTATCCTTTAAGGGAGACTTTGTCCTTGAAATCGGCGGGAGATGTTAGCGGCTCAACATGAGCAGTTAGAAGAAGAGGAGGGATGCCTCTATGGACCAGGCATTGCCGATTACCTGAAATTTGGAGAACATACTCAGAAAATATGTCTTCACGGAATGACGGATCGTTTTTTCGATAGATACATTTTTGCATTTATTATTTATCTTTTTATGAGAAAAAAACGCGAAAATTCGATTTTTTTTAATTGCCGCCATTTCCGAAATTTGTACTAAACGAAAAACCCATCCGTCATTCCATGACCAAAGGGTCACAGATTGATAATATGCTTTGAATTTGTGTTTCAGATCAACAAAGAGGGGGCAGTGATGTCAGCCGTTTACCTCCCGCGATTTGAGGACCTGTTTTCGCGGAGCTGCAACGGCCGCCATTTTGGTTTTTTTTCAAATTTTTTTTTTTTAACTTTCTGTATATCATGAATAAAAGCAAGAAAAAAACCGCACTCAAAAAGCTTTACTCATTTCCTTTAAAAAAAAATAAAATGTAAACACCTGAAATATGGCACTCCAAGGACAAAGTCTCCGTTAAGTGACTACCCTGAAAATTTCATAAGGAAATTCGCAGTAATGACGAAGTTATAGCGTTTTGTAACTGGCCGGGTGAGCAACGACTAACGGTTGGGGCGCAGATACTCAAAACTGTAAACGCGTTTTACTCGAAACAGTGTTTTCAAAATCGGTACCATAAATATCTCCGCATCTACTGGGCCGATCGGGACCAAGTTTTGCACAGTTATGCTTCACACAATAATCTAGTACTTATCGAGCCGTTTTTTCGATACCTGGCATAGTTTTTTTTTCGTCATAGTACTGAACAATTTTGAGGCGAAAAACCGCCTGCTTTATTCCAGTTACTGCCATGACCCGAAAACATTAAGTTTTTAATTTTGGCTCGATAGGTACTAGTTTTATCTATCTACTTTAAGGGGCTATACCAGTGTGACCATTTTGAAAAATCAGATTTTCGGAGTTTTGAGCGTTCTGATCATTCAAAGTTCGGAATTTCAACCCGGCCCCAGATTAGTTGGTTTAGCTTGGCTCGAATCTAGTTTTGTCTAGGGTAAGCGAGTTTTGCCGTTATTCGGATGCTGGTGATAGCGTATTTACGGAAAAATAATGAACATAGGTATTCGACAAGTCGCTGCAACTAGGCACTTATGAGAAATCCTAAGTTTGATAACGAAAGATTCGAATACCTCTTCTCGGTGTTGAGGCGATGACCGTGGGTTGTTGCTGAGACTGGGGACTTTCCCGTTTCGTCAACAACTTGACGAGATCATTCTTGAATTCGCTGATTGCCGAGTCCCTCCTCGACCTTGTCGAAACTTGGCTTCTAATGCCACTGTCGACCGAGCTCTCGCGTCGTTTCTTCAGGCTCGCCATGGTCGGTTGCCTCGACCATGGCAACGATTTCGTGATGTCGGCAAAGGTTTCCCTTCTCGAGAGCTTGCTCGCTCTTGCGGACTTTCCGGATATACCACCGCTGCTCCATTCCCGCACCAAGTCGCTCAATTGGGCAAGACTTGATCTCCGACGACCATGATTCGTCGGGGACGGTTCCTGCGCCTCGTTTGGTGGTGAGATCGAGTCTATCTGGGCTGCGGAGTCTCTTCTTCCTGTTCCTAAAATCACAACAAATATTCGAGGCTCCGGTTTCCGGCCAATTGCGATGCATCGTTGCATCGAAACTTGAGAGTGGCCAGATTAGGTTTTTTCTCTCTCTCTCTCTCTCTTTCTACTTCACAAACTACGGCGTTGCCTCTCTAGATGTTTTATCTTCGAGAGGAATAGTAGCTGATTGAAAAAAAAACGAAAAAAGTAGGCAAGCGAATAGATAAAAATTGAGAAGGGAATTCGTCCGGCACCTGATGGGGTCCAACGATTATTACCGAGTCGTTGCTTCAGCGTGGACTCCTCGACCTGCTCCCTCACCAGATCGTCCCAACCATTTCCACCCTGCCATACCAAGCCCACCTGATGGCTCAGGATCGGCAGGTTGCAAACGAAGCATATGGCCGTCATAGTCCTGGAACGAACAACACTTTATCAACTTCCATTTCTTCCTGTTCCGCCATGTTGTTCTTTCAGCCTGGGAACTCGGGCTATTCTCGTTTGTGACAAACGGAATCTTGAGGAAGCCCTGCCTCAATTAGCAGGCTTCCCAAGATCATTCGTGTCATTATTCGCATTACAAATTTGCAGGTGTAGAACGAGAGTGATGGGTGCGTGTGTTTGAAGAGTTAATAAACTACGTGATTTCAAGCCATGCGCCGAAAGAGCGTGTTATGAAGTGAAACTCGTTTGATGATGTAGTTTTGGCGGTAGGGTAGCATGATCCCCAAATTCATCATCCCCCAAAGGTAACTGTGGACCTGACTTGCTGTCTAGTCCCCGAAACGTAATTATGCAGTTCGTCCAGTCGGAGAAAGGCAACTGGGCAGCTACTTTTGGGGGAAGATTACCTTTCGACCAGTCTCCAACAACTAACGAGGCAGTTCCTCTTGGGGGAAGATGGATTACCTTTCTCCCAGTATCCAATAAGTATCTAGGCAGTTCCTTTTGGAAATCATACTATCCTAGTGTTTCAGTGATCCGGATACGTTCAACAATTGGATTGCCATTTCCCAAATAATTCTTTGCATCTCTGACTGGTATTTTCTTCTTCTTCCCGCTTTATCATTGAATTCCATCAATTGAACGTTATCGCCGAAGTCACGTTGAAACAGCTCCATATCAAGGCAAGAAGCAGAAAAACTGAAGTATAAATCAGAAGTCGAAATTAAAGTTGAGCAATAATATTCATTCGCAAAAAAATACGAAGAGAAAATGACATTGAGGATGTACTGGTACTGAGAAATTTACGTGTTTCGGAGATGATTTGATCATTGATTGATCAAATCATGATTTGATCATTTAATTATGGAAAACAACTTGATGTTCTGTCATTGAATATATGAATATCCCTCAGGATATTTGACATTGGCCAACGGGGACTAAAAAACTGATTGAACGACTATTCCAAAATCTGTTGATGAGAAATGGAATAACATTGTTAATGTTTATCTTTTTATTTTCATTTTGGGCACGAACGCAAGAGATGTAATCTTTAGCTTTGACTACCAGTACATCCCTAAATGTTGGGTACAGATTAGTGGTTACGGAAGTTGACGACTGTATGAACGAACGTTTGTCAAAGTACAGAACGCAGATGTATGACAATTATGCTCGCAACAAGTCGCACGCGAGAGCCGACGGTCATTCCATAAGCGTGTGGATGCAGAGAACTCCGAGATGGGTAGACAAACTAGAGAGCGAAGAGAAATTCTCGTTCAGCAGATACGATGTAACAATAGAAGTAGTAATTAATTAATTAAGTAGGTAAGTGAGTAATAGCGGTAAGTTTGACAAGTCTCAAAGAAATCTCGGTCTCTTCGGTAGCACCAAAAGATAATTCGTATAATGAAAAACTTGATTTTGTATTATATATTTGAATGTTTGGTTGTTCGACCTGTAGTGTCGAAGTCTGGGGCTCTGCAACGACATCGCATGGCAAGGGCCTGGCCGACCTGCAAAAGACACATACACGTTTTTTCGTAGCTTTTGTCTCCTTCCAAATTTATATTTATCTATTTTCCAAATTCATATTTATTTATTGTTCTTTTTGGCTTTTTTGCTTTTATCTTTCTTGTGCGTAATATCTCGTGACGAGAATCCCTTTTTGCTTGAATAAAATCCACAAACCTTTGTATAAAGTGGGCGCGCAAAAAAACAGCAATTGCCAGCTTACTCTTCTGCGGAATTTATACATTTGGTTACGAAACAGCTACTCTTATCGAAATTCATACAATATTTCATACGCTCAATGTTAACCAATTTTGCGATGACTGCTTTTCTGTGTTTTTTTTTACGCAACTTAGAAAATGACATTTGCAAAATTTAAAATCAATGCAACAATTTAGAAGCTTTGAAAAATAGCACGTAGAGCTCAGTGTCGTGCAAACAGTTTTTTTTTATCGGGACAAATAGCGGTAATATTTTTTCTGTGACCGGAAGGTTGAATTTACAAAAGGAGAAATATCGATGACAACCAACGTTTTTTTTACGCCACCCTCATGTAGAATCGTGTTCCAAGTACATTAATTCGTAGGCACAAATAGCAATTATAACAAACAGCCATATTGAAATAAATATGTATAAATGTGTGTCTGTATGTACGCATATGAGTATACACACATCAAATTTGTTCAAGTTTGTCAATGTTTACACTAATTATCATTAGCTCTGTAATTGAGTCCCATGAGGCTTAGCATTTTATTATAGTTAAGAGGTTATGCCACTCTAGAGGCCGAAAAAAAGCCTTTTGGAGGATTTTTTTTCAAACTAAAAAATAAATCGAGATTACAAAAAAGGGTGTTTATCATACACATCAGTGACTGTATACAATAATTTTTTTTAAGCGATTAATTTCAAAATGGCGGCTGTGCAGCGTTTATCGAAAAACTGCATTTTTTAAGTTGGCCGGAAACATAACTCAGACAATTTTCAACTGATTCACTTGAAATGTTGAATATATCTTGAAAAATACATTGTCTATGGTAGTACGTAGGATTTTTTTTATATTGCATAGTTCATTTGTTATTGACAATTATCTGACGATTTTTTAGAAACATTTTTGGAAAGTGAAAAATTTGCCTAAAAAATCATCAGATAATTGTTAATAACAAATTAATTATGCAATATAAAAAACCCTACGTGCTTCCATAGACAATGTATTTTTCAAGATATATTCAACATTTCAAGTAAATCGGTTGAAAAAAATCCCCAAAAGCCTATTTTTCGGCCTCTAGAGTGGCCTAAGGCCTTAAATTAAAATGCATCATATGAGAAAAAAAACTTGAGGGTAAAATCGTACGATTGGTGTTTGGGAAGTATGTTACCGTCGGTCGGTAACGCGGGTAGAGAGCTCACAGAATATTCCCCTTATAGATTTATCAGGGTGAGCGACGAGCTTGCACGACGCAAGCTTTTGCGATAAGAGAGAAAAGAACATAGCGTTTATCGACAATCGGACCCACACATGGCAGGGAGGCTGTTCCGGATCGGTTGATAAGGTAGATATCCGGGAAGAGCTAGTTTTCCGCGCGGAAAAATCAGACGACTCTAGTAAGCAATGAGAAAGGTGTTTCGGTTTGAGTTTCCCTTTTTAATTGATTTTCGGGCGCTGCTGACGCAGCTGCGAGCCTCGCGATTTCGCCTGGGACTTGCTCGCGCGTTCAGCACTCGCACTCGATCACGTGAGATGCTGATAATCGGAAAATCGTCGCAATAAATTGTTGATCAAGAATGGAAAAACGATCATGAGGAGGTATCCAATATGGAGCTTCATTCGTGGGTCCTGGAAGTCGTGGATGTCCTTTTCGGTGAAGACATTACGTTCTATCTACTCGTAAGCCTAAGTAGTCGTTTTATAAATTGGATTCCCAGTTCGACCGGTTACCAATGACTCGTCGATTGAATTTTCTTCGGCTACAGTACATTCATGCAGATTCACGAAAATCATTCGGACGGACAGTGGTGGACTGCTAAACGCGCTCATAATTACTTAAGAGGTCTCTTCACTTTAGTCGCTGAAAAAGGCTATTTTCATGAATTTTTTTGTTAGATTTATATTATAGATGTTGATATAAAAGTTGTTACACTTAATAAATACACTTTCGAAATACATTTTTTTTTTAATTGTATGTATTTATGTAAATCAAACAAACTTTAAACGCGTTTTTCTCGAAACAACGTTTCTCGACGGAGTGTCGATAAAATCTTCGACACCACTGAACCGATCCTTATGAAATTTTAACCACTCACAACTATAGCTATAGCGCATAACGAGGATTTTTAAAAATTTTGATATTCACTTTTTTGCCAAAAACGGTAAAAAAACGTTTTTATTTTTTCGAAAAATGTCCGCCATTTTGTTTTTTGCATATATAGAAAATCGTATGATATGATATGTTAATTCAGCCATTAACATCCTGAATCTAAAACCGTTTGATTTTTCTGTTTCGGATGATCCATCTCCGAGATTTCATCAACAGCGCAGACCTACAATATTTTTAGGACATTTTTTTAACTACCATTTTCGTCTATAAATAGTGACTTAAACAAATAAATAAATTTTGTTTTAAATGTATTTCGAAAGTGTATTTATTAAGTGTAAGTTTTACATGAATATCTATAATATAAACCTATCAAAAAAATGGGGCCGGGTTGAAAATCCGAACTTTGAATGCTCCGACGGTTTAAAATTCCGAATTTTAATGTTCCGAAATTCAAGATGGGACCGGGTTGAAATTCCGAACTTTGGATGGTCAGAACGCTCAAAACTCCGACAGAATAGTACCTCGAAATATCAATACTCCAAAATAATTTTATACGAAAGACCAAAACTTCGAAAATCTTAACACCGTCAAAATAATTCGGCTATGGAAGTTTTACAAGTTTTAAAATTGTCAATAAATCGACGAATTGTTTCAAGAATTTTTTTGTATGAAAAATTGATTTTGCGTTAATTTTGAGATTGGTCTAGACAATGTTATACGGTCTACATCATTTACAATCAATTGTGTAGACTTTCACTGGCATGATCTTGACATGAGGGCTGGGTTGAAATTCCGAATTTTGAATGCGCCGACAGTTTAAAATTCCTAATTTTAATGTTCCGAAATGAAAAAGTTCGTCAAGATTATGCCAGCGAAAGTCTGCACAGTTGACTGTAAATGATGTAAAACGTATAACATTGTCTAGAGAAATTTCAAGATTGACGTAAAATCACTTTAAAAAAAACTCTTGAAATAATTTGTCGCTTTATTGAAAATTTTGAAACTCCTAAAACTTCCATAGCCGAATTATTTTGACGGTGTTCAGATTTTCGGAGTTTTGGTCTTTCGTGTAAAATTCTTTCGGTGTTTTGATCTTTCGGGGTAGTATTCTTTCGGAGTTTTGAGCGTTCTGATCATTCAACGTTCGGAATTTCAACCCGGCCCCGATCGGTTTTCGGAGTTTTGGTCTTTCGGGTAAAATTCTTTCGAAGTTTTGATCTTTCGGGGTAGTATTCTTTCGCAGTTTTGAGCGTTCTGATCATTCAAAGTTCGGAATTTCAACACGGCCCCAAAAAAATTCATGAAAATACCCCTTTTTATCGTCTAAAGTGAGAAGAACCCTTAAGGGGCCAGTCCACTTTGAACATTTCAAAAAATCGAAAGCAAAAAAGACTTGAAGAAATTGACGATGATGAGCAATCAGAAGGGATTTTGTACGGTGCAGGAATTGCCGATTGAGTTTAGGTAAGAGTTTTTCATAGTATGAACTTTAAACGCGTTTTCCTCGAAACAACGTTTTCAAAATCTAGCTCCATCGTATCTCTAAAACTAATAAACCGATTCTCTTGAAATTTGAACCACATATTGTAAACATGATTCGCAACAACTTTTTTCTTTATTTTGCTGATTTTTACTCTTTATTTTGCGAAAAACTGCGAAAAAACGCGTTTTTTATATACTTTTTTCGTTTTTCATCTGCCACTTTTTTATTTTTTGATAAAACTTTCTATCCGAGGGTTATTTTGTAGCTGGTGTCATACTGAATCTAATGGACTGTGATTTTTTTATTCCAGGCAAGCCGTTGCCAAGTTGTGATGAAGCTACCTAGCCCACTTATTTTTGAGGCGTTATGTTCAACTAAAGTTTTTGTACTTAAAAATGAATAAAAATGAATAATTTTATTTTAAATGTATTTCAAGACTTTATTTATCAAGCCCAACAACTTTTATAGTCATATCTTTGATAAAATCCTCAACAAAAAAAATCGCGGAAATACCCTTTCTTCGTGGTTCCAAAGTGGACTGGCTCCTTAAGGAAGCCGAAACGGCAAATTTTTTATTCTTCAAATTCTCATCATTGTGGTTCAAATATCAAGAATCAACGGTTAAAACTTGGCGCCCCGGATATCGTATTATCCCCGACAACTCAATAAAAGCACCACTTATGGGGTGCCTAAGAAGCTGCAAAAAGTGATGTGATAGTAGTCGACCTGAGTTGGTGGACTCCAGCGATCTGCTACTTCAAGCGGAGTTGGCCCGGGCCAATACCCGGATGGGTGATGGCTCAGCCGATTGGCCAGTGCCATTTCTACCGAGTCCAGCAATGATGACAGGCAACCGATAACTCAGTATTCATCACTTTTGGGGTGTCTAAGAGACTGGACAAATTGACGTGACAGGTGTAGGGCAAAAGCGAACGGGATGGTGAAGGCCCGTTAAGGGCATACGAAGTGGCACTGGAAATGAAAGCATAAATCATTCGCACTCTTCCATCTTCAAGACGAGTTTCTCATCCAAACGAATAGAACAACGCAACGAAGTATGAGACCCTCCCGTAATATATTTTTTACACAGACGATGTTTAAAAAATTCATCATCCCGTTCAACTTTCCACCGGCTGGAGTTTACCTTCCTCCGTATTTCATTTCTTCTCCCTGTTTTTGCCGGTCGCATTTGCTCCTATCAGCGTGCTAAAACGTATGTCCCAGGAGTCCGTGCGCAGGTGGACATTCATCTTCTGGATTTCCCGGGTTAGTTTACTCCGCGGAGAGTGGAGAGACGAGAAGGATAAACATGCAACCGCGGCTGGCCGAGGTTCGAGGCGAGAACCGGAGAGGGCGAAAAGAGAAAAGTTGCCCCATCAGGACGTCATTGCGTTCGTGTCGTCCAATTGGGAATTAGTCTTCCTCGACCCTGGAGGTTCGAGCATTGGGCGAAAGCCTCAGGCTCTGTGGCTCTCAGACCTTTTCCACGAGTTTCTTTATGCCCCTCCGCCTTCCTCACCGCGCGCGTTCGCCTTCCTTTTTGTACTCTTGCCCTTGCCCGTCAAGGTCCTTTGTGCTTGAGCGTTGCGCGAAACCGAGGCAGCCCGCGTTTCTTTCATCTCCGAATTTCTTCTTCGTCTCTTGCTCACCTCTCCGGTCACAAGCAACCCTTTTTCGCCGCGAATTCAGTTGTCGGATTTGTGCATAGCTGGTCTTTGTCGAGGAAAACCCGAGTGGAAAACGTAACTCATCACCGCCTAGCTACAAGTTAGTAAAGTGATGTTTCGAATCGCCATTAGCTAGCCGTCTTAGCGATTGACTACCCAGCCTCGTAACGCTTTGGTCCTCTAGTGACTGAATACAAAAAATTAGATGGTGACTAGATAGAAAGAAATATCCCACGGCTGTATTATATTTCTGACCTAGCCATGACCTAGTTTTTTCAGCTAGCGACTGGGAATAAAAAATTAGGAGGCGATTAGATCAAAACAAATTTGCGGCTATATATTTATATTTTCGTGATTTTTTTTGCACATTATTTACATCATTGTACCATTTTACGATATTCTTCGTTGTTCGTTAATCAGGGTTATAATATTTGCGCTGTAAATATATGGATGGTTCAATTTTAAATTATCTCAGGCAAACGCTCACGCCGTAAGGTGGTTTCGATCCCGGGACCTCTGGGTGATGAGTTGTGACGTTGTCCACTGAGCCAGTTCTACTTGTTTAATTTTCGAATTTTCTTATCGTCTACATATATTACACTACACACTGTCAGATTGTTGAAAAATGGGTGGATTAACAAATGCAAATAACATTATCGGATCAATGACTCACTTGCGTTCGCATTGAGAGCGATAATCGCATAGAATTACATAACCTTAAATTGTATTTGTCCGATCATTTATTCAGGCTAGTGTGGCCGCAGTTGGGAAGTGTTAGCTAGGTCATCGCGAGATACCGACTTGAGGATTTTATTCATTCGCAACGTCATCTGTAACTCAAGTTGCTTAACCAAACCATGAGCCAGTCGCTCGGTGGAACTGCACGTATTCACATAACCACACATTGTCATTTGTGACCAAGATTGGCTGGGCAGTGACTAGCCAAGGGGTGCACAGCCGCAGTTAGCTGGCTAGGTCATGGCGAGATACCTACTTGAGAATTTTTGCATTCGCAACGCCATCTGTAACTCTAGTTGCTTAGCCAGCCATGAGCCAATCGGTCGATAGAACTACACGTAGTCACATAACCACACTTTATCATTCGTGATCAAGCTCGGCTGGGCAGTGACTAGCCAAGGGGCGCATAGCCGCAGTTAGCTAGGTTGGCTAGGTCATGGAGTCATGCCCACTTAAGAATTTTTTTCTTTTGCAAAACCATCTAAAACTTAAGCTAGTTAGACAGCCATGAGTCATTTGCTCGATGGAACTACACGTAGTCACATAACCTCACTTTGTCATTTGTGACCAAGATCAGCTGGGCAGTGACTAGACAAGGGCTGGATAACGAAACATTCACAATATTACTAGCTCATAGCGAGCCAACCATTGGTCAGCTCGTATGAGGTCAATTGGGCGAGCCAGTTACTAGGTCGTAACTCAGACAGGCTAGAACGATTTCTACTCGGGAAGCTGGCAGCGGGCATGAAGGCGAAGGACATTATCAAGGATGACGGAAAACTATTTTTTCACCCACCCTCTCCTTGTTTTGAATCCCCGACGCTCAGCGGCTCAAAACTGTCAAGCGGGACCATGTTCTAGAGATAACAACACTCTAGGATGGTGTTATCCCTTATGGTGCGGGCATCACAGATTAAAGGTAAACAAAAAATTCTCTCGTATGGTGCAGGCATCGCGGATTAGAGTTAAAACGAAATTTTCAAAGGTTTGAGTACTTATAAAACTTCAAACCCGTTTTTCTTGAAATCACTTTTTTCAAACTGGGCGGAAACGCTGCTCAAAAACCGTGCGATGAATTGCTTTGAAATTCTCACTGTAGCTTCACAATCACATTATCTAACGAAGTACATAGCCGTTTTTTGATTGGATGTAAACTTCTTTTTTTATAAATAAACCACTGCCAATTTTTAGCCGAGAAAATGACATTCTTTAAAAACTTGTGCTATTTTCGTAAAAATTGATTTATAAATCAATTTTCTTAGACATAACCTTAATTTTAGCCGTCTCAGGTGTATGTAAGCCCTTGATATATTTATAGTCTGTACTTATAAAAGCAATAATGTTTAATTGTGATTTGTATTTGCCATTTTCCTCAAGGCTTTGCCAAGGCCTAGTTAATAAATAAACAATCTCTCACTCTCTTTACCTCTCTCCACCTCCCACTCTATCCCTCCCACGGTCCACGCGGCCCACACGATTTTCCATCTCACTCCATGGCCAAATCCCCCCAATTCGCTTAATCCTGCGATTAATACTCCGCCACCCTTCCACGCGACATACTCCTGTCCAACGATGAGATTATTGTTTCACAACTCTGCATTCGCCTCGTCTCAATACGCCCTTCTGCCTTGATATTTTCGGTGATAATACAATCGCGTTTGTGGCATCCGCAAATTTGGACATCAATGATTATAATGGTATACATAATTATAGGAATATTAATAATGAGAATATTCATTGAAATAGCAATGAAACCAATAATAATAAAAAGGATATCAATGAGGACGATGATAAATATAATCTGATATTTTTCTTACGTAGGGACAGTAGGGGCAAGATCATAACGCTAAGGTCATGTTCAAATAAAACAATTATATGAAACTTTAAATAATTATTCTTTTAAACTAATCAACATTTATTAATCTTTTTACTTTGGAAGCAAAGAAATTCAGTCTTTCTGATGTTTACCATACACTATATATTTTTAATTAAATTTTCACTTTTCCCATCTTACCCCGTATACGGGGCAAGATGAAACAGCGCTGGGAGAATGATGGAGCACGAATGATTGGCATCTTTCGCATATAAAAGTGGTTTCATTTTCAATACGAGCAATTTGACAAGCCAATCGTCTGAGTTCTGCAGTATTTAGTCCGAATAATCTTACTTCAATATTATTTTAATCATTTGTAAAATCTTTTTGTTCCCCTGGTAGAAACACTGGTCGAAGAGGAACCAAAGGCTTCACTAGTTTCACTTCACCCTTTCTAACGTAAATAGTGGTACGTTATGAAATATGGCGGCTTTGCGATAGCTTGTATTCATCTTTCCCCATTAGACTATCGTTTCTATTGTTTAAAGAAAAAAAAAGAAATCAATTTTTTGATCGTTGCAAATATATATCCCGCCTTAAGGCCTTAGGCCACAGTAACGGGTATAATATCATGTGCGAATTTAACAATTTTTTTCGTATGAAAAAGTGATTCACTCATAAAAGTAATTACACATCTATTTCATATGAATATCAAGCTGTTAGAAAATATATATATTTTTTTTCGATGTACAAAATGGCCGACTACTAATATTTTCTTTTGTTATTTTTTTTAACGCTCCGCGGCGTGAAATTTGGCATCCACAATTTTTTACGTAGAACAAAAAACAGAAATTCTCGTCTATCTACATTAGAATACCTAGAGAAGTACGTACGGAATTTGAAAATTATTGTTTCATTCAAAAGTTGTAGGTATTTGAACTTAAGAAAAGAATTTTCAGTGAAAAATTTCGTTATAACTGCTCATAAACTGCTCATAAAATGGAAAGTTTTCGGGTAATCAGAAATTCCGTACGTACTTCTCTGCGAAATGCAATTAGGAACATAACTTTTAAATTTGAAGTAAATCGAGTGAAAATTGTTAAAGTTATTTGTGACCCTAATTGGATAAAAGCTGTTTCGAGAAGTTTCGAGTAGTCGACCACTTTGTACATCGAAAAAAATATATATATATTTTCTAACAGCTTGATATTCATACTAAATAGATGTGTAATTAATTTTTTGAGTGGATCACTTTTTCATACGAAAAAAATGGTTAAATTCGCACATGATGTTATACCCGTTACTGTGGCCTGAGGCCTTAACGAATTAACAAAAAATCACGCAATAACGTTGAAAATTTCTGACAAACTGTTCTCATTATATTAATAATTAGTACTTTCATTGTGCCTGCCTGTCTCTAATCAATATTAGCACCGCAAATGAACTGAATCGATGGTAAACTTTACCGAAAATTCGATCGTTTTGTCAAAAAATAGATATTGTTTTCTCACTCGAGACGCGTGCTCCCACCACAGTTGATACTTGCACACTCATTCACTTCCCTGCCGCCTCGGCAAACTCCAACGGGAGCACTGTGCTCGCACACACTGTTTAGTAGCTAGGCTTATGATTCATCTTACCCCGCGTATTCATCTTGCCCCGAGTTCCCCTATTAGTTTTTCGCCTGTCGATCCAAATTTTCGTTTTCTTTTGTTTCCATCAGTGACACAGTCAGAGGACGAAATACTGAAAAAGTTTAGTCGAGAACAGTCCAATGTCAATTTGCTTCGTGGGAGATTTTTTTCCGCATCTGCGACCATGATATTCCACGGACCGCCCCCTGACCACAGAATTGGAGAAGGAAAACCTTTTAAGATCGGACGAGACCATCAAACGACTATTTACCATCCTCCATTACTCTCCCCCAATCCCTCTCGCTCTTTTCCTCCCTTTCTGTCCCACTCTAACCCCCGACGTCCTTTCCGCCACCCTCCACCTCCGAGCCTCCTAGTCTGCTCTCATTTCCCTGATTTTCCAGCTGACGGAAAACCGCACTCACTTTTTATTGCCACCGCGTTCCTCGGGCAAACATGGTGGTAAGTGTGCTCAGCTCGTGGCTGCCGGTAATACGGTGAGCGAGATGGAGCAAAAAAAGTGAGTGAGAGAAAGAGAGAGAGAGAGAGAGAGAGAGAGAGAGACTCGAGACATTCAAGCTGACGTTGTTAGGAGATGAAGATGCTCCTAATGAATCTTTCCGATTCATTGGCGCTCTCCTCCCGGATCGTTAAACAATTTCGAGAGCAAGACTCGATATCTCGATATTTCCAACAAAACGAGAGAAGCAAGGTCGGAAAAAGCGGCGTCGGATATTGTGAAAAGAAAAGCGACTGTTACTCGCTAATGAGAAGAAACGTGATGCACGTTTTCCGAGCCACCCAGGGAAATCCATTTGGCAGAAAAACGATCTTTGTTAATAAAAAAAAACAACAGAAAAAACGGGACTCTGATGGCGAGAAAAACAAGTCTACTTTTTTGCGCCTAAGTAGGCGGTCAAATTACTTTAAAAAAACACTTTGGAACCCAAAATTCATTGACTATTATTTCACGTGAACTATCGAATTAAGGGGTTAGGCCAATCTAGAATTTTCGAAATATCGATTTAAATTTTTTTAATGGTCCCCTAGGACCTCAAATATGATGTCCCAAAAGATTATGGTAAGTACTCGGTTTTCGAATTTTGGTACAAGGCCGCCTGGTCCGCAGCTCACTACTGAAAAACTTCAAACGCGTTTATCTCGAAACTGCATTTTATAAGTTAGCCGGAAATATAACGTAAACAATTTTCAACTGATTCACTTGAAATGCTGAATCCATCTTGAAAAATACATTGTCTATGGAAGTACGGAGACATTTTTTTTATATGGCATGGTTCGTTTGTTATTAATAATTATCTGACGATGTTTTAGGCAAATTTTTCACTTTCCACTTTAGAAGTGCGCCATTTGGCCAAAAATCAATATATCGAAAAAATCCTACGTACTTCTCTAGCAGTTATTATATATAATCGAAAAAAATTCATTGGCTCATTGTAATTAAAAAATTACAGGAGCTGTTTGTCCGGCCGTGGACCCTGGAAAACGGAGACGTCATCGCAAAAACGCTGCACAGCCACCATTTTTAAATGAATCGCTTCAAAAAAAATATTGTATACAGTCACTGATATGTATCATAAACACCCTTTTTTGTAATCTGGATTTATTTTGTAGTTTTTCTGAAAAAAAAATCCCCAAAAACCTATTTTTTCGGCCTCTAGAGTGGCTTAAGCCCTCATGGTTGTTATGGGGTTTAGCCGTCGGGGGTAAAGTAGGAGCGGAGGGCCGTATGCTTATGCACGAAGCCGATTTACTGTTACCAACTGTTAGCTTTCAAATAATCGTCATATTAAACGTGCGTTTTCGAACTATTTTTCTACATCTATTTGTAAAAATATACATTTTTGAACATTCGTTGATTACATCAAGTGTTTTCATTACTTTGTATAATTATTTCCTATAACTTTTTCACGCTCAATTAACGCGAAACGAATTATCATAATGCTCAGGTTCACAGAAGTGCCGCGAAGTTAGAGACATATGCGCCCCGTTCATAACCTCAATATCAGCCCAAGGAGCTGTGAAAAATGAATATCGGTCCGAGTAAAAAAAAAAAAGCGCTGGGAAGAAAAAGTGTGTACTAAAGCTGTCTATAATCTCGAAGAAATCAAAAACTACTAATTTTCCGATATTCTAAAAAAAAATTATGCATGAAAAAACTTCTGCGTTATTTTGTCTTTACCTATAAATGTCTAGAAATGTATAATTTCTGAATATAGTTATCAAATTAATATTGAGTGATTATTACTAATTAAGAGGATAAGTACCAATAACATTCGTTGTTTATTATCCTGACCGAGTAGTTTGAGGTTCCCGGGCATAATTACCGAATACCGATAAGATAGGTAGCATTTGTGCCGTCGTTGCCATGATTGCACAATCTAATATTTTGTGTGCTTGATTTTCGCACAAATTCGCCATCGAAAACATTAATAATTTTATAACGGTACTGTGAATCCTCATTTTCACGGTATCAAGGGTTAGTCCGATAATTAGTCGAACCGTACCTATTTTTTCAGCTCCGTCGTAACATTCACTTAGCAGATATTAATAATGTACTGAAAAATGATCGGGAGTTTTCCATAAGCGTAATGTAATTAGCCCACGAAATACGTCGAGTTGCCGATTTTTGTTCTAAAAAACGGTGCTGTGGATCGTATTCAAACTGCACAGGATGATCAGCAAAGAGGTTATAACTGTGCAGAAAAAAATTCAGCTCGGTGGTAACTTGTTGACTAAAGGGGCTATACCAGTGTGACACTTTCAAAAAATCGATTTTTTTTGCCTTTTTCGACAGTTTATACTTTCAAGAATATCCTGTAAAATTTTCAAGGCCGTATCTCTGATCATTTTATCTTGCAAAAATCGAAAGTTAAATCTTTTAACGCGTTTTTCTCGAAATGAGATTTTTCAAATTCGCTGACATTGTAACTCAAAGAGCATTTATCCGACCGACTTGAAATTTGAACTGAGTACTCTTGAATATATTTACTCTACAATGACGTAGGATATTTTTGATTGGATGAAATGTGACGATTTGGGATTGAAAAAAACGACCATTTCATAGGCAAGAATACAGACTTTTTTCATAACGACGCTATTTTGTTGGATTTTGATATTTTTCGAAAATCCTTGGGTCTCAATATTTTTCTATGAAAAAATTATGCAATATAGGTCAAATATAGCCAAATATATTCTTAAATTTCCGAAACATTTAATTGAGTACTTTTCTTCCAAAAAATTCCCGAAAATCAATCAAATTTTCAGCGTTCACACTGGTATAGCCCCTCAACCCCATAACAACCTTAAAAAATGATCAAAGTTGTACCGATTATCATTACTTACTTTTTGTTCTACACTTCGTGTACTTCATTGAATGTTCCTAATTAAAAAAAGGCTCTTTTATTTTTCCGATAATGAGACCACGATCCGAAGAAGAAAGTGGAAAGAGCCATAATCTTATCGGTTGCCTCGATTCATCTTGATCGGAATAATTGCGGATAAGCCTCGACCCCGATATT
This sequence comes from Ophion ellenae, assembly GCA_963210295.1. Taxonomy (NCBI): domain Eukaryota; kingdom Metazoa; phylum Arthropoda; class Insecta; order Hymenoptera; family Ichneumonidae; genus Ophion; species Ophion ellenae. The sequence continues at coordinate 34,355,364 of OY723392.1, forward strand.
AGAGATGACGGGGGTAATCGGTTCAGGTCAGGGAAACATCGAAATGCGATCGAATATGAACTCTCATGATGTCATATCAACGCACAAAAGCTTAACTATATAGTCGAGATCTCTCTGGAGAGGTGCAACAAGTTGTACTATCGATTTTCTCGTTCCAACCACCACGAAGCACTAGGCAGAACGAGGTGAAGCCTTCTATCGTTCAACGATAAGAAACTAAATGACCCCTGAAACGCTTTGGAGCCCCCTGAGAGCATTATATGGGAAATGTACAGAGACAATATGATTTTCGTAATCGATATATGTGCATTAGCAGTAACATATTATTCTCCGAGTTTCAATATTTTTTCTGCGTTTCCATATTTTTTCCGTACTTTCTACATTTTTCCGATATTTTTTCATACTATGGCAAATTTTATTTACGTGGATATCTCTATATATATGGGATGTTCCACACCATTTCAGCTAGCCCGTGACCGCGACCATTTTTGGATTTCATGATTTTTTTTGTAAAATTGTACCCCATGAAAGGAATCTCCACACTAATTTTTCGATTTTTATCTCTTTTTTTAAGAGTTATAATTTTTCAAAAAATTTCGATTTCAAAAGTTTTGGAAACGTTCAAACGCTGATAACTCCTGAACTAATTGAGATATCGACAAATAGCACTATGTATATTTTTTTCATTTTGAAGCATACTTTCGTTAAAAAATTTGAAAAAAAATATCAATTATCAATGTCAACGTTTTTCTTGCTTCTAAAGCGAAAACTATTTTTCTAAAAGATGATTGCCTTTTTTTTATTTTTTCAAAAAAATCTCTAAAATAGAGTGACCCATTCTATGATTTTGAAGACTAGTCTCATCCTGGGCCCACTTTTCCTTCTATTCTTTTTCGAATTAATCATTTTTTAGACGATTTTTATCATTTTAATGTCCAACAATGCTATTAATGATTTTGTGATTTCCAATTCAGCTTCGACAGGCCTGAAACGGTTTATTTTAATTCGTGCTGAATTTAATAACAACAAAAACTGTTCTATTCTAAATCACTTTTTTTTTGTTAAATTCAGTACAAATGAAAAATCAACCGTTTCAGGCTTGTCGAAGCCGAACTGGAAATCACAAAATCATTAATAGCATTATTGCACATTAAAATGATAAAAATCGTTAAAAAAATTGATTAATTCGAAAAAAAAAAAATAGAACGAAAAATCGGCCCATGATGAGACTAGTCTTAAAAATCATAGAATGGGTCACTCTATTTTAGAGAATTATTTGAAAAAATTCAAACAAGTCGATCATTTCTGAAAATAATAGTTTTTACTTCAGAAGCAAAAAAAACGTTGACATCGATAATTGATAATTTTATAGTGCCACTTGTCGATATCTCAATTAGTTCAGGCGTTCTCAGCGTTGAAACGTTTTCAAAACTTCTGAAATCGACATTTTTTTGGAAAATTATAACTCCTAAAAGAGAAGACATAAAAATCTTAAAATTGGTGTGGATATTCTTTTCATGAGGTACAATTTCACAAAAAAATAGTAGGACATGATCTGACCTATCGACAGTCGCAGGATTATCGATTCATAACAGGACCCCGTATGTATATATACAGCCCACCACATACGCTTTACGTACATAGTTTTAATCTGGAATTTATTCTACCAAGATTTATTCATTCGTACAGGTGTCCATCAGCGTATAAATGTTTTTTAAATTCAATATGGAAATTCAGTGTTCCATATGAAAAGCTATGTATACTCGTGCCGTTTCTTTTTGCCGCACCGCACATCTTTTTTTTATGTACACCGATATCGAAGCACGATGTAAAATTATTGTTCGTTTATTGAATCTCGCATTTTTCATTTAACGTTGTCCGTATGCTCACTATACAGCGCGTACCAGATTATTCGTTTGAAATTGGACCAGTGTGATGATGGAGTTATGGAAATCTTTCGAATGATGGAACTTGATCCTTTGTCGTTTTCGTTCCGGGCTTTTTACAAATGTTTACTTTTTATTTGGTCAAAACTGGACCAACGTGACAATGGAGTTATTGAAATATTTTCAATGATGGAACTTCATCCGTTGATCCATTTTCACTTCGGTGTTTTTACAAAGGGCTCTTTGGATTCATGAAATTGTATAGGACAAAATGATTTTCAATTGTTCGATGGGACCGATGTTTCGATCGTTGCGACGCCACGAGTTTGTTTTTTTTTTTTCGATTTTTTTTATTTACCACAACTTCTCGCACATTGGACCTCAAGTTGCCCAAAATATATAGTAAAATACATTTCCCGTGCGTTTCAGGTAACCATTTTTTTTATTGGCGTTGTATAGGACCTGAGAGGAGCTTTCAAATAAAATTCAACGATTTTGATTCACCGGAACCCACCCTTATGGGGGGCGGAAAGTTGAAAAAAATCTTCCCCCCCCCCCCCCCCGTGATTTTGAGATAATAATTTTTCTTGGCATTGTATATACCGTGAGCCGAAAAAAGGCTAAAAAAAATTGGACGAACTTCTTTCCCCAGTACCCACCCTTATCGGAGGGTGAGTGGTGAAAAAAGCTGATTTTGCATCGATGAGGGAAAATTAGACCGCTAGATCAGAAATGGTCCTAATCGGGAGACACGAGACCCGAAAATGAGCCTTTTTTTATTTCTCGCTAAAATGGATTGGACACTCTCTTATTCGATGTAAAATCGTTTGGTAGTGACGAATCGTCAAGTCCCATTCTCGTCTAGGTCTTATTTAGCCCAGGAGATGGATTTTTTTATAGAAACGTGTCCCCAATCGAGAATTTTTGTCCGATCGAGTTCTACCTGGAAAATTCGTAATCAGCGGATGATTTTGCATCAACAAGGGTGTCCCGAACTCGATTGGACCGCTAGATCCGAATTGGTCATGATTAAATTCTGTACCTAATTCGTAGTCTTTTAATTCATTAAATTTATATTACATTACTCATTTTATTTACATAATTTATACTAATCAATTAATTTTTAGTAATTTTCTTCCAACTATCGTTAATGTAATTTTTGTTCACTATTTCATTAACAAACATTAATCAATCTACGCTATTATCGTTTGTCATTATTGTTGTTTATTTTCAAATTCATTTGCATTACACGTTAGTCCAAAAAAATTATGTCAGCCTGAAAGGACGTGGCTGAAAATCGTTCACTCGGTATCCAACTACCCGCCTCCCCCAACGGGAAAACGACTTTCCGACAAAGCAGAAAGTTTTCGCGCGACCTTCGATCTTTTTCTCGCGTCTTCACGAGAGGAAAAGAAAAAGATCGAAAGTCAAGGAATAGACGAGACTTTTTGTTTCTCATGAATCCATAATGCCTGCTGTGTTTCGTGAAAACGCAAGCTCGTAAATTTTCATTACCGTATTAGAGAATAGAGAGGGAGAGGGGGAGCGAGAGAGAAGGGACAGAAAAGGGACACACAAGGTAGGGCTGCCACGTGTCCCAAGAAGGTAAATTCGTGTTCGCCCGTTGTAGCACTTATGCATACGAAGAGAGAGAGAGAGAGAGAGAGAGAGAGAGAGAGAGAGAGAGAGAGAGAGAAAGGGAGAGAAGTATGTGAACATACATCACCGAGAGTCTAATCAAATTTTCGCTCAATTTCAACACGTCAAGCTTGTCGTGTTCTCCTATATCCATTATACTCCATGCGTTCCCATACTTTTTTCTACCTCAAAGAAACTTTGTCATTACTATACATCAAGGCTGCCAGCGTCATGTCCGGGTCTCATGCGAGCTGAGCACAAAAGGTGGTTTCCAAAACCCTCTACTCACGTATGTTCCCACCCCTACTTGCACATGTATATACATACATACATACATATATATATATATATATATATATATATATATGAAGAAAGGATATTTTGAAGCCGTTATATTTATGCAATGCTAGCACATCTTACCAGCACATCTGGTTGTATTGATACCGGTCCTTGATTTTTTTACGATTTTTTTACTTCGGGAAGAGGACCCTTCAATCTAAAGGCGATTTTAAAGACCTTAGGGTTGGGATAATGTTGAGTATGGGGATAATTGGGTTGCGAGGCAGGTCCTCGAAGTCTTGTTGCTTGTGTGGGACGAAAAAAAAACTTGTAAAAACATCGGCGCGTCTCGTATCTCAATTTCCATGATATGGCAGTTTCAATTTGTTTTTACTCTCTCTCTCTCTCTCTCTCTCTCTCTCTCTCTCTCTCTCTCTCTCTCTCTCTCTCTCTCTCTCTCTCTCTCTCTCTCTCTCTCTCTCTCTCTCTCTCTCGAGTTTTTGAATTTTTTCGATACTCTTTTTTTTACATCTCATTTTCTTAAATTTATTTGGTCAATTCTACGTTTATAATTTAATTTTCTGTTTATGGTTTTATTTTCGTCATTATATTTTATTTTGTATCTCATCGCATCTGATATTCTTTATTTTTATTTACATCGAATTCCCATTTCTATAATTTGTTTTAAAATAAATCGTCGTTTTCTAAGTAATCCGTTGACACATTTATCTCTGGCCATGATTTTCACACAACGGACTAATTGGACCCGGATGTTACACTTCTGCCACTTGTCATTAACCCTTCGGTCGGTTATTATTTTTTTTTTAACAGGAACACGTTGCTAACACTCCTTAATATGTCTGTGTATTTGAAATTCGGAAAATATAAAATTTGTTGTAACGAATCATTTAAAATTCTTAATTTTGGGAAAGTGGGCGTTTTATTTAAAATTAGTCCTGGTCAAAATGATCCAACGTACCAACAAAAGATTAATTTCCGTTTATTTTTGGTTTATTTTACATCATATTTTGATTTCTTTAAATTCTTGTTTAGACTTTTTTCCCATTTCATTTTTAACTTTATATTTGCCCGAGAGTTTTACTAGGGCATAATAAAAATGATCGATTAATAAATCTTTCTCTCTCTCTCTTTCTCTTGCTCTCCTTTTTTTTATTATTGCTTCCATTCCCCGACCGCAAAGTTTTAATTTCGCAAACTCATGGTCTGCTCATAAAAGAACAATCCTCTTTTATCTTTTCGTACTTTACACACGTGCACAAAAATATATCGCTTCTTTTTTCAATTACTTCTTATTTTTCAAAAAACAATTCTTTTTTTTAATCAATTATTTATTTTAAATCAAATTATTGCTTTTAAAAACTTGCGCGAAAACAAAATAAGACCATTCCTACGACAATTCTCGTCACCGTGTATGTTTGCATTCGATAAAAAAAATCGAATTAAAAGTTATCTTGAAAAGTGAGTATGACAAGGCAGTTGGGGAAAAAGCAAATGAAAACGTAACGCGAAAGCTTCGGGGCCGGAGCTCGTGTCGGCGGCGTTTCAAAAGACTTTTGTCTTTCGAATTACCGAAGAAATGGTGGAGCCAACGGTAAGGTTATGTGCGGTCCACCGCGCGGATTGAAATGGTTTTCAACATTAATTTTGAGAGAAAAAGGAGTTCATCCCCAACGTGGATGACCGTTTGAAGACCCCAGGGCGTGCGACGTGAACCCTTTCGAGGTTTTGCGCCAGCTGCAAACTGTACGTAATATATATACAGGGTGATTCACAACTGCACAACGCTGTTTTGTAAATGTCGTGCGAGAAAAATTGGCCAACATATTTGCGCTCAAAGTCTAAGTACATATCTTTTAAGGGGGTATCCCTCTCTGGACACTCCAAAAATCGTTTTTTTTGCATATTGTTATAGTGTGAACATTCAAGAATATTTTAAGACCAACCGGACCCTGAAATTCTAAAAATTGACGAAGTTACATCTATTTTAGTGGAACAGTGTGCGTCGGGTTTACCGCGATCCGTCGAATTTGAACGCGATTATCTCGAAACTACATATCTTGACACGGCGGGATTGATATATTGAGTAACTCTCACACTATTGACTTGAATTTGCACAGTTAGCGTTGAAAAAGTAGTAATTTTCGGTTCACGATCGCATTTCTTAATTGGATGAACCATTTGTTAATAACAAGTACTTCAGCATGCTATTTTTCACGAGAAAAATGAGGTTTTCTTTGAAGAAGCTGTCATTTTTCGTATTTTTCGAGAAGTTCGAGAAGTGGATCGTGAACTCATAGCCAGTTGGATATATTTGAAGAAAAAATTTGTTTTTTTCGTTTCAAATTACATTTGAGCCTGGTAGAGATCTCGCCGTTTCGAGCCTCGCCGCTGGAGGACTGCAACGCCAACTGTAGCATCACGAACACTTTGAAAAGTTTTCTTCCGAAAAAATTACATTGTAATCACAAACATGTGTACAACACAGTGGGCAAAAATAAATGTATTCCAACCCATGTGTTACTAGAAAAAATCAAGGGGTTAGACCACTCTAGAGGCCGATAAATAGGCTTTTTGGTATTTTTTTTCAGAAAAACTACAAAATAAATCGAGATTACAAAAAGGGTGTTTATCATCCATATCAGTGACTGTATACAATAATTTTTTTGAAGCGATTCATTTCAAAATGGCGGCTGTGCAGCGTTTATCTCAAAACTGCATTTTTAAGTTGGCCGGAAACATAACTCAGAGAATTTTGAACCGATTCACTTGAAATGTTGAATATATCTTGAAAAATACATTGTCTGTGGAAGTACGTAGGATTTTTTTTTATATTGCATAGTTCATTTGTTATTAAGAATTATCTGACGATTTTTTGGGACTTAGGGTATGTTTTATTAATACTTTTAGCTGTTGCATGGTATTTTTTTTATTCATCTTTAAAAATGGCGGATGTATGGCACCGTCTTCCAAACAGCATTTTCAAAACTGGCGCGATGAATGGCTGAAAAACTAATCGACCGATTCTGATGAAATTTGGTATAAATCTTTCTAACCTTATTGTCTAAAACATGACCCTACATTTTGAACGAAAAAATATTAAAGTATTTTTTATTGCCAAATGTAGGATTTTTTTCTCGTAAAATTCCTACAAATTGCAAAAAAAATACTTCAATTTTTTTAGTATCTAAAAAAAATACTTAATTAAAAATCGATGAAAGTGTACCGTTTCATCGATTTTTAACATTTCTCACTTATTCTTGGTTTATATTCTGGGTATGAGTGTTAATAAGAGGAACATTTTCGTTGGATTTTCTCAGATGTATCTCGCCGACCCTACGTGTCACGCCGTCTGACAACCTCCGCCAATTTTAAAGATTAATAAAAAAATAACCAATACTTAAACCTCAACAATGGTGGATAAAATCATGAAAATCAGACGATTTTTCCTCGCCTCAAGGTATCGGCCCCCTTAAAATTTTCTTTCCGGTGAGCAATAATTAACACGGAGACTCGCTTTGCTAATCGATAATTCGATTTAATAATGTTCATTTATTATTTAATACTGGAAGAAGAAAAAATTCGCATCTCAGCAACTACTGTGTCATTGTTCACTCACGAGGAACATCACTAAAGTGTCCGCCCTCGATTTTATTGAAACTCATGTATGTGATGAAGCATTGAAAACTATCAGACACGTATTTTCTTATCGGCTCAAAAACGATTTTCAGGGGGGTAACTACCCCTCAAAGAAATGTGTGTGGAAGGGTGTTTTTGCGGTTTTACCCACAAGCAGTCCACTGATCTAAACTAAACAAAAACCACCATTCTTTTAATGTAAAGCTGTGAAAATTTTTATATAAAAATATTTTTAAGAAAAAAATTAAACTAAGGGGTGACACGCCTTTCTTTGAGGGCTGATATGTCTTTAACCCTTACTTGCCACACTTCTGTAGAATACACATCATCATTATATCTTCGAATAAGAAAAAAAGTGGTGGGGTGGTTTCGAACCCCACAGTGGCAAGTAAGGGTTGAAACCGTTTTTCCGCCGATAAAAAAATACGTCTCTCATTGTTTTCAATGCTTCGTCACATGTATGAGTTTCAACAAAATTCATGGTGGACACTTAATCGACTTTCCTTGTCAGACCGTGGACGCGAATTTCTCGGGCAATTCAAGGCGCACGAGATTTAAAAATAGATTTTATCCAGAAAAGTCTTCTTTTTAACCTTAAATATTAAGGAAACTTTATGAAAAAAAGATCTTATGCAGAATTTTCATACAAACCAATTCGAACACCTGACTTTGATAGCCTGCAGTGTCAAAAAAATGTACTACGCGTATCGTGCCAATTACTTTAAAAAGTGGCTTAGTTATTGTCGATCGAACATCATGCCCAAAATCTCGAATATCATGGGTCTTTTAATGAACTGAAATTCCAGCACATAGTAGGATATGATCAGACTTATTGACAGTTGTATGATTATCTATTCATAACAGGGCACCACGTGTATGCAGGGTGTTCCTCTCATCTCTACCACCCAAAATAACTCGGTAATTATGAACGTCACAAAAAAATGTTCCATACAAAAGTTGTACGGTGTGAAGAGGGCCATCAAATGCGATCAATTTTTTTTATTTCGGTGGAGGCGCTGACGCACAGTGAAGGTCACCTCCACTTTTTAAAATGAAATGGTACATTTTTTTTCAACCATCTTGTGGAGCACCTCAAGCCGCATGAAAAACATTTGGGGGTCAAAGTCTTTCAAGGTCATTGACGGTCAGTATCGATTATGCACATCTAGGTGACTTTGAATGACCTTCAACGACTTTGACCTTCCGATGTTTTTTATGCGGCTTGAGGTGTCCCACAAGATGGTTGAAAAGAATGTACCACTCCATTCAAAAAAGTGGAGGTGACCTTCACTGAGCGTCAGCGCCTCGACCGAATTAAAAAAAAATTGGTCCCATTTGATGGCCCCCTTCACACCGTACAACTTTTGTCTGGAACATATTTTTGTGACGTCGATAATTACCGAGTTATTTCGGGTGGCATAGATCAGAGGGAGACCCTGTATATGACCCATCACCTACTGCACGACCCTACAGCTCTAAGGGACATTAGAGAGCCCCCCCCCCCCACGCGACTCGCCAGGTCTCCCGCTCTGGACCGTGAGTCACATCCGCGCTATCAATGGCCACGTCCATCAAAACTCTGTACACGCATCGCGTTCCGGATAATAAAAGATGCGGGATAGCGTATTTGTGCTTTTTAACACTTCACATCGTATCTGTACAGAGAGACAAAGGAAACAATTCCCGAATTGGAATTTAATGTCACCAATGCCGTGCAGTGAATGTACCGCGATGAATCAATTATTGACAAGCCGAATACGCGAACGATGATCATTATCATCGTCGCAACCACAAAAATAATGATAATAACGACAATAACAAGCGAATGTAGAAAATAAAGATCGTGATTATCATGTTCATCATTATAGTGAATCATATTGTAATAATTATATATGGTGATATCATACTATAATAATTATATAATAATTATTATATAATTATTATAAATAATGTTGGCAATAATAATAATAGTAACAACAATAAAAATAACAAAAGAAATGGAGATCCAGGAATTGAAGATTCTGAATGTTTATTTACCGAATTATAATCGATATTATTATTATTAGAAATAATAATGGGAATAATTCTAATAACAGCAATAATGAGAAATAAATTCGGTAGTAAAATAATTTCCATAATTACTACTACTATTACCATTATTATAAATAATAATAATAATATTATGAACACCACAACAACAATAATAATAATAATGGCATGAATGAAAAAAAAATCGAGAAATTGAAGACATTTAGAAAATCGCCACATCTGCCGCCAAATTTTCGAATACCTAAATACAGGAAGGTAATGTGATTCATCTCTCATCCCTCAGGTATGCGATTTCGCACTCGGAAATAGTCCATTAATGTTGACATCCCGGCAAGACTGCCTCAACATCGCTGCGCCATTTTTTTCCCCGTCAGTGCGAGAAACCTCTGGAACAATAGTACACGTAGACGAGTCTTTCGTAAATGGAAAAATAAAAGGGACGCGTTGACACTGAGCGACCATACAAAAGAGAAATATTTAACTTTCGGTTTGAGCAGGGTTTGCCTATGAATATACATGGCCAACCTCACTATTCTCACTCTCTAAATCTCTCTCTCTCTCTTTCTTTATCTCTCTCTCTCTCTCTCTCTCTCTCTCTCTCTCTTCGTGGATCACCGAAACACTGGGAAATGTTTCTCGCAAGTGCCCCTCGTACGAAGCTTCCATACGAGGAAAACGCATGGAACCGTATTATATATGTACAGTACAATCTCACCGTTCCATATACCGAGCTTCGTTGCCTTTTTGCCATTCCCTCTGTCTCGTCGAAAGGAAGAAATAGTGCACACAGGCATAAACGCCAACACTCGGGCTTTACACTGAACAAGAACAGCGCGTCGTTGCTGAACCGTTTACACGCACACCCATATATATATATATATATATATATATATATATATATATATATATATATATATATATACACACACACACACATACATACACACACACACACACACACACACACACACACATATATATATATATATATATATATATATATATATATATATATATGGTGTTCTGTTATGAATGGATAATCCTGGATCTCTCGATAAGTCAAATCATGACCTACTATATGCTAGAATTTCAGTTTAGTAAAAGTCCCACGGTCTTAGAGATAAAAATTATCCGCTTTTGCTTTTTCGCATGGGGGCCGTCCATAAATTACGTCATTTTAAAATAGGGGGGGGGGGGGTCTGGTCGTTGGATGACGGTAACGATAATTGGATTATGACGATAGGAAGGATAGGATGATTTCGGGGGGGGGGGGGGGGGGGGGGGGGTTAAAAATCAGCCAAAATCGATGACGTAATATATGGACGGCCCCATGCCATTTCTACAAACAAAAACTTTATTGACCCGGTTTTAAAAAAAAAAATTTTTAAAAATATCTGTTATCTAGATAACACAGTTATCTAGATAACAAAACAGTTCTAGATAACAGTTCTGTGTTATCTAGAACAGTATTTTTTTTAACCTTAAATTTTAAGGAAACTTTATGAAAAAAGATTTTATGCAGAATTTTCATACAAACCAATTCGAACGTCTGACTTTGATAGCCTGCGGTGTAAAAAAAATGTACTCCGCATATCGTGCCAATTAATTGAAAAAGTTGCGTATCCATTGTAGATTCGTATAATTTCTAGAAATGGCTTGCGAAAAACCAAACGCCCAAAATCTCGAAAAGCGTGGGCTTTCTTCGGAATCATTTTTCTTCGGGAAATCGAAAAAAAATTCGAACCTGTTTTTTGATGATTGGAATACGATAGCAAAAACACTCGGTCAAGCCATAGCCAAGATTATCTATTTTAAGAAGAAAAACAACTCGTTCTTTTGCTTTTCATCAACTGGGTGGCCAAAATCAAGTACACCGTTGAGCCCCTCACGTCCAAAGGTCCTTCGCGAGATTGTTTTTACCTCCATCAATTATTAATATTCTTGAATGAAATTTGGTACACAACTTCGTTGCTGTACATGAGGATGTACCTCATAGTACATCCGAACGAATGTCTAAACGAGTTTCCAAAAATCATATACCTTTAAAATTAATTTTCTTAAACATCCCCGATTTTCGGGTCATCACAGAAGCCCAACCCCTTAAGTAATAAATAAATGAGCAACTAAATCTAACTTGAATGCCTTAGATTGTTGTCAAAAATAACCCAAATAGATTTGAGACGACCAGTCACTAAACTTTAGATGACAAAAAAAAAGATACTCGTACTAATCCAAATGATTCCCAATTGGATTGAAAAACTTCCAATAAAAAAGTACGTGCAGAAAACACCAAAAAATTAAACTCTATGATACAGGAAAACACGACAAAAATGCTTTTTTCTCGACAAATAAAAAATATCGTCGAACAAACATAGGGACGGTTCCCATAGGTATACAAAGTACCTAGATTTTCATTTTGGACGTCATCTTTTGGGCCACCCGGTATATAAGTGTGCATGTATGTATGAATAGTGACATTGATAAGGATTCTGTAACGCTTTGTTCTCATTCGTTTCACCCGAGAAGCAGATAGGGGAAGCGAGAGCGACGGCGAAAGAAGACACCGAGCGAGAAAATCACGAGCCGACACGAGATGTAGGTCGATGCAGGGAGCGCAGCACAGAGGCAGTTGCGGGCTTATGCACGCAGCCAGAAACAGGATGGAGAGCAAATGAGTGCTTTGCATACACCCACGCACATGAACTAGAAAAAGTTTCGTTTTGTGGTCCTGTATCGCTCTCTCTCTCTCTCTCTATATATATATATATATATATATATATATATATATATATATATATATATATATATATATATATATATATATAGAAGAAGAACAAATTTCGACAAACTAATTGCTGTGAGGCCTACAATTTTTATATTTATATATATATATATATATATATATATATATATATATATATATATATATATGTGTGTGTGTGTGTGTGTGTGTGTGTGTGTGTGTGTGTGTGTGTGTGTGTGTGTATGCATATATGTATATGGGGAAATGTCATTTTGAAGCCTTTCAACTTCCAGGTCCTCATAGTAGCCAATTCTCTCTGTGGGCAATATTGTATGAACCCCAAGGTCTTTAAATTTGGCTTTAGATAAATTAGAACATATATATAAAGGCCAATTCAAGGATTGTCCTGGCCTCGAAATCGATCATTTGTTGGAAAAAAATTGAAGACCTCACAGCAATTAGTTTATCGTTGCGACGCAACGAAATTTGTTCTTCTTCTATTGTTAAGTTTTCAGCAATCTTCGAAACATTCCGCTTCTAGGTTCCTACAAAAGATCGTACGAAACATTCGAAAGGATATCGACAAACAGAAGCTACCCTTAATGGGGGGGGGGGGGGGGGGGGTGGGAGTTGAAAAAACTTGTATCTTTCAAGGCGAACTCTATCGGACCAAAATTCTTGGTCCAGCACGCGTTTATAGGAAAAACTCTATCTGCTTGGCTGAATAAGGCCTCAGCGAGAATGGGACTTGAAAATTCGTAACCAACAACCGATTTTGCATTGAATGAGAACCTTCCAAATCCATTTTAGCGAGGATTGAAAAGTGATCGGCTTTCAGGTCTTGCGTCCCATCGATTCGGACCAACTTCAACGGGGAACACACCTTTAGGCGAAGGAAAAAAATAGCTGATTTTCATGATTTTTTTTAGAAGGAAGGAATTCTTCCCTATTTTTGAGATTTAGGGTATGATTTATTACTACTTTTGGCTGTCACGTGGTATTTTTATTCTTTATTATTCTAAATTTTTATTTATGAATTAAAAAAAATTAATTTGAAAAAAATGATTAATTTTTAACTTAATATCGTTATAACGGTAAGAGATGAAAAATGTCAAATTGCAACAATTTTCATTTTTTCGTGTACTATGTATTACTATAGATTTTGTTCCAATTTTAACCAGGCATTGTTCATATCATTATGCATGTTTAAGTGAAACTTCAGAACAGTTGACTATTCAGAATGGGAGCTAATGGGTTTGAAAATTGCAACTTCTAACACTGCAGGGTCTGCATTGAATTTTAGACAGTGTAATTTTCCGTAAAATATATTTTTCCCCTATAGTAAGAAGACATATGGCAACACCACATCGTTCCACGTATCCAATGACGTAAATTTGCGCGGCATATTTAAAATAATACTACAACACAAATTTTTATGTGAAAGTAATTTCTAATCGAACAAAGTTTTTAATTAGTTATGAATTAACCAACACTTTTATTTGTCAATGAAGATAATATGAACAATGTAAAATTTTAATATTTATGACGCAATTTTTTTATGATTGAAGCTTTTAACTTTAGGAACACGAAAAAAAAAAATTCTCGAAGTTTTGAACAATACTGTTCTGCGGTGTTGCCATATGTCTTCTTATTATAGGGGACAAATATTTTTCACGAAGAATTATTCTGTCTTTACTGAACGTTTTTCCCAAACCTGAATAGTGAAGGCAATCCGAACTTTTTTCACGTTTTCCCTAACTAGTTTGCTATCTGAGCACATTTTATTTTCAAAATTTGTAAACACAATAGAATGGTACGACGTATTATGTGGCCTGACTTTCGGTCAATGCAGACCCTGCAGTGTTAAAAGTTGCAATTTTAATGCTCCAATTAAATTATCCCATTATCTCCCAATCTAAATAGTTCGACTGTTCTGAAATTTCCCTCAAACATGCATAATTATATGAACAATGTCTGGTTAGAATTTGAATAAAATCTATAGCATTGAAGAGGGCGCGCTCGTTCTACCTCAACCCGCGCCAAGCTTCTCGGGTTAGGGGGGGAGGGGGGGGGGGTGATTGTTGAACAATGTCACACGCGGTAACTAATGATACTGGGAAACGTTGGGTAGTCATTGCGAGCGCGTGATCGATCATGACACGGAGAAGAGATTTTATGATGTTCAGGCGTGAGTAGTGCAAACGTTGATTAGTGAATACGAGCTCTGGGGCTCGACGGACGCGGCGAATCAGTAGTTACGGTCGACCGCGGTCAGACCGTTGTGCGAGGCATGGCACGAGACACCCGAGATCGACAGTAGTTATGGCCACGCTTTCTTTCCCCTCCATGATTGCAAACTATTGTCAATGTTGTCTTTCTAGTCGTTCGGCCTATCATTAATTCCCATCTGTCTCTCTCCTCTCTCTCTCTCTCTCTCTCTCTCTCTCTCTCTCTCTCTCTCTCTCTCTCTCTCTCTCTCTCTCTCTCTCTCTCTCTCTCTCTCTCTCTCTCTCTCTCTCTCTCTCTCAGACATATGATGCACACTATATTACTTAATTAATTCCATTTCTATTTTTACGTCCATTCTTATAACTATTTATCACGTGCTTTAAACGAAGTAACCGTACAGTGACTTTTTAAAATTGGATTTTTCATTGAAACGAAAGCAATTGCAATTTTTTCTATACTTTCTTAAATTTATGTTTGTGTGTCAATTTATTTGCTTTTCTTCGTTGCTATTATCCAGATGAAGTTTTTGATCTTCTGTTATTAATTTTCCTGTAGATATATCTACTGTGTAAATAAATCCAATCAATTAATCAATCAAACAATCTGTCTCCGTTTCTCTCTCTCTCTCTCTTTCTCTGCTGCTCTCTTTCTCACACGATACACACTGTTGCACTCAAATAGTTTCGTTTCTATTTTTATTCTTATAATTATTTATTACGTGCTTAAAAAGGAGTCATCGTATAGTTTCTTTTTTTAAATTGCATTTTGCATCATAAGGAAATTTATTCCGTTGTTATTTTCTATTTGTTATTTTGATGGTCCCGTTATTTTTATTTTTATCTTAATATCTGTTTAATTCAGTTTTGTTATTAATTTGCCTCTAGGTGTAATCAGGGCATAAATAAATCCAATCAATCGTTCTCTCTCTCTCTCTCTCTCTCTCTCTCTCTCTCTCTCTCTCTCCCCGTCCATGTACATGTTTGTCAAACTCGTGTAATTTACTGCAAGTAGTTACACTCGACATTGATCAGACGCACGCCTCGACGAGACTCGCGACGACTTCCACGCGTACAGAAATTTGTGTGAACTTGCGACATGCTATAAACCTCGGTGTATTCCTCGATCTCACATCCACCCACCAACACCCTTAAATAGAACATTCTCGGCGAGCCTTAAATCCTAGCATTCGGTTTTATTGCGAAAAGAATATAATTCCTTTTAAAAAGCATTACGGAGCCTTAAGTTGATTAACAAAATGACTCGTTTGGATAACACAAGCCGCGAACGAGCGGTCACCCATCCGAGTACTGGCCGGGACCGGAGCTGCTTGACGTAGAAAATGGGCGTAGAAATAAAAAAAATCTGTCAACTTGCTGCAATGATCGTGGGGATATTGCGATATTTCCTCCATCTTTCTCGATTCTTATGAGAAACTTCTATCTCCATTTTCCATTATTACAAAACGATTTTTTTTTACTCCTTCGTTTTTCTCTTTTTTATCACTTTTTCATATATATATATATATATATATATATATATATATATATATATATATATATATATATATATATATATGGTTATAGGTATATATATATAGGTAATGAAATATTTTTTCATTACAAATTTCATTACACATTACATTGTGATGGGCAATGAACATTTTTTACCTTACAAAGTCCAATGTAATGAGTAATGAACATTGTTTACATTACAAAGTCCAATGCAATGGGTAATGGGGTTTGTTTACATTACAAAGTGTAATGTAATGAGTAATGGAAATTTTTTACATTACAAAATTTATTGTAATGAGTAATGGAATTTTTTTACATTACAAAATATAAGGCAGTGAGCAATGGAATTTTTTCACATTACTAATGTAATGTAAAAAATCTCCATTACTCATCACAAGGTAATATGGATTATCATTCCTTTCCCATCGGGTCCGATCGACCCAGTGCAAAAACTGCTGCCCCTAATGGGAAACGAATAATAATCTTCATTACATTGTAATGAGTAATGGAATTTTTTCCATTACATTGCATTAGTAATGGGAAAAAATCCATTGCTTATTACATAACATTTTGTAATGTAAAGAAAATCCATTACTCATTACATTGGACTGTGTAATATAAACAAATGCTATTACCCATTACATTGGTCTTCGTGATGTAAAATAATTCCATTACCCATTAGATTGTAATGGGTAATGAGAATATTTCACATTACAAAATGTAATGTAATGAGGAATGGAAATTTTTAACACAACAAATTCCAATGTAATGAGTAATGGAAATTTGTTACATTACTGAACGTAATGTAATGGGTAATGGATTTTTTTTTCACTGCAAATGAAAGCAATGAGTAATGAAAACGCTAATGCATTACAAAAAGTAATGAATTATTTGCAACCCTGATTGTATATCTACATATGTATATGTGACGATTTTTTTATTCCTTCTGTTCTCATCCCACTAATGCTTCAGCACTTAGCGAACAAGAAATTCCGCTTATTTATCCACTGTAGTACATTTCCCCGTCCCTCCTTTCCCTCGCCCTGGCCGCTCGTGACAAAATGTGCTCCATCTCGTCTCGTGTGGCTGTTTCTCATTTCTTCCTTTTTTTTTTATATCCTTTTGTCTCCGTCATCCCCTAAGAAATAAGGAAGTTTCCTTTATTTTTGCAGGCCCCTTCCGGGTCCGAACGCAATATCTTCTGAGCGTATTCGACCATCGTTTCCTCGTGGACACGTTCGTTCCAGCGGTTATGTGTGTGTATATTGTTTTGGGGTTTAGTAGTCGAATAAGCAACCCTTGCGACGTCGTCTGTTATAGCTTGACCGTTTCTTCGGTTTTAGTCTTATGTGCCGGGAATTTTGTAAGTAGATGCTCCAGTTGAGGATCTTAATTACTGTATAGAAAAGTCTAAAAAAAAAACATTTTTGGGGGGTATTTCTACAAGCTTCTCGTCCAGCGTTACTTTTCAGGCGGGACACCACTATGACGGTTTAAAAAATTGATTCTTTTTTTTTTAATTTTCCATGCATATTCGTGAATATGTTCAACAAATTGCAAGTTAAAACATTAAAAATTGGCCACGATAAATCTAGCAAAATATGTCCGATTCAGAATTTTAAAAAATCCGGAATTGCAGTAGCTATCGTTGTATGTAGGCGTTTTTTTTTTCATATAGAATTTTTTAAGTCCCCAGATATAAGTAATAATTTCACGTCAATTATACGTTTTTTAACACCCGCGATTTTGGGAATTTTTTTTTCGAAAAACGCCTACATTCAACGAGGCATTTAGATACATTATAAAACATTTTTGTTTTTCCGACCAACGATTGTCAAGTTATCGATCTGGTCGTTGGACCACACTTTTTATACAGAGGCCCTATTATACCTCAATAACGTTGTTGGTTTCTTTAAATAACAATTCACACGAATTAAGTTCAATGTATGCTTAACAAAACTTTTTATGTAATATACCTTTTTTTAAAATAACATACCTTTTTCCAAATTATTTCGGAATAATAATTCCAAAATAACATTCCTTTTTTCAAATTATTTTGGAATCAAAATTCCAAAATAACATACTTTTTTCGAAATTATTTTGGAATAAAAATTGCAAAATAACATACTTTTTTCGAAATTATTTTGGAATAAAAATTGCAAAATAACATACTTTTTTTCCAAATCCCAAATAAATAATGTAGCAGACGAAAGAAAATCGGAAAAACGACCTTGTCCGTCACAGTGGTGTCCTCCGTTAAGGTCTTAGGCCACAGTAACGGGTATAAAATCATCTGCGAATTTAACCATTTTTTTCGTATGAAAAAGTGATTTACTCATAAAATTAATTACACATCTACTTAGTATGAATATAAAGCTGTTAAAAAATATAATTTTTTTTTCGATCTACAAAATGGCCGACTACTCGAAACTTCTCGAAACAGCTTTTTTCCAATTGGCGTGACGAATAACTTCAACAATTTTCACTCTATTCACTTCAAATTAAAAAGTTGTGTTCATAATTGCATTTCGCAGAGAAGTACGTACGGAATTTCTGATTAATCGAAAACTTTTCATTTTATGAGCAGTTTATGAGCAGTTATAACGAAATTTTTCACTGGAAATTCATTTCTTAAGTTCAAATACCTACAACTTTTGAATAAAACAATATTTTTTTAATTCCGTACGTACTTCTCTAAGTATTCTGATGTAGATTAACGAGAATTTTTGTTTTTTGTTCTAGGTTAAAAATTGTAGATGCTAAATGTCACGCCGCGAAGCGCCTAAAAAAATAACAAAAGAAAATATTAGTCGTCGACCATTTTGTAAATCGAAAAAAAATATATATTTTTTCTAAGAGCTTGATATTCATACTAAATAGATGTGTAATTAATTTTATAAATGAATCACTCTTTTATGCGAAAAAAAATGTTAAATTCGTGGTCACCGTTCGATTCTGCATCGATTGAGCCTGTGCCCAATTGGTTTGTGCGAAAAATAAAAAATGCCCGTTCAGCTGAACAGCCTTGGCACTTCTAGGGAGACTAAACTCTAGGGAACACTTCTAGGGAGACACGTGCCTGTCGTCTTTTGTCGCAGACGGAATCACGATGTCACGAAATCCAGTCCCATTGTACGTATACAGTAGACGATTTATTCATGCATGAGATTGTGTATAGCGAGAGAGAGAGAGAGAGAGAGAGAGAGAGAGAGAGAGAGAGATACAGACAAAGGACAAGAGGACAGAGCAAAGGGAGCGAGAAGACAAAGGAGAGTAAGCCAGAATGAGCGAAAGGGAAATGCACGAGAGAGGGACAGAAACAGAGGCACTGATCAATGTAGTTAAATATTCATGCGCTCGTGACCGGTCCAAGATTTTTTACAACAACGTGTTCTCCTAGAAACGATAAAAAAAAACGAATAAAAATAAGCACAAGAGAAGCTTCCTTTTTAATTCAGAACGTAACAGATATTAAAAAAATGCTCATTTCTGACGATGTTGAAATTTTCATCGTTGGAATACGACAATTATGATTTCTTTACTAGGTCAAATTTATTTTATCCAATCTTAGCCTCGAAAATGCCTCGACAATTTTTTCGTTTTCTCCTTCAGGGATCTATAATGTTAATTGGCAAAAAAAGATTTTTTGTAACAATGAAAAGGAGGACATTAAAATATGAAGAAGAATTTTCATTGCGTTCCAAAGTTGGAAACCGCAAGAGCATCATTTCTTCGACAATTTACGAAACGAATTCAACATTTTATATTAAATGTCCACGTGCTCAAACCGCGTTTCCTTGCTTCTTTCCCACGAGCCCTCGACGTTCTTGTGAGAAAGTTTGCCAGTTGACGTTTCGGGGGAGGAGATGAAATTCCTGTCCATCATTCTTTCTCATTTCTTTTTTTTTCTGTAGATACTCGTGTATCCTCTTGAATATAATATTGAGTCGACGATGAATTACTAAAGTACGGCGGACTTTTATGACAAGGAAAATGTATCTGACAAAACGAAATCGGTCGTGAGGACCTTTTAAAATTCGGAGACAGAAATTGGATACTCGAAAACGAGACTTTCCCTAGGATCTACTCATAATAAATAAATTCTATTTTTTTAAGTATTTTTTTTATTGTTTTATTTTTTATATGTATTCTTTAAAGGTACGGGGTCCTTCCCCTTTTACCATCCCCTCTTTTATTCCTTCCATTCCTTCCGACATTCACAATCCTTCCAGAGTTCCCTACATTCCTTCCAGACTCCCCCCCCTGAGTGTTGACCGCAGCCACTCTTTCCTAATGCACTACTGTATCGCATTTGCACGAGGGCCCAGGGAAACTGCGGAAAACCTGGGCCGATACAGGCCGCTATATTTGGCTGAGTATCAGTTGTATTACCATCAGAAACTCAGACAAACTGCCTCCCACTCAGAGGTTGACGCGCAAACCTGTGCACGGGCAAGCGGCCACCGCTCCAAGTATTGGCAGCCTCCATTGCTGGTTAACTTCAGTGACCGCCGAGCCCGCACACCGACCGCGCGCCCATCTCTGTCGGTCTATTTTTTCAAAGTAATGAGGTTGGTAAAAATCAGCTA
Organism: Ophion ellenae; assembly: GCA_963210295.1. Classification (NCBI taxonomy): domain Eukaryota; kingdom Metazoa; phylum Arthropoda; class Insecta; order Hymenoptera; family Ichneumonidae; genus Ophion; species Ophion ellenae. The sequence goes on from OY723392.1 coordinate 34,375,945, forward strand.
GAACACTTTATTTAATGAAAAATTATCATTCTCTCCTGGGAATATCGACTTAATTATTTGTTTCAAGGTGATTTCCGTTTTATTAATTCTCCGATATACGGTTGGCCCAAGGTCGTGTGAGGTCATTGGCTTTTTTTCAAAGGCGAGACACCACTATGCCGAGTAAAAAAAATGGATTTTTTTTTGCTTTTTCTCAAAGTATACACTGAGAAAAAGAAATCGTTGAATGTGCAAAATGCATTTTGTTGTCTCGAAATGTTGTTGTTTTAACAGTTGCTCAGACATGCTAAATAAACTACAGTTCACACCGCTGAAACTATCAGTTAGATTAACAAAACGTTTGTTACGCCAATCAAAAATCTAGTTGAACGTATTTAAAGATACATTTTGTTAAACCAACTGAATTTTGGTTGGATCAACGATTTTTTTTTTCAGTGTATATATAAGAATATGTGAAAAAATTATCAAATTAAAATATTGAAAATTGACCAAGTTACAGACGAGTTAGTGAGAGCACAATTTTTGTAAAACTTCTTTATTTTTATTTCTTAAGGGAAACGTAGGTGTTTCAGCGTGAAAAAAAAACACTTTTTTGCGAATTTTTGTCATCTATATGGATAGAGTAAACTTATTGAAACCTTTTGTACATTGTTAAGTGTCATTTCAAGAACATTCCGTGAAATTTGTACGCGAAAATATCCACAATTATCTGAAATCAAGCACCATTGAAATTTAATCAGAGCATCATCAAATCCTCCCCCCAACGGACTTTGATAATTTTTTTTCATTTTTAAATTTTTGGTGGTCATGTAACGTGAAAAGTGCTATTTTTCACGAAAAATTCCGCTATTTTGGGGGTGGAAAACCCCCTCAATGTAAAAAAATCTCAAACTAACCGTTGGGGGGAGGTATTTTATATGTAGAAAGTGTGTACCAAGTTTGACATAAATTAGACAAAAAAAATCGGGAAAAACAGGCTTTTTTGGCCCGTCACGGTGGTGTCCTCCCTTAACGGAAAAGTGATTTTTAGAATAAAGGTTTCCATTTTCACAAGTGAAGTTGATGTTAAAATCAGTTTTACGCCTCTGCTTGAAGGGAAAAAAATGAGGCGACCGCAGTGTGGTCTTTGACGCACTCTTCAAAGTGCACATTGTGATTGCCGCATTTTTTTCTTCTTTAAGCAGAAGCGTCAAGCTGTTTCTGAGGTCGACTCTACTTTAAAAAACAGGTATCTCCATTTTTAAAACCTCTTTTCAACGAAGCAAAAAACCAATTACCTTATGATCAATATTCATAGGATTTTGTTGAGGATATCATTTCCAGTCACTAAACATACAGGTTGTTCCGTAATTAATGGATAATCCTGCAACTGTCCATAGTTCAGATCATGTACTATTATATGCTGGAATTTCAGTTTAGTAAAAGTCCCACGGTTTTCGAGATCAAAATCATCTGCTTTTTTGCATGTCGTTTCTAAAAATGATAACTTTTTTAACCCCGTTTGAAAAAAATACTCTTGGTTATTTGTTTCATCTCGAAAAGTCTTGTTTTTAGCCTTAAATGTTAAGTAACTTTATGAAAAAAGATCTTATGCAGAATTTTCATAGAAACCAATTCGAACATCTGACTTTTATAGCCTGCGGTGGAAAAAAATGTACTACGCATATCGTGCCAATTACTTTAAAATGTTGCTTAGTTATTGTCGATTCATATCATTTGTAGAAATGGCATGCGAAACACCAGAAGCAAATAATTTTTTTCAAAAAAACAAGATAAAGCTCAATATCTCGAAAAATTGATATTGCACGCCATTGCAGCTAGCTCGTGACCCCGACCATATTTGGTTTTCCTGACTTATTTTGGAAAATTGTACCCGATGAAAGCAATATCCACACCAATTTTCATATTTTTATCTCTTCTGTTTTAGGAGTTATAATTTTCCAAAGAAAGTTGCTTTCAGAAGTTTTGGAAACGTTTAAACGCTGATAACTCCTGAACTAATTGAGCTATCGACAAATGACACTATATAATTTTTTTTCATGTTGAAGCATACTTCCTTTGAAAAATATGAAAAAAATTCTCAATTATCAATGCCAACGTTTTTTTTTGCTTTTAAAGTGAAAACTATTTTTCAAAAACATGATTGCCACTATATTATTTTTTCAAAAAATTCTTTAAAACAAAGTTATCCATTCTATGATTTTCAAGACTAGTCTCATCGTGGGCCCATCTTTTCTTCTATTTTTTTTCGAATTAATCATTTTTTATATATACATTTTATATATACATATATGAAGTTTATAGAATCAAATATTTCAAAGTCCCCTTGACTGAATTCGTCCCCGTGGATAAAGTTTATGTGTGTGTGTGTGTATATGTGTTTACGTATATGCATATATGTAGAGGAAGGATATTTTGAGTAGCGGTGGTACACCCTAAGGATAAATCTTTATGTTGCGCCCTCTTTGCGACGTAAATTCTTCGATGCTGGTCTTGTCGCGTGGTCCCCACAGTTTCCATTCTCTCTTCGATTTTTGACAAGCCCATAGATGTGCGTATATGCATGTATAAGGAAGAAGGGAATGTCCCCCAGGTAGCCCGTGTACGTCGGTGTGTTTTCACCGAGTATGCTCAAAGGAAGTCAGTCGGGATAGCGAGGGAGAGAGAGAGAGAGAGAGAGAGAGAGAGAGAGAGAGAGAAAGTCAATCTCTTATCGTAACGCCATACCGCGGTAGGCTTCTCGAAAAACAGGGGATGAAAAGTCGAAATCCTTCATCCCCCTTCCTTTTTCTTCTTTCCGTGTGGATTTCTCAAGCGGATTTCCCAAAGGGAAAAGTCGTATACGAAAGATTATAGTGTATCGGTCGTAACTCAAATTTATTCGAGTTGGAGTTTATGACTCGAGTCGTTTCAAAATGTTTTTTTTTGTATAGCATTGAGTCGCGCAGTGGGAGAGAAATCATATTTTTATGTAATGATTAGGGCATTAATGGTTGGGGCAGACGTCATTTTCAAGGGACTAACCTACGATATTTTGCAAAAGATTTGCTGATTAAGGGGCCAGTCCACGTTGAAAATTTAAAAAAATCGAAAGCAAGCAAGCCTTGAAGAAGTCGACGATGATGAGCAATCAGAAGGGATTTCGAACGGTGCAGGAATTGCCGATTGAGTTTAGGTAAAAGTTTTTCATAGTATAAACTTCAAACTCGTTTTTCTCGAAAGTACGTTTTCAAAATCTAGCTCTGTCGTATCTCTAAAACTAATAAACCGATTCTCTTGAAATTTGAACCACATATTGTAAACATGATTCGCAACAAGATGACCCTAGATGGTTTTAAAATTTTGATTTTTACTTTTTTTGGCGAAAAACTGCTAAAAAACGCGTTTTTTTTCGTTTTTCGTCTGCCATTTTTGTATTTTTTGATAATACTTTATATCCGAGGGTCATGTTGTAGCTGGTGTCATACTGAATCTAATGGACTTTGATTTTTTTTGTTTCGGACAAGCCGTTGCCGAGTTGTGATGGAGCTACCTAGTCCACCTATTTTTGAGGATACGTTGAACTATAGTTTTTGTACTTAAAAATGAATAAAAATGAATGGATTTTTTTTTTACGTGTCTCAAGACTTTAATTTACCAAGCCCAACAACTTTTATATTCATACCTTTTATAAAATCCTCAAAAAAAATCGCGAAAGTAGCCTTTTTACGTGGCTCCAAAGTGGACTGGCCCCTTAATATTCATACTAGATAGATGTGTAATTAATTTTATGAGTGAATAACTTTTTCATACGAAAAAAATTGTTTACGAAAAGTCAGAATTCCTGTTGACCGAGTAAGGGAGTATCCCGAGCCGCGGTGCCCTGACGCGTATTTGAAATGAGCGTTGAACGTGTACACAGATCCGAGATAAATCGGCAAACGGTAATTTCCAGCTGTTTTAGCTGGTAATTACTCGGCTTCGCTAATAGCGCGAGATATGCCGGGTAGACAAAAGGTTCTGTCTCTCTCTTTCAATGTTTCGCGTTAACGCGCAAGTGTCTCGGTGACCGTGAAAAATGTTCTTTGTCCGTCACCCTTACGTGAAAATCCCTCCAAGTGCGTAGAAAAAGCCGAGTAAATTTCGGAGTTAACGCGAGTAATTGGAGGCTTTCACGTCGTTTGGGGTAACTGAAAACCGAGCGACCAAAAGAGAGGGGGGGCTAAGAAAAGCTTGCAGCGAGAGCAAAGAAGAAAAAAGGGGGCGGTAGGAGCAAGAGAGGTGAGAACGCTCCGCAAGCCTCGCCAAGATAATTAATTCACTGGGGGAGAAGAGACTAATCCAGTCGTGAATCCTTCCAAAATTTCTCGACGGCCCTTCGGCACGGGTCCACGAAATGTAAAAGGGGTTGAAAGGTCGTCGGTGTGACCCTTCGTCACGGTCATCACGGCGACGGCTAGCCGGAATATTTAAAATCGAAGCTCTCAAGCAAACCATACTTATTCAACGAGCACTCAAGAGCTTTTTCAACATTAATTTTTCAAATTACATTTAAAAAAAAAAATAATGTCCTTGGAAATTGGAGTTGCGAAGACCCTTCCATCGAGGGACGATTCAATGGGGTGAAAAAAACGCGATGTGTCCAGAGATACCCAAATATTTCTAGATAGATCGTGATTCAAGATTTACTGCAAAAACAATGTTCGTCATTTTTTTCCTCCGAAGGAAGGGAATTTCTGCAAAAGGAAGAAAATGTCTCCAAAGGAAAGAAATTTCTCCAAAGGAAGGAAAATTTCTTCAAAGAAAGGATATTTCTCCGAAGGAAGGATATTTCTCCAAACGAAGGGAATTTCTCCAGAGGAAGGAAATTTCTCCAAAGGGAGGAAATTTTTCCAAAGACAGGAAATTTCTCCAAAGGAAGGAAATTTCTACAAAGGAGGGAAATTTTTCTTAAGAGAGGAAATTTCTCCAAAGGAAGGAAATTTTTCCAACGGAAGGATATTTCTCTAAAGGAAGGAAATTTCTCCAAAGGAAGGATATTTCTCTAAAGGAAGGACATTTCTCCAAAGGAAGGAAATTTTTTCAAAGGAAGGGAATTTTTTCAAAGCAAATTTCTCCAAAGGAAGAAAATTTCTCCAAACAAAGGAAATTTCTCGCCTTGACACCAGCCCGAATGCGTATTCGGGCTGGTGTCCAGCTGTCAATCGAATACGAAAAGTTTCGTACTCGATACAGTCTTGGAAGCGATAGAGAACTTGGCGAGGACGGCGACGGAAGGAGTGATCAAATTATTTAGAAAAATAAAAAGAACACGAGTATCCGTAGCGATATATCACTGAGCGTTCGACAGCGATCAATCAAATTTACTACTACGAACCGCATCCAAAAACACGACGATGTAGAAATCGATCATGCCTTCACTTAACTTAATAGAGAGAAGTGAATCGAGTCGGCAACGAGTGACACACATATATATCTTACATATCACATATATATATATATATATATATGTATGTATGTACATAGCGAATCCTATATTACCTCAATCAACATAAATTAAGATCAATCATCAATTAGGATCATATTTAATATATTGTCAGACACTTTGCAATTATTGATGAGTTAGAATTCGATCATTAAATGTAAGTTTAAAAAGTAGAGGATAATATGCCGTGAGGTGTATTGGGAACTGCACAATGAAGGATTTGAAGATATATAATATTAGATTCAAATAAATATTAAAAATACATTTACTAATATCATATATATATATATTAGACTGATTCAAAAATTTTTTTTTTTTCCTTCTGGATTCTCGTGCTATTGTTGGGCACTAATGAAAGAAAATTTCTCTAAAAAAATGGGCGCGGTCACTCAGTTTTTAGAGGTGGCTATCTCGACTTTTTTGTATTTGAATTTTTTTTAACGAACGAATTGCATTCAAGCACAGTCATGGCTTCGGATTACGGATAAAAATCACATCCAGCAGCTATTTCGTAACAAAAATAAACTCTAACAATTTGAAAAGATTGCAATATTCACAATTCAAATCCAGGTAAATCAATAATGGCGTCTATACTACTCTCGTTATTCATGTAGATTTATTTATACGCATTAATATTTCGCACTTTTTACGAAAAATTAAATTATAAGTTTTTATTCATAAATTGTATATTTACATTTCCAAAATGCTACACTTATATTATCTTCTTCTATCTATCTATCTATTATCTTAATATATATATATATATATATATATATATATATATATATATATATATATGAAATATGAAATAGAACATGATATATTGTTGTATTATATCATATTATATTATTATTTATTATAGTTTTACGTAAACGCCCTAAAGGGTGTTTACACCCTTGGGTGTATGTTAAGATCCTCTTAACATATGTTTCTTCTTACAATATGTTTTTATTTATAACCTTATACTCTACTGTCGTTTTTCTTTTTGTTTCCTCTCGCATTTTTTCCTCATTTACAATTTTTCTAATGAGTTTCTCCAAATGCTTAATAAATATACCCAGGTCAGTCACGGGCTCCTTTTTCAGCACCATCTGTATCTTCCTGATTATTTGTTCCCCCTCTTTGTCTCCTATCCATTTTATCAGGTTTTCCACTATTTATTTTCTTCACATTCGCCTTAACTTTTTTGCACGTACAAATAAGTAATGTATGTATATGCACTAGGTTATTTACTTCCTTTTTACAAACCCAGCACTTGTTGTGACTACACTCCGTATTTTCTTCTTTCCCCACGTTTCCACATCTCAATCTTGCCCTAGTTTCTCTTGTTTCTCCTGAGATATTTAAATCCCCCCAATGCTTTTCTGTCTCTATTATATTCTTTCTACTTTTGTATTGAGGGCAATACGTCGATTTTTCAACTTCGTTCCAATCCTGTTAGATTTCTTGGCCGACTTTTGTTTTCGTACCACTTTCTGTTATTCTTTCGAATTCCCCTCCAACGTCGTGGCTATTGTTCTATATATCACATACCCATATAATATTGGAATAGAAATAACATATAATAATAAAAATAAAAATATATATCAATTAATTATTTAAGAAATGAACTAAGCACGAACGAAATTGTACGAAAGTGTATGGGAAGCCATTAAAAAAAAAACAACTTCAATACTATTCAACGTTGGCTCCCTAAAAAATGAATCAGTCGATGAAAAAGTAACGAGCCCCCTAACTCATCTGTGATAGAAAGACTACGAACACAGCTCACAACGGACATAATTCCAAAAACGAGGCAGAAAAAAGTAGATCAAGGCCGTATAGAAAGTGAAGCAAAATATTTTTCGAAAGTATGTCAACGCTTGTTCCAAAAAGTTGATAAAAAACGAAATCATTCTCGAAGAGAAGAGCGTTTCATCGCAACGTGGTGCAGCTTGATGAATAGGGTTGTAGGCGACAGAGAAAAATATCGAAAAAGAAATTGCTTCTTCGAATCGATCCATTGTATCGCCTTGAAAAAAAGAAACAGAAAAAAAGAAAAGTGCTCGCTTCTCCGATCACTGGAGAATTTAATTACGAGCTTTGCTCGAGCGAGCGAACGACGGGGATGAAACAATTTGCAATCGAGGCAGTAGAGTAGGGAAACGCACGACACGACGAGCCACGGAAGCGGCGGGCTCTTCGGTGTTTTATAGAAACGCGCGAGCATATCGTTCGTTCGCTGTACATGCGTTTGCCCGCACCTGCATCTCTTCGTTTATACAGGCCGATCTAACGAGATGAGCTTCGAGAGTTTGCCTCTCTCGCCCCTCCGTTGTCCGAGGCGGTTTCGTTTATTTTTTCGCTGCGGCTGGCCGTCCGGTTGTTGGACGAATGAGCGTATATTATTCGTCCGGATTGCGGCTCAGTTCACACAGTTCATGCCGTACAATGCCCCGAACAAACAAACCCAAACAAACAATCCCGAACAAACAAACTCAAACAAAGAATTCCAAACAAATAAACCGAAACAATCACATCCAAACAAACAAACCTAAAAACAAATCCGAACAAACTATACGTAAAAAATACAAGAGATCGTTAAGGATTCGGCTTCGGCCCGGCCAATGAAGGTTTTCCAAGGTTATCGATGGAAATCAGAAGGTGTTTTTTTCTTTAACATTTCGGCCCTCTGGTGTATTATCATTTATACAGAAAAAATATATATTCTGAAGAGGACCCGAACCAGAGGGCCGAAACGTTAAAGAAAAAAACACCTTCTTATTTCCATCGACAACCTTGGAAAACCTTCATTGGCTGGACCGAAGCCGAATCCTTAAGGCGTTACCCCCACTTGTAGCGCAAAAAAAAGGCCCTTTTCATGAATTTTTTAAAAGAAAACTACAAAACTTTTTTAATCAATCAATATACCATCTTAAAGAACACATCTTGAAGAACTTTCAGTAATTTTTTTGTTGAAAAATATTACATTGTTTAGTGGCAAATGGCCGTCAATGAAATAATGTTTTTATATACACGGTTTGCGGTGACCAACATTGCGGCGAAGTGGATCATCTGAAAAAAAATGCGGATGGATTCAGTCAAATATAAGTATAAACTAGTCTTTAATCGAAGGATTTTAATAAATATTCATTTTTCACAAAATGGCGGAAAGTCAAAGTTAATGGTTCGATTTTAACGAAAAAAAAACGGCCATTTTTTGGCTATAAAACGGCCATTTTTTTCGAAAAAAAAAATCGAACGATTAAAGACTACATTTTTATGTATTTAATAAGCCTGCAAAATTTCAAGACGATCGGTTCATTAGTGTTCGAGTAATCTTGGTCACCGACTTCAGAAATGCCATTTTGAGAAAAACGCGTTTAAAGTTTCTCTTCTTCTTCTCTTTCAACGCTCTTTCAACGCGGATTCTTCTCTTTCAACGCTCATATCTCAGTCAATTTTGTTCGGATCGACTTGAAATTTTCAGGACATATTCTCAGATACATATACTTCAAAAAAATGCAATAAAAAAATCGATTTTTTCAAAATCGCAAGTGGGGGTAGCCTCTTAACGATCTCTTGTCACCTACACGGCCGCACACTTCTTTGATCCATACTAAAAAAAACAAGCCTAAACAAACAAACCTAAACAAACAAGCCTGAACAAACAAACACATCTAAACAAGTAAACCCAAACAAACAAATCCAAGAAAACAATTCCAAATAAACGAACCCAACCAAGCAAACTCAAACAAACAAATCTAAGCAGACAAACCCAAACAAGGCTAACCAACCCAAACCAAACAAGATTCTATTTGGACGAAAACGTGTAAAATATTCGTCCGGATAGTTTGTTTAACAATTTAACACATTCTATACGGACGATTACATGACAAATATGGCGCAATAGTATCACAATAATGTGTATAAATATGATGAATAATGTGTATAAATATAATAAATAATGTGTATAAATATAATAAATAATGTGTACAAATATAATCAATAATGTGTATAAATATAATAAATAATATGTATAAACATAATAAAAATAAATCACAACAATATGTACGCCTATTGGAAATACGGCGCGAACTGAGTCACTATCCGGACAGATAACGTACGCTTATTCGTCCGATAACCGATAAATGTTTTTCTTTTCTTATAAACATTTTCCCCTTTTTTCCACGCCACAGGAGTTTGCGAGGTGAACGTTACTGTGCACCATATCGCGGAGGTGCAATATCGTCCACTCGCCAATTCGAATCGCTCGCGCACGGTCATCTCGTATTCTCGTTAAGAATGACATATTTACGGTGGCTCTTTTTTTCTCCCTCTTCAACGTCGTTAAAAGCTTCGAGGAAAATAATTTTTACTCTCACCTCCCCTTGTCGCATTAACCGTTCGATTTGCGGGCAGTCGTTTCCAATGCAACCTTTCGAATGAGTTTCTCGGCGAAGCACAAAAATTGACAGGTTAAATGGGTTGGTTTTCTTTGTCGTCCTTCGAAGCTGTCAACGAGCCTTGCAGTTATAATTATTTCGTCGCTTATGCTATCTGCATGTCTGTATGTAGGTACAGACCTGGCCTTTTTTATTTGTTTGGATTTTTTGCAATACTTTGGTATTGCATTCTCGATTTATGTTCCCCTGAATATTTGTACCCCTGAATATATTAGGGGTACAAATGAGTTCTCAGCCTTTTTTATGAAAATAATGATTTACTTACGTAAACTACAGGCACATTTCTATCGGGAAGGTATTCGCCATTTACTTCCAAACATTTCCCCCACTTGTCAGGTAGATTACGAATTCCTTGGCGGTAAAAAAGATGGTGGTTTTAAGTCCATAAAGTCGGTAATAGAATGTTTGATTTGATCGAACATTTTGAAGTGGCTATTAGTCAAATGATGTTGGAGCGATCAAATCAAGTGAAAACCCGATGGAGCCAAGTCTAATGAATCCGCCGGGTATGGCAAATCTTCCCAGTCCAACGAAGCTAAAGCATCTCTGGTCCTTTTTGCTGTGTGTGGTCTGACATTGTCATGCAAGAATATGACCCGCCTAGGTCCTTTGCCTGTGTAAGGCCGTTTTGAATTTTGCCGAGCTTTTTTAAACGACTGGAAATGTCTTGTTGGGTAACTCCTAATGTAGCAGCAAGCTCCAATTGCCTTTGGCAAGGATCCTCATCCGACAACTGCTCCAAATGTTCGTCTTCAAATTTTTCAGTCGTCCTGATCTCTCGCCATCCTCGGGGTCGAGATGTCCATTCCGAAACCTTTGAAACCACTCCCACACGGTACTTATCGATACGGCATCTTCCCCCCAATGCCCGACAAATCATTTCCTTTGCCTCGGAAGTATTTTTTTTTTTCAATTCGAACGTGAAAAGGCATACAGTGCCTATTATGAGCGTTATTTAAACTCATTTTGCTCAGTGTGCTCACCATGTATGTTTTGAGGTAATGTTAAACTGTTAGTCCGGAAAAAAAGTCTACTAGGTTGGTATCATACAACACCTGAATTGGAGGGAAAATTTTTTCGTGCAAATAACAATAATTATTGACGTCACAAAAGAATGTTCCAGGCAAAAGTTGTACGGTGTGAAGGGGGTCATGAAATGGGGCCAATTTTTTTTAAATTTCGTTGGAGGCGCTGTCGCACAGTGAAGGTCACCTCCACTTTTTAAAATAGAATGGTACATTTTTTTCAACCATCTTGTGGAGCACCTCAACCCGCATAAAAACATCAGGAGGTCAAAGTCGTTCAAGGTCATTCAAGGTCACCTAATAAAATAAAATACAAATCTAAATATCTCGGATCACTACCAAATATTTAGTAGTGATCCTGTGTATCATTGATACTGACCTTGAATGACCTTGAACGACTTTAACCGCCCAATGTTTTTTATGCGGCATGAGGTGCTCCACAAGATGGGTGAAAAAATGTGCCATTCCATTTAAAAAAGTGGAGGTGACCTTCACTGTGTCAGCGCCACCACCGAAAAAAAAATTGGTCGTATTTGATGGCCCCCTACACACCGTACAACTTTTCTCTGGAACATTTTCGGGTGGCAGAGATAAAAGAGACACCCTGTATATCAGACTACTGGTCTCAAAGAATGACGATACAAGGCTGGCCTTCAAGAAGACCTCACGTCGTCATCTACACGAATCTTATTATACAGAGTGTTAGGAAGGTCAATGCAAAGCCTTAAGAAGGTGATAGGTCACCTCGTTAGGAACATATCTAACCGAGGTTACCTTAGTCCAAAGTCCAAGGATTTCGAGTTACCATGGTAAGTATGATTCTTGGGGAATTTCCCAAAATTAAGTACTAACTCGTTTACCTCTTATATTAATGCAATTTTTTTTTTAAATGGCCTTAATATAAGCGGTTTTTTTTATTTTTTGACGTGTATTGAATTTTTCAACACGTCCCATTTAGTTAGTTGTGTGGATACAGATGATTGTATTGGTGTTTTTCGATTGAATAAACATTAAGCTAAGACGAAAATAAGTTTTTAGTTGCCAATTATTGTCTGTTTAAACATAATTAATGAGTTAATACCGAATTTTGGGAAATTTTCCAAAAATCATGTTGACCATGATGACTCGAAATCCTTAGACTTTGGACTACGGTAACGTAGGTTAGATATGTTCCTAACGAGGTGACCTTTCACCCCCTTAAGGCTTTGCATCGACCTTCCTAACGCCCTGTATAAGAATGCAGTGTTCGGCTGCACAATAGTGTTTTTTCAACCTAACATCAATCTGGCAGGGTTAGAAAACGATGTCAATCATTTTTTGGAAATGTTGTTAACGGACTGCATTTCCAATAATGATAGATATCGTCTCAGCTTCGTATTCTAACCCTGCCAGATTGATCTGTCCGTTGGAGTGGAGTTGGCGTAAAAAGGGCTGCAGCTTTTTTCCCGAGCCGCTTTGCTGTTAGTACAGTCGTGCTGTCGCTGAAAAATCCCGTGATCGGAAAAAAATAGAAGTCCATTTTTTTACAGATGATTTTTTAAAGGTGTTAAATCCAAGTTTGCCTAAAAATCGGGGTGCAGCGTTTTTTTAGCGGATGGAGGGGGTGGGGTGGATTGATACCAAGCTACAACCCCTATGAGGTCGGCGCCGTGAGACAAAATGTTTAGAAAAATCCGGGTTTTAGCTTTGTCCACAGCGCCGAAGTCGTGGAAGTTAATTTTGGGGGTGAAAAAGGGGGAGTTTTTTTCAAAACTGATTTTGAAAAATCAGTTTTTATTCAATCACTCTTTAGGAACAATTCGTACACTTTTTGTTCAAATGGGAAAGTTGTAGCCCTTGAAAAGACCCGTCGATCGAGTATTTGATCATCACTCGCCGATAATATCTTCACCCCGAAAAAAATTGACGAAATACAAAAAAAATTGTATATTGAATAACTAAAAAACAATCCATTTTTCGGGTAGGGTGTACAAAATGTACAGAATGATTTCTCCATATTATCGTTTCTATGGACTACCCTTGAATTTGGATTTTCCAACCCCTCTCGGGGGTTGAAAATTCAAAATGAAATTCTGGGAAAACTATTGACCGCACGAATTCGCCGCCGTGAAACAATTTGTAGCTTTAATCGACGCGTCTTTTCAAGGACTACGGCGTTCCCATTTGAACAAAAATTGTTTGAATTCTTCCTACAGAGTTATCGAATTAAAACTGATTTTTCAAAATTTCACCCCATTTTTTCACCCCCAAAATGAACTTCTAGGACTTCGGCGCTGTGAACAAAAATAAAACCCGGATTTTTCTGAACATTTTGTCTTCCTCGTAGGGGTTGTAGTTTGGCATTAATCCACCCCCAACCCCCTTCATCCCCTAAGAAAACCTTACACCCCGATTTCTAGGCAAACTTGAATTTAGAACCCGCGGCACCTACGAAATCACGTGTCAAAAAATTAGCCTTCTTCTATTTTTTTTCCGATTCCAACATACAGCACGACTGTACTACATGTGATAATAAACGCTTCCAGAATTGCCCTGCACTTTGTTTCATCTGGATCCGTCAAGTGGAACCTGAGAAAATGCGATTTTCATTCTAAATGGACAGAGTTGCGGGCACGATGTCCTCCAGCACTTCTGAGGAAGCTTTTCATCGAATACTCAATGTAAAACGTTTCATTATCTTTATTACCCTATTCAACTTATGACGTTTTTACATCAGTTGATGTGATTTTTCGTATGTACCAAGCTACCTAAAAAACTCTTTTTTCGAACAATTAAAAAAAAACGTGTTCTTTTGAATACATCGGAAATTTGTCTCCCCCAATAACCCTCAAAGTGGTATGACCGTCAAATCCGTTCCCGACATCCGCGTGCACCTTTCCGACAAACGCGTGAGCGCAGCTCCGGGAAAAAGCGAGTTTCGCTAATACGTGTGTATGTGTGTCTATTGTGCGCATGACGTCCATTAAGTTTCACTCCAAAGCTCCGGGAACCTCGAGTTTGGCGTCACTAGAGTTTTGCATTGTTCTCCAAACCGAATGATTCCAGCGGCGAATTAATTCTCGAAAACTCCGAAACGTAACGCAATGCTTTCAGGACTGAGAGGTCTCTCGGTAACGAGCTTTGCAAGTTGACGCTGCGTAGGTGAGTGTTCGAAAACTATTCTCAATGTCGCGTGTTAAGGAGTTAGGCCACAGTAACGGGTATAAAATCATGTGCGAATTTAACAATTGTTTTTCGTATGAAAAAGTGATTCACTCATAAAATTAATTACACATCTATTTAGTATGAATATCAAGCTGTCAGAACAAATATATATATATATATATCTTTTTTCGATGTACAAAATCGCCGACTAGTCGAAACTTCTCGAAACAGCTTTTTTCCAATTGGCGTGACAAATAACTTCAACAATTTTCACTCGATTTACTTCAAATTTGAAAGTTATGTTCCTAATTGCATTTCGCAGAGAAGGACGTACGGAATTTCTGATTAATTGCAAACTTTTCATTTTATGAGCAGTTTATGAGCAGTTATATCGAAATTTTTCACTGAAAAATCATTTCTTAAGTTCAAATTCCTACAACTTTTGAATAACACAATATTTTTTATATTCCGTACGTACTTCTCTAGGTATTCTAATATTGATTGACGAGAATTTTTGTTTTTTGTTCTAGGTAAAAATTATGGATGCTAAATGTCACGCCGCGAAGCGCCGAAAAAAAAGATGACAAAAGAAAATATTAGTAGTCGGCCATTTTGTACATCGAAAGAATATATATATATATTCTAACAGCTTGACATCCATACTAAATAGATGTGTAATTGATTTTATGAGTGAATCATTTTTTCATACGAAAAAAAATGGTTAAACTCGCACATGATGTTATACCCGTTACTGTGGCCTAAAGCTTTAAGGGACTCACCGCAGGTTAATATACGCGAAAATAATTCAAACCTCAAATACATAAACCGTACATTCGTAAATATTCGTATGTTTTTTCTATGGGCGATAAAACGCTTTTAAGGGGTGGAATCACCCCTTGGAGTGAATCATGTCAAGGTCTGATTTCAAGGCTACAGTTGAGTGTTCGTTTCAGTGAAGCAGAAACGAACCTTCTTTTAATGACAAACAAAATTCACTATGAGTACATAAAACAGAAAGAAAATAATTTAAGGGATGAAACACCCTTTCATTGTTCTTTCTCTCACCCCACATTTAAAAGGGATTTAAATAGACTGAAAAAGATAACGCTTTTCCAAGGGGGACAAATTTGAAGATTGCGTATTGTTGTATGCCGGATGGCACCCTTAAGGGGGAAACCACATTCTAAGCGTTTTGGACGATCTTTTAATGGAAGCTGAAAGCTTTGAGGGAAATCGACGGTGAATTCGTATTCAGGGGGTAAACATCCATCCATTTGGACTTGAAAAAAAAGATATTTAAAATTCAAATTTTTTGCCACATTGACCAAAAATCAGTGGCTTCACTGAATCGTCGGTCATTTATTTTCTAATTCGATTTGGAACTCCACTTTCTGCGCATTCATTTCGCAATCATTTTCTCCTAACAATGCTGTTTAATGCATGAAGCTACGATAATGTGTTTTTATTTTTGGCCGAATTACAAATCTTGACCATTGATTTTCGCGAATTTTTCCATACATGCTCCTCAGGCCCTTTTTGGCTATTTTTTGAGTGGACTTTCCGAAAAAACTAATTGAGATGTCAGGATGAATAAAGCGGCATTCTCTAACAAGGAACATCTCTTAGGTGACACCCTTCGATTTTGTTGAAATTTGGATATGTTATAATGCACCGACAAGTAAGCGATACCTATTTTTTTTATCGGCGGAAAAACGGTTTTAAGGGCTGAAACGCACCCTCAAAAATCGGGATGTTTTTTCGTTTGTCGTCGATAACGTTTTAACGGTACGAGATATTGAAAAATTTTAAATTGCAACAATGTTGATTTTTTCGTGCACTATACAGTGGAGATGAGAACGATAACATTATTGACGAAAAACGAAAAACACCCCTATTTTCGAGGGTTCGTTTCACCCCTTAAAACCGTTTTTCCGCCGATAAAAAAAATACGTATCTCTTACTTTTCGGTGCTTTATAACATTTCCAAATTTCAACAAAATCGAAGGGTGTCACCTGAGGGATGTTTCTTGTAAGTCAACCAAAATCTTTTTCAAAACCCCCTCATCAAATGTTTCACTCGTATAGGACCGACACTTCAGGTGTTTGAAATGTTGGGATTTTGACGATATTTTTTTAACGGTGTAAAACGATATATATATATATATATATATATATATATATATATATATATATATATATATATATATATATATATGTACACACACACACATATATATACACACACACGCCCATACAACTGAGATAACTCGGCTCTCTGATATTGCGTTACTATTATAATCCGGTGAAATCCATCAAGATCACTATGAAGCTTCTAATTTGGCGCACAAGTATACATAGGTAATTTGACCATCTCTGTATACTCCTCCACTATATAACATTAAAGGAGCTTTGCCAGGTTTACCAGCGTTTTGGCTCTTGCGCTGGCTTAAACACATACGACATAGTCCATATCATATATCTATACAATATATATACATACATACACAGGGTGGCCCAAAAAGTGATGTCCAGCAGGAAAATCTGGATGCCTCGCATGAGCACCTATCTTAATAATCGTCACGTCCTCTAACCCCCATCACAATCTTTTTCACCTTTCGAGACAAAAAATTTGTTCCATTTTTTCCGTCCTTAAAACAAGTATAAGTATTTCTTTATTCTGAACTTTAGTGACTGATCCTCTCAAACCTATTTCTTTAACTTGAGATCAAAATCTGAGGTATTTACGTTAGTCTTCAGTTGGTAATTTATCTATTGCTTAACAGTGCACTTCATAACGATAACACAAGTGACAAGAATCGCCAGGAAAGTACAGACGCAGTAGAGACAAAAATGTACAATGCTTTTTTTTTTCTCGAAAAGTGGGATCTATGCTGCGTTCAACGAGAGACCCACAACCCCCACCCGGCCTGTAGGTCGGGTGGGGGTAGTAGGGCTTGGCTGCTCAGTATCGTATTGGGTCCTGCACCAACGTGGCACCGTGGAGAGGGTAAAGAGGGCGGCGCATTAGGCGGGATCTGACCGTAGCGGACGAATTTGAGGCCTTAGGCCACTCTAGAGGGCGAAAACATAGGCTTTTTGGGGATTTTTTCAGAAAAAATACGAAATAAATCGAGATTACAAAAAAGGGTGTTTATCATACATATTAGTGACTGTACACAATAATTTTTTTGAAGCAATTAATTTCAAAATGACGGCTGTGCAGCGTTTATCTCAAAACTTTATTTTTAAAGTTGGCCGGAAACATAACTCACAAGGAACATCCCTCAGGTGACACCCTTCGATTTTGTTGAAATTTGGATATGTTATAAAGCACCGAACACTAAGCGAAACGTATTTTTTTTATCGGCGGAAAAACAGTTTTGAGGGGTGAAACGAACCCTCGAAAATAGAGGTGTTTTTCGTTTTTCGTCGATAACGTTATCGTTCTCATCTCCAATGTATAGTGCACAAAAAAATAAACATTGTTGCAATGTGAAATTTTTTAATATCTCGTACCGTTAGACCGTTATCTACGAAAAACGAAAAACATCCCCATTTTTGAGGGTGCGTTTCAGCCATTAATACCGTTTTTCCGCCGATAAAAAAAAATAGGTATCGCTTACTTTTTGGTGCTTTATAACATATCCAAATTTCAACAAAATCGAAGGGTGTCACCCGAGGGATGTTCCTTGCCAGACAATTTTCAACCGATTCACTTGAAATGTTGAATATATCTTGAAAAATACGTTGTCTATACAAGTACGTGAGATTTTTTTTATATTGCATAGTTCATTCGTTATTAACAATTATCTGACGATTTGTTAGGCAAATTTTTCACTTTCCAAAAATTTGCGTCAGATAGTTGTTAATAACGAATGACCCATGCGATATAAAAAAAATCCGACCTACTTCCATAGACAATGTATTTTTCAAGATATATTCAACATTTCAAGTGAATCGGTTAAAAATTGTCTGAATTTGTTTCCGCCAACTTAAAAAATGCAGTTTTGAGATAAACGCTGCACAGCCGCCATTTTGCAATTAATTGCTTCAAAAAAGTTATTGTATACAGTCACTGATATGTATGATAAACACCCTTTTTTGTAATCTCGATTTATTTTGTAGTTTTTCTGAAAAAAAGTCCCCAAAGAGCCGATTTTTTCGGCCTCTAGAGTGGCCCTTCAGTTCGGAAGCGTTCTCTCGATGAACACAGTGTACATTTTCCCTTTGGACGTCACTTTTTGGGCCACCCTATATAGATGTATGTATGTATGTATGTATGTGTATGTGTGTGTGTATATATATATATATATATATATATATGACATGGACTATGTAGTATATGTTTATGCCAGTGCAAGTGCGTTCGGGTACGATTTGCGAGAGACAAGCCAAAGAGCATACCAATCCTATGTAAAGGTATAGTGGAGTGAGTTACGCTGCTTCGCGTCTCGCCAGTCCGCATATACGCCTGCATATGTATATATATATATATATATATATATATATATATATATATATATATATATATATATATATATCGATGCAACAGAGGACGTATATCGAAGACCCTGGCAATCCATAAGCCGCCCAGCACGGACCCGGACATACAAATACCCATTCGCAAACACACCTACACGCCTTCCGTCATCTCGTCGCTCTCGTTCCCTAGAAATAATTAGATTTTCCATCATCGGGAAAATTACCGCGAAGCCAATTACACCGTAGGACGCGTACACGCATTGAAGTTACAGCTATATATACAGGGTGTCCTGTTATGAATGGAAAATCCTGCCACCGTCGATAGGTCAGATCATGTCCTACCATACGCTGGAATTTCAGTTTAGTAAAAGTCCCACGGTTTTCGAGATTTTGGGCTTCGTGTTATTTTTTGGAAAGTATCATCTGCTTCTGGTTTTTCGCATGCCATTTCTACAAATGATATGAATCGACAATAACTGAGGAACTTTTTTAAGTAATTGATGATAAGATCTTTTATCATGACGTTTCTTTAAGGTGGCTCCTCAGGGTCTCTGTGGGGCAGGACGAGAGGAACGCATATGCTTACACACGCGCGCCTGTAACGGCTGCCAACCCCCAATAGACAAATCTTCGGTTACGTAAAATAAGTATAAATTTCAGCTAATAAATATGTGGAATGCACATAACTGACTGTTTAGAAATATTGTTAATATTTTTTGTTTATTTACATCGTGAGTAAGTTATTAACCAAGTTGAAGTGTGGCAAACGCGCAATTTAGTGTTCAGTAGCTGGTATCACTGAGCTCAGATACGAACGCCACATCGTGAGCGCGTAGCTGTCAAACATCCTTCGCGAGTTCCGTTTCATTGGTTCGGCAAAAATGATAAGATGGAAGGGAAAAATGCAAAGCGAAAAACAGTACAATCGACGGTTGGAGCAAGTACAACCTGGAAAGCGGCGAAAAAAAGTCGTTGAGCCGGAAAATGAATGCGCAGTCGAGGGACGACGCGCAATTGATTTGGAGGTTATGTCGAAACACATGCACTGCAGCTTCTGTAAAGAATGATTCGAAATATTTGAATACTCTTTGTGAAAGCGCGGTAAGAAATTTATAGCAAGGAAGCAATAGTTTGTGCGTTTCAAATTTTGGCGCCTATTCAAAATGGCCGACTTGACAGCAGCGTTGCCACGTGCCGTAGGGCGCTTCATCGTTTTACGCGAATCAGCTGAAATTTCCGGTTTTATTTCACGAATATCTCGATAACGAGGCAGACAAAACGCTGTACTCTTTGTTGAAATTATTCATAAAAATCTCAAGAATTTTTTCCGTTTATTTCCATTCAATTCTTACTATTTTTATTGTGTTGCGACGTATTGGAGTTCTCATGAAGCTTTTGCTATGTCGCCCGGGTACAAGAGCCTAACTTCAATAATTGATTACTCAACAATCACGCAGACGAAGAACTTAAAATTTTACACGGAGTCGTAACACCTGTTTGCAAATATCGTCAATAAATTTCAGCAAATTCTCATTATTTCGCGAGAGCTGAGCAACCTCCTTAACATTTAAGGTTAAAAAGAAGACTTTTCTAGATAAAATAAATAACCAAGAGTATTTTTAAAAAACCGGGTAAGGAAAGTTATCATTTGTAGAAATGGCATACGAAAAACCAAAAGCAGATGATTTTTATCTCGAAAACCGTGGGACTAACTAAACTGAAATTCCAGCATATAGTAGGACATGATCTGACCTATCGACAGTTGCAGGATTATCCATTCACAACAGGACACCCTGTATGTATGTGTAGGTACTGAAAATTCCATGCCAATTTGGATCCCATTTTTCCGCTAGAACGGAGAAATAACGTGACGTTTGTTATTTCCGCGATGGAACGAACCTTGATATTCCGATTGTGAAGATAAAATAAAGAGCCCGATGGCGTAACCAATTATTTACAGGCGAGTCTGATAGCAAAGCACGGGGAAAATTAAGGTGGTGCTTTTTTTAAATTAGGAATGTTTCACTTTTATAGTCTTGCAGACGCGAATGATTGAAATTGATCGGCCTGCGCCGGGGTTAAATTTAGAAGAACTTATCTGTGCTTATGTCACATATTATTTATTGGTACATTGATTATAATTATTATTTTCAATTATACTAAAAACTAGCATTGAATTTATAGATTAGCGTTGTTATTGTTATTATCCGATTTTACTGCTCACACACGCGTTCTTATTATTGTTGTTATTGTTGTTTTTTTAAATGTGATGTCAGGCTTTCTTATTATTATCATTATTATTATAATTGCGGCAATAACATTTACAATATTGTCGTATCATTGTCAATTGCATCAACATCATTATTAATATTAAGTACCAGCATTATGAAATTTGTAAACTTCATTCAACTTATCTTTTCATCTTTTACTTATGTATATTCGAGTATTACACTAATTTGTATCTGTAAATGTGTTGTCATTATTATTATCGTGACAATAACGTTTACAATAATGTCGTATCGTTGTCATTAATATCACCATCGTTATTATTATTACGTGCCTTCGTTATTAAACTTATAGAGTCATTATAATGTTTTATGTTCTCATTTATGTATAGATTAGTATTACACGTATTTAAATTTGTAAATGTATTGTTATTATTGCGACAATCGCGTTTGTTGTATCATTACCAGTGTTATGAAAATCGTTATTATTATTTAACGTTATTATTAAATTCGTAACGTTATTATTCGTTTTCATTCTCTTGTTTATGTGTAGAGGGTGTCCGTCTTATCTCTGCCACCCGAAATGACTCGGTAATTATTGTCGTCACAAAAAAATGTTCCAGACAAAAGTTGTACGGTGTGAAGGAGGCCATCAAATGCGACCAATTTTTTTTTACTTCGGTGGAGGCGCTGACGCACACTAAAGGTCACCTCCACTTTTCTAAATGGAATGGTGCATTTTTTGCAACCATCTTGTGGAGCTCCTCAAGCCGCATAAAAAACATTCGGCCGTCAAAGTCGTTCAAGGCCATTCAAGGTATCGATGATACAAATCCAAATATCTCGAATCACTACCAAATATTTGGTAGTGATCCGACACATTTAGATTTGTATTCCATTTTAATAGGTGACCTTGAATAACCTTGAACGACTTTGACGTCCAATGTTTTTTATGCGGCTTGAAGTGATCCACAAGATGGTTGAAAAAAAATGTACCATTCCATTTAAAAAGGCGGAGGTGGCCTTCACTGTGCGTCAGCACCTCCACCGAAAAAAAATGGGTCGCACTTGATGACCCTCTTCACACCGTACAACTTTTGTCTGGAACATTTTTTTGTGACGACGACAATCGCCGAGTTATTCCGGATGGCAGAGATAAGAGGGACACCCTGTATATTGGTATTACACCATCGAAAATTTACAATTTATTATTTTTATTGTTATTATTATTATTTCGACAATACCATTTTCAATATTGTGGTATCATTATCATTATTATTATTGTGTACCCATATTATTAAATTACGAAGTTATTCTTTTTTTAATGTTTTTATTTATGTATACAATAAGATTACACCAATTTAAATCTGCAAATGTATTTTTATTATTCTTATTATCATGACTTCTGTCATTGTTGTTTTTGTTGGTACTATTCGAGCAAAAATATTTACGACATTGTTATAATAAATATCATCAATGTTGTGCTCGGTGTCGTTGTTTTGATAGAAATCTGAATTCTTCGTGGCATGGATTTTGTTACGGTAGTGGATATTAACGAGACGTAATTCATCCGCGCAAGTATTCATCTGGGTGATGAACAACCGCGGTGTACGTATCAAAATATAATGAGATAGCAACAAAGCGAGAGATTTTCAGTCTCTCTCTCTCTCTCTCTCTCTCTCTCTCTCTCTCTGGCTCTTCGTATTTGCGTCGTAAATTCCGGCTCCCACGTAGATAGAAGAAACCATTGGAAAATGAAGGCTTTGAAAGTAGCAATTAGTAGATCCTTGGCAATTTGACGCTAAGCGAAGAATTTAATAACATGCCATTGATAATTGATGCGCAATTAATTATAAAATTAATTCTGCCTCGACGGTGACGTCCAATTAATTCTAAGCTGTCCGACGTCGCATGATGAACAAAGTGGCCAAATATACTCTCGAGTTGGAGTGTCATTAATAAAAAAAAGCCGCTTACTCAGACGCGCGTTTAGCGCGTGCCTCCATTATGGGAGATGACAAAGGCGCGTGTTGTCTCGAACCCTTTTCGATGCGAAAAGCTCCCGGGGGTGAATAGCGTATCGGTAACGATTGCAAGATGACGTGGTAAAGGGCCGAAGGATTATTCACTCTCTCCCTCGCTCGCCACATCAGCTAATTATCGTCGTCATCTTGCGGAGACCATAAAGAGCTACGAGTGAAGGTACTTTGCGGTCTTATGCACGTTACGTGCAATCCCATACATGCATACAAGGTTACGTTGCAACTCCGCAAGGCAACGTTGAAAACGTTTGCACCGAAGGAAACTTGGCTGAGTCTCCGAAGCTTGCTTCAGTTGCCTCGATGAAGGAAAACCACAATTTTGTGGCTCGCCTTTCAAACCTCAAGCCTCGATCGCTCCGCACCCAAGGGACTCCAACAGCCGACCAGAAGCAACGTCCCAATCCGTTTTTTTTTGGATGCACGTCCGACCTGTCCAGTTTTGAAGTCTAGTGATGAATGCTGATGAGCTGATGATGAATCTGGGGTTAATCAATGATCTTGACGTTTGCATCGATGGAACCCAACGAACATTCTTTTTTACATTTTATTACCTCCTTTTCATTATTTAAAAAAATGTATTTTTCCTTGTATATTGTAATTAAAGATCTCTAAATAAGGAAATTGATTTTTTTTAGGGATTTTCAAAGCTGAGATCAGCCAAAAGAAATTTAAGCAAACAAAAATAAAATAAAAATCGAGTCGAGGCAAAAGCATGACGTTAAACTAGCCAACGCTGAACAGGAACAATGTTCTCTTCATTTTTTACAATTATCACCCAAAAACTCTTTTTCGCAATTTGAGGTCGTAGATCTCTAACAAGGATATGTAAAAGTGGTGGAGTGATTTTTATAGTCTGAATCGACTGGACCATTTCGAGAAATCTAAGAGAGTCAACTTTCGTTGCTTTCCAACAATGAATGCATCATGCAAAAATGGATTTGCTTTTCTTTATATTTGAATAAGTAACAGAGATTTTAGTGTGTTCCTTTGCATTTCCTTGCATGCGAAGATTGGCTTGACAACCGGAAGTCGTCAATGAAAACCGGAAGACCACTATGGCTACAAACAGTCCTTCATAACAAACCGAAGTCTTCAATGATAACCGGAAGATCGTTATGACAACCGGAAGTCCTCGATGATAACCGGAAGTGTTCTATGACAACCGGAAGTCGTCAATGAAAACCGGAAGACCACTATGGCTATCGAAAGTCCTCCATGACAATCGGAAGTCCTCAATGACAACCGAAAGTCCTCCATGACAACCGGAAGTCCTCAATGATAACCGGAAGTCGTCCATGACAACCGGAAGTCCTCAACGATAACCGGAAAACCATCATGACTACCGGAAGTCTTCCATGACAACCGGAGTTCCTCAATGATAACCGGAATACCTCCATGGCTACCGGAAGTCCTCCATGACAACCGCAAGTCTTCAATGATAGCCGGAAGTCCTTTATGCCTGACCCACTCCAGCGTAAATATAATGCAAGCTTCCCGTTTCAATTGAATGTCTACCGGTATGACGGATGGAAACACAAACAATTTGCTCGCTGCCGTGCATGCTCACTCTCTTCAGCAATTCGCTTTTTCATACGGGTAGAAGCTCAGAGAAAATGTGTAAAATGTTGTGAAATTCTTCCGCACGGAGAATAACGGAAAATAGCCGAAAGCCCTTCATACCCTTTCCGAGGGTTTTCGCATGGTGATTCCCGTACTTCGAGCGAGGCCTCGACACAATAACTCAATTTCAACCCTATTGACAATGCGGTAACTAGATACTTGTCCATTAGCCTCGCTCGCTGCCAGCGGCGCACTCTCCTCTCCCAACTTCCGGTTCGTTGTCGGTTGCCGCTTTTTTTGCCCAGTACCGCTAGTGCAAACAGGCCAATTTACCGAGCAAAATTATTTTACGAAGAATGAGTTAGGTGAATTGTTTTGCTTCTTTTTTTTTCTTTTGGTTACGAAGTAACCGTCGAAATGAAGTAATTGAGAAGTAGAAAATTAAATAATTTGGAGTAAAAAATGATGTCGAAAAAAATAAAATTAAGAGTAAAAAAATAAAATAATCGTGAATTAAAAATTTAATGATAGCAAATGAGAAAATTAAATAATTAAGAATAAGAAAATCAAATAATCCATAACAAAAATATCTTATAATGAAATATTCATAAATATATCAAAACCGATTAATTGAATAAAAATTAAGTAGTTTATTTTGTGGCTGTCTTTTAGACAGATTTCTGTCTTTTATTAAGAGTAAAAAAATAAAATAATCGTGAATAAAAAATTTAATGATAGCAAATAAGAAAATTAAATAATTAAGAATAAGAAAATCAAATAATCCATAACAAAAATATCTTATAATGAAATATTCATAAATATATGAAAACCGATTAATTGAATAAAAATTGAGTAGTTTATTTTGTGGCTGCCTTTTGGCCAACTTTTTTTGCCTTCGAGTATTCGAGTACTGGTTTGAAATTCGATGCACGTCAATATTTTCCCTCGTGTCGAACAAAATTTGCCCACTGGCTGATAGCGAGGCAGAAAAAAAATGCCGAATGGCTGATAGCGAGCCAGAAAAGAACTTTTTTTTTCTGGCTCGCTATTCCTTGGTGCAAATTGTTTTTCACCGTGTGTGTGTATACGATAAAAACTGGTAAATTATTTACGGCCGTGTGCTTTGGCACGCGCGTTTCCGATACGTGCTGCCAGTGTACACGACGTTTAATATTCCCTGTGGGTGAAACGCGAAAGAGGACAAATTGAGGGCTGAATTTGAGCTGCAATTGAATTACGACAAAATCCATTAGGACGTTGTCGGCTCGCGATTCTTCGACTATATATGTATCAGGTGAGTCACGAGAAATTAGGCACTTGAAAACACCGATAAATATTGTTTTTAAATAAAAAGAAAAGTCCCAAAGAAGATTTCGAAGGCTTGTCGAGACCTACATTTTGGTTAGGTCAGGTTTTTTTTCAAGTCGAGCTGTTAAATTGAATTGAAGGTCAACACTTTTTTCCATGCGCGTTTTTACATTTTAAACCCCTCGCCCACCACTTTTTGAAAATAAAAATCAATGACCTATACTGTCGTAGGGGTAAGCTTGGCGTATCAAAAAATTAACCCTTCAATGCATGACTTTTCATTTTGGCTATAAAAAATTATATGCGATGTAGAAGTGCTCAAAAATCAAAAGAAAAAAGTTTTAAAAATTCGAATGACAGTTTTGGTGAATTCAAAAAAATCATGAAATACTTTTATCATTTCTTAAACAAAGAAAAAAGAGACTAATTTGTTAGAAGAGTTTCTGATTCCACCCAAAATCTACAGGTTGATAGCAAAGAAATATACTTGCCTATAATAATTATATTTTTCTGATATAATTTAGCTGAATATTTCTGTAACATTCACGGATGGAAAGTTGAATTTTCACTCATTCAAAAAGTATCCATGAGCATCGTTGCATCGTTGAAATTCAACGAAAATTAATATTTTCAAATTCCTTTCATTTCTCGTGCCAGCTTTTGCCTAAAAAAATCCTGAACCATTCTGTAAGATATTTAGCGATCTATAATGGGAATCTCCAAAAAAAAGTTCATAATAATACAAATGAGTAAATAAAAAATACCTTTCGTTACATACTAACGCTGCAAACTTGAACACCATAAGTATCCTCCGGTTTTTAGGTTACGTCCATATGGTGCTAAGAGAAGCCCAACCAGAGGGCTCCACTTTCGTGAAAAAAGTGATGTCAACAAATCGCCAATTTGTGGGTATCAATTGTATTTTCCGTTTTACACAAAAAACGATGTTTAAGGGGGGAGGTTTAAGCGAGGATACAATTTACTGTGATTCATGATTTTTTTTTAAACTAAAGATTTCTTCACCATTTTCTAGACTTTCGGTGTCTTTTATTACAACCTTCGGCGGCTGCGTGGTTTTTTTTTAACCTTTAAAAATTTTGGCGGTATGGCACGGTCTTCTACACCGCCTATCTATTCATATTTTTGAAATGTACCCAAAATTGGCATGACGCATAGGAAAAAAACTAATCGACCGGTTATAAACACGGTTATAAACGTTCTGTCCAATTTTTAGATCGAAATTCGAATTATTTCGGTAGCTACAGCCTTCCTTAGCAAAAGTTAAACCTTTCTTAGAACTTTAAACGCGTTTTTCACGGAATGGTGTTGTTCAAAACGGTGCCCAGTCTCAAAGAAAGAGTTTTCAAGCTATACGTTTGAAATTTTAACAGAAACTTCTTCACGTCATTCCTTATGTTGCTATGGAAGCTTTTTTTTAATCGTCCTATTTTTTGACGAAAAACTGTCGAAAACAGGCTAAATTTGATATTTTTTGTTCATTCCATTTTTCCATCGCCATTTTTTCGAATTTCCCAAAAAAAACAACCTCCATAGGAACATAGCGGCTTTCCTACAGATTAATAATCATTTTGAAATTTATGTTTCAGATAAAATTTGCGTCCGCAATCCTGGCCACCATGGGACACCTTTTTTTTCACGCAATTTTCCGCAAATAAAAACAATGTTAAACAATAAATAAAGAAATGTTTAAAAAATCATTTTCTCTTTATCGGTGCATCACTTCGTAAAAAAAAACTAGACAGATTAGCTTATCCTATCCGACTAAAAAAAAAGTGATGATTCCTTCAGAATTTATGCAACAGAAATTAGCTCAAGATGGTATTCCCAGAGGGAAATCATTCTTTCCTCCTAAAAATGTTTAAAATGTTTGCCATTGAACGGATTACATTTCCGTTTATTAATTTTCCAATAATAGCAACCCTTTGGAACTTCTTGTTTTCGAGTGTCAAATTAAAACTGACACACCCTGTATACGGAATGACAGGTGTGCGTGTGTGTGTATATAGGCGAAACAAAGTATACATAGATATATAGGGCCATTTTAGGTACGTCACAACCTGTTGAGCGATTCAGGCGTCCCGCTGTTACCCCTGTCTCGTTTCTCTTCGGTCAGCCGTAGTATAATAGGAAAACACATAAAAGCTTTTTGAGCCTTTTCAACCGAGTTCTATTAACCCTCGTGCGTGCAAGCCCGAGGCGGCAAAGTTGCAAAATCAACTGTTGTACGAGACCATTGTACGCGATCGTAAATTCCCCGAGTGTTAATGCAATTTCGACGACGGAAGACGCACGACGTTGACTACTTCGCTTCACCTACGACATTTCCCCTTTTACTTTAACAGGATGTACATATCGCGGTGCTTCACGCCTGTGAGGCTCTCCGGGCTCTGGTCCATAGAGCTCTACAACGCAGAACACGAGATAAAAATGCTACCATTGAAAAAAAAAAAATCAAAATTTTTTTGAAAAAATAAATAAATAAAATGTGGGAAAAAATATTGAAAAAATGTTGGAAATAAAGAATATTGATAAAATTTTGGAAAATAAAATATTGAACATTTTTTGGAAAAAAAATATCGCAAAAATTTTGCAAAAAAATATTGAAAAAGATCGTGAAGGGTTGGTCAGATTTTCTAATGCTTGTCTCTGACGTTTTGATATATTTGGTATGAGGTTCGATCTCTCTTTTGCGAGGTTTTATGAGCTGTCGAGTGGGGATTTAAAAAAATTACGAACTTTTCGTGTGGTATTAAGGAGGGAGATCCCTTTATTACGTGACGAAGAGCTTATGTCCAGAAAATGAATTCCACAAGAAAACCAAAGGGCTTGATGGCCCCGGAATCCCAGATTAATCGATAGGTTGCGAGGTCGATCTCTCCGATTTCGATGAAATTTGGCATGCTTGTAGAATGGGTAAAAATAGGCGACACGTGTTTTTTTATATCTGCGGAATCTGATTTTTAAGGGGTGAAACGCACCCTCGAAAATGGGGGTGTATTTCGTTTTTCCTCGATAACGTTATCGTTCTCATCTCCAATGTATAGTACACGGAAAAAATAAACATTGTTGCAACTCGAAATTTTTTCATATCTCGTACCGTTCAAACGTTACCGACAAAAAAACGAAAAACACCCCAATTTTCGTGGGTGCGTTTCAGCCCTTAAAAATCCGAGTTCCGCAGACGTAAAAAAATACGTGACGCCTATTTTTAGCCATTCTAAAAGCATGCCAAATTTCATCGAAATCGGAGAGATCGACCTCGCTACATTTCCTTGTCAGCCATAAAATTGGCGAATCTTTAAACGTGTTTTCCTGAAAACCACTTTTTCGTAAACCTCGTACGAAATAACTCAATAACTATTCGATCGAGCATTTTGAAAGTTTGTAAACGTTTAGGTAATATAACTACCGTCTATGTGAATCTAAAGTTCCTCAATACTATAGTAAAAATGTCATGAAAAAATAGAACATTTTTTTTCAAAAACGTACGATTTTTCGGATTTTCACTTTACTTTGGATTTTTTAGGTTTACATAGAGGGTGTGGATCTTAGAAATCTAAAACTCCTTGGCTCTAATGTTTCAGATCAATGCAACAGACGCTACGTAGTACGCCGTGGAACAACTCAGTCAGTAACCGTCTCTGAAGCAAATGTACAGTTGCCAGTTTTGAATATCGAAAAGAAAAAAAAGTACCGTTTAATTACGTGGAATAAATAGTTGCGACAGAAATATTCCGGAAAATTCGCTTATTTCGACTGCCCAAAGAGATCTCCACCCCCTTAAGGGTTGTATAATAAGATTATAATAGAAAACGAGAAAACGTGGCTTTCTTTGATAGTATAGAAAAACACATAAGTACTCATAACCACAAGACCAGGTAGAAAAACGTTAAAAATTGAATCAGATGCGAAAAGGCAGTTTTTAACCAACTTTGAGGTGTTTAGAGCCCGATTTTATTACAAATATTTCCGGAGCCAATAAGAGTGTGATTGAAAAACACGAACAAAATTGACCTAGTGTGGACAAGTCCGGTTTCGTTCGCCTGCTTCCCATATATAAATCGAAGACATGATACCAAAGTATTTCAACAAATCCTAAAAAATCTAAATGTCCAGGTTCGTGTATAAATATCCCTCATCCTCTAAAAAACTGTCATTGCACAGAAATATCGTATTTCAAGATTGGCTACATATTATTTATAACCCTCAAAAAGGTTAATAAATTTGCCAAAAAATTAAATCATTGCAGGCTGATTTAGAGCAATGTAGACATCACAGTGGCTTCACCAATGTAGAAAAAAATGCGTCTTTCTCAAAACAGCTTTTTTGTGTTATGACAGTTTTCTAATGGACAAGCGATATGTCAAATTTCAAAAAAAATATAGATATAGTCTCAGCATCGCATTCTAACTCTACCATTTTAATTAAAGCCTGAAAAAAGCACAGACAGGCACTACAATTTCATGACAATGGTATGCTAACAACAATAGCATCGATATTAATAATGACAGTGATAATAACGACAGCGATAATAATGACAGTGGTAATAATGACAGTGATAATAATGAGAGTGATAATAATGACAATGATAATAATGGCAGTGATAATAATGGCAGTGATAATAATGACAGTGGTAATAATGACAGTGATAATAATGAGAGTGATAATAATGACAATTATAATAATGGCAGTGATAATAATGGCAGTGATAATAATGACAGTGATAATAATGACAGTGATAATAATGGCAGTGATAATAATGACAGTGATAATAATGACAATGATACCAATGACAGTGATAATAATGGCAGTGATAATAATGAGAGTGATAATAATGACAGTGATAATAATGGCAATGATAATAATGACAGTGATAATAATGGCAGTGATAATAATGACAGTGATAATAATGACAGTGATAATAATGGCAGTGATAATAATGGCAGTGATAATAATGGCAGTGATAATAATTACAGTGATAATAATGACAGACTATACCAATGACAGTCATAATAATGGCAGTGGTGATAATGACAGTGATAATAATGGCAGTGGTATTAATGACAGTAATAATAATGGCAGTGATAATAATGGCAGTGGTAATAATGACAGTGGTAATAATGACAGTGGTAATAATGACAGTGATAATAATGACAGTGATAATAATGACTATCGCCGGGTCTCTTCGGGTTGGACTTCCCTGTACGTAGTTTACTCTTGGTGTAGAACTACTGTGTCTGTAGTCAGACCATGTCCCACGTCATTTAAATTTTGTATGACCTGCCAGTTAAGCTCTCTCGCCTTTACCGCTTAACCTGTTGAACTTTTAGCGCTTTTTTGTTACAATTGCACGGGTGGAGGCGATTTTATCGTGACTGCTCGTTTCCATTCGCTCGAGTGAAGACACCTCGCAGCTGGTCGAGACATTGAGCTTTCTCTTTTTCCCTTGGCTTGGGAAATTTCGATTAAACGCGTTGGCACACCATTTTCCCTCTGTACTTCCCTTTTCGCGTAATTTTAATTTCAGAATAAAAGTGAGCGAGTGATCAAATCCTGGCAATGCAAATTGGAGATTTGCCGGAAAGAAACAATCGCGAGGGCGCATATTGGACAGAAAATAAATGAAAGTTTCTTGGTATCATTAATTGAAGAAAAAATCTTTCTCCGAGCTTTCAATTTAGTTCGTTTGAGAATAAATCATTTCTCGAAATGTCTCGTGCCGGATTTACATATTTTTGAGGCTACGAGGCTTTTGTGGATTCCGAGCTTGCTGGTTCTCAATAATCCAACCTTTTAGTACTCTCACCTCGCGTCGTAGCCCGGAAAAAAGCTCGAGCTTTCGATGCTGTCGTTCCGTTCTAAGTTCTAACGGTACTGATTGACTTCCGGTCCAAAGTATGATCCACCCGGCCAGGCCTTCCCGGGAAGCTCGAACACGTGCTTCAGCCTCGGGATCGTTTTGTGGAAAAAGAGGAATAAGAGAGAGAGAGAGAGAGAGAGAGAGAGAGAGAGAGAGAGAGAGAGAGAGAAGGTAAAAGGAGGTGATTGAAAAGCTTTGTCCCCGCGATCCGGAAGTGTGCGGGAAAGCGTATAGGGTCGATGATTTCTGTGGAGCTCATGAAAAAGAGGGAGAGAGAGCAAGTCAGAGCCAAAGAAGGATAGAGACAAAGAGAGAGAAATAATATTTATAAAATTGTTAAAAACCGGGAACTATAAAAATATATAATTCATTAGTGTAAACATTCAACATTTTAAAAAAATACACACACACACACACACACACACACACACACACACACATATGTGTGTGTGTTTTTAGTTTCGCCAGGATTCTAACAATTGTATGAATATTATCCCCCTCTTCATTCATCTATCCCTCTTTCTCTCCTTTCCTTTCAGTAGCTACACGATAATATAATAATAATAATAATAATAATAATAATAATAATAATAATAATAATCGCCGTTATTCCGTTTCTTTTTATGTCATTAGATTTAAGCTCTTTTGTTTATGTTTTTACGTAATTTATATTCTTTATTGCCTATTATGTAACAAAATAAACAAAACGGCATAATTCTAATGACAATGAAAATAACGTTTTTTTTTATTGTCATCCGATTTATGCTATTTTATTTATTTTGTTACATAATAGGCAACAAAAAAATATAAAATAAAATATGAAAATATAAAATAAATAAATACAAAAAATAAAAATTGCCTCAGGATACCAACCAATATATAATACCTTGTTGGTATCCTGAGGCAATTAAAAAATATAAATTATGTAACAAAATAAATAAAATAGCGTAAATCTAATGACAATAAAAATAACAAAATACTGATGGAAATTAATACAACCGGAAAATACAAAAATAACAGCACGAACAAGTGACAAAAAAAGATAAAGAGATTCGAAAAGTCTCAGCATAATAATAATAAGGATAACAAAATAATTAGCGCGATCAATGTAACATTTGTTTTCAATGAAAATCACAGTAACATATTATTAGAGACAGAGATGAGAATAAAATGATATTTATTATATCTTGTTGGTACCCCGAGGCATTGAAAAAAATATAAAATACGTCGCAAAATAAACAAAACAGTATAATGAAAATGAAAGTAACAAAATAATAATGGCCTTAAACGCAAAAAAAAGAATTGAATAATACCAAAATAACCGTAGTAACAAGTTACAAAACAAAGAAATAAATTCAAAAAGTCTGAACATAATAATAATAATAACGATAACAAACTATTTATGGTGATCAACGTAACTTTTTTCAAGAAGATAACAATGACAAATTATAAGACTCAGAGTGGGAGACAGGTCGATATTCATAAAACTGTGAAAAACCTGGCAAAAAAACACTGTAGTGTGTCAATAGCAACGAACGCTTTGCTAAAAATAATTGTTTTGTCTATAACGGAGGCGAATTCACATTTTCTTTCTATTCGCTCCGTTGAACTGTACATGTACCTTTCGAGTATTTGATTATAACCTACTTTTTCTCTCGATCGTTCGCGCCAATAATTAATTGGCCGAAGGAGGTGAGTGTATCGAGAAAGATCCGAGCACTGCACGGGAGTGAGTGATCGAACAGAAAATCGCTAACGACACTCAATCGTAAACGTCTTGAGATGTTCATGGCTGAGCGGTCGAATGAGAAATCTCTCTCTCTCTCTCTCTCTCTCTCTCTCTCTCTCTCTCTCTCTCTCTCTCTCTCTATACCTGAAAAAAAAATTCAGCCCTCCCGTTCCTCCTTCAAATCGGATCGATCGGAGCAAACACCCCCCCCCCCCCCCCCCCCCCCGGTGTTGGTTGCTTCCCTCGGGAGATAAGCCATTCCCAGGCTCGCTCCCGATTCCACCCTAAACGATTCTTCCATCTTTTTTTTAGTCCTGTACACACATACACGGACACATTTTTCGGCGAGGCAGTCAATCACCGATCGCTTTCGGCCCGTCCTATTGTGAGAAGGTCTGTTCGATTTCCGCGCAAGCCCGGGAATTCGAGGAATTCCCTTTTGCACTGTCAATCGATCAGCCATCTTTTTCGGCTTATCTTCTTTTCACGAGAATGTAGGTATAGGGTTTATTTTTTAAATTTGATATGTCGCTATGTAGACCGAAGGTAGTGAGGATCGGGGGGGGGGGAGGGGCACGTCCAGCGATTTTGTCAAGCCGGCGGGGCCAACACTCGGATGGGTGACCGTTCGAGCTTGCGCGTCGAATACCGAGCGGGATCGTTAAAGCCCTAAAGAGCGTACGAAGGAACGTGAGATAAAAAAAGAGGCATGATTAATAATGCTCCATTGCCGCGGATCTCAATAATTGTAAATAATTGTAAAATGGCTTCGGGAAGCGAGTTTACTGTTGTAATGTTTATTTTTAGCATTGAAAATGCTTTTCAAACTGTATATGTTTGTTGAGGTAGGCTGAGTATAGGGGTCTGAGTTAGCTGGATGCCATACGAAACTAACGCTACCCCCTCTCCACTGCCACTGAGTGGGGGGAACTGCGAGTGCTGAATGCCTGTGATTGGTTGAGAAATGCCCTCTCCCCATCCAATTCTAATCTTGTTAAATTAAATATCATATTACAGCTTATATTACAAATATATTGCAAAAGTTATATAACAATTATTATACAAACAAACCCAAACAAACCAAAAACAAATCCAAACAAAACCAATTACGTACCTCAATGTATCAATATTTTTTTAAAAATAATAAAAACCTACTCACATTATTTACTTGTACCTGTTTTTTTATTACTCGAAATGCCTGATCACATTTTCAATGCCATGAAATAGTTGCACTTTGTGTAATATCTGTAGATTTTTTTCATGTAACGCGTTGGTGAAATATTTATTTGATTTAATTAGGATGTATTTTAAAACTGAATTATTTGTTTCATTGCCTCACAGCTTACCTTCATTCTATCTGATTGAAATGTATTGTTTTAAATGTGTGTGAAGCATTGATTCATGTAGACAATCCAAAAAATACGTATTTGATCTAAATACAGTATTGAATTAAACGGGTGAGAGGTATATTTAAAGACAAAAAATATTCTCATCTGCGTGCAGTAAGTGTGTCTTGAATTCTAGTAGATTGTTATTTCGAAATGAAAATTGTATTCGAATTACTAGTATTTCGATTTGTAGCCAGCAAATTTACCATATTTTCTCATATTGCGATACATATTCATTCTTGCTTGTTAAAGATCTTCAATCGTGAAAAATTCTTTTAAAAAATGCTATATTGCTTGGCTATCACTAGACGAGTAATTTCCACGTCTATCGGAATACTTGGCCGACGAGTGACACTGCGCAAAATTTGTGGTGCGTCGATACGTTTCGCGGACTGTCTTACATGCTCGCGCTCGGAGTACATATGGCTCGCGGGAGAAGCCTGGGGCGCTGCGCCACACTGCGGCCATAGAGCGTACTACAGCGTCTGTGAACTCGCTAATTAATTCGAATAAAAAATCCACATAGACCGGTTTGGTCTATACGACCAATTTTTTTTTTTTTTTTGGTAAATAATATCAAATGCCAAAATTGTTAGAAGCACATGCACTTTTTATTACTCAACAGTGCTTAATAAATCTTGATTTAAATAAATAAATATATTCGAAATAAATCTTTAAAAAAGTAGAATAAAAAAACCTTGATATCACGAGAGTCTCAGTTTAAGAAAATGAAATATCAACTTAACGGATTTAGCTGATTTCTATAAATATTTCTCATCAGTGCATTCATGGTTTCTTCTCATCAGTATTAAATAGATATTGATTTGAATATGTAAATATATTCGAAATAAATCTGCGAAAAAGTAGAATAAAAAGTCTTCAATATTACGAAAATTTTAGTTATTAAAAATAAAATATCAACTAAACGAATTTAGTTGATTTAAATAAATCTTTCTTATCATTGCATATTATCATATCGTATCAGGTTTATTCTCGAACAGCAGCCACGGCTCCGTGCCTCGAAATTTGAACTCGAGACGTATCGATGACGCAAGAACATATTTGCGCATACACGTCGAGGAACCGGATCCGTTAAATCGTGTCACGGTCCAGGGAAACTGAATGTTCCGCATCCGTGAGCGTTCCCGTGCCCCATGCGCGGATAATCTCTGTACCGTTCCCAATAAACAAATATGGTCCAGCGCAATGAAAATTAGACCCTATATTTCAGCCAGTCGTCCAATACGTAAAACTTTTTTTTTCACTCGTCGCTTTGACCAAAGTCTCTCCTGTATTTTTTCCCTCACTTTATCGAGGCAATTCAGCGGGAAATTTTACGAATGTTCATTCGATATTGCAAAATCGATAAACAAACCCTCGAGCTCGGCAAGGCTCCGGACACATTTGTATCGTCCGCAGTAGTATCAATTCATGTGCTCGCTATTTTATGAAATTCGTAGCTCATTGTTCCGGCTTTCGGTGCGCCAGATACGAGAACAATGCCTTTTGTTTCCGATAACGAAATTTGGCGGGAAAAAAAGTAATGACAGCTCGACAAGACTAACGGGAGTGATTAAACGTTCGCGAGTGCTCGACGAGTTGCGATACGATCGACGGGGATTTTACGCCCTTCGAAACGTCGACATGTCATACCGGATATTCGCGATTGGCGTGAGGTTCGTTGAAAGCAAATATCGGGATTCATCGTGATAAGGTGCTTTCTGGGAGACGAATTATTATGGCGAAAATATTTCGGTAATTCTATGCATAAGGGACTTTTCCGAAAAATGAGTGTGATTGGATTTGTTTAGGTTTGGGTTGGTTTAGTTTTAGGTTGGTTCAGGTTTTTTTGTTCGGATTCAGCTCAAACAAACCCAAACAACCTCATTTTTCGGAAAAGCCGCTTATCTAAAGAATAAACAATGTATTTGTTAAAAAATTGGTAATTTCTCGATGGCTCCGGGTCAAAATAAAAGAAGGGATCCGTGTTCTCGTTGCAGAGGAATATTTTCCCTCAAATTGCGTGTACGTAATGTTGTTTTCCCACCTTTTCGGGCAAGGATGAAGGCCTTAAGCCACTCTAGAAGCCGAAAAAAATTTCTGTTTGGGGATTTTTTGTTCAGAAAAACTACAAAATAAATCGAGATTACAAAAAGGGTGTTTATCATACATATCAGTGACTGTATACAATAATTTTTTTGAAGCGATTAATTTCAAAATGACTGCTGTGCAGGGTTTATCTCAAAACTGCATTTTTTAAGTTGGCCGGAAACATAACTCAGACAATTTTCAACCGATTCACTTCAAATGTTGAATATATCTTGAAAAATACATTGTCTATGCAAGTACGTAGGGTTTTTTTTATATTGCATAGTTCATTTGTTATTAACAATCATCTGACGATTTTTTCGACAAATTTTTGGAAAGTAAAAAATTTGCTTTAAAAGTCGTCAGATAATTGTTAATAACAAATGATCTATACAATATAAAAGAAAATCATACGTACTTCCATAGACAATGTATTTTTCAAGATATCTTCAACATTTTAGACAGGCAGACAGCAGAGTGACAGCAATAGCGTTTCGTTTTTCCCTTTGGGTACGGAACCCTAAAAATTAATTAACAAATGTAAAAAATTGTAAAGCGAAGAGAAATTGACAATAGTGAACGCGCCTCCGGCGAGCTCTGTGTCAGGCAACTGGCTCGGGCCAATACTCGGATGGGTGACCGCTCAGTTATGGCTCGCGAGTGCTGTAGCCCCATAGCAAGTGCGACGTTCGTTTCACCGAGTTTCCGATGGTGGAGGCAATTTACAACACAGGTTTTCCACAGTTTCCCTGTGCCCTCCTGTGCAAATGCGATGAGTGGGTGGGGGAACGAGGGGCTGGGGGCAACACCCCAGGGGGTCTCTGAGGAATGAGAAATCGCAGAGTGACGGGTGTGGGGTAAGTGTTGAAGGGATGGGGTTTCTGTGACCTTTAAGGGGTCTGTATAAGCTTGGGGTTCGAAAAAATACTTTTTTTGTATATCGTTTTTTAGCCTAGGTTCTTAACTTTAATTTGCATCGAAGACTTTTGAAAAATGCCTGAAATTGATTGAGTTATGACGATTTTTGTAGGGATCGCCCATTGCGGTATTGCGAACCGCCCCGCTGCGACTTAACTTTTTTTCTGTCGCTTTTTTAGTCGTAGCGCAAATTCTATTCGTCCGATTCACTTCAAATTCGGGCAGAACATAGCTTATAACGTTTTCCAACGTATGACTGAATTAGTTTTTAAATATGTTTATTTATTTGTTAATAATAAATTAGTAAAATTATGTTTACTCGTCGAAAATCGAACTTTTTTCTAAAATTTCAACATTTCGAAAAAATATCCGGTCATACGTAAGTTTCATAATTATATTATAATGACATTCTTTTATTTTTCATTTCAGATCACTCGAGTTGTCAGAACCCGCCCCCCCCCCCCCCCTCCACACTGATTGGCCATGCAGCAACGGCGGCACATTGTTTAAACAATAATAACCTCATTGCTTACCGATATTTTTCAATGAAAAAAAAACTCAAACTTGGCAAGACTATGTATTAATTGTGTATAAAATCCTGACCTCGTCGTCCCGACACTCACATCATTAAAAAATATTGAAAATCGACTTGTTTTTTGGACATACGTTTTTCAATGTTTTGCAAATCCACATTATACCTTTCTCCAAAATAAACTTGCCGGAACGAAATAATTCTGCGGAAATGATATAACGCGTCAATTTTACGGTCCAATTTTTGGACGATTGGCCATGCAGCAACGGCGGCTTTTTATTTAAATAACAATAACTTCAATGTTTATCGATATTTTTCAATGAAAAAAAAGCTCAAACTTGGCAAGAATATGTATTAATTGTGTGCAAAATTCCGACTGTGTTGTCGGAACACTCCCACCATAAAAAAAAATATTAAAAATCGATTTGTTTTTTGGACAAACGTTTTTCAATGTTTTGACAATGCACTTTAGACCTTTTTTCAACTTTACCGAAATAAACTTGTCGGAGCAATATAAATCTGCGGAAATGAAATAAGGCGTCAATTTCAAGGTACCATTTTTTTTCTCCTTTTCGTCGCTCACGATTGTCGGGAGGCATAATAGAGTGCAGTGTCAGTTGGCAAAGGCTTGAAAACTTACCTGAGTATCCGCGCGGTGGTGAGTCAACATCCAGCGAGAAACTCGCGCAGCCACCCTCGCTCATCAGTATGCCGGAATCGACAGACATCGATCAATCGAACACCTACACCGGACTCGCGCCACTGATCCCCTCCCACAACTTTTCGCCCTCTTCTACATGTGGTCACCCTCGTGGATATCGTCAGATTCTAAACACAATAAAACACCAAATGAGAAAAATTGAAAAATCGAAAAATTCTCCATACCGAAAATCAATGACCTCCATGATTGAAATAATTTCATCCCCAAGTAGAATTTTCAAAATGTATGCACTAAAAAAAACAACGATCAGCCTAAACTAATGAGAAAAATTGAAAAATTTCTGCACACCAAAAATCGATCACCTGCATAATTAAAATAATTTCACTCCCAAATAGAATTTTCAAAATGTATGCACTAAAAAAAATACTTTTTTCGATTTCGGATTTGCCGGTAGGGACAAAATTTAACATCGTTTTTCATCCACGTGCCTGTGATAAAGTTTATAGTCGAAGAGAAAAAAAATGAATAAACTGTACTATAATTTTTTTCGAAGTTCCGAGTGCACTCTGAGAAATTTAAATGAAACATTTTTTAAATAGCAGGGGGTACAAAATAGTATGGGAAAAACTTCCAGTTATGCCTAACGGAATTTCTATCTCGATAAACCGATCTAACCCCAGTAATCGATCCGTAAAAGACAAAAAGAAAAGACGAGAGTGGTTGATACCATTTTTCTCATCGTAAAAGAAAAAAAAAGGAGAAGCACATTCACGTGTCAGGGCCAGAATCCGTCGACGAAGAGGACAAGATTATCGAGTAGATTTTTCCATCACAGGGGTAGTTTCACCCTTCATCGTCCTATATAGATATCCGGGATAGCCGGACGCTTCGTAGTGGGTGATAAAATCTCTCAGAATGATCTTTTTTATCTCCCATGGACAAGAATTTGTTCGAAGAATCTTCACGTATATATCGCGCGTGAACATCGGTCTATCCCTTTCAATAGATACTATCGCCACATTCCATAAATTCCAGCCCCTTATCTCAGAACAACGTGTGAAAATGCCAAAAGTACGTGCTTTTTTTTACCACGATACCATTTTTCGTTTCTTTTTTTTTACAACGAAAAATTAGCAAAAATCGATGGAAAAATTATGTACGCGAAAACGAATCCTTGTCAATTATTATATATTTCTCGAAAAGTTAAAATCATTTTATTGGAAGCTGATTTTTTTAATTACGATTTTTGCTGAATTTATTCAAAGGTAATTCAGACATTCAGGAAATTTCCGGCCCAAAAAACGTTCTCAATTTGTATGAATGTTTTTTTATCATCATGTTGAAATTGTAATGAAACTTGACACTTCATTATTTCAACGAAATTTCATTTGGATTGGATTTTAAAAATAACGAATTGGTGATCGTGATTTGATGGAAAGTGATTTTTACTCAAAATTACGATTCTGATAATAATTCTATGATTTTCTGGTATCTGAATCGTATGAAACTTGAAATTCTATTCAATTCCAATTAAATTTCGAATTTTCTACGACTCAGATGTCAAAGAATCATTGAATTATTATCAGAATAATCATTTTCCTCAAAAATCAATTACATAAAATCGCGATCGCCAGTTTCTTTTTCTTTTAAATGCCGAAAACAAAAACTTTCCATATAATGAAACATGCATGTGGGTCAGCGGAGAACTTTACGAATGCGAGAGCAGAGCTATAAAATTCTCGACGGAAGTAAACTAATTCGAGCCAAACGAGGATAGTACAAAGGAGCCGCGGGGCTTTTTGTCCGCTCGTTTATCCAGCCTCGATATTATTCCACATCGGAAACCTCTAAAGAGCGATTTTCACGTTTGGCGACCTTTGCATTTTGGCAGTTATAGGAGATGGACGATTTTCCATGAAAATAATGAAAAATCAGGAAAAAGACCATTTTTTCCATTATCGATATTAAATCGATAATATTGATAAAAAAGATTGAGATATTCGAGATAATTCATTCATGCACACACACACATAGCCATATATACAATTTTCTTCAAAAGTAAATATTAAAAAGTAACTTTATAAAAATTAGCGTCTTTTTATATATATTTTTGGTTAACATTACAATTAATTTCGGGGAAATAGCAACTTTTCTCCAAAAAATGAGTGTGTAAAGCCGTTAACTATAAAACTATTACTATTTTTAATTATTTAATTACATGCTTTTAGAGAAAATGAAATTGCCTACAAAAAGGTCCTATGACAATTTGTGATAAGTCTGATAGTTTCGCCGAAAGAGTTAAAAAATCTTGAAAGTTACGATAAATGCAACTTTGAGGTTAATAACTTTTGAAACAGTAGATTTATCAGAAAACTATAAGAGACCTTTTTTATAGAGCGTTCAATTCCCTACAAAAAATATGGATTCAGCATTGTTGTACGATTACCCGTTGACAAGTTATAAAATTCGAAAGCGGCAAGCAAAGTTTTCTTCGTGTTATTAGCATGGGAAATAGGAAATCTCGATGAGGAATCTTTAAATATTATTATTGAGGGCTCATATTTTAACAGGCGCATATGTTTACCTTACTGCAACTACTGAATAGGGGAATTAGAAGATAAAAAAACACTAGTCAACTTTTTTAATCACCCTAATATATATTGCGATGTTGAATAAGTTCTCGTTGTTTTTTCGTGAAAATTAATGCTTTATTTAAAAAAATAAAGCATCAATTTAACAAAGAATTCAATTACATTATTTACATTAAATTACATGAAATTACATAATAAAAAAAATAATTAATTAAAAACATTCCTGATGCTTTCAAACGTTTCGAAACTGTTGTGTGGCCGAGTCCTAATAATTCTGCAACTTCAGCTCGCGTCTGACATGAGTCTTCATGAAGTAATGCCAATTCAACACATCAAAATCATTAGCTTTGAAGCGTTTAAACCAATCTCTGCATGGTGTTTCCGACACAGCATGATCGCCGTAAGTCACAACAGGAATTCTGCGTGCTTCAGCTGCAGATTTTTCAAAATAAAGTAGTGCAGTACAATTTGCCGCAAACAGTCTTTTTGGCACGAAATTTGACATGATTAACACTAAGAAGAAAAAAAATTGTTTACATTTCGGCGAAATGACATACACTGAATTTGAAGTTTGCTTATAGTACTTCTTTATAGATGCGCACACGCACACAGTTCTGGTAACGCAGTTTGTTGGAAAACAGCGAGAATTTATTCAACGTCGTAATAATTATATATACACATACGTATATGTATAATGGGGGTCTCAAAATGTTTAATTTTAATTTATTAATAAAACTTATTATTTATTTGAAAAGTATGAATATTTTTATGTTAATATAAGGTACAAACATATACGTTATGTGTGGAACACAATATCCACCTGTGTGTGTGTGTGTGTGTGTGTGTGTGTGTTAGGCTCCTCTGACTTTCTACATCCGTACTTGGAAATCTATACTGTATGCTATTTTTTCTCAAAGTTCAAGGAATGTACACAGTATTCTTTGCGATACATTTTATCACAGAACTTCCCATAAACCGACTATGATAAGCCGATCAGCTTCGTGAAAAGCAAACACACACTCCTAAGGTACACATAGGGTGTACCTTAACTACTAGTTTTTCGTTCGTAAGCATATAGGGTGTCTCTTTCCAAGCAAAACGCTTTTCTTTTTTAAGGGAGACTTTGTCCTTGAAGTCGGCGGGAGATGTTAGCGGCTCAACATGAGCAGCTAGAAGAAGAGGAGGGATGCCTCCATGGACCAGGCATTGCCGATTAGCGGTAATTATAAACACATTTGTGTAAACACATTACAAAACTTTAAACGCGTTTTTCTCGAAAACACGTTTTTAAAAATGGCTGACATTCTCCTGACCGCTGTAATTAACATATCGACCTGAAATTTGGAGAGTATACTCAGAAAATATGTCTTCACAGAATGACGGATCGTTTTTTCGATCGATACATTTTTGCATTTATTATTTATCTTTTTGTGCGAAAAAAACGCGAAAATCCGATTTTTTTTAAATTGCCGCCTTTTTCCGAAACTTGTACTAAACGAAAAAACCCATCCGTCATTCCATCACCAAAGGGTCACAGATTGATAATATGCTTTGAATTTGTGTTTCAGATCAACAAAGAGGGGGCAGTGATGTCAGCCGTTTACCTCCCGCGATTTGAGGACCTGTTTTCGCGGAGCTGCAACGGCCGCTATTTTGGTTTTTTTTTTCAAAAAAAATTTTTTTAACGTTCTGTATATCATGAATAAAAGCAAGAAAAAAACCGCACTCAAAAAGCTTTACTCGTTTCCTTTAAAAAAAAATAAAATGTAAACACCTGAAATATGGCACTCCAAGGACAAAGTCTCCGTTAATGTCGTGCGACAAAAATTGGCCGAGATATTCACGAGTAAAACGGTGAGTAAACAATGGCACAGTAGTTTCGGCGTCCGATTGGGAGCGGATGCGGATTTGAATCCACGTTCGTGCAAGTAAATTCAAATCCATTGATTTTTTGTTAAGTTCAAATTGAAATTGAAAGTTCAAACTTTCAATTTCGAGTGTTGAAATTTGAGTTTTGAAACTTATTCGGTCGCCCAAATAAAGTATTAAATAATAAATCAAAAGTGTTAGACCATATTGTCCATTGTTTACTTGAAAGATCTAAAGATCGAAAGATTTTTTGAGTTAGCAATGCATAATATTGTTTAACATTTTTTGATGAGTATTAAATACCTTATTTGAGCGACCGAATAACGTTAAAAACTCAAATTCCAAAATTCAAAATTTAAACGCCGAAACTACTGTGCAATTGTTTACTCACCGTTGGACTTTACTCGTGAATGTCTCGGCCAATTTTCGTCGCACAACATTTTGAAAGAAAGCGTTTTGCTTGGAAAGAGACACCCTATATGCTCACAAACGGAAAACTAGCAGTTAAGATACACCGTGTATATTCATATTCCTACTCGTATTTTCGACGAGCTCCGAACGTCAGTATTGCGATTCTTCAAACCAGCTACGAGTCCTTTGTGCAGAATTATTTTCAAACGCTGCGAAAAACCCACGATACCTCGAGACTCACAAACGTTCCGGCCATAAATAAGCTCGAGCTCCTCCACTACTGTTCGCCCACGAGTACTCTCGTGGCTGAATTCGCGAATCCCGATCACCATCCGTACTCGTTCGAACGCATAATGAAAAACAAAAAACGTTCGTGTTCAAAAAATAGGACAAATGTCAAAGGGAGCTTAGCGTCGCGGGTTTCCGTAAATGTGACTTTTTTCGAGGGTGACATCTCGCTCGATACGAAGACAGAGAAAAAATGAGCCGGATATATCCATCGTTGAGAGCACACTGCTCTCGTTTCTGGCATTTGTAATATCGA
Source organism: Ophion ellenae (assembly GCA_963210295.1). Lineage (NCBI taxonomy): Eukaryota > Metazoa > Arthropoda > Insecta > Hymenoptera > Ichneumonidae > Ophion > Ophion ellenae. Next base: position 34,420,252 of record OY723392.1, read on the forward strand.
AATATTCTTTTTCGTAAAGGATTGTTGGTTTTTCGTGAAAAGCGATTTATGTTAATGGAAAATTATTTATTCGAGAGTAAACGAGTAATTCGAGTAACCAAATGTATGAAATTCTATCGAACGAAGTGTACGAATTTCAGTTTTGAAAAATGATTAATTTGAATGAAGAATCATTCATTGTGGCTAATTTTTGTAACAAAAAATTCGTTTTTGTCAAAATGATCCATTTCTGCAGAAAAAAAAATATTTTATTTTTGTGACCAACCATTCATATTTGTGAAAAACAGTTCATTTTTTGTAAAAACGAAATCATTGTAAATAAGAATTATTTTTTACAAAAAATGATTAATTCTTGTAAAGAAGAATTCATTTATGTGAAAAAAATGTATTTTTGTGAAAAAAAAATATTAAGTTTATTAAAATATAATTAATTCGAACAAAAAGACGGTCAGTTTTGGTGGAAGACGATAATTTTTGTAAAAAAAGAAGACATCTTTGCGACAAATAATCATCTTTTATAAAAAATGATTCTTTCTTATGAAGAATAATTCATTTCTGTGGAAAATAATTCATTTTTATGAAGAATGATCAAATCCTGTAAAAAATAATTCACCTTTATGCTAAGTGATGAATTTTTTGGAAAATATCAATATTTTTCAACCTAATTAATTCGAATTAAAAGCAGGGGGAATTTCAGTGGACGATGATTAATTTTTGTGAAAAAGAGTTCATTTTCGTGAAAAGTAGTACATTTTTATAAAAAACGATCAATTCTTGTGGAAAATAATTCATTTCTGTGGGAGGAAATACATTTTTATAAAAAATGATAAATTTTATCCTATATTCTACAAAAACCATCAGTAAAAATGTTGAAAATAATATCTTAATTGGGGAATGACTTGGAGGGCTTGAGTCAGCAGGCAATGGAACAAATAAATTGTTCTCGTAATTAAAAAAAAAGGTATGTTTCTAGTCGAAGATTAGCACAGTTTATTCTTCCCAGCTCAGCAAGACTCGCGACAGGATTTCATGATTCCCTAACTCGACGGAAAATGGCAGTAGGTCAATATTATCTTCCGAAGACGCAATGAAACTACTTTCGAGAATATTTTATTATCCTTAATCCCTGCACTTTTCAGTATTCACTGTGACGCGCAGCACGAGTCATTGTCGTTTATTTTCAAGATCCAACAGCCAATGTGTCCCTCTCTCTCACTCTCTCTTCCTGCCTACGAGGAAATATTACACAATACGCCAAATTATATATCGATGGATGAGATAGCGAAGATAACGACGACGTTCCAAGGGGGATACGACCCACCCAAGGAAATATATAAATTCACCAAGTACAGCACCGGAAGGGGTGCTTGAAAAGTATTCATTATTTTGAGGAAAATAAGCGAAATAAAAATCACAAAAATATTGGACAGTCGGTCGGTCTGGGACTGCATCGATTTTCTGTGCCAAGCAGCCTGGACCAGGGCCATTACTCAGATGGGTCACCGCTCAGACGCGATCGCTCTGATTTCGATAAAAAATAACGAAAAAAATAGTGATGGCGAATTTTGAGGATTTAGTATGAAAATTACACATATACGATATCTTCCACACCATGCCATCACAATTATTTCATCATGTGAGTATGATTATATATTATTTGAGAATATTTGGGGATAATTATATTATCCTCAAAACTTGCCATCACGATTCTTTTATTTATTTTTTCATCGTAATAATATTTAATAGATAATTTAATGAATTATATTGTAAAGTGGCCATGTGTTTTTTAAGGATCTAGCACGAAGACTTCGCGATCGAGAAAAATATGATATTCAGTAGTTTTTCAAATCCTCTTCGAAAATAAAATATAACCTATTTTCGCATACGTAGTTTTTTCGTAAAAAAAATGAGGATTCTAGAAAAAAAAAAATGAAACTCCATTTTGAGTTCAGCAGAATGAAGACAATTGAATTCCGAATACGAAACACTCCTTAAACAAAAATTTTTTTAATGCAATTTAATTCCATTGATCCACTTAAGGAGGTTGGAGCGATTCAGATGAGTCAAATGACGGTTTATTCATTTTTTTTTCAATGAACCTCAAAAAAATGCATACGAGGCACAGATTTACTCTTTTTATGCTAATTTTCAAAATATATAACTAAAGGGCAATATTGTGCATTTTAATATTTTTATTACGTAAAGTAGAAAAACTTTTGTGTTACTACCGACTTGAAAAAGTATAACATTATCGATGATTATTATGAAAAAACTACGAAAACAAATGTTTTATACAATTCACAATAATTATGTCTATTCATATTGACGTCACGCGATTATTGGCCCATGGTTTGCGATGGGCAAGATGAGAATTTTTTTTTCTAAATGTTTACAAAGATTCAAATTGCGTTAATTCGTTGTTAGAAATGGATTACCTTGGTGCTAAATAACAAACAAAAAAATTAGATGACCTTTAGTGTGAAAGTCTTGCCCATCTAACCGCACGTTAAATTACATACATTAAACTATTTTTTATCTCTGGTGTGTGGTGGTGAAAAAAGTTCAAAAAATTCGTAAAGACTCAGTATAGTCTAAACAATAACATGTATTTTTTAATTAAATTTAACCTTGGATTGTGGCTAACGCTCCAACCTCCTTAAAAACACATTACCAATAATTTTGTCTTTTTTGAAGAAATTTCAGCAAATACTAGTATACACAATAATACGTTTTTTTTAAGACTTTAAAATATAAAACGTACATATACGTGATTGCCTCAGGGAATGAAACACGTGCACACGGACAATTGGACAGAAAAATCACGATGCAATACACCCTCGAATGAAGCTGCGCACGGCCAAGAGATTCCCTTCGCTCGCTTGTTTTACCTCACTTTAGAAATTTCAATTTAGCGAACAATTAACAGTGGCAAAATGCCTTGTCAAGCTCGGAATCCCGGGAAATGGAGTACAAAGCAATGGGAACAAAAAAAAATCGCCTGCAACAACTGGCCTGCGACTCATTGATCCAAATACGAGAAAGGGAGCAAAAGTGAGAACGAAAGAGAGAGGAGAGAGAGAGAGAGACTCGTATTTTTTTATTCGCGAACGAAAATCCTTTCTTCGTGGTTTTCCTCCACCGTGTGTTTCTAGCGAAATGGTTTCCCAGCGAGGTAACAAAGTTGCAATACCCCCGAGGCTCGCAAAGTCGACCCTACGGCGCCGAATTTAATGCCGCGCTCCAGATCGTCGACGAAAATATTTTTAATTCATTCGAAATCGTAACAGAAGGGTCATGAGGAGGGCTAGAGATAGTGGCAGAGATGCTCGCTATGAAAATCTTGTTAAGCCTCTTTTCCCATAGTAGCCTGGGTCTGGGAGCTCCAAAGGTGTTTGAGCTCGTGGAAAATGCTTGCGTGAAATATCGATATAATCTGGGGACACATCTGGAAACGGTGAAAGCAGATAAACGATAGCGATGCAGCTGCATTCAAAAGTTTCCTCGAGCTTTTAAATTTTACCTGTACAGGTGTATATCGTGATAGAAATATTGAGCATGGTATATTCCAAGCTGAGTGAGAGGTTTCCTCGAGCGGAATTCCGGTACTTAGCGGTTGGGCAAAAATCGAAAAAAAAAAACTTAGTCGTGTTTAACGTTTTATCAGTGTTGTCTCCGAATACTAGTAATGCAATAATTGAGCAACTGTTTGAACTAATAATCGTCGAGCGCATATTCAATTTTCCAAATAGTTATGCATTTTTTTTATTGAGGCATCTTTTTTTTAACGCATCCTTCAAGAGCTTGAATATGCGTTTTTTTCTAAGTACTTATGCATTTTTCTAAGTACTGATGTTTTTTTTAAGTACTTATATATTTTTTTCCAAGTACTTATGTATTATTTCTAAGTACTTGTGTATTTTTTCTAAGTGCTTATGCATTTTTTCTAAATAGTCATCTAGAAATTTCTTTACCATAATTTACAAGTGTATATGTTGATAACGATAATGAGCATGAAGGTATATTCCCAGCTGAAAGTTTTGTTCGAGCGGAATTCGGGTACACACTGTTGAGGCAAAAATCGAAAAAAAACTCAGACGTTTTCAACGTGTTATAACTGTTGCCTCCGAATAACAGTCATGCAAAAGTTGAGAAGTCAATTGAATTGATAATCGTCTAGGACATAATCAGTTTTCCAAATAGTTATGCATCTTTGTATTACCGCATATTTTTTTTCGCATACCCCAAGTACATGGATGTGAGATTCTGAGTACTTTTCTATTAACGCATTTTTTTAACGCATACCCCAAGTACTTGGGCATGCGTTTTTTCTAAGTACTTATGCATTTTTCCTAAGTACTTATGCACTTTTCTAAGTGCACATGCACGCACCTAAGTTCATATTGAGTTTTCTAAGTACTTGCGCATTTTTCTAAGTACTTATGCACTTTTCTAAGTACACGTGCATGCTTCTAAGTTCATATTGAGTTTTCTAAGTACTTGCGCATTTTTCTAAGTACTTATGCATTTTTTCTAAATAGTCTTGATAAAGATATTGAGCATGCACCTGTTATAAGTGTTGCCTTCGAATAATAGTAATGCACAAATCGACAAATTGTTTGAACTCATAATGGTCTAGCATATAATCAGTTTCTAAATAGTTATGCATTTTTTCTAAGTAGTCATGCATTGTTTTGTAGGATTTATTCCCCCTTGTAAAAATCGTTCTGCAAATACTTGTTCAGGTCGTGCTCACAAAACGGTTCGTTTAACGCCTCGGAAACTTTTCAAGAATAGAGAAGAGCCTTTCTACAAAAAAAAATTCAAAAAATGTTTTATGGTGAATCCATTTACCAGGATAGAAAAAAACGAACATAAGAAATTAAAAGTTAAACCAAAGGTATTGAATAAAATCGACGAAATCATTGAGGGACATCGTTTTTTGTGATTATTATTTGTTTGAGCTACTTGTTGATAGCTCTTCCGCATTATTGTTATTTCACAACAATGTTCATGACAACGATATATATGTCTGATCATTTTCAAATCTTAGTTGACTCGCGAAATGCTACAATTCTCTGATCAAGTCGTACTTTTGGCTACGAGTGTACGCGCAAATAAATCCTTAATTCAGCCTTCTCGTTTTTCTATTTAGCTCCGTGAACTCTGCGACTAGCAACGGAAAAGTTCTTCGCAAGTCGATAATCGCTCGCCTCTTACACTTTCGATTATACTCTGTTGTTAATTAATGAAAATTTTCCAATATCATCGTTAGCGAGATAATCGTTCAAATTATCGTTCAAATTATTTGCCAAAACAAATTAATTATTCCTGCGAATGTTATTTTCATGAGTAATTTCATATTTTTTTACGTGAGGGTTGCAAGAAGGGAGCGGGGGCGATGGTGCTCAGGTATGACAGACGAACGGACGCAAAAGAAAGTAATAATGAAAAATGGGCCGCGTGACAAATGGAAAAAATGTATAAAAGAATTCACTCTCGCGTAATAACCATGTAACATATTCTGTGCACCACTGGTTGTGTATGCAAAATTTCATTTTGAAAAACTGAGAAACAAAAAGAATTCGCGTTCTAAAAAAAATGTCTTTCATTCCTTCGTGCGTTAATTTTGTACGTATACACGCCGGTGGCAATATTTTATGTTCAACAGAGCGTTAAAGCGCGTAATTTACGAAGAAACGGATACTCGAAAAAAATGTCATATTCATAACGCAATCGTAATCATTTTTTTCGTGTAATTATTTAACTTCATAATATTATATAATAATCGTAATATTTATAAAAAATATAAAACGGTATCCGGAAAAATTTGGCTGCAAACACAAAGTAAAAAAAAAGATTTTTTCCATGACTGCCGATACTCGGATGGGTGACCGCTTAGCCGCGACACTAGCTTGCGCGCCACGTGCCAAAAGAAAAATTGAACTAGTAGAAAATATTTACGAATATAATAAATAAATTAGAGCCCCTTCGGAATTAGTAAAAATGTCTAACCGAATTCAGATAAATACGAATGTTAAAGAAGAACAATTTGAATGAAACTAATATATATCTATTCGTTGTATTTAAATTTATGAGTTTTCGTAAATTCAAATTTTATTCATTTTTGATGTTTTTTGAATAAAACATTTATTTATATTCATTGATTTTTATAAATTCAATCGTTTTATTAAATAAAACTAATATAAATATCAATATTAGTTTTATTTGAATGATTTTACTTTCTTCAACATTGATGATTCATTCAAATCGCTTGATCAAAACTTAATCAATCAATGATTTCATTCAAATGATTTTTTTCATTTCCTGAGTTCTATCGTATGCTGCGCTTGTGGCTTTTTACGTTAATCAATCAATGAATTTATCTATGATCCATAGAACGAATATTAGAAGTAAGCTTTATAGTTTTTAAAAAACATATATGTTATAATATATTCATGAATATATATAATTTTTTTCAAGTTGCGTTACGGATATCGAGACTATCCGAGAAAGGTGAGGTGAGCGGCCTGTCGAGCTCAGTGGTCAGAGCAGTCGACCGGCAATCGGAAGGTCCCGGGTTTCAATCCCGGCCCAGAAACGCACCGCACTTTCTCTCGGATAGTTCTCTTCGAGTTTTTTCGGGTGCTACTATATATACAGGGTGGACCATTTAACGTCACCACCCCAAATATCTCTGTCGCCTTTAGAGTGACGAAAAAACTGTCGGACGGTAATTTAATTGATTTCGAAGGACTGATACGATAGTGAAAAATTCATTTTTGTCAAGGTCGTAGTTTTTGCATTCTCAAGATCATCAATAGTTTTTCAAATGGGAACATGTTTTTTTTAATTAACACATTGTAGTTTATATTCAGACGAATCCAACGACCTATGATATCATGACCTTTTAATGATTTTTCACCACAATATTTCAGTGAAAAATCATTTGAAGGTCATATCATAGATGTAAAACATCTATAAACTGTGACTTTTAAAAAAATGAATTTTTCACCACTGTATCAGCCCTTCGAAATCAGCAAAATTACCTTCTGACATTTTTTTCGTCACTCTCAAGGCAACGGAGATATTTGGGGTGGTCACGTTAAATGGTCCACCCTGCACACATGAGTATATTGCGATTTGTCCTTAATAATTAATTTTCTAATAAAGGGAAACCCCATTTACCCTGATAAGGTCTTCATCTCCCATACCTCCGGCGCTATTCGAGCAAACGAATGTACGTCTACTATTGATCATTTCTTTTCATCCACAACCGATTGGTTCGCAAAGAAATGAGGAAAAAAAATTATTAATCAAAACTGAGATTCCGCGGTAAACCTTTGGGGGCTCGATGGAATTTCTTGCCCCTTTCCGAATCGTCGTGAGCGCCAGAAAAAGCATTGAAAATATACAAGAGTGAGAGCGAGAAGTTGAAAGTGGAAGCTCTGCGACCACCCACTCGCAAAAAAATGGAGAATACGCGAGCTGTTTTGCTCTCGGGTCTTGTAAGGTGAGTCCGTTCTCTGCCGGGGGAAAAGTTCGCCGTCGAAGCACCCGAGAGACCACAAAGTGAAGCTAGCACGTATACGCAGCGAGAGAGGAGAGAGAGAGAGAGTGAGAGAGAGAGAGAGAGAGAGAGAGAGAGAGAAACCTAAAAAACTCGAGCTGCTTTAAGAGCGCTTTGAGAGATTTTCAACGAGAAATTCATATGCCTCGACGATCCCCCAACTTCCCTCGCATTTTTTCCCTCCCTCACTTCGACTACTTTCCTTCTCTTCTTCTCGCTCGATCGTTCTCGTTTTTGCTCTGGGTCATATCGCAGTTAACTCCGGCCCATTTCTAGCGGGTGTTAATGTCACGAGGCTCAATAATCTGGAGGCTGGGGATAGCTCTTCCATCCTTCCATTGCCTAACATGGCAAGTGGCAATGGGACAGAGCGAAATTCGATTCCTCAACAGGATCGATTGGACAAGATCATTTTTTATGGAGACTCGCTAGCTGATCAAGGATTTTCCAACCCGAACGTCATCGGGGCTATAATTTATTTCCTCTGATCTTTAGACACACAAGCCCAAACAATATCAATTCGAACACTTGATACTGTAATGTGGCGCTTTTTTTTCTTATCGTTTGTATCGACTATCGAGATGATTTTTTTTAATGATTATTACCATTTTTCTTTATTATCTTTATTTTATTTTATTTATTTATATGTATTTTGTGGGTATTATCATTTTTGTTTATTGCCCATTTTATTATTTCATTTATTTGCATCTGTTCTATGATTATTATTATTTGTGTCGACTGTCACTTTCGTATTAGATTGTAATTATCTTGTAGTAAACTTTTTTTTTAAGTTTGGGTTTGTTTGGGTTTGTATTAGGTGGCGAAGTAGGGAAATTAATTTCGCCGCTGTGTAATCGTCTCCAATTAGTGCGAAATGGATTCGGTTCTCACCATAGGGGTGGTGGCAAGCAGTGATGGCGTCCCAAAACCAGTTTATCGAAAAGAAGCGCCAGAAATGGAGATGCTCGCTAAGGATCGAGTATCGTGTGTGTAACTCGATCGAAAAGTAGCTGACTATGGGCATCTCTCAATTAGAGTCCCTCGCCGCCCAGGGATTTAAGCTCGATCGATTTCCGACGTTGTGTGAACATGATATTAACTCCACGATCGATTATTGGAGCCTCTGCGAGTGAGGGTTAAGGAAATGCTGATGGGAGAGAAACCTGTATTAAAAGAGATTTAGTCTCAGTCGTCACGATCTTTTTCAACATATACAGGATGTCCCAGAACTGAATGCGTTTCCTGAAATGGAGGGTGGGGGATGAAATTCTGAGTCGATTGATATACGAATGTATCGGTCTCATATCAACCCCTGAATTATTATTAATTTTTAAAGGCGGGCCAATCAGGTGCGCATGCCTTTGAAAATGAATAATAATTCAGGGGTTGATCTGAGAGCCACACATTCTTATATCAATCGACTCAGAATTTCACCCCCAACCCCCCCATTTCAGGGAACGCATTCAGTTCTGGGACACCCTGTATATATATAAACACACACGGGGTGTCCTGTTATGAATGGATAATCCTGCACCTGTCGATAAGTCAGATCATGTCCTACTATATGCTGAAATTTCAGTTTAGTAAAAGTCCCACGGTTTTCGAGATAAAAATCATCTGCTTTTGGTTTTTTGCATGCCATTTCTACAATTGAGATGAACCAAGAGTGGATGATTTTTTTTTTTCAAAAAATAACACGAAGCCCAAAATCTCGAAAACCGTGGGGCTATTTCTTAACTGAAATTTCAGCATATAGTAGGACATGATCTGACCTATTGACAGTTGCAGGGTTATCCATTCATAACAGGACATTATAACAGGTATTCCTACCACCCTGTATATATATATATATATATATACAGGGTGTTAGGAAGATCGATGCAAAGCCTTAAGGGGGTGATAGGTTACCTCGTTAGGAACATATCTAATAGGTTACTTTAGTCCAAAGTCTAAGGATTTCCAGTTATCATGGTAAGTATGATTTTTGGAAGATTTCCCAAAATTAGGCACTAAACCGTTTGATTCTTATGTCAATGCTATTTTTTTTAACACAAGAGGTATTTTTATTTTTTGATAAGTCTTTAATTATTTAACACTTCCCATTTTGTAGGACATTCAAGATCACTCGTTCAAGGTCATTTCGAACACCCATTAAAATGAAACACGAATCTAAATATCTCGGATCACTACCAAATATTTGGTAGTTAACCGAAATATTTAGATTTGTATCATCGATACTGACATTGAATGACCTTGAACGACATTGGCGCCCTAATATTTGTTATGCGGCTTGAGGTGCTCCACGGGATGGTTGAAAAAAATATACCATTCCACTTTAAAAAGTGGAGGTGAGCTTGGCTGCGCGCCAGCGCCTCTACCGAAAAAAAAATGGTCGCATTCGATGGCCCCCTTCACACCGTACAACTGTTTTCTGGAACATTTTTTTGTGACGTCGATAATTACCGAGTTGTTTCAGGTGGCAGAGATGCTCACACACGAATATATATTTTTTTAAATTATTGTATAATAAACGAAATTTATTTAATCACATTATCGATTTGGAAAGCGAGTCCAGGTGTTCATTATTCGTACAAAACAAAAATTGAGAAAAAAATTCAATTGTCAGAGCGTGCAACAGGTCTTCGAGTGTTTTACCAATGGGAGTCGAAGGATACCGAATTTTTTTTTACGCGTATAGGTCGTATAAAAATTTAAATATTCGTAAAATCTATCGCACAATTTTCGAGAAAAAATAATTATGTAAATCTTATAGTGGTATTCAGGACTATAACCAGTAACCTGAATTGTATCCAGGACACCGACAATAGTTTTTTACGGAGAATTGCCAATTGAGCTGGAATTTTTCTGTCAAAGAGCACTAGACATGCGTCTACAAAAAAATGGGTAAAATCATTCCTTTTGTACAATTGATTAACGGAAAAACATATAATAAAACCATTGTTTGTATTGAAACAAAAAATGATTCCGTTTAAACTAAACCAGAATTTGTTTTCATACGGTGATCAAATAATAATGTTGTCAGGGGGGTTTATTATTACTTGGTCTGTTTTTCAAGGGAGAACACCACTGTGACGTGCCAAAAGGGTCGTTTTTCGAATTTTGTTGGTCCACTAGATAATTCATTCGGGATTGGTAAGAACGATATGTTATTTAGCATACATTGAACTTATTATATGTAAATTTTTATCCAACAGAATTAAAAATTCTCAACGTTATTGAGGTACAAATAAAGTCTGTGTATAAAAAAAAATGTGGTCCAAGGCCGGATCAATAACTGGACGAGTTGGTCTGAAAAATGAAAATATAAAAGTTTTATATTCCATATAAATGTAGTTCTCGTGGCCATTTTTCCAATAACAAAAAAATTCACAAAATGTCGCGTGTTAAAAAAAAGTGTAATTTTGGAGAACATTCTAATTCACATCCAGTGGCTTGAAAAATCCTATTAAAAAAACGGCGACCTGCAACGATAGCTAGGGCAATTACGGAATTTTCCTTTTGTTTAATTGAAAATCGGTCAATTCTAGCTAGAGTTATGATCACTGCCAGATCGAGAAAAGTCGTTTCGTGAAAAACGTGATTAAAAGTTTTAGCATACGTAAATCGTTGCGCTACCTGCCCTCATTAAATCGTCTACAACTTGGTCAATTTTCGCTATTTTAACTTGAATATTTTTTCACATAGTCTAGAATATGTATACTTCGAGAAAATGCAGAAAAAATCGTTTTCGTTGGACACCTCACGGTTATATCCCGCTTTAAACTTATTTAAAGTTTGGAAAAGGCGACTACCACTGGACGTATTTAGGTTTGTAAGAAAGAATCGGTATCCTTCAACATTCGTCGGATAAATGGTCGCCTCTCTGGTTTCGAGCGTAATTTCAAAGTGGATGAAATTCAGGTGTGTAAATATAGGGAGGATGATCGAAGTGTTGAAAGAGGAGCCAAGCACGCGAGAGTTAATAATAATATTTTGAGAACGAATGGCTATGGAGAGCTAAGGGATGTTGGGGTTGAGATTAGTCCCTGGTGTATGTGCATGTGTGTGTGTGTGTGCAGCCATGCTTTTTCACCCACGACCAACGAGTTCTCTGGCCCGAATCAACAGTTTGCTCTATCGATTGGCCTTGTGGCCCACATGCCGCGGATTCCCGAGGCACATAGAAGTCGCGCCGGGTGTAACAACGCGAAACGTACACACACACACACGAGGACATATATATATTAGGGTGATTCGTTTCAGGGCAACTTTTTTTTGACCCATCGTGCCCGAAAACCTTTAGTTGGTATCCAAAAACGAACTAACGTGAAAGGGGGGGAAAAATGTTTTTTTCTCATTATTAGTGTTACCATTCCGCGAATTTTGATATCGCGATATTTTCCAAGTGGGTTCTCATTTGAAATATGATACTCCACAATAAAGTTCGTTGAGCCGTGGCCGTAAATTCAACCGTTTCAGCGGTATCATTATTTCAAGTGAATATTGTGCGAAAATGTCTATTCAAACGGCTGTAACGCCTAAGCTATTAGATATATCGAAAAAAATTCAGATGAGAACTTTGTAGAGAAAGTAATTTTCTACAAAAAAGTCTTACAAGTCGAGCCCATAAATTCAACTCTTTCTCAGCTATAGGTGGATGAAGTAAAATAAATAGATTTTTTTCGTTTAAAAAAATCTATTTATAAATAGATAATATAGTAATAGAAATATAGTAAATATAGATAATAGAAATATAGGAAAATGAATAGATTTTTTTTAACAAAACAAAATCTCCTTATTTTACTTCATCCACCTATAGCTGAGAAAGAGTTGAATTTACGGGCTCGGCTTTTAAGCCTTTTTTGTAGCAAATTTCTCTACATAGTTCTCATTTGATTTTTTTTCGATATATCTAATAGCTTAGGCGTTACAGCTGTTTGAATAGACATTTTCATACAATATTCACTTCAAATAATGATACCGCCGAAACGGTTGAATTTACGGACATGGCTCAAGGAACTTTATTGTAAAATATATTTCCTATGAGAACCCACTTGGAAAATATCGCGATATCAAAATTCGCGGAATGGTAACACTAATAATGAGAAAAACATTTTTTTCAATGTTAATCAAATGGGAAACCTTCTATTTTGATTCGCGACCTCTAAATATTTTTTGACAACACCCCCCTTTCGCGAAACTTCGTTTTTAGGTACCAACTAAAGGTTTTCGGGCACGATGGGCAAAAAAAAAGTTACCCTGAAACGATTCACCCAAATATATATATATATATATATATATATATATATATATATATATATATATATATATATATATATATATATATATATATATATATATATATATATATATATATATATATATATATATATATATATTTATATATATTTAACTGCATTTTTTTCATTTTGGTTGAAAATGTTGTTGAGAATGACAAAAAATGAGTGCTGGCCAAATTTTAGCCCTTTATATTGATATTTAGAGGTCCCTCATCGCGATTTTCTATTTAACATGGTAAAAGTTTTGTTTGGCGTTTCTGAGCCTTATAACTCGCCTACGGGTAAACACACGGAAACGCCTATAAATATTGTTTATATAAAATTTAACGTTCTATAAAAAAGGTTTTTAGGCTTCACACGATAAATTCACTCCTTCAAATTTTATTCAACATTAAAGTTGAATTGATGATAAATTTCATGATTTTGTGAGATTTGTGGACTTTTGTGACAAAATGATTGATTTTTTTGTTGTTTTTTTGTGATTCGTCTTGAAAAGTATTGTAACCTTTTTAAATTATTCCCTAGATATTTATTTATCATGCTGTGGAAATTGAATTCGGTTTGAGAATAGATTTTTGTACTAAAGTACTTTTAAATAACAATACATTTTAATCTATTAGGAATTGTAGAAACTATCTAGGGAATAATTTGAAAAGGATACAATACTTTTTAAGATGGATCAGAAAAAAAATTAAAAAAAATAATTTCGTTGTGAAAGTCCATCTCACAAAATGGTGAAATTTATCATAGATTCAACTTTGACGGTGAATAAAATTCGAACGAGTGAATTTATCGTATGAAGGATGAAGACCTTTTTTGTAGAGCGTTAAATTTCCTATAAAAACAATGTTTTGGGCGTGTGTTTACCCGTAGGCGAGTTATAAAGCTGAGAAGGGGCAATCAAAACGTTTACCATGTTAAATGAATGGAAAATAGTAAATCGCGATGACGGACCTCTAAATATTGATATAAAGGGGTAAAATTTGGTCAGCACTCATTTTTTGTCATTCTTAACAACATTTTCAACAAAACTTTCAATTGAAAAAAAAAAAATTACTTTTATGGCCAGTTTAATATATATGTGTACAGGGTGTTTGGCGCATGGACCGAAACATTTTTTTGGGGGATTGGGGAGGTCATTTGCTAATTTTTTCACCCTTAGACCCTATGTTCTAAGTGTCACGGTAATTGACATATGATATTTTTTCGTTGTTTTTTTATTACCCAAATGTCGCCTTTAAATGGTCATATCTTTTTTATTGGTGGTTGTGATAGCACGAAATAACTTTTGTTGTATTCTGCAATAAATGTTTATTATAAATAAATCATTGTTTGATACAATTGGTTTCATGAAAGTGATTCTTGAGCTCCCAGTCTTAAAAATGTGTGAACGTATGAAAAATTTCAACTCCTAAATTTATTATAAAAAAAAACTTAATCTTTTTATTTTGACCACATAATGAATAATTTCTATGGCATGTAGCATACCGTCGGAAAGGGTATAAACTAGAGAACTTTTTAAAACAAAGCTAAGTTCAAAATAGCTTGGATTTTTTTTTATATTGAATTCAGAAGTTGACACTTTTCATACATTTACGCATTTTTAAGACTTTGGAAACTCATGAGTCAGTTTCTTGAAACCAATTGTATCAAATAATGATTTATTTATAATAAACATACATTGCAGAATACAACAAAAGTTATTTCGTGCTATTACAATCACAAACAAAAAAGTTATTAAATTGATATTTTCATGAATTATGTTGATAGGTTTATATTATAGATATTGATATAAAAGTTGTTACAATTAATAAATACACTTTCGAAATACATTTAAAAACATGTTTCTTATTTATTTAAGTCACTATTTATAGACGACAATGGTAGTTAAAAAAATGTCCAAAAAAACTGTAGGTCTGCGTTGTTGATGAAATGTCGGAGATGGATCAAATAAAATCAAACGGTTTTAGATTCAGTCTGTTAATGGCTATACCGCATATCATACGATTTTTGATATATGCTAAAATAACAAAAAGGCGGACATTTAAAAAAAAACCCAAAAAAAACGTGTTCTTTTTCACCGTTTTTGGCAAAAAAAATAGTAAATATCAAAATTAAAAAAAAACCTTGATATGCGATATAGCTATGGTTGTAAAGAATGTGTTTAAAATTTCATAAGGATCGGTTCGTTGGTTTCGGAGATTTTATCAACGAGCCGTCGAAAAATGTTGTTTCGAGACAAACGCGTTTAAAGTTTGTTTGGGTTGCATAAATACATAAAAGAATGTATTTGATGTACTTCAAAAGAGTATTTATCGAGTGTAACAACTATACATCAATATCCCTAACATAAACCTATCAAAAAAATTCATAAAAACAGCCTTTTTTAGCGTCTAAAGTGAGGAGACCCCTTAAGTATCCGCCTCCTTGAGTGCATCGCAAAAAAAATAATCAAGGGGTGAATATCGCCCATTTGAGGGCTGGTTTCACCCCTTAAAACCGTTTTTCCGCCGATAAAAAAAATACCTGTCGCTTGGGGAATGTTCCTTGCGAGTTCACTCGAAATGCCATACTTTTTGCCCAACACCTACACCCACACCTGCACGTGATCGCAACAGCTGCTGGTATGAATTTGAAAAATCGCAAAAATCACCCAGATATTTTTATCTTCTCAATTAATAATTGTCCAGCCGCATAATGCATTGGGGGTGAAGGGCGAATTTGTTTTCGAGCAACCGGACGTAGGGAAGTGACCAATGCCAGGTAAAAGTCAAAGGATCCTGAGGGCTGCAGAGGCTATATTTTAAAAAAAATACCGAATAAAAAAAAAAGTCATCCGAGCTTGCAATATCTCTAGACTTCCTTCATTCATAGTCTCCCCACTTTATCCATCTTCCTTGCACAGCCACTCGAAATCGAAGAAAAGAACTCCAACACGCGAGAAGGACGAAATTCCCAAGCCACGAAGGGAGAACCAGATGTAGGGAAAAAAAGAGACCGAGAGCTTAATCGAGAGGAGAGCAAATTGATCTAGTTTACGACTCGCCAAATTGAATTTCACGATGCTGGATCGTGGGAAAAAGGGGAGGCCTCGCAAGGCCAAGGTAGCATATTAATCCTCGATTCTGGATCACGGCTATAACCACGACTATATATATATATATATATATATATATATATATATATATATATATATATATATATATATATATATATATATATATATATATATATATATATATATATATATATATATATATATATATATATATATATATATATATATATATATATATAAACGAGACCACGACAAAAAGGTAGAATGGACAAACAAAAATAGTGACGCACTTGAGCGAGAAGAACAAGTGACGAAATTACGAGGAAATGATTGTCAGCGGAGAGCAGGATCCCAACGAATTTCCGGGCTATTTGATGTGAAACTGGAGCGCGACACAAACCCCTTTGCTATACCCTTGTCACCTACTCCCTTCTCTCTCCCTTTCGGCTTTGACGTATATACTAAATTGCGTTTTCTCCTCGATACTTATTTATGTACGCCTACGTAGCTGCATATGTATCAACTGGCAATCAGGAGGACGTAAACAGTTTGCTTTACGTGTTGAAACATTTCAGCCCTTTTTGTTTTTTCAGGTCCTGTATATAAAGACAAACACAGGGTATATATACAGGGCTTCTGGTTATTGGTCACGATCTCGTGAAAAGGTTGTAGGACATGTTTTCCGCTATCAAGTAACCCAGTAATGCTTTATGCAAGAGTTAACTATTTTCGAGATATTATTTTCATTATTTTCTCGTAATGAGTGGTAGGCAACTTTTAAAATTATTTTAAAAAAACTGTTTTCTGGAATCAGACTTTTTATTATTTGTGGCTTGCGGACTTAGTGACAAAGAGTTATTGACAATAAAATAAGAATAATTATTAGACTTGCAGAGCTTTGGATCCCTAATTCATAAATGTTTGAAGGATATTCTCACTTTATTGTTGATAATTCTTTGTTACTGTGTCCTCGAACTACAAATAATAAAAAAAGTTTAATTCCATACAGTTTTTTTTTCAATTCATTTTTTTTATTTTTCTACCCCTCGCTTAAATAAAAATAATAATATCTCGAAAATGGTTCACTTTTGCATAAAGCACTACTGGGTTATTTGATAACGGAAAACATGCCCTATAACCCTTTCACAGAATCGTGACCAATAAGTAGTAGCCCTGTATATACAGGGTGTCCCAGAAGTAAATGTCTTCACTGAAATGGGGGATTGGGGGTGAAATTCTGAGTCGATTGATATAAGCATGTCTCGGTCTCAGAGCAACTCCTGAATTATTATTAATTTTTAATGGAGGGCCAATCAGGTGCGCCTGCCTTTAAAGATTAATAATAATCCAAGGATTGATCTGAGACCCACAAATGCTTATATCAATCGACTCAGAATTTCACCCCCAACCTCCCATTTCAAGGAACGCATTCAGCTCTGGAACACCCTGTATATATATATATATATATATATATATATATATATATATATATATATGCGGGCAAGTGATTTTGAAGACGTTCGTTTTCGAAGAGTTTCCTCAAAATGTCCTTCCTTCTCATACAGAAATATATATATATATATATATATATATATATATATATATATATATATATATATATATATATATATATATATATATATATATATATATATATATATATATATATATTTACATAGTGACAATTATAAAATGGCCATGTCTTTTCTAACGATCTTACAGGGAGATTTTCCGACAACAAAAAAGTATAATTTTGAATAGTTCTTCGGGCCCTCTTCGAAAAAATTGAGCGTATTTTGGCGATGATTAGTATTGGCCTGAAAAAATGCAGCATTCTGAAAAAAACCAAAATTAGATTTTCGGTACAACAGAATAAAGATAATTAAATTCTGGATACGAAACACTCTGGGAACACTTTCATTGTGTATCCTGTCATCGAGAAAAAAAAATTATCGAAAGATGCATTTTCGAGGGGTCAAATGGACTTAGAGTCCAGTTTAATAAAGTTTTTAATCGTCCTTCGTATTCGGAATTTGATGATCTTCATGCTGCTAAACTCAACATGTAATTTCATTTTTCTCCAAGATGCTCAAATATTCCTGCATTACTACTCGTTACAAAAATACGCTTTTTTTTCGAAGAAATCTTAATAAGCCCTTGAATATCATATTTTTCTCGGTCACAAAATCTTCGCGTGCGCCGGTGACGTGGAACGTAATATTGTATCGGGGGATAATTATGTCGTTAGAAGCGAACGCCGACACTGAGAGAGTTGCCGAGCTTATCCTAATTTGGTTAGACATCGCGAGACAGAGAGAGAGAGAGAGAGAGAGAGAGAGAGAGAGAGAGAGAGAGAGGAAGACGGAAGAGTCGAGACGGAAACAGAACTGGAGCTTTCAGTCACAAGAGACTGGATACACCGTGACCCAATTCGTAAGCAAAGGGATCTAGATATGCCCTCATTTCTCTATCCATCACCGACCCGGATCAGGCGAGACTTTCTCCACTCTTTCTTTATCTAGTAAGCAGACTTGCAGATATATACGTATATAGACTCAGAAAAAGAGATCAATCATACTTACAACCAAGTGTAAAAGAGAGTGCATGGAAATTTTCGGTACTTCGTTGGCAGGACAATAATGATATACCAAGTTCTGTCATTCATATTACGATCGCCCTGCCAATGAACTGTTGTTGTACTCTAATATTTTTCATCGTGGGAATTTGTTGTAAATATCAGGGATTTACATATATATAACAATATATAACAATATATTATATTATATATAATAATATATCATATATAATATATAATATATAATATATAATACATAATATATAATATATAATATATAATATATAATACATAATATATAATATATAATATAATAATAGATCTATAGATAAATAATGTTTATACAGTACTAGATGAAGTAAAGTACCCAAAGAGCAATGCAAACTAAATGGCAAAGTGCGTACTTCATTTTGTCCAGTGTGATATTCATATGTATATACAGGGTGACTCGAAAATTGACACCCGAAAGAAAAATCTAGATGCCCTGTATCAATGCCTATCCGAATTACTCCCATGTACATTCTACGTTTTTTTTTACAGAGAAAAAGAAAAAAGCATTCTTTTCTTTTTCTCTTTTCTGTGGTACTTTCCTCGCGATTTTTTTCTTTTGTGTCATCGTTATGAAATGCACTCTTGAGGAATAAATAAATGATGATCAAAAGTTGGAGCGTTACATCTGAGAAGAAAAAAAATTGATCGTTTTTTGGTAAACTTAAATTATGTATAAACATTATAAGAATGATATGCAAAAGTAATTATACGCGAATTTTTTTGTTTTTTTACCTCATTTTCTGAAGCACCTTGAGCGCTCCGAAACGGCCTAGACGGTGAACGTAGCAATTTGGAGGCGTTTTGTCCAGTCATTGTACAAACAATTTACAACGACTGCCATTTTGCGAAAAAAACCATATTAAAAAAATCATGTGTAGATCGATTTAAAAAATCATGTGTAAAAATCATTAACGTCCCTCCCGCAGAGGGCTTGAAAATAAAATGTTAATGTGGCTACGACTGAGCCGCCATTTTGTTATTGTTTCATGATAACATTTTTTTTTGTATACCTCGACACATGTACAATAAATCCTTCAAACCTCATTCTTATTGCTCTTTTAGTATTGTCAAAAAAAAAATATTCCCAATACGGTCTCAACTTTCGGTGACCCACATAGATGTAATGCCTTAAGGTATGCTTCTCCGGAAACTTCAAAAAATCGTTTTTTTGCATATTGTTATGGTGTGAACTTTCAAGAATATTTTAACACCAACCGGACCCTGAAATTTTAAAAATTGACGAAGTTACACCTATTTTAGTGGAACAGTGTACGTCGGGTTTACCGCGATCCGTCGAGTTTGAACGCGATTATCTCGAAACTACATATCTTGACACGGCGGGTTCGATATCTTGAGTAACTTTCACACTATTGACTTGAATTTGCACAGTTAGCGTTCGAACAGTAGTCATTTTCGGTTCACGATCGCATTTTTTAATTGGATGAACCATTTGTTAATAACAAATGGTTCATTTGTTATTGACTTCAGCATGCTGTTTCTCAAGAGAAAAATGAGGTTTCGTATTAACCGAAATTTCGAAAAGTGGATCGTGAAGGCATAGCCAGTTGGATATATTTGAAGGAAAAAATGGTTATTTTCGTTTCAGATTACATTCCCGCCGTTTCGGGCCTCGTCGCTGGAGGACTGCAACGCCAACTGCAGCACCACGAACACTTTGAAAGATTTTCTTCCGAAAAAATTACATTGTAACCACAAACATGTGTACAGCATGCTGGGAAAAAATGAATTCATTCCAACCAATGTGTTACTAGAAACAAATTCATCATTCTGAGCCTTCAAATTGGCCTTCCAGAGAGGGATACCACGTTAAACGAAATAAGTTTGAGGTTATCAATCACTAAAGTTCAGATGACAACAAAAAAAATACTCATACTCGTATAAATGACTCCCCATTGCTTCAAAAAACTCCTAAGAGGGAAGTTAATACACAAAACAGAAAAAAAAACTTAAGTCCTATGTTATAGGGAAACTCGTAAAAAATAAAATGCCTGTTTCTCGAGAACTAAAACAGATAGTAGATTCGAAGGCATCTAGATTTTCCTTCTGGACGTCACTTTTCGGGCCACCCTATATATGAGGCATTCTTCATCAACTGGGCTACTTTTCTCCAACCTCTCCAATTTTTTTTTCAAAATCTGCCAGTTTCAGATATTAGTCAAAAGGAACGTCTGTGATTTTTTAAAGATTTTTTTAGGCGTCCGTTCAGGATTTTCAATTTTTCATTACGATCACTGTATCCGAAAAAATATTCATTAAACAAAAAAAAAACACAAGAATACAAACTTTTTATTTTTTTCGCTTTATCGAAAAAAATCAAAATCATACATTTTTGCATTGAGAAAATTGAAATTTGGCAAAAAAATGAGAATAACATTTTCTTATTTTTTTTTTGTTTGATGAATATTTTTTCGCATACAGTGTTCGTAATGAAAAATTGAAAATTTTGAACGGACGCCTGAGAAAATCTTAAAAAAATCACAGACGTTCCTTTTGACTAATATTTAAAACTGGCAGATTTAAAAAAAATTGAAGGGTTTGAAAAAAAAGTGGCCCAGTTGATGAAGAATGCCTCATATACAGGGTGTCCCTCTTATCTCTGCCACCCGAAATAACTCGGTAATTATCGACGTCACAAAAAAATATTCCAGACAAAAGTTGTACGGCGTGAAGGGGGCCATCAAATGCAACCAATTTTTTTTATTATTTCGGTGAAGGCGCTAACGCACAGTGAAGGTCACCTCCACTTTTCAAAATACAATGGTACATTTTTTTTCAACCATCTTGTGGAGCACCTCAAGCCGCATAAAAAACATTGAGGGGTCAAAGTCGTTCAAGGTCATTGAAGGTCAGTATCGATTATACAAATCTAAATATCTCGGATCACTGCCAAATATTTGGTAGTGATCCGAGATCTTTAGATTTGTATTTCATTTTAATAGGTGACCTTGAATGACCTTGAACGACTTTGACCCCTTAATGTTTTTGATGCGGCTTGTGGTGCTCCACAAGATGGTTGGAAAAAAATGTACCATATCAGCACCTCAAGCGGCATAAAAAACATTAGGGGGTCAAAGTCGTTCAAGGTCATTGAAGGTCAGTATCGATTATACAAATCTAAATATCTCGGATCACTGCCAAATATTTGGTAGTGATCCGAGATCTTTAGATTTGTATTTCATTTTAATAGGTGACCTTGGATGACCTTTAACGACTTTGACGCCTTAATGTTTTTAATGCGGCTTGAGGTGCTCCACAAGATGGTTGGAAAAAATGTACCATACCATTTAAAAAAGTGGATCCATGTATATGTGTGTGTGCCATCGATATTGCGGGCTGAATCGAAGTAACCGGACGTGCAAAACCGTTCAACGAGAATCCGGTGCAATTTCGTCCCATTCTTGACAAGTACATGGGCTGTGTTATGTCGGCCGTACTTTCAATAGTTTGACAAAAGAGGAAAGCGAAAAATACACCTTTTCATATTTTCTTTCAATCGTTATTCTGCAATGCACAAGAGTATGTGCACGCGAGAATTCGCAGTACTCGACTATCCGGGAAGGATACTGCGAAGCGCATCGATAATGCAAATCTCAATTTCTCTCTGCCCCGATTCCTTCCCATTCTCCTTCTATAGCGCGTTCCTCTCGATTATGATTCATACCTGAGGCATGCGAATCGTCGTTCTTACACGTGCTCTTTGTCATCCCGGGCATCGATCTCGATGACAAGCCCCCCCCCCAACGCTATTGTTGCTAAATGTTCCCTTGCCGCCATTTATATCGCGCTAGCGTCCTACACGAATTATTGCTTCTGTCAATTTTTTATTTTATTCCAAAACTTACCGACTGATTTAATACGTTGTCATAATTGTTGGGAAAGTGGCGAAAAAATAGGCTAGTTTTGGTTAATTGAAAGGGTCAATTTAATTTCGAAAAGAATTCCATGTGACATTGCTCGTTTTGAATATTTATCATTTTTTCTGAATTTTTTTTCCGTGGATATTCGGAAGAACAGACAGTCACGATCTTTTTTGCTTTTCGTTGAAGGATTTCTACTTGAAAGAACAATTGTCCAAAAGGAAACTAAAAAATTAAGATAGAATTCTTCGAAAATTCGTAAGTATGCAGAAAAATCAACTATCTCATGGAGAAAATATTTGTTCGCCTCTAATTTGTTGAAGAATTAATTATTTACTCGAGTTTACAATAACTTTTGAACATTGTTGTGATTCTTGATCGACGTTCGTAAAATTTCGAACACTCGGAAATCTTTCCAGATTTTTTTTGGCTCGAAGTACAGAAATTCCAATCAAATCGAACTGTTGGCCGAGTACGTATGTGTTTCCTTTTCCAAAAGGAAACAAAAAAATTAAGACAGAATTCTTCGAGAATTCGTAAGTATGCAAAAAAAACCAAATATCTCACGTTCTATGAAGAAAATATTTTTTCACCTCTTATTTGATAAACAACTAATTATTTACTCGATTTTTCAATAACTTTTCAACGTTATTATGATTCGTGATCAACGTTCGTAAAATCTCGACCAGTTGGAAATTCTTCCCGATCTTTTTGGCTCGAAGTATCAAAATTCCAATCAAATCGAACTGTTGGCTGGGCACGTATGTGTTTCCTTTTCCAAAAGGAAACAAAAAAATTAAGACAGAATTCTTCGAAAATTCGTAAGTATGCAAAAAAACCAACTATCTCATGTCCTATGAAGAAAATATTTTCCACCTCTTATTTGATAAACAACTAATTATTTGCTCGATTTTTCAATAACTTTTCAACGATATTATGATTCGTGATCAACGTTCGTAAAATCTCGACCAGTTGGGAATTCTTCCCGATTTTTTTGGCTCGAAGTATCAAAATTCCAATCAAATCAAACAGCTGGGCAAGTATGTGTTTCCTTTTCCAAAAGGAAACAAAAAAATTAAGACAGAATTCTTCAAAAATTCGTAAGTATGCAAAAAAACCAACTATCTCGTGTCCTATGAAGAAAATATTTTCCACCTCTTATTTGATAAACAACTAATTATTTGCTCGATTTTTCAATAACTTTTCAACGATATTATGATTCGTGATCAACGTTCGTAAAATCCCGACCACTTGGAAATTCTTCCCGATCTTTTTGGCTCGAAGTATCAAAATTCCAATCAAATCGAACTGTTGGCTGGGCACGTATGTGCGATACGCCCTTAATGGTCGTACGGGCGTGAATCTCGTGCACAGCAAGCTGTTTCTCAATCATCTCCGTGTCTCATCGTCATTCCGCACAGTGCCACTTTTAGCTTTTTTTGTCCGAGTTCAATCCTCGAATTGGTAATATTGAAAAGCACACGTGGGAGTTAAGTAGGGGATGAAAGAGGGCGGAGGGAGGGGTTGGAGGAAAATAGGAAAAAAGCTGTGCCCGATCCGGTCTCTCCCGATGCGTGTGCCCACGCTATTCCCTGCTACTTCCGTGCTCCATGGCCCTCTTTTGTGTGTACCAGATAGAAGCCTCGTGGCCGATTGTGCGCGCTTTTTTCTTGCTAGAAAAAAAGCGTGTACCATAGTTGACCGTGTAGTTTCGCGAAAACGCTTGCATCGACGTCTGCGCCGAGTGCATGCAGTGTGCTTTGAGCGCGTGTGGGCGGCAACGAACTCGGTCGGTTCGAGAGCTCTTCACCATTGCTGTCCCAAAGTGCACTCTCTCGTTCGCCATCGTTCATTTTGCCTGTCTCTCTTACTCTTCCTATGAGTGGGAGTACACAGCCGCGAGGTGCTTTTTCATTCTCGATCGTTGGATCGATCCACTGCTGAGCTTTTTTTTACCAATTCGAAGTTTGTTGAACCGCGGCGTGATTTATTGTTTCAATATTGCTAAGCAAATTTCGTCACTGATCGAGGTAAGGTCGACGATTTTTTTATGGCAACTTTGTCAGGGGTGGAGAGTTTATTTCAAAGATAAAAAATGTCCGATATCGTAGAACTTGCCAGACTTTCATTTGGCTTTTTGGGCGAGTAAAAGCTTGGACGGTTTCATGGCATTAGAAATTCAATATCGAGAGACAGGAATTTTCAATTTTTTCATTCGTTTCACGACGCTTTTTAAATTTATCATATCTTGAAACCCTCCAAACTGTTATTTGCTTTCTTAGGCAAGTAAAAGTTCTTGTAAACTTCTACTTACCTAAGGTTTCAGGAGCTTGGACGGTTTTAAGGGGCTATACCAGTGTGACAATTTCGAAAAATCGATTTTTTTTTGCCTTTTTCGACAGTTTATACTTTTAAGAATATGGGATGAGATTTTTATACTCTCACGATTTTTATACTTTCAAGAATATGAAATGAGATTTTTCAAATGTGCTGACATTGTAACTCAAAGAGCAATTACCCGATTGACTTGAAATTTGAACTGAGTACCTACTCTTGAATATATTTACTCGACAATGACGTAGGATATTTTTGATTGGATGAAAATTGACGATTTGGCATTGAAAAAAAATACCATTTTATAGGCAAGAAAACAGACTTTCTTCATAACTACGCCATTTTGTTAGATTTTGGTATTTTTCGAAAATCCTAGGTCATTGTACAGAAAATACCTTCCAGTTTAACATTTTTTCCTTTTTCGGTTTCAGCTACTCAATCGGTCCGAATCATGTCAGCAGTGGAGGAACTTTTTTTTGGCGCCTCCGAAGGCAGCGCATAAGTCGCTTGGATCTCAATATTTTCCTTTGAAAAAATGATGTAATATAGGTCAAATATAGGCCAAATATATTCTTAATTTTCTCAGGCAAGTAAAAGTTCTTATAAACTTCTACTTACCTAAGGTTTCAGAAGCTTGGACGGTTTTAAGATATCAGAAGTTCAACATTAAAAGACAGGAATTTTCTTCAAATTTTTTTCATACATTTCACTAACAACTTACACATTTTACAGCAACTAACGTATTTTCATTTCATAAAAGCATCTGTCCAACGTATCCTAAAAATATGCATTTTTCCCCCGAATCAACCATTCCCCGAAGTCCACGTGAGATCTTTATTTTCCCAATAAAGCAAAGCAAAAAAAATAATAATCGTTAGGCCGAGCTCTATTGACCGGAAGTGCTCGAAAATGGCTCGCGCCAATGGTCCAAGTACGGGTGACCTCTTTCCCTGACACGTGTAAACAAGAGGCCCTCCCCCCCCCCCCCCTCCCCCGCCCCGTCACGTACGTCGTTGACCGTGCACACGTAATATATAAATTATCGGCAAGCTCGCGAATGAAGCGAGAGCCGGATGAACGAAAGCTTCGTGATGCTGTGATGGCGTGCTCGAGCATGGGGGATGAGGGCGGAAGCGACACACATCTGGCCAACACGGCACAGATGTATAGTGCACTGTGAACGAGCCATACACACCGGGGTAGTTCCGGCTGGGCGCTTGTTGCACGAAGCCGTGAGAGAACCGTGGAGAAGCTTTGAGAGTTGCTCTGCTATGTATTCTGCATCAAACATATATATATATATATATATATATATATATATATATATATATATATATATATATATATATATATATATATATAGGAAAACGTGATTTTAAAGACATTGGATTTCGAGGACCATCCTCAAAGCAGCCAGGAATGTTGATAGCCAGCATGACGGAGACACAACTGGTTCAAAGTATGGTTGCCTATGTATAGAGTGTATGACGTAGGTATTGCAGCTACAGCATGAACGACAGCGGCCCAGCAGTACTGGGGGAAGCCATCCTCTGGATGTTTCTATTTATATTGTGGCCACTCTGGAAACTGTGGCGAGTGAGGAGGAGAGAAGATGAGCAACCGGTTACGAGGCTACCTGTTGGCTGCTCTCAGCTCCTCTAGCTCTCTTCTGCTTACAAACTGTCCATATAATGTACACATACACGTACGAAGATAAGTATGGACATGTACGTACGGGCATGTATATGATGTGCATTATGGTGTGATATATGGTGAATGAGGAGAAAACGGTAACTCGAGGGCAGGCTGCAACTTGCTGGTAGACGGTAGGGTAGCAGGCACGTAGAAGTGGATGCGGTGGTTCGTCCCATCATCCAAACGCTGAAGTTAACCCATAGCGAGAGGGAAGCATGGAGAGAGAGGTGGAGGAGAAGGGAAGTAAGTGGGTCAAGCCATGAAAGTGGGTCAACACAGTAGTAGAGGCTCGGTGCACGAGCCTTTAGTAATATCAAACCACCCCCGTACCGCACACATCGATGTTATATACAACCCCCATCAGCCGAGGATTCCTTGTGGCCTCCTATGGAGGACAGTTCGTGCCTTCCTCTCTCCATCTCTGTACCTCTCTCTGGCTCTTTCGCTCTTGCTGCATGAACTGAACTTTTGTCCTGGTTGTCCTCCTGGTCCTCCATTCATGCACACAAGATTTTGCAGGTGTTTCTCCGCCTTTTATGGCCCTCCTGCTGCTGTCTTTCGCTCACTCTTCCTCGCTGTGTCGTCATCCCTGGGAGAAGCGAGAAGACTGCTTCCCATTTAGTTGATCATGGTTGGCGAGCAGCACATCAAAGAGACATGTGCATACCCGGGGGAGAAAGTCCACAGTTAGTGGGAGATGCACTCCGAGAGAACCCTTAAGGGCTCAAGACTCGAATACTCCTTTGACATACAGAGATGCTTTCTTTACGTCGCGTCTTATTTTTCAACCCCGTATATGTTTTTCACATTTTCAGATTCTTCGCGGTCTCGTGAAAGAGCTTTTCTTTTCATTTCTTCCCAATCGTTTTGCATTTTCCGTACATCCAAATTACATGACTCGGAGGCACTTATTTTCAAGCCTGTGCAACGGTAAATCGTCTATTTCGACGTGTCCTTGAAATATATTTTTCTGTGTAGTCACTTTATCCTGAGGGCATGTGAAAAGTGGATTGTCCCGACGAAGCGTTTTCAATCGTTCCGCGACGACTCAATTATTCGATAAACCAATGATGAACTGACACTTGATGCAGATTTTATCCCCTGGAATATGTCGTTTGGAACGTGTCCGAGAATTTAGATGAAAAACGATTGGCTGTAGTTCCAGCATGTTGAGCGAACGCTGAACCAGCGTCAACATGTTCATGTGGAGGTTGTTATTTCCCCTGGCGACTGCTTTGAGCTCTTTGTCCGACGGATACGTTATACCACACAAACGAGATCTATTTGATCGAGATTCTACGTTGCACGCGCGATATTAAGAGGAAAATAAAATGGCGTATACCTTCCTGCGATTTAACACATGGAGGCATATGCTTCAGCCATCGACTGGGCCTCCAATATCAGGAATGGGATCGAAGTGCTTTGTGGGCTGTTGAAATATGCGTGGAAAACATTGATCATCCTGGGAAGGTATTAAGGAGTAAGGCCACTCTAGAGGCCGAAAAATAGGCTTTTTCGGGATTTTTTTCAGAAAAACTACAAAATAAATCGAGATTACAAAAAAGGTGTTTATCATACATGCACTGAGAAAAAAATCATTGATCCAATATTATTGGTGTTATTGAATGAAATTTCGTTGATTCAGTTGTAAAATTGTTGGTGTAAATAATCGGATTTATTAGTCCAAACAAAACGCTATTGACTTCAATAACATGATAAAATTGAAAGTTTTTATTCATTCAAAAAATGTATTGTTAGCTGAGAACAATATATTATTGAAACTATCTAGAAAAGTATCGCGAACAAATGATATAGTTTTGAACGCAATTTCTGCTACGAACGAAAAAATCGTTTCAATTCATAACATGAATATTGTTGATTCGAGTACATAAGAAAAATTGAATTTCGCTCGTTTGATTCAAATAAAATTTCTATTGAGTAAATATGTTATTTTATTGTTTTCACCACATCTAATATTGATTTTCAAGTACATTATTCGTTAAAATATTAATATTTTATTTTGTTTGAAAAATATTAAACAAATGTCTGAATTGGTTAAAAAATTATGCGAAAGTAAAATTTGTTTCTTGCATATTTGGTTGAAAAAATTCAATTAAATCATGGCCGAGCGCCACCAAAATTATAGGTGTGAGGAAACCCGTAGTTCTCGGAGTAACCGCTAGAAGCCGCACTCGCGCTCGTTTCTCGTAAGCGTAGCGCGAACCGAAAATCTACTTAAACGCTGGAGAAACTCTAAAGAGTATCGCTTCTGGGCCTGTGGCTAAGATCAAAGTGTAGTATCTGTTCTAATCAGTTGAATATCTGATATTCTCTCCATGGATATTCCATTGGATATCTGATATTCTCTCCACTATTATCTTGGATGATCATTCTAATGCTCACTTTTTTTTAAGATTTAAAAGAAATTGAAAAACTTACGTCCCATCGCATATTCGTTTCGATGTAGCAAAGAAATAATTAATTCTATTGATTATATTTTTGTACGAAATAAAAAATGTTTGTAGCAATCGCTTAATTATTTCATCCAATACATCTACGGATTGTATATAGAATGATTTCACTGGAAGATAATTTTATTTTAAGGATAATGTAGATATTCAGAGAACAGAAGAGATCTTTCAAATAAAATACTATCTTATTTAAATCAATCCCATTTTCCAATATTTTATAGTATTGAAACAATCTCATATATCGGTGGCACCCCGCAGCAGCACATTTATTTGGATCAATCAATATATTTTTTTGATTCAATTGGTTTTTTTCTCGATGTATCAGTGACTGTATACAATAATTTTTTTGAAGCGATTAATTTCAAAATGGCTGCTCTGCAGCGTTCTGTCGATTTTTAGGCAAATTTTTGGAAAGTGAAAAATTTGCCTAAAAAATCGTCAGATAATTGTCAATAACAAATTAACCATGTAATATAAAAAAAATCCTACGTACTTCTATAGACAATGTATTTTTTAAGATATATTCAACATTTCAAGTGAATCAGTTGAAAATGGTCTGAGTTATGTTTCCGGCCAACTTAAAAAATGCAGTTTTGAGATAAACGCTGCACAGCCGCCATTTTGAAATTAACCACTTCAAAAAATTATTGTATACAGTCACTCATACGTATGATAAACACCCTTTTTTGTAATGTCGATTGATTGTGTAGTTTTTCTGAAAAAAAAATCCCCAAAAAGCCTATTTTTTCGGCATCTAGAGTGGCCTAAGACCTTAACCAAATCTCGTTATCCCTTGATTCGCTACACGTACTTATCCGGAAAAGGGAAAAAACTCTTAAGAACATCAGGGGTGAATTAATGCAGGAAAATCCACCGGCTTTGCCGAGCCCTTTGGGCGCAACCAGTTTCACACCCTAATTAGCATCAGAGACGAAACGCGCGTCTCTGCAACAGGCCTCCATCGAGCTAGCTCCGTCATCAAAGCCGACTGCGCACGTATACGCGGGATCTTTCGTAACGCTTTTTTTGCAGCCGTAGCAACAAAGTAACGCGTCACCCACGTGCGCCCGCATATATACGGGAAGTAATGAGGTGTGCCGGACTCTTCGGGCCTCGGGGAGAATCAACAAAAGTCATCGTGGCTAACCAGACCAACGAAGAAACGAGATCCTCGTTTTTGGCCCTGCTTTCTGCTAATATTTGCCCAAAAGGACCCAAGGAATGAGGAAGAGACCTAGGGAAGAAGCGAGAGAAGCTGGCTGGAACGATACTGAGGGATGAAACGGCCGCTCTAAGGTCACTTCCCGTACCCCTATCACGAATATCCGAACAACCTTTTTTCCCCGCTCATCTTATCCCTCGGTCCCTCGTTCCAGTTTCGTCATCCCTTTGCAATTTCGTTGTCGCTGGACGCACCGTTTCTCGGGCTCCCTACAGCCCTACTCCCCCAGCCATTCTACGTACTCGGAGTTTTCGCCAAAGTTGGCGATCCAGCGGTCGCTTTGCGACCCCAACGACTCCCCAACTGGTGCTTTTCCCCGGGATGCCCTTGTATCCAGCTATGTTCATACTTGCGGTAGATAACGCGAAGGTTGCCTGGAAAATTGCTCAAACGTCAAATTCGATTGGGAGAGGCTAGTCGGCCAGGCACGTGACCATGCAGATCTCTCAAATTGAAGTTGACGTGTGATGACGTGTATGTGTGTGGGGTGGATGTGCGGGCGAGATATACATAATCCATTAATGTACGTTCAAGAGTGACGAGGGAATGGGAACTCTACGTGAATTCCATTATCGTCGCCGATTGGTGGTAGAAAGGAGAGACCTATACGAAACACATACGCCCACCATATAAACACGACTCGGCAAACACGCACACTGATAGCACCGTAACTCCTGAATGAAGGGATCAACACAACCAGGCAACAAGAAAGGATGCGATGCTGAAACTGCAACGTCAACTTGATAACAATGCCTTCAATATATTGCATCACCCAACTCCATTACGCTAAGCAATTCACTTGTACAGTAAACCCATATCCAAGTTACACATGTGTACGTGCGTACGTCAACGTTATAAGCAATGGACCGTCTGCTGTGATGACGTTATAGCTCTTGTTCGACGCTTCGACTGAATTCTCTGACCGTACCAACCGCAATCACTGGACCAGTACAGGACTATGAACCCGTTATTCGACGGAACGCAAACGTGCAGGTAGCTTTCTCCTTCTCACTCTCTCTCTCTCCCTCTCTAATTGGCCCAAAAGATTCAACGCCAAAGCAGAACCCTTTGACGCCAGAGGCAGATACATATATGCACACCAACATTAGGCAGAGACTGCCTCTAGCTGTGTCCCCGTAGAAGGACTGTCAAAGCTGGTCACTGCAATAACAACGGTTCCAATCGTCCGTAGAAGATTCAGAGCTGGTACCAGTCCTGCACAAATCGGTTCGAGCATCTTGACATGGCAACCATTTGATATTTAGGTCACGCGATGAAGTACCCAATGGGGTCCTGCCTCCCTCAGAGACAACAGTAATTAAATAAACTAGTTTTAACTATGCCAGAATGTATATTTGGCTGAAACCACCACAAGTTCAACAGTAGGTATAGTGAATAGTTCTGCATGACTTCCAAGTGTGAATTCTGGCTGCATAGTCATGTACGAGCATCCAACGGATAACGGTTTCGAACAAGTGGAGCGAGAAACTATCGACGCCGAGTTATAACGCTAATTAGATCGCTCTTCGAGCCGCTAACGCATCGCTCTACCAGCCACGTACAGCCTATACGTGTATACATGTGTCAGTTTACTGCAATATCGATAACCTCCGGGAAGTTTCCTGGAAAATTCGTTCCACCAGCGCATACAAGAACGTCAGAGAGATATTGCACTTGGATGGCCAGATCGGATCGAACGGAAACGGTGAGCGTTGAAAAGTTCTCGGCTGTTTGCGTTGTCCGACAAAGTCCACGGCAAGTCGAATGTTGTCGAATCCTCGGGGTCTTCGATCCTCGAGCACGTGAAACTTCTCCCGGGGGCGTCATAATTCGGGCTTGGAGACTCCCCTAACTTTTGCCAGCGAACCTCAGGAGCTTTGCCGACAGCTGGCGCGCCAGCAATCAATCTCGCTTTCATGAGACGTCGACGCCACACCGATACTGCAGTGTCAACATGACTCCATAAGCACGATCACCGACCCTTTACTTTGCTCAACGTTGATTTCTTTTTACTCCCAAAGATCAACATGATTGGCCCAACATCCTTTGGGGGTATGCGTTATTATGCTGGTCGAAGATTTCGTGGCTGACGGTTCGTGACGTCTTCATTGGCCCTGCCCGCGTGTTCGGCGCGCAGGATTTGCGTTAATCTCCAGGCTTGGATGCTGCCGGAAAGCATGGAACGGAGGGAAAAACACGGTCGTTGGACGCATGGAGAAGTGTCTGGGTCAATGACCTATGAATCCGTGTCACTTCATCTTTTTGGGCATTCGCATAGAAGTAGCATGTTGCAGTCTAGCTGATCAACTGAATATACTACAAGCCGATCAATGACAAAAATTACTTTCTTCGGACTTGGGTACAACAATCATTGCTTTGCCAATTGATCGAGTTGAATAACAACCCGCCGTTGGCTCCCCAACCGTTCGGTTCGATCACCACAGCGACCATGGCGGTTTTCCACCCCTCGTTTCGTCCAGCAGGCTCCCTCCCTCTGTCCATTTATCCAACAGAATATCCAAATAGAAAATTCCAAAATCGAACCGCAATCTTGGTTGCCCCTGGGGGCGCGCTCAGCTATGTGACTGCCGTCAGACACCTACGAGCGAATGGATACAGTCCAGAAGGGAAGCCCATTCTTCAAACCCCTGCAGAGTGAAAAGATCGACGCCTATACGGACATATCGAGAAGGTTTTCAAAAAGGTGCTTCCACCCTGCTTCATCGGATCGCAAATGATGATTTCATGAGGGAATCAGAAAAATCTGTTCTCCCATACAAAAGATGGAATTTCCATGGTATGTTCTTTTTTGCACCCGCATTTGTTACGCTTTGTCGATAACGGGGAGGATAAGGCGGAAAGAGATTGGAACAAATGGATCAAGAATTCCGAAGCGGCCTGCCTTTGCCACCCTCGGGAACATCATGGTAACTCCTTTTCCGTGCGGTACTTTGCTCACCCATTTTTTAACGGGATATCCCACATTGTAGCTTACCGCTTGGGCGATGAATCGCTTGCTTCCCCTCTTGGCGAGACGGGGTTCGAAAACTCCGCAAAGTTTTCGTATACATTAGGTGGTCGTGTCAGGGATCGGCAGTATCAATATCGATTTATCGACCAATATCTGATACTTCTATGATAAATTGTCAGTGGTTGAGTTCTCGAAGTGATTACCAATATGGCGCCACCGTCGGCGGTGGACACGTGATCGAAATACGGCCATCACTCATGTGAAGCTGCATTGGCCTGGGTCAGTATTTGGATCTGCTTGGGTGACCATTGGACAGTGGGCAGTTTGACTGAGTTTCCGCTGGTGAACACAAATTACACTTCAGCGAAAATAGGGCCACCCGTATTGGCACAGCTTTTCTACATCTTCCCCGTGCCCTCGTGGCTGATGCATTACGAAACATGTAGTTTTCGGCAACATCCCAGGGGAAGGGGTTCGCGAAGAAACTGGAAATTGGTGATGTGGAAAGGGGGGAGTGAAAGTGAAAGTGATGGAATCGTGAAAACCTGAAGGGCACGTGGAAGAAACTTTGGGAATGGAAAAAGAATATGTCTACGCTTGTTTGCATTGCAAACTCATATATGTGATGAAGGATTGAAAACTATTAGACACGTATTCTTTTTTATTGGGGAAAAACGGTTTTAAGGGGGGAAACCACCCCTCAAATGTGTCAAGGGGTGATTTTGCAGTTTCACCTACAAGCAGTCCTGATCTGAATGAAACAAAAACCCAAATTCGTTTAAACTGAAGGGATGAAAAATCCAATATAGAAGTATCGAAAAAAATCAATGGGTGGTTTCCCCCTTAAAACCGTTCTTCCGTCGATAAAAAAATACGTGTGTAATAGTTTTCAATCTTTCATCATATATATGAGTTTCAACAAACCTATAGGCCTGAACCTGAATTAGAAGATCCGAAAAACCATTTTTTTATTGCTTAAATCGATAGATAAACTATCCAAGAATATATTTACAAAGTTACAGAGCCCAATTGTAAATATTCTTGAAGATACAAGGCTAAAAGCAGAAAAGCGATTGATATTTGATATTGATATCTCCTCCTGTTGAAAACTTTGGAGCGCGTTTTCTTCAGTTTTCATTTTCACGATTTTTCCAAATTGGCGGGCGTGATAGAAAAAAAACTAAACGACCTATTGAATGAAACCAAAGTTTATTTTCTTCAGTATGTAAATGTCTTCTAAGTGAAATAAAAAAGTCGTGGAAAAAGTCTTTTTAAATCATTTTTATAGCACGTTAAAGTGTATTATTACACATTTTTTTTCCAAACCTGAGAAAAGTTATAACTTCACAATTTTTTCAGCTTTTTCTTAATTCACCCAAAAGAAAAATATATGACAATTGAACATTTTATTGGTTTTTTGTTTCAGTCAAGAATTCCGAGCTGCATCTTTCCCGCCGATTAGGAACTGCAGTGGCAAGACGCACATGAAATAGGCTGATAAATCTGCAGTCTTTATTGTTTCATGTTGAACATTTTTTTATACGTTTAAATATACATGAAAAGATACCTCAATGTTTACTGGGCTCACTTGTTTTTTACCATCTAAAAAAATTCCCGAAACAACGCTTTTTTGGACCTTCTAATTCAGGCTCCAGCCTTAAGTTCCTAGTTAGTTGATGAATATCTCAGACATCGAAAATATCGCTCCTAATCGGCCCAGGCCAGCGTATAATTTATTAAAAATACAAGCTATCAATATAGATCTAGTAAAAAGAAAACAGCTGCATGAAAGAGAGTTTTGTGGATACTAACAAAGTTTCCCGACGACCCTGAACGGAAGTTTCTCAGTCTAAATTGACTGTCATAAATATCTCGTTAAACTTTTAAAAAGTTCGAAAACAGTTTCTCGAACGTTAGCGTCGCCTTGGCTTGACTCCGTTGCTGAAGTCTGTTTGAAAAAAATGGCTCGACTTTATTTCATTTTTTTTTTTTTACCATTGACGACCATCGCGGTAGATAAACGACCGGCTCTAAGAATTTCCACGTTAATTTTTCACCCTTCTTTTTCTTCTTGGACGTCTTTCTCCACCACGCGTTTTCATCAGACACCCCTGACTCTCCCTTTTCTCTCTCCCCAACAGTCTCTCTTTTCATCGATAAAGTTTACCAAAGAAGAGAAGCTCGTATTTGTTTCGCGCATCTTCGACGCGTATTTTTTGTTTGTTTTTTTTTAACGACGAAACAAGATCCAAAAGCTTTTAGAGACCGGAAGCGCGATAAAATTGCCAGGCGACGCTGTTCCCCGGTGATCATTCTTTTTTCGGAGAAAGTCGTTGGATCGACGTGACAGGAGGGTTGTTTAAAAGCGTAGGGTATTTTCGATCAAAACCTGCGGCGAATAGGTCACCCCGCTGTGGCACAGCCTCTCCCATCTCCCTCCCGAAACTATTAAAAACTGGGATAACCGTGTTTGCACACGAACCTCGTTTCAAATACGATCGAAAGGCTCTCTACACTTCGAAAAAATGAGGTTTCATTTTTTTTTCACTCGACCCTTCTGTCTCCAGACTAGGCGCGAATGAAAAATACATATTTAGCGTACTTTTGTTATAAAATGAATTTTTCGTTCGCTATCGCGTTGTGGAGCAAAAATCAATCAAAATTTAAACATAGGTTACGAAAAAAATGTATTGACCTGCTGAACTTACCCTGGATACGCGATATATTTTTTTATTCGTTTATTTATTTATTCATGGTATTATTCATTCATTTATTTGCTTATTTACTTATTTTTTTGTTCATTCATTGCTTTATTTGTATTGCAACAAAATCAGCTTAAAAATGTATAAACGTCCCAAGAATGATATGGTCCGAAGAAAAATGGTTTTAAAATTTCAAACGCGTTTTTCTTGAGGCCATATTTTCAAAATCGGGCGGACTCGTAGCTCATACAATTTTCAACCATTTGACTTCAAATTTCAACTGTGGCTTTTTAGATAGAGTTTCTAGCGAAGTACACACGATTTTCACAATCGATTAACAATTACAATTTTTATAAACAAATTGAGGCCGTTTTTCAGTAGAAAAAATGACCTTTTTCAAAATAGCACGAAATTTGCAAAAATCGCTATTTTGTAATGATCTACTTCGCTAGCAAAACATGTAGATTGCGAAGAAGAAAAAAATTTGATCTTGGTGCTCATGTGGATCTTAAAAAAGACGTTCTCTTTCTACCGGCCAATGGGTCGCCATTTGGTATTTGTTTGGAAAATAAAAATTTGATTTGCGTATCCACAGATGTGTGAATTAACCCCTCCAAACCTCATTTAGATTGCTTTGTTAGTATTTTCAACAAAAAAAATCCCATAGAAGGCCCTATTGTCCGACCAATGGTATATAAGACCTTAAGGCCGTCGTCAAGTGTGATGGGTCGAAAAAGTAAATTTTTTATTGGATTTTCTGGAAGTCTGATTTCTTCCGAATATTTTTGTTTTTGAGCCATTAAAAAATGCGAAAAAGCATCCTAGTTATGGGCC
The DNA here is from genome assembly GCA_963210295.1 of Ophion ellenae. Classification (NCBI taxonomy): domain Eukaryota; kingdom Metazoa; phylum Arthropoda; class Insecta; order Hymenoptera; family Ichneumonidae; genus Ophion; species Ophion ellenae. Next base: position 34,456,910 of record OY723392.1, read on the forward strand.
TGTATAGGGGTCGCGGCAATCGGAGTAACCGACTGCCTGACCTGCACGGCACGCACGACCTTTTCCGAGCGCCCTATCCGCCTGTTGTCTATTGAGATTTATTATCATTATTCGGGGTACCCGGGAAAATCCGAATGAGTGCCCGAAAATTTTTATCTTCAAATATTAATGAGCTCTTTGAGCAAGAAGATGGTTTGATGCATGGCCCTGAAATCGCAGACTGATAATAGTCCAGTAAAAGAGATGAAAACCCAGCACATTTTAGCGTAGAATATGAATTTTTTACTGAAGGGAGATGGTTGCATACTGTAAGTAACCCCAATAAAATGTTCCCCCTCAACTCACCCCAATCCTAAGAAATAGGGGTTGAAAACTTAAAAATCGCCGTATCTCGATAATTAATAGCCCGATCAAAAAAGATTTCAAACGAAAGTTGTTTAAAATAATAAAATACGTATAAAGTTATTTAACGTCCAATCCCCTATCTTTGAAAATAGCGGCACACATCTACTCCGCTCGCACACGCATCAACCTCGAATTTTCGAATCGTCTTTCTGCCGCTATTTTCAAAGATAGGTGATTGGACGTCACATAACTTTATACGAATTTAATTATTCCAAACAACTTTTGTTTGAAACCTTTTTTGATCGGGCTATTAATTATCAAGATACGGCGATTTTTATGTTTTCAACCCGTATTTCTAAGGGTTGGGGAAAGTTGAGGGGCTAAATTTTATTGGGGTTACTTTCAGTATGCAACCATCTACCTTCGGTCAAAAATTCATATTCTACGCTAAAAAGTGCTGGGTTTCCGTGTCTTTTACTGGACTACAAGGAAAGATTGCGAGGTCGATCTCTCCGATTTTGATTAAATTTGGCATGTTTGTAGAATGGATAAAAATAGGCGACACGTATTTTTTTATATCCGCGAAACCCGATTTTTAAGGGTTGAAACGCATCTTCGCAAATTGGGGTTATTTTTCGTTTTTCGTCGATTACGTTTTAACGGTACGAGATATGAAAAAAAATTCAAATGGCAACAATGTTCATTTCTTCTCGTACTATACATTGGAGATGAGAACGATACGTTCTTGACGAAAAACCAAAAACACCCGTTTTTCGAAGGTGCGTTTCATCTCTTAAAAATCGGGTTCCGCAGATATAAAAAAATACGTGTCACCTATTTTTACCCATTCTACAAGCATGCCAAATTTCATCAAAATCGGAGAGATCGACCTCGCAATCTTTCCTTCTAGTCCAGTAAACGACACGAAAACCCAGCACTTTTTAGCGTAGAATATGAATTTTTGACTGAAGGTATCTTTTTCATCATATTTGTGCATGTACCGTTCTTCAAACTAGAATGCGTTTTTCTCAAAACTATATTTTTCAATTTTTCAGGCAACATATTTCGTAAACTAATCGATCGATTCGCTTCAAAGTTAAACCACACGTAGTGTATACTGGTGTCTATTACGTACACTAGAACCAACTCGATAAAAATACATGATCTATTTTTAACGTTTTTATGTTCGGTTACACCGTCACCATTATCACAAAAAAAAATGTTCTCCTCCATTCTAGAAACCGTAACAGCGACATGCTTAAAGATCATAAAAATTTTCTAATTTTTCGTTTCAGTTCTCTGGAAGCTGAGATATGCCCAAAAAACGGCGGCATCCATTTTTCCTAGCCATATTAATATACGTGTAACTTTGTTAATAATTAACATTTTTTCAATATCTAAACACGCATGTGTTCTCCATTTCTCGTTTAACAAACCACAAAAACCCGAAATGCCCCATGTCCGATGATTTTCGAAAAAAAAAAAAATTCGAAGAACGCCTGCGTTTCTCTATCTTTACACTAGACGACTGCCTTAAAATCGAAATAAAAAAAGGCGAAAAAAAATCCCGTCCGAACAATCCTCAAAGCGTATCGTACATTTCGATTGAAATTGATCACGTACGAATGCGATTCGATAGCGCGCAGCTTCCTTTTCAAGTCGTTCAGCTCATGCTCGACATCGAAAAACGTGACATGACTTACGAGAGAGCGTTCGTTTTCCCGTCACCCAGTTTTACCGCAGCCGTTTCACCCCGAGCTTTTTCCCCTATACCCGGACCCCGACGACACCCATCCCAGATTCAGTGTATCGAATCCCTGGGCGCAAGAATTGTCTGCAATATGCACGGACATGCATGCACGAATTTTTTTTCTGAGCCCGTCCCCAAAGTATTTTCTCACGCATCGTTGATTTTGGGGGCAGGGTGGTCCTGGAAATGACCTTTACATGAAAATGCGTTCGTTTATCTCAGGGTAGTTTTCAAGGCATTAGGATTTACGTATGGTTGATCGTGGGGTCAATTGGCTACTATGAGGACGGTCCTCGATAGAGAATGGCTTTGAAATCACTACTCGTACCCACATATATCTGGGTACGTGTGTGCATCTATATGTGCAAGTACGTGTTGTGTCAAGCGAAAGAGTTTTATGGCAACAGGTGGTAGAGGAACTTTTGCTGAAGAGAACGAACACCGAACCCTCATCCAGTGTTACATGTACATAGGGATAGGTATATCACCGATACCTTCGCCTCTTGTGTAGAGCTTAAGAAGCCATTTTGCAGGTGTACCTATTCTCTCTCTCTCTCTCTCTCTCTCTCTCTCTCTCTCTCTCTCTTTCTCTCTCTCCCCCTCCCTCTCTTTCAGCTTTAAGGAGGTTGCTCACCTATCGCGAAATAGCAAGAATTTGCTGAAATTTATTGACGATATTTGTGAACATGTGTTAGGACTCCGTGTCAAATTTCAAGTACTTCGTGTGCGTGATTGTTGAGCAATTAATTATTAAAGTTAGGCTCTTATACACGGTTGACATAGCAAAAGCTTCATGAGAACTCTAGTACGACTGTCGCAACACAATAAAAATAGTAAGAATTGAATGGAAATAGGCGAGAAAAATTATTGAGATTTTTATGAATAATTTCAACAAAGAGTACAGCGTTTTGTCTGTCTCGTTATCGAGATATTCGTGAAATAGAACAGGAAATTTCAGCTGATTCGCGTAAAACGATAAAGCGCCCTACGGCACGTGGCAACGCTGCTGTCAAGTCGGCCATTTTGAATAGGCGCCAAAATTTAAAACGCACGAACTATTGCTTCCTTGCGATAAATTTCTTACCGCGCTTTCATAAAGAGTATTTAAATATTTTGAATCATTCTTTACAGAAGCTGCAGTGCATGTGTTTCGACATAACCTTCAAATCAATTACGCGTCGTCCCTCGACTGCGCATTCATTTTCCGGCTCAACGACTTTTTTTCGCCGCTTTCCAGGTTGTACTTGCTCCAACCGTCGATTGTACTGTTTTTCGGTTTCCATTTTTCCCTTTCATCTTTTCATTTTCGCCGAACAAAAAAAATGGAATTCGCGAAGGATGTTTGACAGCTACGCGCTCACGATGTGACGTTCGCATCTGAGCTCAGTGATGCCAGTTACGGAGAACTAAATTGCGCGTTTGCCACGTTTCAACTTGGTTAATAACTTATTCGCGATGGAAATAAACAAAAAAGATTAACATTTCTAAACAGTTAGTTACATGCATTCCGCATATTTATTAACCGGAATTTATGTATTTCACGTAAATGAAAATTTGATTATTTGGGGTTAGCAGCCGTTACAGGCGCCCGTGTTTAAGCATATGCGTTCCCCTCTTGCCGCCTGCCCCACAAAGACCCTGAGCAGCCTCCTTGAAACAAGGCCAGTCAATCGTTCCAACGTGTACAAGCCAGGATTTTAATTCGTTTCTCCATTTCAATCGTGACTCGATGGAGACCTTATTACGCGAGAGACTCGGAGCAAAGTCAGGGTAGGTCCTTTGGATTTTCCGCGATTTTCCGGATTTTTTTTTCTTCCTGGAGGATGGTTGATAACCTTTTTGGATGGGCAGGAAATTATGCGGTATATATACTACGTGTAATGAACTTTTCTGTGTTTACAAGCGGATTTAATCTTGGTCTAGAAGTAGGATCTTATTTAAAGAGGGAGAGAGAGAGGGAGGAGGAAAAATAACGAGTTAAAAAATACTTTGGCTTTAATTATTGAAAGGGTGAAATCCCTTAAGGGCATGTACACGGTCGACATACCCTGAGAATTTTTCCGACCCAGTTTTCTCATAGATAGTTGGGTTTAAAAAAACCAAACATCAAACTCTAGAGAATTCCCTGACGCAGAGCTTGACGATTTTCTCATGCCCTAAATATGATTCATCTATGAGAAATCTCGGTACGAACATTTGAACCATTTCTTTCGGATTCATATGTCACGTGGTACACTTCCTATTTTGCCATGAGTTGACATTTTTTCAATATCAATTTTTGGTTTCCGACTGATTATCAAAATATAACACTTGAAAAATATTCTCTGAGAATCTCAAGCCGATCCGTTCACAATTGAGAGAGTTATAGCCGTTTTCACGTAAGTTCCGCGAATCGTCGAATTATAAACGAGTTTTTTTTCAAAATGCCTTTTTCAAAATCGCCGATCATATCTTAAAAATCACTGGACCCATCAACTTCGAATTTCCCAAGCTTCTTTTACGCATCAATAAGCAGTGCTTGATCGAAGGCATTTTTCTTACCATGCATTTTTTTTTGCCAACGAAAATGCAGCGCTTTTTTCACTGAAAATCGATACTTTTACTTTGGACGGCGGCAAATTTTTCAAAAATCAAGATTCTATTGAATCCTTCATCCAAGCACTAGAAAATGTCATGCAAAAACTAAATGCGTTTGATTTTTTTTTCTATTTCGGTTGATTTGTTTTGGAGTAAATATAAATGTAGTAGATACCATTGTATCTACCACATTTATAAATATTGTTCAATACGACAATTGTTTAAAAAGGAAGATACCTCTGGCGCGGAAAAAATCGCTGATTTTCATGATTTTTTTTAAAGATAGATTTCTATATCATTTTTGAAACTTCGGGTCTGTTTTATTACTTTTTTTAGCTGTTACATTGTACTTTGTTCTATCAATCTTCAAAAGTGGCGGAGGCATGGCCCCGTCTTCTAAACTACATTTTCAAAACTGGCGTGACGTATAGCTAGAAAACTAATCGACCGATTCTGAAAAAATTTAATATAAATCTTTTTTAATCTCATTGTCTAAAACATGATTCTAAATGTTTTTCGAAAAAATTTTAAAACAGTATTTTTTAATTCAAAATCTAGCCATTGCTTTCGGAAAATGCAATATTTTTGTTTCAAAGCGTACCATTTAATCGATTTTCAACATTTCTCACTTTTTCTTGATTTATATTCTGCGTATGAGTGTTAATGAAAGAAAAATCTTCGTTGATTATTTTTCAGAATTTTTTCTTACGCAAAGCAACCTCCCTTGAAGGCTCACACCTAGTTGGAATTTTTTTTAATATCGATTTTTAATTTTTGACAGATTCTCAAAATATAACATCTAAAAAATATTGCGACAATTTAAAAAAAAAATATTTTTTATAGACGACGCACGGTTACACTTTTTAAAATTACATAAGAAACGTTAATCACAAAAGTGCTTCGAATTATTTCACAAAAATCATCGACACTTGTCTAGTGTTTTATATCCACTTCGAATTTTACCTGAGCGCTTGCACCTAGACGACATTTTTGAAAATATCGATTTTTAGTTATTGACGGATTCTCAATATATAAAATTAAAAAAAAATTCTGTCAGAATTTCAAGATACGTGAAGCCATGCTCTTTAACGAAAAAAAAAAGTTTAACCTGCACGCGTTTCTCCCAAAAAAAAATCATGAAAATTCCTCTTTTTTCCGGCCCCGAGCTGGGTGTTACCCATCAAAGGAAAATGGAATCTTGATCAAATAAAAAAGAAAATAAAATAAACCTTCGACACGTTGGAAATAAAGATTTTTGTGCAAAATATGCGAGAGAGAGAGAGAGAGAGAGAGAGAGAGAGAGTTTTATAAACGACATAACCAACGAGATCGAGAACTACCCCTCCGGGGAAATTATCCACCAGATATCACGTGGATCTTTCCCTTTCCACCTCCCTCGTTTCCTCTTCCCTGCTTTTCCCTATCTCTCATTTTCGCTCAGTCACTCTCGACAAAGTGTTTGTTGAGAGGAGCCTGAGCGATAAAGCAGAGAGAAATGCACCCCCCGCTATAAAGCCCAACCCCTCGACTGGGGTATATTGCCCGTGCCAATCGAGAGATCGTCTGCTCGCTTTGCTTTAGCATACGCTAATCCAACCCTCTGTGCGATCTCATAAATTCTCAGGAGTCTGCGCGGATCAGAGGAGCGTGTCTGTTCCAAAGCGGCAAGCAAGCGCAAGGGCTCGGAGGGCGAAAACACGCGGTGGCGGGATATATAGCTCGCGCGGACGCCAGAGATTAATCCTACGGTGTAAATTTCCGATTTAATACCACCGAGCTCGCATATACCAACCTCGGGGGAGCCCGAGGTCTCGATACTTTCAAAATTAAGCGAGAACCATATAGGCGTTATTTTTCATTTTTTTTATTCGCTCCTCTTCCTCGGGAAATTGCGAAACGAAGTAGGGAAATATTGTTCGGGAATCAGCTCACGATCAATTCTGATTGCGATTTTTTTTATCGGGTTAGTATTCGTCGTGAAGAATCCAGTCACGTATCAATTAACGCTCATCATACTCTAGTTTGTTCAAATTATGCAGGGTGCGGAAGTATGGAAGGTTTTTGTTTATTTTGACTCTTTATTCGTAATGGGTTCAATGTTGTCACGGAAATCTGCTATTTTGACGTTTATTTTGACCTTTGTTGTGGTTTGACTTTGACCTTGTGATGGTGCATTTAGAATTGCATTTTGATGACATGACGGTATTGCTGTAAATGGGCTGCGAAATATTTATTATAAAAGAAAATATGTGTGTGCATTGGCGTGGCACAAACTTGAGCTCGATTTTTTTTCCTTTTTCTCACCATCCAATTTTCTCCTTTGAAGAAGACAAAAAATTGCCGCGGAAACTGCGAGTGATAAAAAAGTATTTAGAAGTCTCTCAAGCCTCCAAAAAATTCAAAACTTCATTAAAAAATCGTTTTTTTTCGTCCAGTTCCCATCAATTTTCGCTATTTTTTATGAAGAAGTTTCCCATTTTTTTTACTCATTTCAATCTTAAATTTGATGCTTTGTAAAATGTTAAAAACAATAAATCCCCTTTTCTTTAGAAACAGATTTTTCCAATTTCCCTCACACTTCTAACCCAAGAATTATTATCTTTGTTCTCATAAAATAATTATTTGAAACTCTTGTCGGTAAACAAAATTATAGGTGGTTTTATCGGATTAGAAGTGTGAGGTAAATTTGTATGTAAGAAGAGTAAAAAAATTGACATTTCGAAGCACTAAATATTCATTGGCAGGCTAGAGCTTTCGCGAGTTTAATTTAAAAATTATAAAGCGTACAATTCATAGGTGAGAAGTGGACGAAAAAAATTGATTTTTTAAATGAAATTTTGAATTTTTGGAAGGCTTGAGCGACCATTTTTTTTCTCTTTGAAGAAGATAATTGGATGGCGGGAAAAAGGAAAAAAAATAGAGCCCAAATTTGTGCCACTCTACTGTGCATATACATAGTACTAGAAGAAATTGAAGTACGCCCAGATCACTGCAAAATAAGCAGCAAGGTGCTTATTCTATTTTAACAAGTCTAGTGTATCTATCGAGCAGTCCGAAAAGTGACGTCTTTACTTTCCTCATAGAAGTTTTTTTAGCATTTGGAAGTCCTTTAGACTAACCGTAAGTATTTATTCTTACCATCTGAAGTCTAGTGACTGATCCTCGCAAATATATTATGCTTTTGATCACGATTTCCTGCATTTACGTTGGCGTTCATTTGGTAATATATTTATTATTCAACAGAGCACTTCATACCGATAACACAAGTAACAAAAATCCGAGGAAAGTACATACACAAAAGAGAAAAATAAAGAAAGCTTTCTTCTCGAAAAGTAAAAAAGATTGTAGAATCTTAGGAATCATGCATGGGAGTGATTCGGTTAATACGAGGCATCTGTTCTTTCAAACGTCACTTTTCGGGTCGCCCTGTATACATACATACTTTTTTTTTAACAAACAAACAACAGATGCAGAGAAACAAACTTTGTTCACTTCGAGAATTGTAGAAGTTAAAAATCATTAACGGTTGCGTACAAACTGAAACTTGAAAGTTTGTTTGGGTTTTGGGAAATTTGCACTTGACAGGCATGCGAAGGAACATTGACAATAAAATTAACACAAGTACGTACATATATATATATATATATATATATACATACATACACATATATGAGTATATATATATATATACACACACACACTTTTTATTCCTCCATATGCCCGTCAAGTGCAAATTTCCTTAAACTTACAAGTTTCAGTTCGTGCACAACGTTTGGTCGTTATTTACTCCTACAATTCTCAAGTTGAGGAAAGTTTGCTTCGAGTCCCACTGCGTGGGAGGGCGGGTGGGAGGTCTTTTTGATGAGAATACATGCTCGGGACGAATTACCTTACCTCTAATAAACCACCTCAATACGAATAACTAAGTGATGGGTGCTCTTGTTCGGCGAGCAATCCTAACAGCCTGGAGCTAAGAGAGGACACGGGAAAAATATTCCTACTGTACCGGAAATGAGATGAAATTTCGGCTCCGTTGGGGAATCAGCGGCTCAAGTGTTAGGTGACCGTGGTCAATACTTGGATAGGTGACCGTGGCCAATACTTCGATCGGTGACCGTGGCCAATATTGGGATGGGTGACTATCGCCGATGCTTAAATGGGTGACCGTGGCCAATACTTAGATGACCGTGGCAAATACTTGGATGGGTGACCTTGGCCAATACTTGGATGGGTGACCGTGGCCGATACTTGGATGGATGACCGTTGCCAATACTCGAATAGGTGATCGTGGCCAATACTTGGTTAGGTGACTGTAGCCAATACTTGGATGGGTGGATGTGGATAATGATAGGATGGGTGACGGTAGCCAATATTTGGATGGGTGACCTTGGCCAAGACTTGGATGGGTGGACGTGGCCAATATTTGGATTGATGACTGTAACCAATACTTGGATGGGTGACCGTGGCCAATATTTGGATTGATGACTGTAACCAATACTTATATTTGGCTTTACAATGGCTTATATTTGGATGGGTGATTGTCGACAATACTTGGATGGGTGACCGTGGATAATGATAGGATAGGTGACTGTAGACAATACTTGGATGGGTAACCGTGGATAATACTTGGATAGGTGACCGTGGTCAATACTTAGATGGGTGACCGTGGCCGATACTTGGATGGATGACCGTTGCCGATACTCGAATAGGTGATCGTGGCCAATACTTGGTTAGGTGACTGTAGCCAATACTTGGATGGGTGGATGTGGATAATGATAGGATGGGTGACGGTAGCCAATACTTGGATGGGTGACCTTGGCCAAGACTTAGATGGGTGACCGTGGCCAATATTTGGATTGATGCCTGTAACCAATACTTGGATGGGTGACCGTGGCCAATATTTGGATTGATGACTGTAACCAATACTTGGATGGGTGACCGTGGCAAATATTTGGATTGATGACTGTAACCAATACTTGGATGGGTGACCGTGGATAATGATAGGATGGGTGACCGTGGCCAATACTAGGATGGGTGATTGTCGACAATACTTGGACTTTTCGTCAAGCATTATAAACCCTCTTGAGCTAGGAGGTGAATCTTTCGTTGTCATTATTATTATTTCTCGGATACTCGGAAATGTTCCTGCCTCATCCTGTGGATACGCAATCTCGTGTCGAATTGCCAAAGGACGAGGATTGGCTGAGAAAACTCCGTCCGCCGAGATAATTTTCCACCCCCGAGTCCAACTTTGATTGAAACAGAAGCGCGCGCGCGCGAGAATAAACTATCGCTCGTGTTTCTCCAGGAAACTATATTTGTTTGCTCGTACGGCTATCAATATAGGTAAGAGGAGCGGCGTCGCGTGAAACTCGAGATTCTCTTTGTGCAACGCGCGGAATATCTCCGCGAGCTTCAATCACCATTTCAAACACGTAGTGCCCATCAAAAACATTATTTTCAGGAATACTATCGCTGGGAAATTACCCGAGGGACAAATGGCTCCTTGGTCGCGTGCTATTTCCGGGTCGTATGAAAAAGGCGAGAAAAAAACCTTTCTGCATCTACAAAAACGTCCGGGCAAATTTCATTCGGTATCCGGCATCGTTATCGCGCTCGTCAGTGCAGAAGAGTTTATTTGATTTGACGAGGATCTGTTCGAGTCAAATAATGTTTGCATTGCCTCACCACGTACCTCGATTCTATTCGGTTTGTTTGGTGTTTTTTTCATTTGTATCAAGCATTCCCTTGTGTAGACGATTCAATGAGTTCGTATATGATGGGAATACATTGTTGAATTTAACGTATGAGAGATATATTTGCATGAAAGATATCTTTATTTGCGTGCAGTTAACGTGTCTTGAATTCAAGTAGAGTTGAACCGTGATGTAACGAACCTCGATATAACGAAGATTTGTCCATTCCCTTCCGATAGACACCAGAAACCTTGATGCAACGATATAATCGTATACATTATGCTCTAATTGCTAAGTGCTTGAAAAAAAAAATGATCTGAATTGAACATGTCTTCCTTTAAAAAATATCCTCGTATTTATAATACTAATATATTGCTTTTAAAGAATTTTTCAAGGAACATGGCTTCGGTATAACGTAACATTAATATAACTCGAATAGCGAACTACTAAACGAATACTAATCGAACTAAACGAACTGATAAACGAATGAGTAAACTCGATATAACGAACTTCCTTTTAGATTCGTTATATCGAAGTTCGACTGTATATTTTTATTTCGAACGAATGGAAATTGATTTCGATTTACTAGTATGTCGATTTGCAGCCAGCCAATTTATCATATTTTCTCATATGCCATACATATTTATCCGTTCTCGTTAACATTTGTCAGAGGTGAAAGATTATAAAAAAATATTTTCTGTTGTGAATGGATAATACTGCAACTGTCGAAAGGTTAGATCATGTCCTACTGTATGCTGGAATTTTAGTTTTCACTGAGAAAAAGAAATCGTTGAATATGCAAAATGCATTTTGTTGTCTCGAAATATTGTTGTTTTAGCAGTTGCTCAGACATGCTAAATAAGCAACGGTTCACACCACTAAAACTATCAGTTAGATTAACAAAACGTTTGTTATGCCAACCAAAAATCAAGTTGAACGTATTTAAAGATACATTTTGTTAAACCAACTGAATTTTGGTTGGATGAACGAATTTTTTTTTTCAGTGTAGTAAAAGTCCCACGGTTTCCGATATTTTGGGCTTTATGTTCTTTTTTTGAAAAAAATCATCCGCTTTTGGTTTTTCGCATGCCGTTTCTACAAATAATATGGAATCGACAATAACTAAGCAACTTTTTAAAGTAATTGGCACGATATGGGGAGTACATTTTTTTTACACCGCAGACTATCAAAGTCAGATGTTCGAATTGGTTTGTATGAAAATTCTGCATAAGATATTTTTTCATAAAGTTTCCTTAAGGCCTTAGGCCACAGTAACGGGTATAAAATCATGTGCGAATTTAACAATTTTTTTCGTATGAAAAAGTGATTCACTCATAAAATTAATTACACATCTATTTAGTATGAATATCAAGCTGGTAGAAAATATATATATTTTTTTTTCGATGTACAACATGCCGACTACTCGAAACTTCTCGAAACAGCTGTTTTCCGAATGGCGTGACAAATGACTTCAACAGTTTTGACAAACACTTCAAATTTGAAAGTTATGTTCCTAATTGCATTTCGCAGAGAAGTACGTACGGAATTCTCTGATTAATCGAAAACTTTTCATTTTATGAGCAGTTTATGAGCAGTTATAACGAAATTTTTCACTCAAAATTCATTTCTTAAGCTCAAATACCTACAACTTTTGAATAAAACAATATTTTTTTTATTCCGTACGTACTTCTCTAGGTATTCTAATGTAGATTGACGAGAATTTTTGTTTTTTGTTCTAGGTAAAAAATTGTGGATGCTAAATGTCACGCCGCGGAGCGCCTGGCAAAAAAGATAAGAAAATCAAATATTAGGAGTCGGCCATTTTTTACATCGAAAAAAAAAAAATTCTAACAGCTTGATATTCATACTAAATAGAAGTGTAATTAATTTTATGAGTGAATCACTTTTTCATACGAAAAAAAAATTGTTAAATTCGCACATAATTTTATACCCGTTACTGTAGCCTAACGCTTTAACATTTGAGGTTGAAAAGAAGACTTTTCTAGATAAAACAAATAACCAAGAGTATTTTTTTTTTAACAGGGTAGAAAAAAGTTATTTGTAGAAATGGCACGCGAAAAACCGAAAGCAGATGATTTTTATCTCGAAAACTGTGGGACTTTTACGAAACTGAAATTCAAGCATAGCAGGACATGATCTGACCTATCGACAGTTGCAGGATTATCCATTCATAACAGCAAACACTAGATATGAGAGGACTCTTGCGTGGGTATCACGAGACGTGCAATTCCCACGTCTTTCGGAACACACTCGGCCAACCACGGTTGCCAATGCGTAAAATTCGTGGTGCGTCGATACGTTTCGCGGACTCTCTTATATGCTAGCTCGGAGTACATATGGCTCGCGGGAGAACCCTCGGGCGCTGCGCCACACTCCGGCCACAGAGCGTACTGCGTCTATTAACTCGCTAGTTCAAATGAAAAATCTGAATAGACCCATTCAGTCTATACCACTGAATATTTTGGTGAATAAATAATACCAAATACTAAAATTGTTAGAACCATATACGTTTTTTTATGCTCAACGGCGTTCAATAGATCTTGATTTATATATATATATATATATATATATATATATATATATATATATATATATATATATATATATATATATATATATATATATATATATATATATATATATATATATATATATATATATTCGAAATAAATCTCTGAAGGAGTAGAATTTTTAAAAATTGATTTTACGAAATTTTTTTCTGTAAATGGGTAAAAAAATCGATTTATTTTGCATTTTCTCGAGACATGTACTTATTGAGGAATATGTGAAAAAAATGCAAGTTAAAATATTGAAAATTAACCGAGCTACGGACGATTTAGTGAGAGCAGGTAGCGCAACGATTTACGTATACTAAAAGTTTCAATTGTATTTTTCTCGAAACGACTTTTTTCGACCTGGCCAGAATCACAACTCTAGCTCTAATTGAATAATTATAATCGGACGTAAATTGCTCCATTCTTAATTTTAATAAACCAAAATTTCCGTAATTGCAGTAGCTATCATTATACGTAGTTGTTTTTTTTTAATTCAGTGTTTTCTAAGCCCCGAATGTAAGTAAACACTTTGTTGAAATTACGCTTTTATTTGAACAACCTCCATACTGTGAATTTGTTTTTTTCGAGAAATAGGTTACGTAGAACGAGAACTACATTTATATCGATTATGAAACTTTTTTATTTCTCAGACCAACCATTATCAAGTTATCGATCCGGCCGTTGGACCACATGTTTTATACAGAGGCTCTATTATACCTCAATGTTGTTAATTTTTTATCTTTTTTCGTAAAAAATTTACGCGAAATAAGTTGAATGTATGCTTAATAACATACCTTTTTTTCCAAATCCTAAATATAAAATCTAGTAGCCAAAAAAGGTTCGGAAATAACGGCCTGTTTTGGCCCATCACAGTGGTATATTCCCTTAAGGGGAGAGATACCTTTAATTTTTTAAAGGATTTTTTTACGGAAAGAATTCTTCACCTTTTTTGAGACTTAGGGTATGTTTTAGTACTACTTTTCGCTGTTACATGCCATTTTTTTGTTCATCTTCAACTCTTCGTTGGAACACTTATATTTTGCTACGATTTTGACACAAAGGGTTAATTTGACCCGGATAGTACTTCATCCACTTGCCATTAACAACCCTTCGGTCGGTTTTTATTGAAAAAAATGCGAGATATACTTTTAACATTTCTTAATGTGTCTGCATAATTGAAATTGGGGAATCATAAAATTGAATTGTTCTTAAAAAATCTTGAAAACTTCAGATTTTGTAAAAGTTAACTTTTCATTTCAAATTCTTCCGGGTCTAAATGACCCAGTGTGTCAACGGAGGGTCAAAAATGGCGGCGGTATGGCACGGTCTTCTAAACTGCATTTTCAAAATTGGCATGACGTATAGCTAAAAAAACTAATCGAGCGATTCTGATCAAATCTGGTATAAATATTTGTAACTTTATTATCTACAACATGACCCTAAATGTTTTCCAAAATAAAAAAAAAACATAATTTTTTTGTAATATGTAGTCATTTTTTCGGAAAATTCGATCCTTTTGTTTCAAAGTGTACCATTTCATCGATTTTCACCATTTCTCACTTTTTCTTGGTTCATATTCTGCGCATGAATGTTATTATAAGAAAAATCTTCGTTGGATCTTTATAGATCAATCCGCCATTTTTAAAGATTGACAAAAAAAATACCTAAGTCCCAAAAATGGTGAAAAAAATCTTTCCTTTAAGGGGGTATCCCTGTCAGGAAACTTAAAAAAATCTTTTTTTTGCATATTGTTATAGTGTGAACTTTCAAGAATATTTGAAGACGAACCGGACCCTGAAATTCTGAAAATTGACGAAGCTACACCTATTTCAGTGGAACAGTATGCGTCGGCTTTACCGCGATCAGTCGAGTTTGAACGTGATTATCTCGAAACTACATATTTCGACACGGCGGGATAGATGTCTTAAGTAACTTTCACACTATTGACTTGAATTTGCACAGTTAGCGCTCAAACAGTAGTCGTTTTCGGTTCACGATCGCATTTTTTAATTGTACGAACCATTTGTTAATAACAATGACTTCAGCATGCTGTTGTTCAAGAGAAAAATGAGATTTTCTTTGGAGGAGCTGTCATTTTTCGTATTTTTCGAAATTTCGAAAAGTGGATCGTGAACCCATAGCCAGTTGGATATATTTGAAGGAAAAATTTGTTGTTTTCGTTTCGGATCACATTTGAGCCTGGTAGAGATCCCGCCGTTTCGGGTCTCACCGCTGGAGGACTGCAACGCCAACTGCAGCACCACGAACACTTTGAAAGATTTTCTTCCGAAAAAATTACATTGTAACCACAAACATGCGTACAACATGCTGGAAAAAAATCGATTTATTCCAACCAATGTGTTAATAGAAAAAAATGCATCATTACGACCCTTCGAATTGGGCTTTCAGAGAGGGATGCCCCGTTAGGGGCTATACCAGTGTGACACTTAAAAAAAATCGACTTTTTTGTGCCTTTTTCAACAGTTTATACTTTCAAGAAAATCATTATCATTTATATCAATATCGTTTTATCTTGCAAAAATCGATAGTTGAATCTTTAAACGCGTTTTTCTCGAAATGAGGTTTTTCAAATTTGCTGACATCGTAACTCAAAGAGCAATTATCCGATTGACTTGAAATTTGAACTGAGTACACTTGAATATATTTACTCTACAATGACGTAGGATATTTTTGATTGGATGAAAATTGACCATTTGGCATTGAAAAAAACGACCATTTTATAGGCAAGAAAACAGACTTTTTTTTCATAACTACGCCATTTTGTTAGATTTTGATATTTTTCGATAATCCTACGTCATTGTACAGGAAATACCTTCCAGTTTAACGACAAAAATTCCCGAAAATCGCCCAAATTTTCGGCGTTGACACTGGTATAGCCCCTCAAAGATAGATCATGAAATTCAGCCATTTTTCGCATTCACTTGATTTCAATAAATCTTTTTCGTCAATGCAACAAAAATTTCCAAGTGGGCACAAAAAACGCCACTTTTTTTTAGGGGTTACCCCCACTTGCGATTTTGAAAATATCGATTTTTTTTATTGCATTTTTTTGAAGTATAAGTATCTGAGAATATGTCCTGAAAATTTCAAGTCGATCCAAACAAAATTGACTGAGATATGAGCGTTGAAAGAGAAGAATCCGGGTTGAAAGAGCGTTGAAAGAGAAACTTTAAACGCGTTTTTCTCAAAATGGCATTTCTGAAGTCGGTGACCAAGATTACTCGAACACTAATGAACCGATCTTCTTGAAATTTTGCAGGCTTATTTAATACATAAAAATGTAGTCTTTAATCGTTCGATTTTTTTTTCGAAAAAAAATGGCCGTTTTATAGCCAAAAAACGGCCGTTTTTTTTCGTTAAAATCGAACCATTAACTTTGACTGTCCGCCATTTTGTGAAAAATGAATATTTTTCAAAATCCTTCGATTAAAGACTAGTTTATACTTATATTTGACTAAATCCATCCGCATTTTTTCTTCAGATGATCCACTTCGCCGCAATGTTGGTCACCGCAAACCGTGTATATAAAAACATTATTTCATTGACGGCCATTTGCCACTAAACAATGTAATATTTTTCAATAAAAAAATTACTGAAAGTTCTTCAAGATGTGTTCTTTAAGATGGTATATTGATCGATTAAAAACGTTTTGTAGTTTTCTTTAAAAAAATTCATAAAAAAGGCCTTTTTGCGCTACAAGTGGGGGTAACGCCTTAACTCGGCAACGTGACACCAGTCATCATAAACGTCAGTTTTATAAACCTCTCGCTCGCCCGTGTGTGTGATCCGAAACGCGGCTAATTCGGGAACTCACTTAGCTCGCGACGAGCCGGATGTGGTTGTATGGCGACCGGAACTGTAGGCTGCACAGGGCAGTGAATTGTTTGTTGTGCGTGGGTGTGCGTGCCTCTGTACTACCTCGTGTACGACTACGATGTGCCATTGCCAGCGGAGTGTTTGCATAGTTTGACAAGCGTTACCGCACAGAGTCCATCGCGAACGTGAATTGTTTAGTTCGCCGTTGTGCACCCCGCGCGACCGCCAGCGAAATCATCGCCGCTTCATTTGATCGGCCAGGATTAATAACGGAAATATTCCGTGCACAGCAGCCCGGCTGGAATCCATATGGACTGCTGATTATCGTTTTCATACTCGTCGAACGATGATACACGTTACGAACCCCCCCCCCCCCTCCCTCCCTCCATCATGCATACTCGGTCGTTCGATTCGCCTGAAGCTAAACACGGGGCAGCTAAACAAATGAATGCGTGCCGTGACTTGTTCACGGGACGCATTCATTTTTAATGAGCTTGCATTGTTTCCGCGGGTCAGCTTATTTCGTTTCATTCGCAGCGTCGAAAAAGATCGCGAAAAAACGTGGTGGGAGACGATGAATTTTGAAGGCTCTGTGTAAGCTTGAAATTTAAGGCGGAATATACATTTAGACAGGTAAAAAAAAAACAATATTGAGGGATTTTTCAAACTAAGAAATAATTATTCTACAATTATCAAACTTTAGGTATACTTTAAGGGAGACTTTGTCCTTGAAGGTTTCAAAGTTTTGTTAGCGGCTCAACATGAGCAGCTGGAAGAAGAAGAGGGATGCCTCTATGGACCAGGCATTGCCGATTAGCGGTAATTATAAACACATTTGTGTAAACACATTACAAAACTTTAAAGGCGTTTTTCTCGAAAACACGTTTTTAAAAATGGCTGACATTCTCCTGACCGCTGTAATTAACATATCGACCTGAAATTTGGAGAGCATACTCAGAAAATATGTCTTCACGGAATGACGAATCGTTTTTTCGATAGATACATTTTTGCATTTATTATTTATCTTTTTATGCGAAAAAAAACGCGAAAATTCGATTTTTTTTTAAATTGCCGCCATTTTCCGAAATTTGTACTAAACGAAAAACCCATCCGTCATTCCATGACCAAAGGGTCACAGATTGATAATATGCTTTGAATTTGTGTTTCAGATCAACAAAGAGGGGGCAGTGATGTCAGCCGTTTACCTCCCGCGATTTGAGGACCTGTTTTCGCAGAGCTGCAAGGGCCGCCATTTTGATTTTTTTTTTTCAAAAAAAAATTTTTTAACGTTGTGTATATCATGAATAAAAGCAAGAAAAAACCGCACTCGAAAAGCTTTACTCGTTTCCTTAAAAAAAAAATGTAAACACCTGAAATATGGCACTCCAAGGACAAAGTCTCCCTTAATAGTATATTTAAGTATACAAAACAATTGTTTTAAATGAACTCATAATCAAAATGGCGGGGCTGTGGCAGAGTGTTACAGCTAGGTCGCCGCGGGAGTTGCGCCCAAACATTCAAAAGTTCAAACATTTTTTCAGTTAGAACATGCATAGTTTCTATGTGACGGTAATTAAAATGAAGAAAATACATATTTAAGAAAATGCCACGCATTTAAAAAAAATCAACATTTCACGCAATATTTCTGTGAAATGTGGATTAAAAAAGTAGTTTTTTTCCTATTTTTCAAAAACAATTATCGTCAAGTAGAAGGTACCAATATTATCAATATTTCTACCAAGTTTCAACTCAATCGGCCTCATAGTTTTTGAATAATTCAGCACGCCAATTTCGATAATGCAGTTTTGAGAAAAGCGCGTTTGAAGTTCGCGCCCGCTCCGAATCCGAGCAGTGAGGCACTGCGTTCACGGGCTGTAACATTTGAAGTTTTTCGAATTTCGCTTTCAAACTTCGGAAAAATATTCTACATAATGGTACTATCGTTTGAAGAGGAAAAAAAATTAATCGATTCTTTGATCGTTGTAAATGTGCACCCCGCTTCAAATATACGATTTTTCGCGTAGTTTTCTAGCGTAGGGTCTTGAGGGGGGAATACCTTTAGGCGAGGAAAAAAATTGCCGATTTTTTTTTTTTCTACGATTCGTTCACCATTTTTCAGACTTGGGATATTTTTTATTACTACTTTTGGCTACTGAATGGTATTTTCTTTTTTTTTATTTGTCTTAAAAAATGGCGGAGGTATGGTACGGTTTTCTAAGCTACATTTTCAAAACTGGCGTGACGTGTAACTAATCGACCGATTCTGATGAAATTTGGTATGAATCTTTCTAACCTTATTGTCTGAAACATGGCCCTGAAGGTTTTTAAAAATTAGAATAAAAGTACTTTTTTATTGCAAATTGTAGCAATTTTTTTCGGAAAATTCAATCTTTGTGTTTCATAGTGTACCATTTCATCGATTTTCAATATTCTTCACTTTTTATTGGTTCATATTCTGCGTATGAGTGTTAATGAAAGAAAAATCAACGTTGATTTTTTTTCGGGTTGATCCCGCCGTACTGACAAGGAACATCACTTTATACTGGTGGCTTCAGGGCGAAGCCAAACAAATGTATGAGCTGAGAAGGAGAGCCAGAATGAAAAGAACGCTCCAACAGCAACTACAAAGGACTGCGAACGGAGCTCGCCGAGAACAGCGAAGATAGAACAATCCCCTAGCAGAAACAATCATCAGGACCCTAGTGCTGTATATCCAAGATGCAAACAATGTATATATTTTAAATTGTTAACCCCCACCCCTCACCTAACCCCTTCCCGCCCCACACCAAAAAAGACCCTCCTCCCCATACAACGCACGCAGAGGCAAGCTACAGAAGCAATGGTTTTTTATTTTTTTTTTTACCATAGCATTAGACACACAACAAAAAAGAAGGAGACTAGTAACTACGAATTACCAAAGAAAAAGATCATATAATAATCGAAAATAATTAATTTTTTTATAAAGAATGCAATTTGGTAAGACGTGTCGCAAGACGACAAACCAAACAATCAAATATTAGCGAGTAAGTTGGATAAGGATGTTTATCACTTACAGATATATAACGATAAAACAACGAAATAAACTACCTTTTGGAAACCAAAAAAAGGAACATCACTTCCGTGTCCTCCTCCGACTTTGTTGCAACTTTTTTATGTGGAACAGTATAAAAAACTAAGAGACACGTATTTTTTGTTATCGGCGAAAAAACGGTTTCAACGGGTGAAACGCACCCTCGAAGATAGGGGTGGTTTTCGTTTTTCGTCGATAACGTTATTTTTCTCAACTCCAATGTATAGTACACAAAAAAAATGAACATTTTTGCAATTCGAAATTTTTTTATATCTCGTACCGTTAAAACGTTATCGATGAAAAACGAAAAACATCCCCATTTTTTAGGGTGCGTTTCAACCCCTTAAAAGCGTTGTTCGGCGCTAAAAAAAATGCGTGTCCCTTAGTTTTTGATATTCTTCCACATAAAAAAGTTTCAACAAAATCGAAGGAGGACACCACAGTGATGTTCCTTGTAAGTAGTAATAAAACGTGTCCTAAGGTAAAAAAAATAGTGGAGAAATCTTTCTTTAAAAAAATGATGAAAATCACCAATTTTGTCTTTGCCTAAAGGTATCTCACCGCTTAACTCTAATTTGAAATGAAAATTTTAGAAAAATTACAAAAATTGACCGAGTTGTGACGATTTCTGTGAAGAAATCCCCCCCGCTGCGGTTTATCCCTTTTCTTTCACGTTTATCTCAAAACTATCTTTTGTGAAACCTTATAAAACATTTATAACATTTTTATCGTAAGACCGGATGATTTTTTTATATGTCCATCCATTTGTTCATAACAATTGTTTTATGTTTTTTTCTTTTTGTCGCAAATCAAACTTTTTTTCCTACAGCGTTGCATTTTCGTAGTTTTCAAAATTTAACAAAAAAGCATCCAGTCATACGAAACCTTTATTATTATACTAAAATTTAAAAAAAAATTAATTTCACATCACCACAGCTGCCAGACGACCCACACCGATTAGCCATGCGGCAACGGCGATACTCTCTTTAAATAATAATCGCTCCAGCGTTTATCAATATTTTTCAATTTAAAAAAAACGGAAGTTTGGCAAGACGATGTATAAATTGTGTGCAAAATTCCGACCTCGTAATCCCAATACTCTCATCCGAAAAAAATCTTGAAATTCGACCTGTTTTTTTACTCCCAAATTTATGCAGACCTGTTTAAAAAATCTGATCCTCCAACATTCATCGATGAAAAACTTTTTTTCATTTCTTCGTCATTTATCATTTGATCCACGCCAATGCTACTTCCTATTCGCTTTTAACGCAAGCAAATTCAATTTTGCCTGTGTGTTTTCCCAATGGACGAAACGCAAGTTAACCAATTCCAACTTGGACATTTTAATTTTTTTACGGAAGTAAAAGCACGGTGGCCGTTTCGGTGAGTCAGCTGAACAGTGGAAAAAATGTCCATTAAAAAAATTCCGTGAGTTCCCTCTATATCACGTACCGTGCGTGTGCGTGCGTCCGAAACAAAAGTGTTTTTTTTTTTCGCCCCCGAGTCCGTGCTTCGCATCAGGCACATATTTCTACACTCGGGCGCGTTTTTAATGCACGGGGGATGAGATTCCGTGGCCCCGCATATGATTTCAAAAGTACTGTACGTTCGTGACGATGAGTCATGGATTTTTTTTTTTCACCTGCGAAAAACCGTCTGCTTGACCACTCTATGGGGAGTGATAAAAGCCGAGGGATATTACGCTCGAACTACGACAAAAATACGTGCTCAGTATTCGAGAGCGTTTTGAGAGAATCTTTTTTCAAAATTTTTTAATTAAATTTCGTTCGTATTTAATTGTTGACGCCTTTTTGCATGGGCGTGCGAAGAGCTTGCGAGCTTTTGCCACCCCTTTCGCTTTCACCCTACACTCGTAGATTTACGTTTGCCCACGAGGGCACAGGGAAACTGAGAAAAACCCGTGTAGCGTCCCGCTCTCGACCCGGTAGCGGCCGAGCGGTCACCCATCCGAGTATTGGCCCAGACCATTCGAGACCATCAAAAGCGTTTTGAGAGAATTTTTTTCAAAATTATTTTAATTAAATTTCGTTCGTATTTAATTTTTGAGGTCACTTCGCATGGGCATCCGAAGGGCACAGGGAAACTGAGAAAAACCCGTGTAGCGTCCCGCTATCGAGTCAGCAGCGGCGATCACCCATCCGAGTATTGCCCCAAACCAACGCTGCTCGACACGCAAGATCGCCGAAGCTGTCAAATGATTATTTATTTTTGCGCCGGGTTGTTATCTCATTTGGAAAAGTTTAACTTTTTACACGGGTCGCCTTTGAATTTCGGAAAACTTTTAATGGAAGTTAATGGAAATTCATTAGGTCCGCCATGCTTCGCGTCCATGCGGCACCAACTAATTTAATATCAGGCGTTGCTTAATTTACTTCGATAATCGATACATCGATATTCAATTCTGGCAATATTGAGAAACTCAATATTTAAATATCGGATGCACCGAAATTTAAGAAACGTTTGTTGGGCGATAACAATTTTGCGTTAAACTTCAATAACAATTAGAGGCAATAAAAATGCGGTTATCGGAGTATCGGAGAAAAATAGTTTTTTCAGTCAAGTAAAATACTAGGTGCTTGGTTAAGGGTATAAAATCATGTGCGAATTTAACAATTTTTTTCGTATGAAAAAGTGATTCACTCATAAAATTCATTACACATCTATTGAGTATGAATATCAAGCTGTTAGAAAAAATATCTATTTTTTCGATGTACAAAATGGCGGACTACTCGAAACGTCTCGAAACAACTTTTTTCCAATTGGCGTGACAAATAACTTCAACAATTATCCCTCGATCTACTTCAAATTTAAAAGTTATGTTCCTAATTGCATTTCGCAGAGAAGTACGTACGGAATTTCTGATTAACCCTTAATAGTCACACTGGGTCCACGGGACCCAAACAAATTATTTTGATGCCGTACAACCTTTTTTTTTCAATAAAACATACATTTTTTCATATGCGTAAGCGTTTCATTCTTTCCTTCTAAATCGCACCTGCGTTGGATGAAATAAATATACTTTTTGAAAAGTCCACAGAAACCGCTATGTCTATTTCGAAGTACATTGTCTCCAGATTATAAAACCATTTTTTTACTTTTTTTGTCAACAATTACAAGAGTGACAACAATTTTTGTAACAAAAAGTCAGTTTTCACGTTTTTTTTTGCTTATTTAAAATTTAATTTTTGTTTTCTAACCAATATCCATGTATTAAACAAGGTTCAAGTTATACCTCAATATTTTTTTCATATCGCTCAATGCATTATTGCATTATTTATAACAATTAAAAAACGTCTGGCCCCCATGGACCCAGTGTGACTATAACGTGATTCTAGCTATGTGTGACTACTAAGGGTTAATTGAAAACTTTTCATTTTATGAGCAGTTATAACGAAATTTTTCACTGAAAATTCATTTCTTAAGTTCAAATACCTACAACTTTTGAATAAAACAATAGTTTTTAAATTCCTTGCGTACTTCTCTAGGTATTCCAATGTAGATTGACCAGAATTTTTGTTTTTGTTCTAGGTAAAAAATTGTGAATGCTAAATGTCACGTCGCGGAGCGCCTACAAAAAAGATAACAAAAAAAAACATTAGTAGTCGGCCATTTTATACATCGAAAAAAATATATTTTTTTTTCTAACAGCTTGATATTCATACTAAATAGATGTGTAATTCATTTTATGAGTGAATCACTTTTTCACACGAAAAAAAATTGTTAAATTCACACATGATGTTATACCCGTTACTGTGGCCTAAAGCCTTAAGCGAAAACGCCGTAAATTATTTTGATTTCGTTTTTTTTTCAATCGTCAGAAAAAAAGTTGAAAAATGTTTGGTTCGAAATTGCCTTCCCGGAAGTGAGTATTATTTTTAGCCCTCACATCCGATGTATTGATAAGCAGAATAATTTAAGCGACTCCAAGCCTTCCCTTGTAGAATCTATTTTCATCAGCTTACTTTTGGGGACCGGATGTACCAGATAGTTCAGCACCATTTGCAATTTCCAGTGATGTTTTTCCGAAAAAAAACTAGAGCACAGCAAAAAGTTTATTTTTTTACGAGGCGCAAGGGCTCAATCTTTTTGAATAGCCACTTTCTAAAGTTACTTCTTTGCATTCACAGAAACATTTGATAATTGGAATAAACAGAACATTTAAAAATCTATAGTATGAGGGAAAAAAAATTTCGTGGTAATAATTTTACTTGAATGAAATAATTAATAATGAAAAAATTAATGGAGATTTTTTTTCTTATAATAAAGACGAGAAAAAAATGACAAGTGTTTTCTTCTGTAATATTGGAATTTTTTTTTTGAAAAATCATTAAATTATAATAATTTTACTTGAATAAAAAAGTAAATAATGAAAAAAATTCAGAGATCTGTTTTTTATAATAAAGACAAGAAAAATAAATTACTGAAGTGTTTTCTTCTGTAATATTGAAAAAACAATTTGAAAAATCATTACTATATAAATTAAAGGGTGTCTATTTTTGTTTCGTTTTTTTTATGAACTTTGTTTTCTTATCGTTGATCCTGTCGCGGACTTTGAGATCCAGGCGTCCGTGGTCCTTTCCAAGGTCACGAATTTTCCACCCTCTTGCTCCGAGGGTAAAAGGGAACGTAACACTTATGGGCTTTTCCTAGTCCCCCTTGTACGTGACGTCTCACACGTTGGTTACTTTTTTTTTCATTTCCCGGTTGCGGTTTCCTTCTCGTTTTTCCTCCTCACGAAGAACGAGCACGTGCTCCACACACACTCATTGGATAAGACATTTTACACGTCCCGGTATTTTTCTCTTTCTCGTATTTTCTCTTCTTCTCGAATGCTTTGAGCTTTTTTCCGCTCTTTTTGTCTCTTACCCCGGAAGGTGAGGCGAGGACTACCCTCCCCGAATTTCATCTCGAGTATGTGCGAATGGAACGAATATGTTTGTACAATCGCACGGAAGGAATTCCGCGTCAGATTACAGTCACAAGAAACCGACGATCCCAAATATACCCGTTTTTCCTTCGTGGGTTGCTCCTATCAGGACAAGTGTCACTTGTTGAACCCTCTTGAGGGTGAGGATATATTATCGTGACAGTAACCTACCATCATTTTCGGAACTCATTTGGCGGACTATTTGCAGACATTTTTGTCAACGAAAAAAAATTAGTTTTTCCAAAATAATATAAAATTTTTGAAAATACATCGATGTTGTTCTACTTGGTTGGGGCATTTTTATCGGCAATTCATTATGTGCTTATTATATAATTTTTTGAAGGTTGCGAGGTCAATCTCTCCGATTTATTGACTTGTTTTTTTATATCTGCGAAACCCGATTTTTGAGGGTTGAAACGCAGCCTCAAAAATTGGGGTGTTTTTCGTTTATCGTCGTTAACGTTTTAACGGTACGAGGTATGGAAAAATTTCAAATTGCAACAATGTTTATTTTTTGGTATACTATACATTGGAGATGAGAACGATAACGTTATCGACGAAAAACGATAAACACCCCTATTTTCGAGGGTGCGTTTCACCCCTTAAAAATCGGGTCCCGCAGATATAAAAAATACCTGTCGCCTATTTTTATCCATTCTACAAGCATGCCAAATTTCATCGAAATCGGAGAGATTGACCTCGCAACCTTTCCTTAGGTGAAATTTTTGCAAATGTCGATTTTTTGTTTTTGACCGATTCGCAAAATTTTAAAAATTTCCACTGAAAATTTCAAGTCAATCCGTTCAAAATTGAGGAAATTATAGGGGTTTAGAGGTTTCGCGAACCCGTGAACTCGGAACACCTTTTTGTCAAAATTACTTTCTCAAAATCGGTGACCACGATATCTCAAAAATCACTGCACCGACCAACTTCAAATTTTACAAGCTTGTTTGAATTATACATTTTTTATCAACGAAAATAGAGTTTTTAAAATCGAAAACCGATACTTTCAGTTTGGGCTGCGGCCATTTTTTCGAAAATTAATATTTTTTTAAATCCCTCGTCCAAGCAGTAGATCATTTCATGCAAAAACTAAACGCGTTTAATTTTTTTTATTTCGGATGATTTGTTTTCAATGCTGATGAAATTTTTCAATATAAAAATTGTAAAAGATACTTAAAACCGTACTCTTTTATGCAAAAAAAAAATGAAATTCACTAAATTTCATGTTATTTTTTAACTTTCCCCTACACTTGAACACCCACAACCCTTAATCTTGTGTGGGAAAAATTATTTCTACACACGAGTTCTCGTTCAATTGACTAAAGTGCACATTAATAAAATTTAACGAATGTGCTTTGAATGTTTATGACCACGGAACCCCACTGAGCAACTCAGAGAAATGGGAAAAATGTTCACGAGCTTGGTGAGGAGGCGAATTTTCCCAAGCTGACGAAACACTCGGAGAGTTCTAAAAAATGTCAATAGTATTAGAAGTTTTTTATATGGTTATTTCCCTTAAGATTAAATCGAGAATAATGTAACTATTATATTTTCATTACGCATCATGGATTAGTTTTTAATTGTCCGGATACTTTTAAAGCCATCAAGATATTTTGAATGTATTCATTATATACATAATAAATTAATAATATGATATAAATCAACATATATTATTATATATATAATAATATATATATATGAATTTATAAACGGCGATTCTTATTATATCTTCTGATTTTATTCTCACTTATCGACATAAATCAATAAATAAAATCGATTTTAATTATCTTACATCAACTTCTGCGTCTACAAAAAAAAATGTAACTCGTTGTGAAATACGCGGAGAAAAGAAAACAATTTTGCAGTTCGATCTATTTTATATGCTGCTTGGTATTTTTGTCGAATCACGTAATTATTGCGGGGGGAAATTCGATTGGTGCCGCATGTATGAAAGGGAAGAGTTCAATTTTGATCGTTGTGTACTTATAATTACGCGGAGTGGACCGACCAATGATTTCATTGTTCCACAAAACAGAGTATTAATATTGCCACCCTGCATATATGACCGAATTTACAATTGGTCCAATATTATTATTACCTTCCTGCAGTATACGATATCAATTTCCACGTTATCAATTCATTAACACGGAGGTCGTAACATTTTGCTCGTTGTAAGGATTCTCGTGCGTGAAGCTTCGTGCTTTAATTGACAAATAATTGAATACCATTAATAAGCTTTTCTATCCAAAACCGGCAACGATATTTTGAAAAGTAGTAACTTTTTCGTCCAATTTGAAGGGTTACATCTAGTTGCAAAAGTTGAAGAATAACTTTTTTCAAGCCCACTACATTTTGACAATATATGATCTTGGAAATATTCCCTGGTATTGCAAGGTGATCGGATCGAAATTTTTTATTTGGACGCTTTTTTCTCGAAAGTACGTTTTAAAAGTCGGTGAGCAAAATATTTCAAAAACTATTGGATCGATTTTTTAAATATTTTCAGAGCTTTTTCTGGATGTAAAATTATAGTATTTGATCGGAGGATTTTCGTCCCATGTATTCTTTCCATTTGATGAACGAAAAAATCCGATTTTTTGCAAAAATCAATAGTCCCACTTTGAACACGCGGCATTTTTTTCAATTTGATATTTCGGAAATTCCTTTGACTATAGGATACAAGCAAAATTTTTGATTTTTTAAGATTATAATCGGTTATTGGTAAATCAGTTTACACAAAAAAATACAGTCTTCTTCAGATGATACTTATTTCAAATAGCTAATTTTTGTAGAAAATTATCATCACGATTTTTAAAAAATCACAAAACTGGGCTGCTTTCGACTGTTACACTCTCTGTCTAATCCCGGGCCACATTTCCATGTGAACTTTTTTTTCGTGTCAAGTGCACAAGATAATCTTCCATCTCGAACGAGATTACTTATCTCATTATCAATGAGCTATATGCAGGGTGTCCCAGAACTGAATGCATTCCCTGAAATGGGGGGTTGGGGGTGAAATTCTGAGTCGATTGATATAAGCATGTGTCGGTCTCAGATCATCCCCTGAATTATTATTAATTTTTAAAGGCGGGCCAATCAGGTGCGCCCGCCTTTAAAAATTAATAATAATTCAGGGGTTGGCCTGAGACCCACACAAGCTTATATCAATCAACTCAGAATTTCACCTTGATCCCCCCATTTCAGGGAACGCATTCGCTTCTGGGACACCCTGTATAAAGGGGGTTCTGTTATGAATGTTTAATCCCGCAACTGTCGATAGGTCAGATCATGCCCTACCATATGCTAGAATTTCAGTTTAGTAAAAGTCCCACGGTTTTCGAAACTTTGGGCTTCGTGTTATTTTTCGAAAAAAATCATCTGCTTTTGGTTTTTCGCGTGTCATTTCTACAAATGATACGAATCGACAATAACGAAGCAATTTTTTAAAGTAATTGGCACGATATGCGTAGTACATTTTTTTTACACCGCAGGCTATGAAAGTCAGATGTTCGATTTGGTTCGTATGAAAATTCTGCATAAGATCAGTTTTCATAAAGTTTCCTTAACATTTAAGGCCTCGGGCCACTCTAGAGGCCGAAAAAAATAGGCTTTTTGGGGATGGTTTTTTCAGAAAAAACTACAAAATAAATCGAGATTACAAAAAAGGGTGTTTATCATACATATCAGTGACTGTATACAATAATTTTGTTGAAGCGATTAATTTCAGAATGGCGGCTGCGCAACGTTTATCTCAAAACTGCATTTTTTAAATTGGCCGCAAAACATAACTCAGACAATTGTCAACTGATTCACTTGAAATGTTGAATATATATTGAAAAATATATCGTCTATGGAAGTACGTAGGATTTTTTTTCATATTGCATAGTTCATTTGTTATTAACAATTATCTAACGATTTTTCAGGCAAGTTTTTCACTTTCCACTTTAGAAGTGCGCGATTTGTCCAAAAATCAGTATATCGAACAAATCCTGCGTACTTCTATAGCAGTTATTATATATAATCGAAAAAAAATGCATTGGCTCATTATAATTAAAAAATTACAGGAGCTATTTGTCCGACCGTGGACTCTGGAAAAACGGAGACATCATCGCAAAAACGCTGCACAGCCGCCATTTTAAAATTAATCGTTTCAAAAAAATGATTGTATACAGTCACCGATATGTATAATAAACACCCTTTTTTGTAATCTCGATGTATTTTGTAGTTTTTCTTTTTTTTTAATCCCCAAAAAGCCTATTATTTCGGTCTCTGGAGTGTCCTAACCCCTTATGGTTAAAAAGAAGACTTTTTTAGACAAAACAAATAACTATTTTTTTGAAAAAACCGGGTGAAAAAAGTTATCATTCGTAGAAATGGCAAGCGAAAAACCAAAAGCAGATGATTTTTATCTCGAAAACTGTGGGAATTTATCTAAACTGATATTCCAGCATATAGTAGGACATGCTCTGACCTATCGACAGTTACAGGATTATCCATTCACAACAGGACACCGTGTATATAGAAGAAACGAGCCTCGTTTTTCCAGTGAGGTTCTTCATATTTCCAACTTATTTTCAACCCCTCGAATACGTGCTCCTCCCTGCATGCGCGCAACAAGAGATTAACCGGAGGGAAAATCTGAGGCTGGATTATTCGGTGGAAAAGCTCTTCCGCTTTTTTTACCCACGCCCGCATTTCGACTCCAAATATCCTGGCTTCTTTTTTCACTTCCGGTTGCATGAAGAACAGCTTGAAATTCAGTGCCGCATACCGTACGTACAGGCGACTCGAGCCAAGGAGCCCGTTTCCTCCTTGCAAGTCGGAAGTTTTCCGTCGGGCTTGCAAGCCCGGGAGGGTGCAAATGGCGAGGGTGCGCTTTTGCGTATTTTCGCGAAATCCGATAAACGTCCCACGCTACTGGAAGAGAAACTTGTTCTCTCGGGTGTCCTGTTGACGAGCTTTTCTGACGTACCGATAAGTACGTCTTGTATTGCTCTTGCAGCTTTCATATGTGCCCCCTCCCACCTCCTCCCGCCCATACT
>OY723392.1:34489253-34529253 GCA_963210295.1 Ophion ellenae
ACACATGTCCTTTTCTGTGCTATCATAGGAGTGTGCCTACAGCAGCGACTGAACGAAGTCACCAGTGAATGAAAGGATCTTTCCGCGATTCGGACCAGTGTCACGAGTCGACATGCCATACCTGGCATTTTGCCCATTTTCAAACTTCCAATCGCAATGGAATATTATGAAAAAAAGCAGTACCAGAGCGAGAAGAAATATTCGTCAAAAGCTTTTTTTAGATCCCTTTAGATCATAATCATTTTCCATTTATTTCCATCTCTCTGAGTTTTGAAAATCGCGTCAACATGTTTGCGTCCTTCTTTCATGACGTTTCATCTTTTTGAATTTCATTGAAACGTGAAAAATTCCACATAATTATCAACAAATGTGAATCAATATGATTCAATGTCAATCAATGTAAATATAAGTAAATGTCAATAAAAACAATTGATGGAAATAAATGCGAATTTAGAGAAATAAGAATAAATAAAGGGAAAAGATCTAAATAAATGGGAATAAATATAAATGTAAAAAAAGTAAAAATGTGAATGAAGGAACTCGTAATAAAATGTGTACATAAACTGCGCATCGACCATCAACCTTTCCCCTTACGCAATAACCAAATTATCCGATCGATAAAAGCGAACGATCAATTGGAGCCAACCAACAATACTTAACAATAATGAAATATTCAATGAAATTTTCTCGAGCTCAAGCAGCATGCAGTTAATTACGCGTAATCAAATTTAAATAAATTCGCCTTCATTTTACTGAATCCACTCGGAGTGCCAAACATTTAATTAAATCGCATCAAATTAGCTGAAGGTCAATCCGATTTTTTTACCGCCCACCTTCTACATCCCCCATTCGTTACTCCGCAATTTTTGGTTCCTCGGATATACCCCTCGAGTGTTGTCCCAAGCCACTCGTCTTCCAACTACCGTATCGCATTGCCACACGAGGGCACAGGGAAATTGGAAAATATGTGCTGCAAACGACGGCTATCTCACTGTCAGCTGTGGTAATCGTTGGAAACTGGGCGAACCCACCCGTGCCCAATCCGGATGCCCGGAGCACAAGGCAGAGCGGTCACCCATCCATGTATTGGCCCAACGCATCGCTGCTCGCCACGGGCTATCGCCGATACGAATAAACGTCCAATCGCTTTTTTTAAATTTAAATATAAAAGAAACTACGTTCGAACAAACCCAACACACAATTCGTTCCGCGAGGTAAGCAAAATATTGACGAAGTAAATGAAAAGTTTCGGGATGAAAAGTCGTCAACTATTTTTGAGCCAAACGTACGATTTCTTACGATATTATATATATATACATACATATGTACATATATATATATATATATATATATATATATATATATATATATATATATATATATACATATACACACACATATATACATATAAATATACAAGAAACGCAAACTCAATTTTTCAAAATAAAAGTTTTCCGATCGAGGCTTTCCGGCCATCTGGGTTATAAGGTTTTCATGTTTACCGTTTTCTCGTTATAAAATCGCGTCGCCTGTTTGCCAAACCTATCGGTTTGATCGGAACCACCGTCCCTCCGAGAAGTCTATCGTCGATCGTATCATACTCGCTCGAAACCGACCGAAGTAGGTATATGCAGGAACATACAAGTGGATGCAGTCCAAAGTATGTGCATACATGGCAAGGTGTACACACTCGCACTGTTGAAAATCTCGATTTACCAGGAAAATAGTATCAACCTGGAAAGTTTTTCATCCCGAGCTTTCGAAGTAACGTTATCACCTTATCGCCGAACTTTGATTAGCCTCCTGCAGCTCGCGAGGTCAGGGCAAATGGAATACGAAATTTTTAGTCCATTTCATGAAGTCACGATTCTTGAAGAATTTTGTATTTGCGTCGTGTGGAAACTTCGTTTATTGGGTATCGGAATATTTATGGTTGTGCTGGAATTTAATGTTTGTTGTGAATAATACAGCGATTTGTTATTATTATTGTAGTGAGTTTTTGTTACATTCATTGTTGAATGTGTAACCCCTGTGACAGGTCAGAAGAATTAACTTTTTTGGCATTTTCACAATGTATACATATTCAAGAATGTGTGAAAAAATGTTGAAGCTAAAATATTGAAAATTGACCGAGTTGCAGGCGATTTGGGGAGAGCAGGAAGTGCAACGATTTACGTGTGTTAAAACTTTCAATGGCGTTTTTCTCGAATGGACTTTTCTCGAACTGGCAGCAATGTTAACTCTACCTATAATTTTCCGATTTTCAATTTTGAAAACCCAAATTTCAGTAATTGCAGTAGTTGCTATCGTACGTAGCCGTTTTTTTTAAATTTATTTTTTATGACCCCGAATATAAGTAAAAATTTCGCCAAAATTACACTTTTTTAAACCCATCATTTTGTGAATTTTTTATATCGAAAAACGGCTACTTATCACGCGAATCGCATTTATATAGGTTAAAAACTTTTTTATTTTCCAGATCAACCATTGTCAAATTTTCGATCCGGTTGTTAGACCACATTTTGATACAGAGGCTCTATAAAACCTGAATAACGTTGTTAATTGTAAATTGTTTTTAATGAAAATTTACACGAAATAAATTCAATGTATGCTCAATAACATACCTTTTACCGAAAACCAAATA
Source organism: Ophion ellenae (assembly GCA_963210295.1). Classification (NCBI taxonomy): domain Eukaryota; kingdom Metazoa; phylum Arthropoda; class Insecta; order Hymenoptera; family Ichneumonidae; genus Ophion; species Ophion ellenae. The sequence continues at coordinate 34,491,898 of OY723392.1, forward strand.
AATAATCCAGTAGAAAAAAAAATCGAAAAGACAACCTTCTTGCGCCCCGTCACAGTGGTGCCCTCTCTTAAAGGGTTTACCTTCGGAATAAAGGCCATATTTTATTTTTTTATTTTATTTTGGGGGGGGGGGGGGGGGTGTGAAGTGGAATATGGTGGGGAATGTAATAAGGGGATGGACCCTGTACAAATAGAAGCTCCAATAAAAAAATATATATACATTAATTTCTGAATGTATTACGTTTTTTTATATAAAACTTATAATTATATCCAATTGATTATTATAAATAATACACCAAATTTGATATAGTTCTTTTTGGGATGGGAAAAAATAAAAATTCACCAGTCCAGTACAGTTCGATGTCAGTACTGCACTTGTTTTTTCCGCCTGATATTTAATTGACATTGTACCACGTGACGGATTTTTAATCATTGGCTTAAAACCGGGATACATTTTCCCTACAGTAGTCTACTATAATTTAAAGTGATCATATGATAATCTATTGGAAGACATGTTCATAAAATTAAATGAAAAAAAACTCTTTGCTAAATCAAACCAATAATCTGAATACACGCAATTATTCTACCTGATCGGAGTATTTTTCTACACAATTAAATATATCGAAACAGTGGATGTTTAATCAGCATTATTCATCGAAAGTCCTCCATATTGCATATTATAATTCCAAAAAACTAAACATTCCCATTTTTTCCTTAATTTTTCCTCTCACCCAAGAATAATTATTTCGCCAACTACTAAATTTTCCCTCAATCGAATTAAGTGCCGATTAATCAAATTAATCAAACGTGTGCTTGAAATTTTACGGTCACGTTGCAAGCTCGACGAAACCTAAGGAGCGAGAAGAAAGAAGTTTACGACCTTGCTGAAAACGCCCCTTGTATCAAACGCTCGTCCATTTTAATGGGCACTTTATAAATTATCCGCACTCAACGCTGAGCGTTTATCGCCGAATAATTACGACTGTAAACGAGAACTGCGACGAGTGTCAGAATCGCAAAAACCCTCACCCCCCGATCGAGCTGAAATTTCGTACAAACCTTCATTTTAATAGGTTAAGACAACCCCTAAACGGATTTTTGGTGACTCGCAGTACTTTTCGAGATATTTGATTTCAAAGTTTTTTTAAGGGTACAGTTCGGTTGTAGAATTTTCAAAAAAAATTAATCGTTTTTCTTTAGAAACAGATTTTTAAAATTTACCTCACACTACTAACCCAAGAATTATAATATTTGTTCGCATAAAATAATTCTTTAAAGCCCTTGTGCATAAACAAAATTAGAACTCCCCCTTTTTATCGCATTAGAATCGTGAGGTAAATTTAAAAAATCCGTTTCTAAAGAAAAAAAGGATTAGTTGTTTTGAAAATTTTACAAAGTGTTAAATTTATGAGTGAAAAGAGAAACAAAATTCGCGACAATTGGAAATTTCAAAACTATTCAGGGACCACTAAATATTCATTGGCCGGCTAGAGCTTTCGCGTGCTTAAAGGGTCTCCTCACTTTAGACGCTAAAAAAGGCAATTTTCATGCATTTTTTTGATAGATTCATACTATAGATATTTATACAAAAGTTCTAAGACTTAATAAATACACTTTCGAAATACGGAAGAAAAATATTCATTCAAGTCACCATTTATAGACGAAAATTGTAGTTAAAGAAATGCCCTTAAAAAATTGTAGGTCTGCGTTGTTGATGAAATCTCAGAGATGGACGATCCGAAACAAAAAAATCAAACGGTTTCAGATTCGGTATGTTAATGACTATAGCGCATATTATACAATTTTTTATATAAGCAAAAATAACAAAAAGGCGAACATTTTTCGAAAAACCAAAAAAAACGTGTCTTTTCAGCGTTTTTGGCAAAAACAATGAATATAAAAAAAAATTTAATTCGTGATATGCGCTATAGCTATAGTTGTACAGAATATGTGGTTAAAATTTCATAAGGATCGGTTCAGTAATTTCGAAGATTTTATCAACAAGCCGTCGAATAACGTTTCTAGACGAACGCGTTTAACGTTTGTTTGGGTTACATAAATACTTCAAATTTTTCGTTTTTTTTTTCTTTTCGAAAGTGTATTTATTAAGTGTAACAACTTTTATATCAATATGTATAATATAAACCAATCAAAAAAGTTCATGACAATAGCCTTTATTGGCGTCTGAAGTGAAAAGACCCCTTAATTTAAAAATTATAATGCGTAAAATTCATCGGTGAGAAGTGAACGAAAAAAAATCGATTTTTTAATGAAAATTTGAATTTTTGGTAAGCTTGAGCGACCTCGAAATATTTTTCGAGCGCTCGCAGGTTTCGCGACATTTTTTTTTTCTTTAAAGTATATAATTGGGTAGTGAAATAAAAGAAAAAAAATGAGCTCAAATTTGTGCCGCCCTAGAGGATACAGATGATTGAATTGGTGTTTGTCGATTAAATATACATCAAGCTAAGACGCAAATGAGTTTTTGGTTACCAATTATGGTTTGTTTGAACATTATGAACGAGTTAGTGCATAATTTTGGGAATTTTTTTTTTAAATCTTGCTTACCATGATAACTAGAAATTCTTAGACTTTGGACTAAAGTAACCTAGGCTAGATATGTTCCTAACAAGGTGACCTATTACCCCCTTAAGGCTTTGCATCGACCTTCCTAACACCCTGTATGTTATCGCGCTCTCCGTTTTGGCAAAAAAATTTCCCGAACAAACCCAAACGAATCTAAACCCAACCCCAAAAACCAACGCCAAAAATCCCTTTAAGGCTTGTCTTAAAATATTAAAAGGAAAGTTTGTACAAAATTTCAGCTCGCTCGGATGGTGGGGGTTTTCGGAACCTTACCCTTGAATGAACACTTTCCAGTCTCTCCCTCTGCAGGTTTCCACCCCCGTATCGTACGAGGATAAAATTCCTCGGAGGGCTTGAAACTCGAGAGGAATGCCGGAGTCACTTCGTGAGTAAGAAGAATGAGATAATGTTGAATAATCAAGAGAAAGCGAAGAGAGGCAAAGCGAAAAAAAGTCTTGCTACATGTTCATCATAAAGAAAAGTGTGCCAGAAGCGATCACTTTTGTTCCTCCTGATCACAAAACCCCCCGCCTCGCTAATTATAATCGCTATTTTATTACGAACACGTTATCAAGGCTTGGCCCTGGTTCTTTTCGGTCTCTGAATTTTTTACTTTCGTTTTCATTCGACATTCAATCAATTTTTTCGCCTGTTAGACCTAAATGGTCGGCACGAGGGGGTGGGCCAGCGAGACTAATTATATTGCACGCAAACTCGGCCAATTATTCGCATTTACATTACGCTCTGCCAAATCAGTGGGTTTATTTGTAGGTCAAGCTTCATGATTTATCAATTTCTATCTACGGGCAATGGAACAAAACCAAGCGTTGTATCGGAAGGATTTTATGAAGGTGTACAGAAGGATGCTTCCGGCAATTAAATTAATTATACTGGGCCGATATCACGAGGGCATATCAATGTATATATATATATATATATATACATATATAGAATATAAAATACAAAAACATAACATGAAATATTACAATACGCAATATGTATTATATATTTACATATTAGTTGAAAATACATTATATATATATATATATATATATATATATATATGAGATATTGCACGTGAATACGGTGGACTTTTTCCCTGACCCCCGCCAAGTCGATTTTTTTTTTTTCATCTGTTTCCACGACTCTAAAGGACGGCCTGATTTTTTTTTACATTTTTCGAAGCAACCCTCAGTAAAAAAAATAACATTCTCCGAAAACAAAACGCCCCCATTACAAAATCGGAAAAAAAATTCCAAAAATGCGTGATTATATGTACAAATTTTCAAGCTATTAGCCGCAGTCGAAGTATGATTTTTACTGCGTTTTCTGAGCGATTAACGTTAAAAAAATCCGAAAAATTGACGGCTAACTGTTCAAGGTCCATGATTGTGATTTGGTTATTCAAAAATGGTCAAAAAAATTCATTGTGGGCATCAAAATATTTAAGTATCCGCCCGAAGTAAGCGGTTCATGGATTTTTCGTATTTTTTTTAACGTTAATCGCTCAGAAAGCACAGCAAAAATCATACTTCCACTGCGGGTGATAGCTTGAAAATTTTTACATATAATCACGCATTTTCGGAATTTTTTTCAGATTTTTAAATTAGCGCGTTATTTTCACTGAATTATTTTTTTACTAAGATTTGTTTCGAAAAGTGTAAAAAAAATCTGGGTGTCTTTTAAAGTCAATGGAATGAGATGTGAAAAAAAATTAATCGAATTGGCGGGGGTCAGGGAAAAAGTCCACCGGATTCACGTGGAATATATATATGCAGGGTATTAGGAAGGTCGATGCAAAGCCTTAAGGGGGTGATACGTCACCTCGTCAGGATCATATCTAACCTACGTTACCATAGTCCAAAGTCAAACGATTTCGAGTTATCATGGTAAACATGATTTTTGGAAAATTTCCCAAAATTCGATACTAACTCGTTCTTAATGTTCAAACATGCAATAATTGGTAACTAAAAACTTATTTGCGTCCTAGCTTAATGTGTATTCAATCACCAATACAATTATCTGTATCCACACAACTAAATAAATGGGACGTGTTGAAAAATTAAAAACTTGTCAAAAAAAAAAAATACCTCTTATATTAATGCTTTTGAAAAAAATAGCGTTAATATAAGAGGTAAACGAGTTAGTACCTAATTTTGGGACATTTTCCAAAAATCATACTTACCATGGTAACTCGAAATCCTTGCACTCTGGACTAAGGTAACCTAGGTTAGATATGTTCCCAAAAAGGTGACCTATCACCCCCTTAAGGCTTTGCATCGACCTTCCTAAGACCCTATATATATTACGTATTTTTAACTGATATATGCTTATTTTTCTGCACATATACTGTTATTAATATCTAAAATGTAAATATATAATACGTATTGCAGATTGTAATAGTTAATGTTATATTTTTGTTTTTTGTATTAAATATCAATTAATAGATTTAAATTTAAAATATACAATTCTTCCCAACGATTATATAGTTATCTATAGGTATTTTCAATTAATATATATTAATTTTAATATTACATAGAAAACAATGAAAGTAGTACATCTTGGGGAAAAATTTCATCCCCAGCTTTCCACGAGCATAGTACCGTGGTCAACCTTGAATTACCTAGTTGGATTATTTCATCTTTTCTCATCGCAATGCACCCGTGAGACGCAAATTCATCTTTGTTTTCGCATTGAAAATGTGCTGAATAGTTAATCAATATTAATCGAACAGCAACAATTGCATAATCAATTAAAAAAAAGATTTGTTAAGATTAATATAAGATAAAAAAGTTTTGTGGATTTTATAAATTTAACATTGTTTATAAATTTAATGTTTTGTTAATGTCATAAATTCAAAAAAATTTTGTTGATTTTATAAATTTAAAAAAGTTTTGTTAACTTTATAAATAATACGCATAACCCAAAAATTGAGTTTTAGATTTACCTCTTTTGGACTACTACATGTTGACCTTCAATACATTTTTTACTCGTACATATTTTTACTATATAAAGTTTGCAAATTTCTTTACATGTTCTGACCTACACAAATTACTTTTTTCATCTCCTAACTCTCTAATTATGATTTCAATTTAATTTCGTAAAATAAGCATTCCAAAAAATGGTGTGACAAATGTTTGACCCTAAGGTAAGCTCGAATCGGAAAATTCCTTCGTAACCTCAAAACCGTCAAGAGGTTAAGCGTTTTAAAAATGTGCAAACAAAACTACGACATGTACACGAAAAATGTTGGGGCTCCTTTTACTGACGCTCGGCTAAAGATGCTGTATTTCGATCTACTAGAAAAACAATTGTTTTTTCGTTTTTTTTATTGATATTTTTATCGCAGTTTTGCATTCAACATTTTTATGGGTATCAGCGCGTATCACGCAGCTTTTGAGCGAATAAATTGATATTGCAAATTTCGTGGGCGCTGCTTCGAATGATCTTCATTTCAATTCATCCAAGATTAATTCACCGTCTTCATTCCATTTTGAATTACACAATAACTTCACAAATTAAAAATAACATGAATAACAATTATAAGTGGGACATAAATGAAATAATTCGTAATAAAATTAATGATAAATTATTGTACGAAATCATAGTAAAGAAAAATGCAACAATAAAATTGACAATAATACTCACTGAATAATGTTTAAACGATTCGATGAATTTCCTTGCATCGAAAATCTCGAAAAACAAAAATATATAAAAATTCAACGAATCAAGTATGAAAAATGTCCATGTCCCTGTGTAAAAAAACACTCGAAAAAACGAAAGTACCTCAAAATTCTGAAAATCAAGTGGGAAAAAATCCATTAATGTTCCTTGCGTCAAAAAAAAAATCAAAAAATTCATCAAAATTCTAAAAATCCATTTAAAAGACCATCAACGTAAAAACAACCGAAACAAACACTGCCCGAAACAAAAAGCCACCAACATGTCGTGACGAATTTGAAAACAATTAAAATTCACGTTCGATCAAAATTCTCCTAAAATCCCTCGTCTTTTCCTGCTACTTCTTCCATCCACATGTCCTACTGATCGCAGGGAAAGTATTTTCCGTCGACCCCGACCATGCGCGATTTTTTGTTCGCACCAACTTCAAACCAACAAAAAATAATATTCCTGAAAATTGCACACTCAAAAATTCCATACGTCCTCTCACGAAACAGCAACTCGCGATCTAGACCCAAAGAAAGTGGCATATTTCTCGGCGTATTTATATGCAATAAAAAAAAAGTCACGCGCACGCACATGTGCATAAATCAACCGGTGTGTAAAGATTACGAGTAGGAAAAGAGGTACGAATGAAATGGTGGTTTACTCACGATTGTGTGGCGCGTATTGGTGATGCGGCAGGACTGATTCGTTCTCGGCAAAGCTCGCGGTCTCGTGAACACTGCTCGAGGAGATCGCGCGCGCTGACCGAGAGAAACGGGCGAGCGAGGAGTTGATGGCATCCGAGGAGCGCAGGCGCCCAACAAGTGAGCTTCCCGCCAGCCCCTATGGGCTTCAAAATATCATCCCCTGACGCCCCCAATCCCGCCTATTCTTCCTCTTACCAGGTCCCTTTCATTCGTGCCTATACTTATATACAGGGTGAACAATTTAACGTGACCACCCCAAATATCTCCGTTGCCTTTAGAGTGACGAAAATAATGTCAGGAGGTACACTGAGAAAAAAATCAATTGAATCAAAAATATATATTGGTTGATCCAAATAATCCAAAATCCAAATACTATAAAAAATTGGAAAATGTGATTGATTTAAATAACATATTATTTTATTTGAAAAAGCTCTTCTCTTCTCTGAATATCTACATTATCCTTCAAATAACATTATATTGTATCGAAATAATTCTATATACAATCCGTAAATGTATTGGATGAAATAATTAAACGCTTGCTACATTTTTTATTTTGTACAAAAATATAAGCAATAGAATTAATTATTTATTTATTACATCGAAACGAATATCCCATGGGACGTAATTTTTTAAATTTATTTTAAATATTAAATAAAAAGTGAGCATTAGAATGATCATCCACGATAATAGTGGGGAGAATATCAGATATCCAATGGAATATCCAGAGAGAGAATATCAGATATTCAACTGATAAGAACAGATACGACACTTTGATCTTAGCCACAGGCCAAGAAGCAATACTCTTCAGAGTTTCTCCGGCGCTTAAGTAGATTTTCGGTTCGCGCTACGCTTACGAGAAACGAGCGCGCGTGCGGCTTCTAGCGGTTACTCCGAGAACTACGGGTTTCCTCACACCTATAATTTCGGTGGCGCTCGGCCATGATTTGGTTGAATTTTTTCAACCAAATGCGCAAGAAACAAATTTCATTTTCGCATAATTTGTTTTACCGATTCAGACATTTGCTTAATATTTTTCAATCAGAATAAAATATTCATATTTTAACGAATAATGTACTTGGAAATCAATATCGGATATGGTGAAAAAAATAAAATAACATATTTACTCGATAGAAATTTTATCTGAATCAAACGAGCGAAATTCAATTTTTCTTGTGTACTCGAATCAACAATATTCATGTTATGAATTGAAACGCTGTTTTGTTTGTTGCAGAAATTGCATTCAAAACTATGTAATTTGTTCGCGATATTTTTTTAGATAGTTTCCATAATATATTGTTCTCGTCTAACAATATATCTTTTGAACGAAGAAAAAACTTTTGATGTTATCATGTTATTAAAGTCGATAGCGTTTTGTTTGGACTAATAAATCCGATTATTTACACCAACAATTTTACAATTGAATCAACGAAATTTTATTCAATAACACCAGTGATATTGGATCAATGATTTTTTTTCTCAGTGTAATTTGAGCGATTTCGAAGGGCTGATACACTGGTGAAAAATTCATTTTTGTCAAGGTCATAGTTTTTGCGTTCTCAAGGTCATAAATGGTTTATCCAATGGGAATACGTTTTTTTTAAATTTAAGACGTACCTGATATTCAGACGAATCCAACGACCTCTGATATCGAGACCTTGAAATAATTTTTCACCAAAATACACGTGTAAAAAGGGGAAATCGTGATGGCATTGGCAATAAAAATATCCGAACAATGTAATTGAATTTTTTGTGCAGAAAATGTCCTGTAACAATTGGTCGAAGTGATGGCCATTGACCTCGACACATACTTGAAGACGTCGGATGAATGATTCTCTTGACCTTCGAATAGTTTCTGGTGTGATAGCGTGCGGAGATTATCCAACTATAAAGGATCGTGTTTACCATGATGTTCCGACGACGCCGGCGAACATGCGAGAACGAATTACAAGAGCCATGACGATTTCCCAATTTACACGTGTATTTTGGTGAAAAATCATTTCAAGGTCACGATATCGTAGGTCGTTGGATTCGTCTGAACTTCAGCTACAACGTTTTGATAAAAAGAAAAATGTTCCCATTTGAAAAACCATTGATGACCTTGAGAACGCAAAAACGATTACCTTGCAAAAAATGAATTTTTCACCACAGTATCAGGCCTTCGATATAAATCAAATTACTCCCTGACATTTTTTTCGTCACTCTAAAGGCAACGGAGATATTTGGGGTGGTCACGTTAAATGGTCCACACTGTATATTTGTATATAAAAATGGATATACAGGGTGGCCTGAAAAGTGACGTCCGAAAAGAAATCTGAATGCCTCGTAGGGTAAACCGACCAGTGTGCTCACGATGTATGTTTTGAGGTTGTGTTAAGCTATTGGTCCGGAAAAATAGTCTATTAGGTTGGTATCATATCACACCGATTCTGGAGAGAATTGTTTTCATTTAAATATTTAATACAACTGTTTTTGTTCTCAGGCCGAGATCTTATTTGTACACCCAATGCATGCGGGTCATTCCTTTTGGACGTCACTTTTCGGAACGTCCTGTATTCATACAGGGTGTTAGGAAGATCGATGCAAAGCCTTAAAGCCACTCTAGAAGCCAAAAAGAGCATATTCAGTTTTTTTTTCAGCGAATCCCTAAAATAGATCGAAATTACAAAATTGGGGTTTTATCATACACGTAATTGACTATACAAATTTTTTTTTTGCACAGTGGAACATGTCAAAATGGCGCCTGTAGCATTTTTCCGATGACGCCTTCATTTTTGGAAGGTCGATGGCCGGACCAACAGCTCCTATAATTGTTGAGTCATGACGAGGCACTTAAGTTTTTTCGATTATATGTATGAATAGCTATAGACGTACGTGGGATTTTTTGATATATTCTTCTTTGTGAAAATGTTGGATTTCTAAAACGAAAAGTAGTAAATGCCATGAGAAAATCTTCAAAAAATTGTTTATAAAAAAGGAACTATGTAATATAATTTAAACAATCCTACGTAGTTCTTTATAAAATGTAATTCTAAATATACAGTGAAAATTTCGAGTGAATCGGTGGAAATTTGTTCGAGCTATGAGTTCGGCCGACTTGAAAAAATGGAGTTTTGAGATAAACGCGTTTAAGGGGGCATATACGATGATATAGCCCGAAAAGATCGATTTTTCAAGAATTTTTCTCGAGAAGACCTTTAAATCTATTAACGTAAAAATTTGTATACATATTATGGTAACTTTTAACTGTATTTTAACGTTTTTTATTTGTAAAAATAATTATTTTGAAAGCTGCTACAGCTGATCTCCGGGAGCACCTGTGAAAAAGGCGTCTTGCGGTGAGCACGATATCTCTGGAATGGATCATCTAAAATGAAAAAAAAAACCAAAAATATTTCGTTAATATAATGGATTATCTTGTAATTGATCGAAGAAATAAGCAAAATAATAATTTTTCACAAAATGGCGGCTTCTTAAAAAAATCGATCTTTGACAAAAATTCAGGCCGCAAATTATTTATAAAATGGAAAATATTTGTCGGTGAGAAAAAACCTTCCATTAATTGCTAGAAAATATACTCAAAAAGATTGGGTTAAAATTTCAGACTTAAAAACACAGTTTTGAGAAAAACGCGTTTAAAGTTTCAAAAGCACTTTCGAAGGCTCTGACACGTCATAACAAATGTGCGTGTAACTTCGAGAATATTCGCCGGATTGACCAGAAATGTTCTGTGTATGCCCTTAAATATATGTACATGACGAAGAAAAAAAAATCGATTTTTCGAAAATGTTAACTGTATATAACCCCTTAACACCCTGTATATAAAAATGCGTATGATTTTTTCGTGAATACATATCTATAGATACACGTATAGAAGGGATGAACGGAAAAAGAGCCTTGCTGCGAAGCTTTTCCAGGGCGTCGAAGCTTTTTCTCCTCACCGCCCTCTGCGAAGGACGGGGGTAAAGGCAGGGAACGCAAAACGTAAATGCTTGTATCGGCATAACGCTAGACACCGATAAACTCGTGTATTTCATCCCCCAGCCCCTCCCCCTCGCCCTCTCTTTCTCTCTCGCTCTGTGTCTTCGCGGATTTCTCGTCTTTAGTCTGACGCAGCAGGGAAAAAAGAGATTGAGGGGATTGTGTTTCCCATCTCCTTCAACCGAGGGACCTACAAGTACCTGTCACTCTGACGTTTCTGAAAATGTAATGTTCTCAGTTTATACTTTCGTGTATTCGTGTTTATATACAGACAGAACCAACACAGGGAAATCCAAATTTGAATGTAAAAGCTAAAACTCATGAAAGATTCTCAGCCGGAAGTCATAGCTCTGCACCCTTAGATTTGTACAATCATTCGATTTTTCTCTGACATCTTTTGTCGAGGATTTTTTTCATGTAATCATGATTTTTCTTTACTTTTGAAGAAATGTTGTACTTTTATATAATCGTGAGTCGAAATTTTTATTGTAATAGTAATATGGTTTCTCAAAATAAAATGTTGAGAAAAATAATATTTCTAGGGTTTGACCATTTCGTGTACGTTTCTAGTAAATTTTCTTGGCTTTTGCATAAAAAGTTATTTCACTTCTTTTGTACGTTTGAATTCAAAAAGTATAATGTAAATAACAGTATTGTTTGCAATTAATGCTAAGTATTTCGAGGTTAATTAGAATTTTATAGATAGTGAAACGACTGATAATTTTTTCGAGGGCTTTTTTTATTGGCGTTTTTTTTTACTTGTTTAAGTTTTTTAAGGGTATATTATACACGTGTTCATTGTTTTCTTCCTTATATACCCATTCTGATTTGATATCTTGAAAGTATTATATAAACAACAACGATTATATAAAAGTACCCTTTTTCTTAAGTTCGCCTCATGTTGTATCGTTGGTGCCGAGACTGAATTTTTTGCCTTTACTTCAGACCAAGGGAAGCGTAACTTTTTATTGAAAAATTGTGGGAATGCGAAAACTCGTGAGCAAATAAAAAATTACTAGACCATAGAAAGCTTGTGAGGAGATTAAAAAATTACTAGACCGGAAATAACAAAACCGCAAATAAAAAAATTACTACATCGTAAAAAGGTGTGAGGAGATTAAAAAATTACTTGACCGAAAATAACGAGTGAGCAAAATAAAAAACTGTGTTAATGAAAAAACTTGTAAGAGAAAAAAAAATTGCGACGATTAAGAAATTTGTGCGCAACTTAAAAATGTACTATAACGTAAAAACTTGAGAGCAAAAATAAAAAATTACGCGAACGAAAATACTTGTGAGCAAATGAAAAAATCACGAGACCAAAAGAAACTTTTCAGCAAATTAAAAAATTGCTATAACGTAAAAACTAATGAGCAAATTAAAAAATAACTATACCAAAAATCACTAGTGAGCAAATAAAAAATTCACAAAACGCATAAAACTTGTACTTGATTCAAAAAGCCATCGAAGAATGTTAAATATATGGATAATATTTATGAGCACTGTAACATGTGTCTCTATCACTGCCTGACATGATCCAGGTGGTTGCCAAACATCCCATCGGAAAAAAAATACTCCCACTCGGCGCCGGATTCGTCCGGCATGTACAAAGACACTTATTTACTTACATATATATTTTTGGCTGCCTTAGTAACGCTATGTGCACCTACACACGTGTGTGTATGTGTATACATAAAGTACAACGCCACACGGTATAAGTATCGATACGTACACGACCAGAGTTCGTAAAACCCAGTGAGCGTATATAATAAAGATGAAGCTCGGAAGAAGGACCGAGGGAGGAAAAAAAGGTTACACGATATTCCTCGCTTTTTCTTCATCTTCGGGGTCTTGGTTGTCTCTTTTTTTTTCAAGCATGAAATATCTTTGCGTATATGCACAGGAATGTAGATACATACACCTGTTGGTATATATGTGTGTGTGTGCGTGCGTGCGTGCGTGCGTGCGTGCGTGCGTGTGTGTGTGTACAAAGAGAGAGAGAGAGAGAGAGAAAGCAAAACCAGTGGAAATTCGTGATTACAAAAACAGATTGTGACGAACAAAGGGAATCAATCAATGGCGAAAAAAGAATCAATCCTGGGGTGCAATTCGAAAATGAAAATGGCAGCGTTGCCTGTGTCCGATAGTCGTTTCGAGATTCTGATTGTTTTTGGATTTTTATTTTCTCCTGTACATAGTCTAGTACAAGGTTTTTTTTCCCATTATTCGTTATTATTATCATTATTATTTTCATTATTATTATCATCATCATTATTTTTTATCATTGCTCCGGGCAACTTCCTCAGTTTGCACTAGCAAGGACCATCACTTAAGGCGATGTGCCACATGCCTCCGACCGCATCGAAATTTTGAAAAAAGAATTCTCCCAAACGGAACAACCGATTGGAATGAAATTTGTTGTGTGCATGCAGGACACTTGCTCCGAGAGGATGATGCCCTCCGTTATGCAAAATTTCCAAAAAAAAATTACAGTTTGTGGTTACCCTGCGAAAAATGGTGAATTATTAACCATTGCATCGCATTTTCGGTGATTTTCTGAGCGTCATCCTCTGGACCGTAAAAAAGCACACATTTTAAGCTTTGTTTCATCTGTTTTCATGAACAAATGGCGGAGAAAAGGCATTTTGAAATTTTTACATAAATGTAGCAAAAATGTATCGACTAAGCTCAAAATATCAGTTACCCGAGCAAGCGTTCAGTTCATCCGTTTTCTCACTAGCGGCGCGCAGCTCGCTTCGCCCTTTTTTACCGACCTCGCCCGCCTCCTTCCGGAACAATTTATTTTTGACAGGTCGAAAGCCTGAGCCATAACCTCGCACATTCGTTCGAAATATATTTCAAACGATGTGTAATAGTGTGTGATAGAGTGAAGTTTGTTTTCGTCGCGTTTTGGTGGGTTTTCTTTTGACGTGAAAAACGAAACGAGCCCGGTGGTCGAGGACGTCGCCTCAGCTCGCCGGCACACCACCGACGACAAATCCCGACAAAGAAGTAATCGACGAGAAAACCGCAGCGGCCGATTTCACGACGAAGATCGAGGAACATAGTAACAGCGAGAAGCCGAAGGAGAAAACACCGGAAGGCAAGGTACGTACGTGCTACACCTTGATAACTTCAATTTACGTGCTTTGTTATTTGCCACGATCTTCCCTCGCATGGCTGTCCCGCTCGCCGATGTGTCAAACAGCCAAGGGCTCTGATGCAAGAAAACTTTCATCTCCGATGAAAGAGATGGTGCCCTATGGTGTACCTGTACGGTAGTACATGCTACACGCAAATGTACGTGTTACTAGTATGGTACGGGTACACTGTGCAATAATAAGATATACCGGTTCCGTATCCTCACCATACTGATGCTAGTACCGATACGGTACGCACACACGTGGTAGGTACGGTACCTGGGCTATCATGTAGGAACCAGAACTCAAATAGCATCGGATTTACCATCTAGATGGACCATCGGATTTATCCAGTGCGCAGCAAGTACGTACTGCCGAGGATAAGAAACCGCGTCAATCGTCGCAGCTACAATATATAGTCCCAGTGTCGAGAGGATATCACCGCTGTCTCCAATGTCTCTGAGAGCACGAGCAAGGCTGACCTCAAGGAACAACATCTCGCGATGGATCACACCACCAATCTGTGCAAGGCCTTTCGCTTACGTATGTACGTTTAAAAACAAAGGGCGAGGACGCTAGGGCCTTCTTGCGTTGCAATGGTTACGGCTACCATCATCTCATACTCAGAGTCGATGGGTCCAAACCTTCAGCTCAACAGAATTGAATGCCCAACAGTTGAACGTGTTAAGGTAGAACAAGCATGCACTCTTGATTTTTATAGATTTTGTTCGAATTTTAACCAGACATTGTTCGTATAATTATGCATGTTTCAGTGAAATTTCAGAACAGTCGACTATGTAGATTCGGAGATAATGGCTTTTTAAATTGCAACTTTTAACACTGCAGGGTCGGCATTGAAATTTAGACAGAGTAATTTTTTGTAACACATATTTGTCCTCTATAAAAAGACACAAGGCAATAACATAATCAAGATAAAATATTAATGTTTATAACGCAAATATTTCTTTTTACGTTAAAAGTTTTCAACTTTAGGAACACGATAATTATCTTTTTTCTCAACATATTGAACAATACTGATCTACGGTGTTGCATAATGTCTTCTTATCATAGGGGACAAATATTTTTTACCGAGAGTTATTCTGTCGTTACTGAACGTCTTTAGCAAAACTAAATAGCAAAGACAATCCAAACTTTTTTCACTCGTTCCCTAACTAGTTTGCTATCTGATCATAATTTTTTTTTCAAAATGAATAATCCAATAGAATGGTACGCCGAATTATGTGACCTGACTTTCGGCCAATGCAGACCCTGCAGTATTAAAAGTTGCTATTGAAAAATCCATTATCTCCCAATCTAAATAGTCAACTGTTCTGAAATTTCACTCAAACTTGCATAATAATATCAATAATGTCTGGTTAAAATTTGAACAAAATCGATAGAAATCAAGAGCGCACGCTCGTTTTACCATAAGGGCTTACACTACTGTAAACGGCCAAAATTGAGTGATATTTCGCGATTTTTTTAGGACAAATGAGAGACTATTAATATTCAACGATGTTATTAGTCAAATCTTCGAGTGACCGAAATGAAATTTATATTAAAAAATTATGCCAAAAGGTGACGCTGGAGCCATTCTGGTGAGGCATGTTGAATTTGAGACGCTTTGTGGCACGCAGTATAGCTGACGCAAATTTTATTTTAGAATAAAATAAAAAATTTCTATCAATTTACACAAGTATAGCTAGAGAAATACGTAGAAGATTGTGAAAATAATAATTTTTGTGTAATTGGGGAGCATTAAACCAAAAACTTGATTTTCGACAGAAAAAAAGGACTATCATTTCGTAAATTACTAATGTTATAACTAACTCATAGAAAGTCCCGTACGTATTTCTCTTTGGAATATTATTTTAAATGTGTACTCAAAATTTGGAGTGAAAATAATGAAAATTTTTGGTGTCATGCGGCGTGCCGTTTTGAAAAATTGTGTTTCGAGATAGACCAGCGTAACGCAGAGTTTCTTCTCCGTTCCCTGGTAGACTATGGACAAAATATTTGCGATGAAACTTTTCGAGGAGAATAAGCCACTGTCCGGGCTGAATCTCCGTCGTCTGATGACATCAGCACCCTACCCCTACCTTCGTGAGGCGAGCGGTGGACAAAGTGTATATGAATCGTGGTCGAGGTATTTGTTTAAATTTATTACAACGGACGGTAAGATGTCACAACCTTTCCACAGGGCAAGTCGTTAGCAACTCGGAAAGCCTAAAGTTGAATTGTTGTAAAAAATTATTGAAAACTTTCTATTTTGGGAAAGTCAGCATTTTATTTCAAATTCGTTCAGGTCAAAATGACGCAGTGTGTCAAGGAAGGAGAACACCACCGTCACTGCCCATTTTCGACCGTTTTTTTAGATTTAAAAAAACAGAAACCAATAAAATACATGTTCAAAAGAACTGTTAGGCTTTATCAGGTATATATTGAAGTATGTAAAAAGAGTTTATTTGTCAAAAGAATAGAAAATCGCGGTGTACGAGTTGCTATTGCACTACTGGTTTTCAGTCAACCCTCTCCATAGTGTTGAAGTTTGCGTCGTTGAAACGCAACGAAAGCTCTTGCTTACATTTTATTTTTTATATTTTTATTGTTATAGATAATCTTTTTTTTAAGATTTATATTGTAGATCGCTAAATAAACATCTAAAAAAATAGTTAGAAGATTTTTGTGAGCAAGATTTGCAAAAATAAATTAAAGGAATTCACGAATATTAATTTTCGTTGCGTTCCAACGATACAAACTTCAACCACATACTCTCTCCGCGGAACGCAGTAGAACTATCGTAAATTTAATCCTGGAACTAAGAGCGAAATATTTTTGTTAATTATGTTAGTTTTAGAAGTCAAATACAAGAAATTTCAAAATAATCATTAAAAAATCGTAACGAGTTTGAAAAAAAGTTCGTGTTTTCGACCATAATTTTTATATACTACTCCAAATAATTAAAGGAACAGAAAATTTCTTCATTTTTTGGAGTGTTTTTTGAAGCGCTGTATTTATGTGAAAAATGGTCGCATCGAGATAAAAAAACCTTCGAAGCTTCAAGTTTCTAGTTTCGCTATTTTTTGGCAATTTTTTTTTGTGAGCTGCGGTTTTCTCTCTATCATAAGAATAGCGGAGGAAAAAAAATTGCCAAATTTATTTGTTTTTTTTTTCAAGGTTTCAGGGGCTAGTTAATTTTTTTCCACGTAACTCAATGTATAGGTCCGTTAGCTTGTTGATTCAGCTTTAATTTGGAATTTTGTCTCTCTACGTCAATTTTTTGCTGAGATATCCTACTTTAAATGAAAAAAGATCCTTTTGTCTTTGTTCATCGATATCTCAGCAACCAATGATTGCAACGGAAATTAAAGGGCAACTTTGAAAACTTGAATAAATTTCCTACCAGCCCCTTTCGTTGACCTTTCAGAAAAACATTTTTTCACCCTCAACGTTAATTTGAAAAAAGGACAAAAAGTGACTTTTTATAGTTTGTCAGTAAATCTACTATTACCTTACAAATATTGATGGAAACACTAATGTTGCCGCGTTTTTTTTCAAGCGTAATATAGCCCCCTGTTAATTTTCAAATTGATCCATCGAACCGTTTTTCCGGACTCATTGATCAATGTTTTACAGAACAATCAAAGGCACAAGTGTATTGTTTCTAAACACCGTGTAATCATCATCACAATGGAAAGACCAATTTTCTTCGACTCTTTTCACAAATTTGCACTAGTAAGAAAAAAAAATTCAAAAAGTCTCAATTCTTAAGAAAATATTGCTTTTAACTTTGTAAAACATTTCAGGAAACAATACTGACTCATTTTTTACCCGATTCGGCCTTTGCGCACTATAATTTCACTCATGTTTAATAGCATTAATTAAAAGTTGATAACCCCAAACTGTATTCAATAGTCGATCTGAGAACATTTATGCGATTAACTCTTGATATTTTTTACGAAGGTTATTAGGGTTCCAGAAAACAGTTTTTTTTTCAAACTAGGCATGAACAAAAATTGAAAAAAGTTAAAGTTTACAAAAACTTTAGACTAATTCTTTTACCAAAACGTAGAAAAAAATTACCAAAAAAGAGTAGTTTAAAAAAATGTTAATTCGTTTTTTCTTTGAAAAAATATCAGTTTTAAAAGAAAGTTTTTTTTGTAACCCTTATAACCTTCGCAGAAAATATCGAGAATTCATCTCATACAAGTTCTCAGATCGACTAGTGAATACAACTTGGGTGTATCAACTTTTAATTAATGCAATTAAAGATGAGTGGCATTATGGTGCGCAAAGGTCGCATCGTGTAAAAATGAGTCAGTATTGTTTCCTAAAATGTTTGACAAATTTGAAGAAAAAAAAATTAATATTTTTCGAATTTTTTTTTCTTGACCTTAACAACCGAGCAACGCTATTCTTTCCATCAATACTTAAAGTATTATACATTTACTATAATATATAAAGTAGTAGTACATTTACTGAAAAACCATAAAAAGTCATTTTTTGTCTTTTTTCAACTTAATATTAATGGTGAAAAAATGTTTTTTTTTCTAAAAAATCTAGAAAATTCGATCCTTGGAGGAACTTGCCGAAGATAAATCCCGACAGAGAGAAAAAATTCTAAATGTATTTATTTTAGCAATAATTATAAAATTTCACCACTCTTTCGCAAAGTGAGACTCGGTCGATCGCGTTCGCTCGCTCGCGAATTTGGTCGGCCGCAGCCAACCTGCCGAAGATAAGCCATGGCAGAGAAAAAAATGGCGAACGCAATTGTTTAAACAAAGAGCATTGTAAAATTTTCTAAGTTTCCAAGGATTTTTTAAAAGTGCTTCCAACGAACCGATTTTTCGAAAATTTTACACCGATGATCTCTAAACAATTCGCGATAGTAAAATTTTACCACTCTTCTGTAGAGCGAGACTTCTCCGATCGTCATTGCGAGGAAATTCGATCTTTGGAGAAACCTGCCGAAGATGAACTCCGGCAGAGAGAAAAAATGCCAAACGAATTTTTTTTAGCATAATTAGTAATAATTTAGTAATAATAAAATTTTACCACTCTTTCGTAGAGTGAGACCCGGTCGATCTCGTTCGCTCGCGAATTTGGTCAGCCGCAGACAACCTGCCGAAGATAAGCCATGGCAGAGAAAAAGTGCCAATCGCAATTGTTTACACAAAGAGCATTGTGACATTTTTTAAGTTTCCAAGGATTTTTGAAAAGTGCTTTTAACAAAACGATTTTTCGAAAAATTTTCACCGATGACCGCTAAACAATTCGCGATAGTCAAATTTTACCGCTCTTCTGTAGAGCGAGACTTCTCCGATCGCCATTGCTAGAAAATTCGATCCTTGGAGAAACCTGCCGAAGATGAATTCCGGCAGAGAGAAAAAATGCTAAACGAATTTTTTTTTAGCATAGTTAGTAATAATTTAGTAATAATAAAATTTTATCACTGTTTCGCAGAGTGAGACTCGGTCGATCGCGTTCGCTCGCTCGCGAATTTGGTCGGCCGCAGCCAACCTGCCGAAGATAAGCCATGGCAGAGAAAAAAATGGCGAACGCAATTGTTTAAACAAAGAGCATTGTAAAATTTTTTTAGTTTCCAAGGATTTTTTAAAAGTGTTTCCAACAAACCGATTTTTCGAAAATTTTACACCGATGATCTCTAAACAATTCGCGATAGTAAAATTTTACCACTCTTCTGTAGAGCGAGACTTCTCCGATCGTCATTGCGAGAAAATTCGATCTTTGGAGAAACCTGCCGAAGATGAACTCCGGCAGAGAGAAAAAATGCCAAACGAATTTTTTTTTAGCATAATTAGTAATAATTTAGTAATAATAAAATTTTACCACTCTTTCGTAGAGTGAGACCCGGTCGATCTCGTTCGCTCGCGAATTTGGTCAGCCGCAGACAACCTGCCGAAGATAAGCCATGGCAGAGAAAAAGAGCCAATCGCAATTGTTGAAACAAAGAGCATTGTGACATTTTTTAAGTTTCCAAGAATTTTTGAAAAGTGCCTTTAACAAAACGATTTTTCGAAAAATTTTCACCGATGACCGCTAAACAATTCGCGATAGTCAAATTTTACCGCTCTTCTGTAGAGCGAGACTTCTCCGATCGCCATTGCTAGAAAATTCGATCCTTGGAGAAACCTGCCGAAGATGAATTCCGGCAGAGAGAAAAAATGCTAAACGATTTTTTTTTTAGCATAGATAGTAATAATTTAGTAATAATAAAATTTTACCACTCTTTCGCAGAGTGAGACCCGGTCGATCTCGTTCGCTCGCGAATTTGGTCGGCCGCAGACAACCTGCCGAAGATAAGTCATGGCAGAGAAAAAAATGCCGATCGCAATTGTTTAAATAAAGAGCATTGTAAAATTTTACAACTCTTTTATAGAGTGAGTCTCGAGCGATCTCGCTCGTGACTCGAGATTTTAGCAGAGATCGAATTCGTCGTCGATGAGCGACATCGAGATGCCAAATAGTCTTCAAGCTTATTTGTTTAAATTACTTAAAAAAGAATGGGAAATGCTACCACCCTTCCAGTATACGAGTCTCTAGCAAACCCCGTTTGCTAGAAAATTCAACCATAAAGAAATTTCCACCGATGACCGCGGAAAAAATGCTGTCAAATATGAACCCGGCAGAGATAAAAATTCTGAACGCATTGGTTTAAATAATGAGCATTGTAAAATTTTACCACTCTTTTGTAGAGTGAGTTTCGAGCAATTTCGGTCGCTCGGAATTTTGGCAGGGATCGATATCGTTAATGATAAGCAGCATCGATGTTACAAATCGTGCTCGAGCTTATTTGTTTAAATGAATTTAAAAAGTATGAGAAAATGCCTGAGTCTTTTAGTTGTGGTCGTCGTCGAAAAAAAATCGATTCGATGGCTGCATCTACAATGTAAAATGCAACAAAGTTTCACCGCTCTCCTGCCGAGCGAGCGCATGCTTCCAATACAAGCGTATGGTCGCTACGCATAGTTGTGTGAATTGTGTGATACACACATAGATGTAAGGTGCTTGCGTACGACCGAACGGCGCGCGAGAATGGATTCGTTCTTTTTGCACGCGGTCGGTGTAGCAAACACACACACACACACACGCCCGCGCCAGCGATCGCCGTCTATTTGGCTTCGACGCTTCGCCCCAGTGCGAAGCATCGAGACCGAATTCGCGATCGCTGCGCTGTCCGTCGGTAGCGACTCGTAGCTAAAAACTACGAGATCTGCGCTACCGACGTAACGAGAGGCCGCGTCGAAATTTTCTGGCGTGTGGCACATGGCCTTAAGTCTCCACCTTCGATTTTGTTGAAACTCATATATGTGCTAAATAGTTGAATATTATTAGAGCCGTATTTTTTTAATCACCGAAGAAACAGTTTTGAGGGGGGAAAACCACCCCTCGAAGAAAGGCGTATCGTGATTTTGCAATTTCAGCCACAAGCAGGCCACCGATCTGAATGAAAAATGAACCAAAATTCTTCTAATGTAAAGCGATGACAAATCCACTATAGGAGTATTGGAAAAAATCAAATTAAAGGGTGAAACGCCTTTCTTTGGGAGGGGGGGTCTCCCTTAAACCCGTTTTTCCGCCGCAAAAAATACGTGTCTGATAGTTTTCAATGCTTTATCACATATATGAGTTACAACAAAATCGAATGCGGACACTCAAGTGATGTTTGTGGTGGGAAACAATCACCTACCCTAAATCGACTATACAAAAACGCCAAGGAGTCCTAGAATAATCACCCCCCCCCCTCCTCTAGAAATAAATTGTGGATCCACTCTCGCTGGTGGGTTAGACTTGATCTCCATCAATCTTCATTATTATATTATTTATATTATTATAATATTATAATAATATTATAATAATTATATTATATAATGATATAACTATTTTAATATAATGATTTAATATGACATAATTATTATATAATTAATTGAATTATATTATAATATAATCATAACAATAATAATGTTATCAGAATTACTACTAAATATTTGTACTAAAAAAATGGATGACGAATGCTAACAAAGAGAGTTAAATAATTTTTTAGTAAATTTCTATTTATATAAAAATAATTATTATTATTACCAGTATCTCTGTTCCTTATAATGATATTAATATTTTAATTAGATAAAAAATGTATCCACGAAGAAATATGAAGGGTAGAAAAAAATCAGTACATCATTGTCTGCGTTCATTGTTTAGTGGTCTCCTCTCTCTCTGTCTTTCCGCTTCTCTTTTTTGCCATCTCGGTCTCGGATATGAAGACACTGCCACAAGGGCTCTTAAGACAAGAGCCGCAGGAGGATGAGTCGGAAAAACGCTCGGCAGGCGGTGGCATATGGGGATGTAATAATATCGGAAAATACACTGTGCTGGATGCCCGGGAAATCCAGGTCGATCTGCTGCGGGAACCTGAGTACTTTTTTCCCTGCCTCTTATGCCTCATCCTCTTTCCCCTCGCCCTTCCCCGATCTCCTTCTCGCTCACTCCAGCAGAGCGTCGATTCGATATAAAAGCGATTTGTCGGAATATCGCTTTCCGGTCTCGCGCCGGGAGATTTGCTCCAGTATGGTGACCTTGAGCTTTCTATGGCAGCCTTAAGGAATGCGATGACATAGACCAGTTGAGGAGAAGTTGAATGAATTTGAACGCTCGGACTTGCCAATTTTAGGCCAGCGTCGTATTAAAATGCCTCGATAAAATGGTTAGCGGCATCGACTTAAGGGGGGTCCCTTAATGGCGTAAATAAGAGCTCAGGGCTGAGAACAAACACCGCGAGGAAGCTGAGGGACTACGCTATGGCCCCGGAATCGCAGATTTTGGGGGGGCGATACCAAGTACAAAAATTTGCTGATTTCCATGATTTTTTTTAACAGGAAAGATTTTTTCACGATTTTTGATACTTAGGGTATGTTTCATTACCATTTTTGGCTATTACATGGTATTTTTTATTTTTATTGATCTTTCAAAATGGCGGAGGTATGGCACGGTCTTCTAAACTGCCCCTTTAATACTGGCGTGACGTATAGCTAATAAACTTATTGACCGATTCTGATGAAATTTGGTGTAAATCTTTATAACCTTAGTGTCTGAAACATGAACCTTTAAAAAAGGTAAAGTAAAAGGTTTTGGAAAATTTAAAAGAACCGCATTTTTGTATTGCAAAATACAGCCATTTTTTCGGAAAATTCAACCTTTTGGTTTCAAAGCGTACCATTTCGTCGATGTTCAACATTTCTCACTTTTTGTTGGTTCATATACTGCGTATAAGTGTTAATTGAAGAAAAGTCGTTTTTCGTTTTTTTCTCAGATTAATCCCGCCGACGCGACGTGTCACGCCGTCTGACAATATCCGCCGCAACCCGTTTAGAAGACCGTGCCAGACCGCCGCCATTAAAAAAAATTAATTTTCTTTTAAATACTATGTAACAGCCAAAAGTAGTAATGAAACATACCCCAAGTCTAAAAAATGGTGAAGAAATCCTTCCCTTTAAGAAAATCATGAAAATGAGCTATTTTTTCCTCGCCTTCTCTCTTACGCGTTTTGCTAAAAACCACTTTCTCGCGAACCTCGTACAAGATAACTGAAAAACTATCTGATCGATCATTTAGAAATTCCGCACACTTTTAGAAAACATAATTGCCGTCTATGTGAACCTGAAGTTCATTGAATGTTATTTTGAAAAACCACTTTTCCATTAACAAATACCATAGGAAAAATTTGATGACAAACAGAACATCTTTTCAAACACGTACCGTTGATCGAATTTTCACTTTTCTTTGAATTTTTTAGGTTCACATAGAGCGTGTGTGTCTTGGGAATCTAAAACCTGTTGGCTCTGGTGTTTGTGATCGATGCACCAGACGCTAGGCAGTACGCCGTGGAATAACTCAAGTGGGCTACCGTCTCTGAAGCACGTGCCGTACAGCCTGTGGGCGCAACGGAAGTTAGGTTACTTTAGCGACGTGCGGGTAGGGAGTGATAGGAAAAGGCCCAATTGGGGAGGGTAACACGTAAAAACCCGCAAGCGTATATGTTGGTACTCAGGAAATAAATAAATAAATAAATATATATATATATATATATATCACAAAATGAGAAAATGATGAACCTGATATATCTATGTAATGTGGGCTATCAGTACATGCTTTATACAAAAAATGCTGACGTTTATTGAAACGAGGCTTTCGATAAAAAAGACCCAATATCTTCAAACTCATGCGTCCCTATATACCTATATATGTAAATCTACGTGGGTGTGTGTGAGGATATGCAGTCGAGAGTTAATTGAGTGGGGCAAATCCAAACGAGTGGGCGCTGATTGTAAGTGGCTGGCTGGCCGGCAAAACCTCCGTATGCAATGTTACCACGCGTGCACGGACTATCCATTTGCGCCCGTCAGGATGCGGAAAAGCACGTACATAAAGGCTATCCCGTTCCGGTCGAATAAGCTCTGAACCTCCGAATAAAAACATTCGAAAGCATAATTACGAAAAAAATGTCTATCTATTTTTCTCTGCGTTTCTCAATTTTGGATGTGCCGTACCTACATTTTTTCACGGAAAAAAAACTTGTGCTTATTTTAATTGAGATTCAATTGGGGTGAGATAAAAGTGAATGATTTTTTATCAAATACGTGAAAAAGGTTATTTTTTTTAATAAATAAGAAGTATTTAATTTTATACTTTACAAAAGAGTATAAAATATATGTTTATCAAAAGTACGAGATGTATAAACATTTATCGCAGCAATAAACGATTCGTCAAAGAGCTCTAGATCCAAATCGAAAGCTAGACAAAAAATAATTGCAGAAAAGTGCAACAAAACCAAAACTATTTAAAAAAATCGATTAAATGTCAATTCTTTGCATACAAAAAATCATTGCAACAAATGGAAATTCTTTATATACAAAAAGTAATTGCAACGAATTGCAATTCGTTGAATACAAAAAATAAATGCAATTCTTTGCATACAAAAAAAATTGCATCAAATTACAATTCTTCATATACAGAAAAGAATTTCAGCAAATTACAATTCTTTACACAAAGAAAATAATTGCAACAAATAGCAATTCTTTACATGAAAAGAAAATTACAACAAAATGCAATTCTTTACATCCAAAAAGTAATGGCAACAAATTGCTATTCTTTATATACAAAATATAATTGCAACAAATTGCAATTCTTTACATACGACACATAATAGCAACAAATGGAAATTCTTTACATACAAAGAACAATTGCAACAAAATGCAATTCCTTGCATACGAAACATAATTGCAAACATCGTAATTGTTTACATCCAAAAAGTTATTACAACAAATAGCAATTCTTTACATAAAAAAATAATTACAACAAATTGCAATTCTTCACATCCAAAAAGTGATTGCAACAAATTTCTATTTTTTATATACAAAATAGAATTGCAACTAATTGCAATTCTTGAAATACAAAAAATAATTGCTACAGATTGCAATTCCTTGCATACAGAATTGCAACAAACTCCAATTCTTTTGTGTATAGTTGATCATCACGACATTTTAATCCAGTACGTAGCTGCACAATGCTTGGATCGAACGATATCGGAAGATTTTGCGCCCGCGGTATCTTTTATATCAATCAGATCTGACCGATTGCCCTCGTTGCTGGTAAGTTAGCTTAAGGCTATACAGATTCGTGTGTACGTTTCGTAGCAGCGGTCGAGAAACGGAGAGAACTGGAGGAAGCGGCCGTTCAGGGATAAATTGGATAGATAGAGAGTTGGGAGAAAGCAGACACTTCGTGAACCCATTTGCATGCAAATATTCATGATAGACGCGCACACGACTGTTTTGCGACGGGGCGGAAAATCCCTTGCTTGCGGGACAGCGTGGTAGCTTTGCATTAATCTGTATGTCCTCGAGATCACACGCTGCAAAACTGAAACTCAACTCACTCTCTACGGGTTACATCGAGTCAAATAATTGAAGCAATTTTCCGAACAAGTGTCTGCTTTGGGGCATACGGGAGAATTAGAATGAAGATTGAAAACAAATAAACAATTTCATCTTGCCAAAAATGTCTGGCATGGTCCATTTTTGTCCGTATCCACACAATGTATCTATATTTGTATAAAAAGCAACACGCTCGCGTCAAAAGTTGACAATACAAATGATGATAGGTCCATAGAGTCCCGCTAAAACGCCATAGGTGATATTCGTGCGACGTGTCAACATCATCTATTTTGAGGCCTTAGGCCACTCTAGAGGCCGAAAAAATAGGCTTTTTGGGGATTTTTTTTGAGAAAAACTACGAAATAAATCGAGATTACAAAAAAGGGTGTTTATCATACATATCAGTGACTGTATACAATAATTTTTTTGAAGCGATTGATTTCAAAATGGCGGCTGTGCAGGGTTTATCTCAAAACTCCATTTTTTAAGTTGGCCGGGAAACATAACCCAGACAATTTTCAACCGATTCACTTGAAATGTTGAATATATCTTGAAAAACACATTGTTTATGGAAGTACGTAGGATTTTTTTTTATATTGCATAGTTCACAAATTTTTGGAAAGTGAAACATTTCGTCAGATAATTGTTAATAACAAATGAACTACGCAATATAAAAAAAATCCTACGTCCTTCCATAGACAATGTATTTTTCAAGATATAATCAACATTTCAAGTGAATCGGTTGAAAATTGTCTGAGTTGTGTTATCGGCCAACTTAAGGCGAGAAATCCCTTTAGAATTTTCAAAAAATCGATTTTTAAAAAACATTTTTCGAAAGTATGATACCCAAAGAATATACTGATCAAAGGAAAACTCGAAATATTGAATATTTGCGGAGTTATCGCATATAGTCTGGAGCGCGGGGACAGCACGCGGTCAGGTAGCGAGTAAACTTTAAACGCGATTATCTTAAAACTACTTTTTCAAAAACTGCTCGTGTTGCAGCTCAAAAAGTTATCGACCGACTTGGATGAAATTTTGGGAGGTTACTCTCAGTAACATTATCGGAAGGATATACCTAAAGTTTGAAAAGTAGCGTGTGAATAAATCATTTTTTTGGGTTCAAATATGTCGAAAAAATGGTCGAAAATTCGAACTTCGGAGTAAAAAGGCTCCCGAATTTTCAATTTTGCACTTTTTCATCATTTTTTAGGTATGTCCTTCCCCTTAATATGTCAGTAAACGAATGACACTTATTAAATCTTTTTCAGATCAACTCAAAGAGTGACAACTGCAGCACTTTTCGATGTCGCGGAAAACAGGCGTCCGAAGACCCTTAATAACGCAGCCATTTTGTTGGTCATCCCAATTTTTTTTTTAACTTAACAGTTATAATAAACTTGTGTCCAAATTTGAAAACGATCAGATTATTTTATCCCCTCTAAAAAAATTCCCAAAAAATACCTATTCACGCTCCTAAAGGGATTTCTCGCCTTAAAAAATGAAGTTTTCAGATAAACGCTGCGCACCATTTTGAAATTAATCGCTTCAAAAAAATTATTGTATACAGTCACTGATATGTATGATAAACACCCTTTTTTGTGATCTCGATTTATTTTGTAGTTTTTTTTGGAAAAAAAATCCCCAAAAAGCCTTTTTTCGGCCTATAGAGTGGCCTAACCCCTTAACTGTCTTTACAATGGTAACTTTTTATCCAAATAAGTCACATTTGCGGAAAGTCTTGCCTCATTATTGCCTGGGGTAGAAATCGACCGCGGATGCGCATCGTTTCCAAAGCCAAGTGTATGCCGAACGTTCATATTTGTATGAGAAGCAACACGTAGCCAAGTTTGGGGGCGAGTTTCATCTACTGACTAGTTTATGTTGGGCGGCTGCATATGGAACCGCTCGCTGGCAATAGATGGCGCTGGGGACACGATTTTCTCGCATCAAAAGTTGACAATACAACTGATGACAAGTCCTAGAGTCCCGCTAAAACGCCATGGGTGACATTTGTGCGACGTGTCAACATCATCTATTTTAATTGTCTTTACAATGGTAACTTTTGATCCAAATAAGTTACATTTGCGGAAAGTCTTGCCCCATTATTGCCTGGGGAAGAAATCGACCGCGGATGCGCATCGTTTGCTAGAGTAAGTGTATGTCGAACATGCTTGATCGAGTACAACGTGCAAAGAGTGCTTTTACGGCTGTCAAAGTCATGATATGAAGACCATGTCCTCTATGGACAACGACCGAGGGAAGCCACCCAATCCCGAACATCGTCCGGGATCGTTACCTACTGCAACTCATGCGCTTGAAGTGAGCTCTGCACGGGAAGCGACCGGAATGGGAGAATCTCCATGACAAGTTGATTTTGCAGCACGACAACGTCATGCCGCATGCTGTTCAAGGGGTTGAGGCGTTCTCAAAAGTGAACTGGGCAATCCTACCCCACCTGCTATATCCCCCAGACATCGCCCTCTCCGATTACCATTTCTTCCGGTCGATGCTGTCGTGCGGCTCAGCACTCCACTTCGTACGAAGGGGTCCAAAAATGGCTAAACGGCTGGATTGCCTCTGAAGAAGCCAAATTACTCTTGCTCGGAATCTGATTGTTGGCCGAAAGATGGGGTTGTCTCTTCCGATGATCATTACTTTGTATCAAACAGTTCGTCGATTTCCAAACGAACCGCTATCTTTCTATCCCTAAAAAATCAGCAGTTCAACTATATATATTTCTCCATAATTCTGGGTGAATCAAAAAGGCCTCCCTATTTTAACAAGAGGATAAACAGCACCCGAGGCAAACTCGGTATCTCGACTTAAAAGTTTGCAGTGGCCTTTTAGCTCGTGACTTTTTTACGATTCTGCCAGACTTTGCAGACTCCCAACTGTCTTCCCTCGCCGTCTGCTATACCGAGGAGAATGAATACAAAAAGCTACCCAATAGCGAGGGAGGAAGAAAGAGTGGAGAAAGTTTCGCGCTAACAACTACAAAAATGAAACTACTCGCTTCAATTGTTACTTCAATCTTCGATACTGCAGTTCGCTGCAATCAATGTTCATGTACGTTAACTCATTCATATATTCGCTGTTGCAAGACTTTTTTTACGGACCTGTACTTTTTTAATTCACCTCATTTATTTATTTACATATTCATAGTTGTTAATATGCATGGCAGTAAACATCACAAGTACTTACCTCAAATTCGTGAATAATTTCGCGACGAATTTTGAATCAATTTTGTAATTGACGTTTTCAAAAATAGAAATCATATTTATCCGAATAATTGGAAACCGCGGTCGCTGGATTTAGTGCTTTTCAGCATCCAAATCGCTTTGCTTCTTAGTTTGGTTTTTTTGTTCATGAAGAGATACCTGTGCGAGGTTTCGGATGTTGAACTGCAATTTTTAAATGTTACCGAGAATTGAGTAATCATTGCTGTAGTGAAAATGAATAAATTTGTACATTTTTATTTATTTATTTCCTTATTTATCAATTGATTATTTTGTTAATTTGTCTATTTATTCATTTATTTATGTGTATATATATATATTCTTTTCGAACCTCGCTCGCTTTCGAATCTCGCTCACGCTCCATTATTATGTTTATATTAAATAATGATAATAACAAAATTGGTGAAAAATATTAAATTGTGTGTGTATATATATATATATATATATATATATATATATATATATATATATATATATATATATATATATATATATATATATATATATATATATATATATATATATACACATAATTTAATATTTTTCACCAATTTTGTTATTATCATTATTTAATATAATCATAATAATGGAGCGTGAGCGAGGTTCGAAAGCTTCGGGGCCGGCGAGTCTTGCCCTGCTTGTGGCTTCGGAAATGGGTAACGATTGCCCGGCATCATGGGGGATTTTAATAAGGGAGACTGAGCTTTGGGGCCAGTGAGAGAGAAAGGCAGATCGAGCGAGAGAGTGAGAGAGGAAGAGGGCGAAGGAAAGGGAGAGAGATAGTGAAAGATGGTCAAAGAGGAGACGAGTGAGGGTGAGCTTATTCATATCCTTAGGGTTGCAAGGCGCCTGCGCCAGGAAGCCACCTGTAGCCCAGCTTCCAATCAATACATCATGGCACATCGTGGTGGCCGTCAGGTAGCAACGGATAAGAACCCCCCACCCTGCACACACACATACACGCGTACTCCCATACGTGCGCGTGTTTATTTATTTTTACATGTATATGGAAGTGGACCCTCTGGTAGGCAGCAGGAAATGTGAAAACTACTTTACTATCAAGTACTCGGGAAGACGAGAATGAAGGACGAGGAAGAAAAAAGAAGACCATAACAGTTTTTGTAATCGGCGTTCTTAAGACATTTGGAGATTGAATTATCATTCCATAGATATTTTTATTTGATATTATCGCCTCTTACGGGGAAAGGTTGCGAGGTCGATTTCGAGAATGGGCAAAAATAGGCGAGACGTATTTTTTTATTTCCGCGCAACCCGATTTTTAAGGGTTGAAACGCACCCTCGAAAATTGGGGTGGTTTTCGTTTTTCATCGATAACGTTTTAACGGTACGAGATATGAAAAAAATTCAAATTGCAACAATGTAATTTTTTTCGTGTACTGTACATTGGAGATGAGAACGATTTTTTTGTGGTTTTTTTAAAGACTCTCAATATATATTTACTTTTGTGTTTAAAAAAATGCGTTTACTTTTCACCAACCGTTTCCCAGAATAAAAATCGAAACTTGGCAATTTTTTGCGGGCCTTTAGGTAGACGTAGCCCCTTCATAACTTTGGGAAAAAAAATTCCCCCCCCCCCCCCCCCCCCCCCGTCCCCCACTGTTTGAAAAAATGGACTAAAAAACCAAACAAAAAGTTTTCCCATTCCAACTTTTCGATCGCAGCTCTCTCGTGGCCGATCAATTGATGCAAATTTACAGCGAATAAAATAATAAAGTTCGATCCGCGGAGACTGAAAGCGGAAGTTGAAAAAAATGTAAATTATAATTTACGACATGGTCGAACGAAAAATACGGCTACGTTATACCGGACTGTTGATATTCTGCAGCGAATAAAATCACGATTCTCGTTGGCAGCTATTTTTTGGTTCCTTTGCCTTTTGGATATTCAAGCTTGCAACGTTTACATATGACGTTGGGATCCGACGTTTGGAGTGCATTTCGCATCGGCGCATATGGAATATGAAGATATAATGATGAACACTATGACGAACTATTTTTAATATGATACAGTATTTTTTTTCATAGAATAATACGAGTGTTTTTGATGGCTTAATATGAGAAGTTATAAAAGCTCGCCTGTTGGCCGAGCTTTTATAAAGTTTGGGATATATTGGCCACGGTCGCGGAAAATTTATAATGGATAGACCGCGGTACTCCATATATCTCTTATATGGAGTCCCCGCTATACTCTAGCGGGTGTCCCTCTCATCTCTGCTACCCGAAATAACTCGGTAATTATCGACGTCACAAAAAAAAATGATCCAGACAAAAGTTGTACGGTGTGGAGGGGGCCATCAAATGCGAACAATTTTTTTTTTATTTCGCTGAAGACGCTGACGCACAGTGACGGTCACCTCCACTTTTTAAAATGGAATGGTACATTTCTTTCAACCATCTTATGGAGCACCTCAAGCCGCATAAAAAACATTTGGAGGTCAATGTCATTCAAGGTCTCCCAAATATTTGGTAGTGATCCGAGATATTTAGATTTGTGTAAGCGATACTAACCTTGGATGACCTTGAACGACTTTGACCCCCTAATGTCTTTTATGAAATGACTTTTATGAAATGAAAAAAAAAAAAATTGGTCGTATTTGATGGCCCCCTTCACACCGTACAACTTTTGAGGGACACCCTGTATATTCATGCATGCACATATGTTTCTACATACGTCCACACGCATATACATGGAGAATGAAAGTTATACGGTGGCCGCATGTTTTTTAAGGGTTTGGTGCCGTGATTTCTGCGAGCGAGAGAAATATCATATTTAATGGTTTTTCGAGTCAGCTTGGAAAAAGAAATGCAGCGTGTTTTTGTGCGGAGTAGTATTCGCCAGATGAAATTGAGCATGTCGGGCAAAACTCAAAATTCCATTTTCAGACCGGCATAATGAAGATAATTAAATTTCGAATACAGAACACTCGTGAAAATTATATTTTTTTTTAATGGAATTAACTTTTATTCATCCACATCAAAATACATTTTTCATAATTTTTTCGATGATGGAATACACAAAAATAGTTTTTCAGGTTTTGTAGGAGTTCTCGA
Source organism: Ophion ellenae (assembly GCA_963210295.1). Lineage (NCBI taxonomy): Eukaryota > Metazoa > Arthropoda > Insecta > Hymenoptera > Ichneumonidae > Ophion > Ophion ellenae. The sequence goes on from OY723392.1 coordinate 34,524,238, forward strand.
TCTTTTAATTTCTAATCCTTGATCATCATACATATACAGAATGGGCTGAAAAGTAACGTCCAAAGTGAAAATCTAGATGCCTTGTATCAATCCGAATCCACCCCATGTATGTTCTACGATCTTTATTACTTTTCGAAAAAGAAGCATTTTTCCATGCTTCTCTTCGGTGCGTGTGTGGACTTTCCTAGCGATTTTTATCCCTTGTGTTATCGTTATAAAGAGCACTGCAGAGCAATAAATAAATTACCAACTGAACACTAAAGTAAATGCCTAAGATTTTAATCAAAAGGCATTTGATTAAACACAATAGCTTCGCGAAGATCAGTCACTAAAATTCAGATGATAAAAAAAATACTCATAATAGTCTAAATGACTCCCAATTGCTTCTAAGACGAGGCACCACTGTGACGGGGTAAAAAAAATCGATTTTTTGCATTTTCTCAAAGTATACATATACAAGAATACGTAAAAAAATGCCCAAAAAATTGACCTAGTTACATTCGATTTAGTGAGAGCAGATAGAGCAACGATTTACGTACTCTAAAACTTTCACTCGCGGTTTTTTCTAATCTACTTTTCTCGACCTGGTCGCAATCATAACTCTAGCTATAATTGTCCGATTCTCAATTTAAAAAAAAAATCCGAATTTGCAGTAGCTATCGTTGCACGTAGCCGTTTTTTTTTATTTCGCATTTTTTAACCCCCGTAAAGTACAAATTTCGCTAAAATTACACTTTTTTGAACATTCGCAATTTTGGGAAAATTCGTTTCTTCGAAATACGGCTACGTACAACGAGACCTATATTTATATCGATTATAAAACTTGTTTTATATTTATTGTTCAGACCAACCACTATCAAGTTATCGATACAGCCGTCAGCCCACATTTTTTATGCGAAGACTCTATTATACCTCAATAACGCTATTAATTTTTTTTTTTTAATAAAAATTCACACAAAATAAGTTCAATGTATGCTGAACAACATACCTTTTTTCCAAAACTCAAATAAATAATTTAGTCCATTAAAAAAATCGAAAAAACGGCCTTTTTGCGGCCCGTCGCAGTGGTGTCCTTCAAAAATTCTAAAAGAAAAGTCCATACATAGAAAAGAAAAAGAAAAGAATCTTTGCTACAATAAAATTGTAAAAAAATAATTTTTTCTACAAAACTAAAAAAACATCGTAGACTCTGTGTGTATGTATATGTGTGTGTGTATATATATATATATACACACACATATACACACACACACACACACACACACACACACACACACACACACACACACACACACACACACATGTGTGTGTGTGTGTGTGTGTGTGTGTATCGAACTGTATATAACATACAGATATGTATATGAATCTGACCATTTCCAACACACCAGTCTGACCCACTCGGATGTAAACTACTGACTGAGTCTGACCACAGCTGGCCGTATCCCCTCTATCCAATATCAAATCCCAGGAGAATTCCACATTTCTCGCTTCTTCCGCTTTCCGCTCTCTTTCGTTCTCTCGTTTCGGGTCGTTTCCCCCCAAAGTGGCGGAACGAAAAAAAAGCCTCCGGATTCGAAGTTGGCGAAGACCGTTCAGAATATTACAACTATTGGAAAATCCTGCAAAACACGGTCTGACTCCTGTAAAGCGATGGCGATGTGGATGCTCGAGCGAGAGACGTAAAGTTGCGAATTTTTGCGAGTGAACAACTCGACTTCCGATATATGTAATTTACAAAAGCCTCGATATGTTGCACAACGCTGAAACTATATATGGGCGATTCTCCCGAAATGATCATTTTGCATGTAACCGGATTTTTTTAATAGATACCATACGATTACTTTGTAGGTTCAAAAAAGATAGAACAGGTTGAAGTATTTTGAAATCTTCATACAAAACAGATTTGGCAGAAAAATCGTCGTTAGTCGCCTTATTCTCTGTATTTTGAGTATGAAAATCATTCCTCTGGAGTCTAGCTGTCCAAACTTCATATACACTTGCAAGCTGCAGGGTACTGAAAACTCAAAAAAATCACAAATAAAACAGTCCTTGAAACCATTGGACATTTATTGAATTCCTCCCTAAAAAAATAAAAAATAATGAGCACAGGTATCTCACAATAAATTCCGAAATTTTGTAACCGTTTTCTCAATCATTCCTCTGGAGAGCTGTAAATCAGTTCATATTTTGTGTGACGGGTGGCGACAGCTGATCATGCTTGCCAGAGCAGCGCCTTCTACATCTTCTTTTCTGAAGAGACTGTGTCGTATCATTTTTGTAGCATACGCTTTTTTTCTGCAGACTTTGCGTGTTATGAGGTGGTGTCACAGGCGAGGGAGTCATTCCTCTGGTCATTCTTAACTGTAATCGTTTTTCCATAAAATAAGTCAGTCTTTACTTGTTCAAGTGGAACTTTTAGACACCTACTCACCGCCAGATTTTGAGGTTAGAAAAACGTAGCTCGTGGCGCTGTGCATGAATACTCGTTTGAATCGTCATTTCTCTGGCATCATTCCTCCGGCATTATACTGTGGCATCATTTCTCTGGCATCATTTTTCTGGCATCATTTCTCCGGCATCATTTCTCTGGCATCAGTCCTCTAGCATAATTTTTCTGGCATCATTCCTCTGGCACCATTCCTCAGTCATCATTCCTCTGTCATCATTCCTCTGGCACCACTTCTCTGGCATCATTTTTCTGGCATCATTCGTCTGGCATCATTCCTCTATCATCATTCCTGTGGCATCATTCCTCTGTCATCATTCCTCAGTCATTATTCCTCTGTCATCATTCCTCTGGAACCATTCCTCTGGCATCATTTCTCTGACATCATTCCTCTGCCATCATTCCTCTGCCATCATTCCTCTGTCATCATTCCTCTGGCACCATTCCTCTGGCATCATTTCTCTGGCATCATTCCTCTGCCATCATTCCTCTGGCGTCATTCCTCTGGCATCACTTCTCTGGCATCATTCCTCTGGCATCATGCCTCTGCTACCATTCCTCTGGCATTATTCCTCTGGAATGATTCCTCTGGGTTCCTCCCAACGTGTGAAATCCAGAGGCATGATAGATGTGCCAGAGGAATGACACCATCTTGGTTAGTCATTCGTGGATATGCATGAGGTTACATAAAAGTAATTCTCTTAGATTATTGCCATGCCGCTATCGAAAGAAGAAAGGCTTCGTAGGAAATCGTAAATAGGTAATTATATTATATCGATTAGTACCTGAGTCAATCGCAATTTTTTTATGAAAAAATTAAATATTTTTGTTATAAATTTCGTTGTCTTGCGAAAATATCATTTTGGGACAATAAAGGCAAAATCAAAGATGCGAAAGAGATGAAAAAAAAAGTTCTCTCAAGCGAATGGGTATGCGAAGGAATAATCGCGAGCCTCCCCTCCCAACGATTAAATATTACAATGTCTTTTGTTGCGAGGCTGTTCAGCATGCCGTGAAAAAGATTGTGTCGCGTGCAAATTTCTCGAAGCGGTAAAAACGACATTGAATTATTTGGCAGGAGCGGTATTATTTTATGCAAATGGACGAAAGACCTCTTTTTTGTTCGTTTTGTCGGAGCTTTCGTCGTCAAAAATGAAGAGCCAGTCCACAGTCTTGGAGGTCTCTTCGTAATTCTGAGTCTAGAGAAAAAAAAGCTAACGTTCGACCGTGAAAATGGAACTTTTTGTGCTAATGAAAATCGTTCATGAGCCAGGCACGATTTATACAATATTGAAAAGCACATGTACTTATGTTGTATTTAAAAAAAACTTTGGAATGAAAGTCGGTCGTCCATGAGATTTTTTTTTAAGGACCACAAGACGCTTCGATCCTAAAGTTTTTTTCTTATTGCGGCAAGATTATTAATGAAGAACGTTTATTTACGAGCCAGTCAATTTTTTTTACGCGCCAGACATGATAAAAATGATTTTTTTATTATTGTAGATCGATGGTGAATTTATTATTAGTATTTTTATTACAATAAAAATAGTCAGACATTGTACACATATGGAGTATTCCAGATCAACTCAGACGACTATTTCCTTCGTCATCGTTGATTATAGATGTCCATAGTGAGGAGCCTCACTCTTGGTCTAAGGAACAGAGCCAATTTTTTCGCTCACTCTGCTGCTGCAAGTAATCGAAAAGTCCACTCGGGCCGTTTTTTTAATTCTGAACAAATTCAGATACGGCTTAGACCTGTTTTGTTCATTTTTCACCAAAGCTCAACTTGTTCTTCCGATATTTACTATTTTTTGTGGTGATATTTCGATTTTGGGGATGATTATTCGACGGTTCGGAGGTCAGACGAGTACTTTTTCGCTATTGCAAGTAAAAAAATAAAAAATATGATTTCACATTAAATTCAATTCGGGTGGGATGTATACCATTCTGAATTCTCCTTTAATCGTTCCAAATCCTGCTATGTTATCTTTCCTATTTTATATATGCTGTGTTATCTAGTTCTCACCCCCCCCCCCCCCCCCCCCACTTTCCCTATATTTTCAGTTGGGCTAGTGATTTGAATTCATCTAAACAGAAAAGGGCTTCGATTTATTTTTTGAGCTGATTCCAATCCTTCCCCTTGCATTTTATATGTTATATACATTCCTTCTATTTTGGAAACACATTATTTCGTATTTTTTAAAGATTTTTAGGACTTACAAGCCCGAAAAAGTACTCTTCGACCTTAAAACTGTCGAAAAATCATCCACGAAATCGAAATTTCCAAAAAAAACTGGTACGTTTCGGAAGCACAAGTTCACCTTCGGTGAGAAATGCACAAAACAGGTCTGAAAGGGGTCTAAATTTACTCTACAATTAAACCGAGTGAACTTTTCGATTTTTCGCAGCCGTAGAAGGACGAGGGGTGGTGACCAAAATTTGAAAAAATATGGTTTTTGGACACTAGGAGTGAGGTTTTCCGCTATGGAAATCTCAGATCAACGATGGTGGGGGAATTTTTTGTCTGAGGTGCCCTGTTATGAATTCATAATCCTGCAACTGTCGAT
>OY723392.1:34534253-34614253 GCA_963210295.1 Ophion ellenae
TTTAGGCACATAAAAAATATTTGAATGCTACGTTCACACGTGTTTAAGGGGGAAGATACTGTAAACCAAAATCATATGATTTTTATGTGAAAAATCGTACAATTCGTGACCAATATTTAGATATATTGAGGCACACAAAAAAATATTTGAATGCTACATTCACACGTGTTTAAGGGGGGAGAAACTGTAAATCAAAATCGGGTTATTCCGTGACTGAAAAATTGTACAATTCGTGACCAATATTTAAATATATTCAGCCATATAAAAAAAAAATTGAATGCTACGTTCACACGTCTTTAAGGGGGGAAAAACTGTAAATCAAAATCATGATTTTTATGTGAAAACTCGTACAATTCGTAAATGACTGAAAAATCGTACATTTCGTGACCAATATTTAGATATATTTAGCTATATAAAGAAAATTGAATGCTACGTTTACACGTATTTAAGGGGGGAGAAACTGTAAATCAAAATCGTATGATTCCGTAAGTGACTGAAAAATTGTACAATTCGTGGCCAATATTTAGATATATTTAAGCATATAAAAATATTTGAATGTTACGTTTACACGTGTTTAAGGGGGGATTTTTTTCTGATTTTCATGATATTCTTTTTAAGGAAAGATTTCTTCACTATTTTGAGACTTAGAGTATGTTTTATTACTACTTTTGGATTTTTACGGATTTTTACGGCATTTTTAAAGATAAATAAAAAATACCATGGAACGGTATTTTTTATTTATCTTTAAAAATGCCGTAGGTATAGAACGGTCTAAACTGCATTATCAAAACTGGCGTGACGTATAGCTAAAAAACTAATCGACCGATTCTGATGAACGTTGGTATAAATATTTCTAACCTTATTGTCTAAAATATGACCCTAAATGTTTTTAAAAAAAAACCATTATTTATTCCAAAATGTATCGACTTTTTTGGCGGAAAATTCAATCTTTTTCTTTCGAAGCGTACCATTTCATCGACTTTCAACATTTCTCACTTTTTCTTGGTTCGTATTCTGCGTACGAGTGTTAATGCAACAAAAATCTTCGCTGGTTTTTTTTTCAGATTAATCCCGCCGAAGCTACGTGTCACGCCGTCTGACAACATCCGCCGCAACCCGTTTAGAAGACCGTGCCATGCCTCCGCCATTTTTAAAGATTAATAAAAAAAACCATAGCAAGTAACAGCCAAAAGTAGTAATAAAACATACCCTAAGTCCAAAAAATTAAGAAATCGTTCCTTTGAAAAAAAATCATGGAAATCAGCAATTTTTCCTGGCCATCTCCCCCTTGCAGCCTCACACCTAGTTCACGTTTTTTTAAATATCGATTTTTGGTTTTCGACCGATTCTTAAAATAAAACATCGCAAAAATATTTCGACAATTAAAAAAAACATTTTTCAATGAAAAAATTTCATTTTTCAAAAATGCTTTGAATGATTTCACCAAAATCTTCGATACTTATCTAACGTTTTATATCCACTTTGAATTTCAATTGATCGCTTACACGTAGTTTAATTTTTTTTAATATCGCCTCCTAGTTCTTGATGGATTCTCAATATATAAGATCAAAAAAAATTCTTGTGAAAGTTTCTAGACGATCCGTTCAAAACTGAGGGAGTTGTGGGAGTTTATAGATGGGTTTCGTTTTTCACAAATTGACTTCGTCAAAATCGGCGACCACGTGTCTCAAAAATCACGGCACGATCAACTTCACATTTTACAAGCTCCTTTTACATATCAAAAAGCAGTGCTTGATAGAAGGCATTTTTTCGATGCATAGTTTTTTTTTTATGAACGAAAATAGAGCATTTTTTTCATCGAAAATCGATAATTTCACTTTCGAGTGGGACAATTTTTTCAAAAATCAATATTTTACGAGAACATTCGTCCAATCACTAGATAATCTCATGCAAAAACTAAATGCGTTTGGTTTATTTGATTTCTGACGATTTGTTTCCGAGCAGCAGTGGCCACTGCGTAGGACGTTTTTAAAGGGGCTATACCAGTGTGAAAAGCCTCTCAGCAGGCATTATTTGAGGAAGAGGAGAGTCTATCGTATGGGCCAGGTATAGCTGATTAGCAGTTTTATGGTAAATATCATTTTATCTTGCAAAAATCGATAGCTAATCATTAAACGCGATTTTCTCGAAATAAGATTTTTCAAATTTGCTGACATTGTAACTCAAAGAGAAATTATCCGATTGACTTGAAATTTCAACGGAATACTCTTGAATATATTTACTCTACAATAACGTAAGATATTTATGATTGGATGAAAATTGACTATTTGGCATTGAAAAAAACGACCATTTTGTAGGCAAGAAAACAGACTTTTTTTTCATAACTACGCCATTTCGTTAGATTTTTATATTTTTCGAAAATCCTACGTCATTGTACGGGAAATACCTTCCAGTTAAACGACATTTTTTCTTTTTTCGGTTTCAGCTACTCAATCGGCCGGAATCATGTCAGCAGTGGAGGAACTTTTTTTGGCGTCTCCGAAGGCAGCGCTAAGTCGCTTGGATCTCAATATTTTTCTATGAAAAAATTATGTAACATAGGTCCAATATAGCCAAATATATTCTTAATTTTCCGAAACATTTAATTGAGTACTTTTTTTCCAAAAAATTCGCGAAAATCACCCAAATTTTCAGCGTTCACACTGGTATAGCCCCTTAAATAGCGCTCTGCACGAACCATCGTATCAGCCACATCTATACATATTTTTCAATACAAAATTTTTAAAAGATACCGAAAAACAGGCTTTTTATTTTTGCAAACTTGAAAATCTTTCCCCTTTTCCCCAGGATAAATGTACGAAAATTCCTCGATTTTCCGGTCACCCGTAGAAGGCTCGTAGACGCACGTGAGATCGACTTACTTGAGGAGGTACGCAGCCGTAGTGAATACGAGGCCGATTGTCGCGTGAGCGATTCTCGATGGAATTTCCTCTTTCTTGGCACGCTGGAAGTACAACTCCGGATAACAGTGAAGCCAGTAAGCGAGCTGGCCGATGAAGAACAATTTCAGGGAGAACGACAACGAGTCAGGATAGTTTTGCCACAGCGACGCAACGTTTGGCAGAAGTTCGTCTCTGCAATAAAAAGAAGACCAAATAATGTCATGAATTCGGCAACAACCCAAATAACTACGGGAGAAGTAAAATCGAAGAAAAAAATCAGATCGTAGGACATGTTTTCCGCTGTCAAATAACCCAGTAATGCTTTTTGCAAAAGTGAACCATTTTCGAGATATTTTTTTAAATGAATGGTAGCCAACTCTAAAAACTAATTTTGAAAAGCCGAAGTAGGGAATCAAACTTTTAATTATTATTTATAGCTCGAAAGCACAGTAACAAAGAATTATCGACAATAAAATAAGAACAATTATTGAAGATGCAGCATTGTGGAACCCTAATTCGGAAAAGTTTGCAGATTATTCTCATTTTATCGTTGATGATTCTTTGCTACTGCATCCTCAAACTACAAATAGTAGAAAAGTTTCATTCCATACAATAGTTTCTTTAAGTTAATTTTTAAAGTTGTCTAGGAGCCATCCATAAATCACGTCATATTAAAATAGGGGTGGGGGGGGTCTGGGCGTTGGATGACGGTAACGATGATGGGATTGTGACGGTAGGAAGGATAGGTCGGGTCATGTCCTACTATACGCTGGAATTTCATTTTAGTAAAAGTTCCACGGACTTCCAGATGCTGGGATTTATGTTATTTTTTTGAAAAAAATCATCTACTTTTGGTTTTTCGCATTCCATTTCTACAAATGATATGAATCGACAATAACTAAGCAACTTTTTTAAGTAATTGTCACGATATGCGTAGTATGCGTGGTACATTTTATGGTAATTGGTTGTATTTGCGTAGTAATTGGTTGTACTTGCGTAGTAATTGGTTGTACTTGCGTAGTAATGTGCATTTTGCATTGTATGTAATGTGCATGTTGCATTTTAAAGTAATTGGTACATTTTTGCATGTTGCATTTTAAAGTAATTGTTTGCAGTAATGTGCATGTTGCATTTTAAAGTAATTGGTACATTTTAAAGTATGCGTAGTACTGTTTAAAGTAATTGGCGCAATATGCGTAGTACTTTTTTTTTACACCACAGACATCAAAGTCAGATGTTCGAATTGGTTTGTATGAAAATTCGCAATAAGATTTTTTTAATAAAGTTTCGTTAACATTTAAGGCGGGATATACATTTACAACGATCAAAAAATCGATTTCTTTTTTTTCCTTTAAACGATAGAACTATGTATGTAGAATATTTTCCCAAACTTTCAAATCAAAATTCGAGAAACTTTAAATGTTACAGCCCGTCAACGCTGTGCATCGCCGCTCGGAGCGGGCGTGAACTTCAAACGCGTTTTTCTCAAAACTGCATTATCGAAATTGGCGTGCAGGATTACTCAAAAACTGTTAAGCCGATTGAGTTGAAACTTGGTAGAAATATTGATAATATTGGTACCTTCTACTTGACGAGAATTGTTTTTGAAAAATTGAAAAAAAAAACGACTTTATAATCCACATTTTACAGAAATGTTGCGTGAAATGTTGATTTTTTTTTGTGAATGTCTTGTTGTAAATGTAAAGGCCTTATGCCATAGTAACGGGTATCAAATCATGTGCAAATTTAACATTTTTTTTCGTATGAAAAAGTGCTTCACTCATAAAATTAATTACACATCTATTTAGTATGAATATCAAGCTGTTAGAAAAAATATATATATTTTTTTTCAATGTACAAAATGGCCGACTACTCGAAACTTCACGAAACAGCTTCTTTCCAATTGGCGTGACAAACAACTTCAACAATTTTCACTCGATTTACTTCACATTTAAAAGTTATGTTCCTAATTGCATTTCGCAGAGAAGTACGTACGGAATTTCTGATTAATCGAAAACTTTTCATTTTATGAGCAGTTTATGAGCAGTTATGACGAAATTTTTCACTGAAAATTCATTTCTCAAGTTAAAATACCTACAACTTTTGAATAAAACAATATTTTTTAAATTCCGTATGTACTTCTCTAGGTATTCTAATGTAGATTGACGAGATTTTTTATTTTTTGTTCTAGGTAAAAAATTGTTGATGCTAAATGTCACGTCGCGGAGCGCCTAAAAAAAGATAACAATAGAAAATATTAGTAGTCACCCATTTTGTACATCGAAAAAACAAAAATATGTATTTTCTAACAGCTTGATATTCATACTAAATAGATGTGTAATTAATTTTATGAGTAAATATACTATTAAAGTATACCTAAAGTTTGATAATAGTAGAATAATCATTTCTTAGTTTAAAAAATCCCTCAATATTGCTTATTTTTTTCCTGTCTAAATATCTATCGCGCCTTAAGGTTAAAAAGAAGACTTTTCTGTACAAAACAAAGAACGAAAAGTATTTTTCGGACAACCGGGTCAAAAAAGTTATCGTTTGTAGAAATGGCATGCGAAAAGCCAAAAGCAGATGATTCTTTTCTCGACAACCATGGGACTTTTACTGAACTGAAATTCCAGCATACAGTAGGACATGATCTGACCTACCGACGGTTGCAGGATTATCCATGCATAACAGGACACCCTTTGTATAGGTATATATTCGTTCCATTCACCATTTTTCATCAATCATGGTGTTGAAGTTTGCATCGTTGGAATGCAACGAAAATAGTTTTTGTCAAGTAGCCAATTTTTTTTGCAAATCAAAGCTACTGTGAACTGTTCTAAGATCCTCATTAGAGACTTACAACCTAAATCTATCAAACGTGATTATAGTACAATCGAAGAAGGCTAGTTTTTTTTATAGGTGGTTTTGTAGGTGCCGCGGGTGCTAAATCCAAGTTTGACTAAAAATCGGGGTGTAGGTTTTTTTTTAAGGGATGAAAGGGGATGGGAGTGGGATGATGCCAAACTACAAACCCCACGAGGTCGGCGCCGGGAAACAAAGTGTTCAGAAAAATCCGCGCTTTATTTTTGTCCACAGCGCCGAAGTCGTGGAAGTTCATTTTGGGGGTGAAATTTTGAAAAATCAGTTTTCATTCGATAACACTTTAGGAAAAATGCACATAATTTTTGTTCAAATGGGGACATTGTAGCCTTTGAAAAAACGCGTCGATCGGGTATTTGATCAACCCTCTCCGAAAATATCTTCACCCCCAAAAGAATTGTTGAAGTGTAAAAAAAAATTGTTTATTGAATAACTCAAAAACAATGGATTTTTCGGGGATGGTTTAAATGTACGAAATGTAGAGAATAATGTTCTCTATATTTTCGTTCCTATGGATCACTCTTGAATTTTGCTTCTTTGAACCCCTCTCAGGGGTTGAAAATTGGAAATGAAATTGCGGGACAACTGTTGACCGGAAATAAAGAGACACGAGTTTGGCGCTGTGGACAAAAATGTAGCTGAGGGTTCAAGCTACAAATTCTCCCACAGCGCCGAATTCGTGCGGTCAATAGTTTTCCCAGAATTTCATTTTGGGAATAATCATCAAAATTCAAGGGTGGTCCATAGAAACGAAAATATAGAGAAAATTATTCTCTACATTTCGTACATTTGAACCATACCCGAAAAATCGATTGTTTTTGAGTTTAATCAATAACCAATTTTTTTGTTGTATTTTAACCATTTTCTGGGAGTTGAAGATATCATCAGAGAGTGATGATCAAATACTTGATCGATGCGTCTTTTCGAGGGCTACAACGTTCCCATTTGAACAAAAAGTGTACGAATTTTGTCTAAAGAGTTATTGAATTAAAACTGATTTTTCAAAATTTCACCCCACATTTTCACTCCCAAAATGAACTTTCACGACTTTGGCGCTGTGGACAAAACTAAAGCCTGGACCTTTCTGCACATTTCGTCTCACGGCGCCGACCTCGTAGGGGTTGTAATTTGGCATTAATCCACCCCCATCCCCTTTCATCCCCTAAAAAAAACCCTACACCCCGATTTATAGGCAAACTTCGATTCAGCACTCGCGGCACCTAAAAAATCACCTGTCAGAAAACTAGCCTTCTAATTTTTTCCGATTACGGGGTTTTTCAGCGACTATTATGGATAACAATGAAAATGGAGAAAAACGAAAATGGAAAACAATTTTCGTTGCATTCCAACGATGCAATCTTCAGCGCCATCATTATTCCCAAATTATGCTTACATCATACGCCTGAAAAAACAAGCATTTTGTTTGCGCTGCGAAGATCCTACAACCAAATATAAAAAAAATACCAAAGATTCTCCGCAATTCTCAATCATCTCCCACGACTGACCTCCCTGGCTCGCCCGTCAAAACGTGAATCCTTCGCTTACCTGATGATGATATCTATGCCCCAGAACGCGGACAGCAGGAAAAACGCGATGAGCTGACTCGATTCGTTGAATTTGGACAGCTTGATTTTACTCAAATGAAGACGTCTTGACAGTTTCTGCAAAAACGTACATAAATTATCGTCAAACATTTTCCATCGTGCGATACAATCCGTTGTAGAAGAGAAAGAAAACTCAGGCGACGCTCACATCCAAGATGTATTCCTGTATGACGGCGTGCATGACGATGGTAATGAGGAAGTAGAAGAAAACGGCGCAGGAGTCCTTCCAGCCTGTTACGTATCTCGTCGGATGCAACGCCACGGACGGATCCTGGAGCTCGGTTACATTGTGGTGAACGGCTATGAAGATGTAGGCCCATGGCGATGTGATCTGTCATCGGAATGTTCGATTATACGGTAAATTAGACAAAAAAGTTGACGACACAGAAGTGACGATGGATGACGAGGCCATGACCGCTGTCAATTTCAGCAACTAAATTTTATTTCAACTTCGACATAGCCATGTCGGCTGTCAATGTTGGCAACTGAATTTTATTTTAACATCGCCGTAGCCATGACGGCTGTCAATTTTTGTAACTGAATTTTATTTCAACTTCGACATAGCCATGACGGCTGTCAATTTTGACAAGTGAATTTTATTTCAACTTCGCCATAGCCACGAGTGTCAGTTTGTGTAACAGAATTTGACTTCAATTTCGCAGTAGCAATGACGGCTGTCAATTCTGGTAACTGAATTTTATTTCAACTTCGACGTTGCAACGGTGGCACACTGTTTGGGGGATCGTCCATGGAATGGACAACACCGCTTGGGTCCATATGCCGTTGGAAAATGTCGTGGAGCATGTTTTTAGTAAATTTTTTAAATTTTTCTATTTTTAAATTATTTAAATAAACTTTTATCGTTTTTTTGCTAACTTGAATTACGTAAATTTTACTCTAACGGTGTAGGCAATGACAGCGAGATAGGGCACACCATATGGTTGGGCGATCGTCATTTGGAATACCGCAAAATACGTGCGAATTTTTTAGACGAGATTCGCGCGTATTTGTATTTTTCAGATAAACGAACGTTGGAGAGTGTCAAGAAGGCAAGAATGGAACGAAGGATGAAAGTAGGCCGGCGCACAGGTTGGAAACTCACCTGAACCATCAGGCCGACAACGAAAACCATAGCGACGCATGACACGATATCCGCGTGATTCTGAATAACGAATTCATGACTCAAGATCGGTGGGTTTTTGGTCGAACTCTTGCGTCCTTTGATCGCCACCATTTTTCGTACTGTTTTGTAATTTCGGTTGAATTTTGCTCCAAGCAGAAGCGCGAGCCGGAAGAAAAATTGTCGTGAAGGCGAAAGGCTCCAACGTACACTGATCGCACGTACACACCGACGAGGGCAAGCGCCTCGCTGCGATACTCGCCAACTGTGCCCAATGTGGCGCCTCTCGTGTTACTTGTTGGCACTACGCTAGTCAAAGACGATGTTATTTTCCACGGATGACGACTTGCCGGGAGGAGCGTCGCCGTACGGTAGTTAAACAAGAGCTGCAAGGGTTTTTTTTCAAGGGAAAGAACAATTCTCGATTATCGAATGTCTAAACGGTTTTATTCGATTTAATTTAGGACATTTCGTGGTCGCTCGCTTGAGCGAAAGAGCGCACCGGATAGGAGACACTATCACTTCCGGTTCTGAAGTTCTGCGGCTGAGCGACTTTACTTTTTCTTTTTGAATCCGATTGAATTCTTATGAGGAAGAGAAAGTCTCAGCGAACAAGAAACACGTCTACGGTCTATTGAAGAATTATAATCGCACTAGGAATATTGTAGGACACGAGGTTGTATATGGGTTCAAGTAGGTGCGAGGTATATGTGAATTATTGTTTCATGACAAATTTCCTCATCGTAGTTTCGATAAATGGCGGAGTCTTGATAGTGGATCTTGCGCTCGGACTTTGCGGTATATTCTTCATCTTTAACCTAAACTAATTGCCACACGAAGCGTAGCTTTAGCTTTTTTTTATCTTCAACTTAACCTAAAAGAATTGCTATATGAAGGATACCTTTAGTTTCTTCATCTTCAGCTTAACCTAAAATGATTGTGACACGAAACATAGCTTTAGCTTAAGGCCTAAGGCCACTGTAACGGTCCAAAAAAAAAGGTTTTTTCACGAATTTTTTGCTTCCAAAATTGAAGGTAATTGAAAAAAAACTTTTAAGGGTGTTATCGGGCATACATTAAACTTTATTATCAAATTTTTTTACAGCAAAAAAAAAAACAAAATGGCGGTTCCACAGCTATCTTCCCGGGGCATGTTTTGCTTGCAGGGCTCCGCGGCACGCAGCACCACTGGTGCACTTTTGAATCTAGAACAAAAAAAAAACCATCAATCTAGAGGGTTATAGCTAGAGAATGTCGATCGGATTTTAAAAAGTATCAATTTTTGTGGATTTGGCGTGCGTTTGAAAAAAAAAATTGATTTTTGACGAAAAAAACGGCTAGTTTTTTGTTAATAAAAAATCAATAAATAAAGTTATTGAAAATCCCGATCGACATTCTCAAGATAATGTTAATGTTCACATCTGGTCAAAATTTCAAGTAAAAAAAATGAAAATTGTTCGAGTGATGCTGCGTGCCATTTTGAAAAACCGTATTTCGAGAAAAACGCGTTTAAAGTTTTGCGAATAGTTTTTTATTGGAAAAAATAAAAAAAAGAAGGTAAAAAAAAAATTACCGTTAGTCTGCAATCCCAGCACCATACATTTGTCCTTCGATGGCCAAATTTTCGTCTGGCAAAATTTACAGTGGCCTTACCCCTTAAGGCAGTAGTCTGGTCGAGAAATGTGACAAAATCAATTTTTTTTCTTCATTTTATTATTCCTTAGACCTTTCTTAATACGCTCGTGAAAACCGTTTATTGATGTTTCAAAAATTAGCAGAGTAATAGAAATTATAACCAAGCCGCGCGCAAATCTCATCTAACGGTATCAAAACTTTGAACGCGTTTATCTCAGAACTATATTTTTCGAATCGGCGCCCACGATATCTCGATAACTAATTGACCGATCGAGCTCAAATTTTGCACATACCTTCGGTAGCCTCTTTCTGAGGACTGGTAGCAGAATTGAGTCGAACAATAATTTTGCCCACATTTTATAACTCGTCGAATACCCGAAAATGTATGCAATATCGTTAATCAAAGTTTAACAGGTCGCCATTTTGTAACAAATTTTTTTAAAGTACTAATTCTGTTACCAGTGCTCAGAATACTCATACAGATTGAGAATATCTATATATATATATATTTTTTTCGGTTTTCGGCGGACCATGTTGTAAAAAAATAAAAAAAACTACATGACAATATATAAAATAATTTTTTTTAATGTAGATACTTTCTCAAAGGAACAATAAATACATATGTAAAATTTCATCAAGACAACTTCAACGGTTTCAAAGTTATTCCAACCCAAAAATGACGTAAAAAATCTCGCTCTAGACCAGACTACTGCCTTAACCTAAAATAATTGCGACACGAAGCATTAGCTTTGACTTATTTATCTTCAGCTTAACCTAAAATAATTGCGACATAAAGATAAGCTCTCAAAGTTAAAGCTACTTTATCTTGACCTCAACCTAAAATAATTGTGACGTGAACCTTAACATTAGCTCTCAAAGTTAAAGCTTCTTTATGAGCTCTCAAAGTTAAAGCTCAACCTAAAATAATTGACCCCTTTAGCTTTTTTGTGTTTAGCTAAACCTAAAATAATTCCGTCACGAAGGTTAACTTTAGCGGCTTTATCTTTGTTCCGCCCTTAAATAATTGCGACACGAAACTTAGCTTTAGCTTCTTTAACTTTATCTGAATCTAAAATAATTACGATATGAAGCGTAGCTTAAGCTTCATTATCTTCAGCTTAACTTAAAATAATTGCTAAACGAAGATCAGTTTCAGCTTCTTTGTCCTCAGCTTGACCTAAAATAATTGCGCTACGACGGTCAGCTTCAGCTTCTTAATCTTCAGCTTAAGGCCTTAGGCCACAGTAACGGGTATAAAATCATGTGCGAATTTAACAATTTTTTTTCGAATGAAAAAGTGATTCACTCTAAAAATTAATGACACATCTATTTAGTATGAATATCAAGCTGTTAGAATTTTTTGTTTCGATGTACAAAATGGCCGACTACTCGAAACTTCTCGAAACAGCTTTTTTCCAATTGGCGTGACAAATAACTTCAACAATTTTCACTCGATTTACTTCAAATTTAAAAGTTATGTTCCTAATTGCGTTTCGCAGAGAAGTACGTACGGAATTTCTGATTAATCGAAAACTTTTCATTTTATGAGCAATTTATGAGCAGTTAAAACGAAATTTTTCACCAAAAATTCATTTCTCAAGTTAAAATACCAACAACTTTGGAATAAAACAATATTTTTCAAATTCCTTACGTACTTCTACAGGTATTCTAATGTAGATTGACGAGAATTTTTGTTTTTTGTTCAAGGTAAAAAATTGTGGATGCTAAATGTCACGCCGCGGAGAGCGTAAAAAAAGATAACAAAAGAAACTTAGTAGTCGGCCATTTTGTACATCGAAAAATATATATATATATATATTTTCTAACATATCTAAATATATTTTCTAACTAAATATATATATATATTTTTTTCTAACTTGATATTCATACTAAATAGATGTGTAATTAATTTTATAAGTGAATCACTTTTTCATACGAAAAAAAATTGTTAAATTCGCACATGATTTTATACCCGTTACTCTGGCCTAAGTACTTAACTCTAAATTATACTAAAATATAAAATCTTTTGTTGAGATTCACAACGGTAATCATTATGTTGCGACAACACTGCGTTCAAATTTCGCGCTCCGCGGTGACGCGATGCAGTGCGCCAATCGGCCGCTCAGATGGCAGCACTGCCACATCCGGTGCAGTCGGAGGCGGTCAGATAGAACAAGATAATTCTTATCTTTCTGTCCTTTTTTTTCTCGAGAAATACCCGGTGTTTACGTTACACAACCGGGAAGCCTCGACAAGAGCGTACAATGTCGTCGTTGACGTTTGGAATCTTGACGGGTGAGCGAAAAAAAATTAGTGCGCAATTCGTAGATTAATTTTTTGAAAGTCTGCATCACTTAGCAGTTTTTTTTTCACGACAATTGTAATTCCCTATATTTCGCGACGAATATTTCTGTTTGTTTGGGTTTGTCGAATGAAAATATTTTGTTATAGTTACGACGTCGAAAAACTATACATGTAAAATATCGATAATTACCGTCGTTCGTTGCCGCGTTGATTATTCTTCTCCAGTGAGCGACACTTGTGCCAAGGACAATTCCAAGGATGCGAGCGGCCCGCAAGCTCGGCGACTGGTCACAGATCCGGAGACCGAAACAGGCGCGATCCTCAGGGGCCGAATATGCTGCCAAGAGATCGTGCCTGACGACGAACAGACTATAATTGTAAATTCTTCCTTCTACGTTGGCAAATTGTATTTCGGCACTATAACGCGCAAAAAATTCTCTTCCGTTCCGCCGTAGAGCACTCTGCAGCGATGGGCGGACAGGGAAAAGGTCAACGTGATCTTGACGACCGGCGGAACGGGTTTTTCAAAGCTTGACGTCACACCGGAGGCCACGCGGAAGATCGTAGAGAAAGAGGCGCCGGGCATCGCTCTGGCTATGCTGAAAAACAGTCTCGACATAACTCCGATGGCTATGCTGTCCAGGTACAGCATCTTTTACGATCATCCTTGGCTCGATATTTCCTCTAATGGATAACACCGTGGTGCTGATACGAAAAACGTCACGGGGAACATGAAACTGATTTTGAAAAAGTTTATCTCTGGCGTTGGAAATTTACAATTGGTTCGTAAAAATGCAGTCGAACCTCGATATAACGAAGATTTGTCCATTCCCTTCTGATGGACACCCAAAACCTCGTTACATTGACATAATTTACATTACGCACTAATTGCTAATTGCTCTAATTTGAACCTTTTGAAAAAAAAAATCCCTATATTACATTACTAATACATTTTTTTTGCCCGAACTTTCAAGGAACATGACTTCGAAGTACCAAAACGTCAATATAACGAAAACTCGTTATAATGAACTTCCCTAGAGATTCGTTATATCGAGGTTCGATTGTATACAGAATAACGAGTGTCAATAAAATGGTTAAGGCCATAGGCCACAATAACGGGTATAAAATCATGTCCCATAATTAACAATTTTTTTCGTGTTAAAAAGTGATTCACTCATAAAATTAATTATACATCTATTTAGTATGTGCGGTGATTCTTTTGGTGCGGTGATTTTTCATATATCGTGGTCACCGGTTTCGAAAGAGTTATTTTGAGAAAAACCCGTTTATAGTTCGCCAGTTCGCCGGACCTACCTATAAACGCCCGCAACTCCCTCAATTTTGAACGGAACGTCTTGTAACTCTCACAGAATATTTTTCACATGTTTTTTATCGATAATCCGTCAAAAACGAAAAATCGATATTTTCAAAAATGTCAACTACGTGAAATTGAATGCAAATTTGAGTGAACTAAACTGAAATTTGGTTAAAATGAATTGAAATTTAATTCGAAATTTAATTCCATTTTTTTTTGCTTGATTGAAATTGAAAGTGAACATAAAACACTAGACGAGTATCGAGGATTTTTGTGAAATAACTCAAAGTATTTTTGCGATTGACATTTGTATACAATTAAGAAAAATCTAACTGTGGATCGCATCGTCTTTAAAAATTATTTTAAATTCTCGATCCATCTCAGGTGTCTTAAGGTAGTCCTATCACCGGACTTCAATGCAACGGATTGCCATAATTTTTTTTTGAGCTTCACTAAATATATTAATAATCGTCTCTGTCAAATTTCAGGGTCGTTTATTGACCTAATTACAGAGAAAAGAAATATTAAAATGCGTTTTTTTGGGAAGGAATTCCGAGACGACATACAAAAATCCAATTTCCGGTCGCTACAAGAGTGTATATAATAGGGGGAATACGTCAGATTCTTAAAAATAATCAGATTTATATACTTAACACTTGCAGTAATCCAATGCAATCAGAAAAAATTACGCTTATTGACTTAATTTTTATGTAATATCAAGTTTAATTTGAACTTCCGGTATTGGATTTATTACCACTTGCTACGATACAGAGACGTGACAGCAAGGCAACAGCTGACTGTAGTCCTAACCTCATCTCATTCATTCGAATTTCCACACATATTTCATTTTTAACCGACATACTTCGCCGACACGAATTTTCCACGCTTTTTACCAGTCGTGGCCCGAATACAATGCTTTATATTTCCCGCACCTGACATTGTTTTGACAGATCGACGTTGAAAAGCACGGAGGTTAAACTCGCCTGGTTGAGTCAAAAGAGACGGAGATGGAACCAACATTGCCAAATATCAAACCTAGAAATACTGCGCGAATCGTTGGAATAACTATTTTTTCATTTTTCTAATTAAATGTGACCAATCATTAAACAGTTTACACATGGAAAATTCAGTTATTACAATTTTTTTTGCATATGTTAAAAACTTAAATTGCACAAGTATCAAGTATGATCAGTGGTATGACTAGTGTGAAGCGATAGGATTACCTTAAGGGGAGGGTAGGAGTTTCAGCGTGAAAAAAGACACTGCGAATTTTTTTTCATCTATATGGATAGAGTAAATTTATTGAAACCTTTTGTACATTGTTAAGTGTCATTTCAAGAACATGCCGTGAAATTTGTACGCGAAAATATCCACAAACATGCCGGTGACAAAGCTTTTCCAAGAACGCCTTTGGAAAAACACGACTTGCGGTGTTCACTGTATCTCAGCTAGAAATTATCTGAAATCACGTACCATTAAAATTTAGTCAAAGTATCATCAAATCCACCGCCCAAGGGTCTTTGATAATGTTTTTTTTTAATTTCTAAATTTTTGGTGGTCATGTAAAGTGAAAAGTGCTATTTTTCACGAAAAATTCCACCATTTTGGAGGTGGAAAACCACCTCAATGTAAAAAGAAATCTCAAACTAACCATTGGGCGGAGGCATTTTATGTGTAAAAGATGTGTGCCAAGTTTGAAATAAATCGGTCATGTAGTTTTCAAATGGCAGTGAACACCGACTTTGAAAAAGTGGTTTCGAGAAAAATGGGTTTGAAGTTTAGAGAAGTCCGAGCTACGGTGTTAGAGGAGCGGGACTAAATAGTCAATAACTTTGAGGGTTTTGCTCTGATTGACTTGAAATTTTGGAATTATATTCTTGAACTATTTAACTATAAGAAAAGACAAAAAGAAAAAATCGATTTTTCAAAAGTGCAAGCGTAAGTCCTTTCGATCTTCCTCAAATCCGCGCCCTGTGCAAAGTCGCACCCCGAGAAAAAGTTCTCCCCTTAATTTTGATGAAACGCATTCTCGTCTCGCACAGAGCCGTCTGTGGGATTCGCGGTGAAACTCTGATCGTCAATTTGCCGGGCTCGCCGAAGGCCGTTCAAGAATGTTTGAGCGTTATCGCTCCGGTTATACCGCACGCCGTTGCCCTCATTCTGGACGAAAGATCCAAAGTCCGGAAGGATCACGAGTATATCCAGGACAGCGGCAAGTCCGTCGGTCTTTCCGAAAAACATCGAAGCTTGGCGGTGACACTCGACGTTTCACGTAGAATGATAAAAAAAAATATGATTAAAAAAAAACATAATTCATTCAACGAAAATGATTTTTAGATCCTCCTGGAAGACGTGGCGAATCGCCCGAGAGAGTCTCCCTATCCGATGATCTCATTGGAAAAAGCGAGAGAGATATTGCTCGCGGAGATAGCGAACGACAAGACGCTGGATAGAGAGGTCAGGACGTCGACAGTGCCACTGAAAGAGTCCCGTGGCAGGATTCTCGCCGAATCCATTCGCAGCCCGTGTAACTTGCCACCGTTCAGAGCATCCATCAAAGACGGCTACGCCGTGATGGCGGAAGACGGTGTGGGAGTCCGGAAGGTCCTGGGTGGAATCGGGGCAGGTCAGGCGGTAAATATGAATTCTGGAAGCTTTTATATCCACATGCGAAAAGATGAGGCAAAATGCTCAGACGTTCTCACGCCGACTTCGCTCAAACGGCGCACAGACTTTCCAAAAATGATGGATCATCTTATTCTGACCCCACCGGCCTAAAGTATTCCTTTCGCGAACTCGAATATTTAATAATTAAGGGGCTGTACCAGTGGGAACGCTGAAAATTTGGGTAATTTTCGGGAATTTTTTGGAAGAAAGGTACTCAATTAAATGTTTCGGAAAATTAAGAATATATTTGGCTATATTTGACCTATATTACATAATTTTTTCATAGAAAAACATTGAGATCCAACCGACTTGTGCCCTGCCTTCGGAGGCGCCAAAAAAAGTTCCTCCACTGCTGACATGATTCCGGCCGATTGAGTAGCTGAAACCGAAAAAGGAAAAAATGTCGTTAAACTGGAAGGTATTTCCTGTATGATGACGTAGGATTTTCGAAAAATATCAAAATCTAACAAAATGGCGTACTTATGAAAAAAAAAGTCTGTTTTCTTGCCTAAAAAATGGTCGTTTCCTTCAATGCCAAATCGTCAATTTTTATCCAATCAAAAATATCCTACGTCATTGTAGAGTTAATATATTCAAGAGCCCTCAATTCAAATTTCAAGACAATCGGATAATTTGCTCTTTGAGTTACAATGTCAGCAAATTTGAAAAATCTCATTTCGGGAAAAACGCGTTTAAAGATTTAACTATTGACTTTTTCAAGGTAACATGATTAGAGATACGGCCTTGACATTTTTACAGGATATTCTTGAAAGTGTAAACTGTCGAAGAAGGTAAAAACATCGATTTTTTTAAAGTGGCACACTGGTATAGCCCCCCCCTTAAGAGGGGAAAGATTGCTGGTTTTCATGATTTTTTTTTTAAAGGAAAGATTTCTTCTCCATTTGTTAGACTTAGGTATGTTTCATTGCTACTTTTGCTTGTTACACGGTATTTTTTATTAATCTTTAAAAATGGCGGAGGTGTGGCACGGTCTTCTACGAGGGTAAATCAAAAAGTTCTTGGAATCACTATAAAGATATAAGAAAATTAAAACAAAAATATTTTTGACTCTCAAAAAAGTCTTCTACGGCAGCCATAACCGCGTCATCATCGTCAAATTTCTTCCCTCGGATATGCTCCTTTAGTTTTTAATTAGCCCTCAGTCAGCCCGCAATGTTTGCTGAATATCCAAAAAAAACTTCCCTCGTGGAAATTCTGGAGAAGATCGAGTAATACCTCCGTCATTTTTAAAGGTTAATAAAAAAAAATGCCATGTGACAGTCAAAAGTGCTCATAAAACATACCCTAAGTCTCAAAAATGGTGAAGAAATCTTTCCATTTAGAAAAGAAATCATGAAAAGCAGCAAATTTTTTCCTCGCCTGAAAATATCACCTCCCCTTAAAAAAATAATAATTATGCAACTTAGAAAAATATGACCATCAGAAGAAATTTCGCAACCGCGACTGTTCCGATAAAATCCAAAAATGCCTAAATCTACTAGTTGTTATTCTAGTTTATCAGACCAGAAATTATACTTATTTTCATTACGGGGTTAGGCCACAGTAACGGGTATAAAATCATGTGCGAATTTAACCATTTTTTTCGTATGAAAAAGTGATTCACTCATAAAATTAATTACACATCTATTTAGTATGAATATGAAGCTGTTAGAAAATGTTTTTTTTTCGATGTACAAAATGACCGACTACTAATATTTTCTTTTTTTTTATGCGCTCCGCGGTGTAACATTTAGCATCCACAACTTTTTACCTAGAACAAAAAACGAAAATTCTCGTTAATCTACATTAGTGTACCTCGAGAAGTACGTACGGAATTAAAAAAATATTGTTTTATTCAAAAGTTGTAGGTATTTGAATTTAAGAAATGAATTTTCAGTGAAAAATTTCGTTATAACTGCTCATAAAATGAAAAGTTTTCGATTAATCAGAAATTTCGTACGTACTTCTCTGCGAAATGCAATTAGGAACGTAACTTTTAAATTTGAAGTAAATCGAGTGAAAATTGTTGAAGTTATTTGCCACGTCAATTGGAAAAAAGCTGTTTCGAGAAGTTTCGAGTAGTCGGCCATTTTGAATATCGAAGAAAAAAAAATTCTAACAGCTTGATATTCATACTAAATAGATGTGTAATTGATTTTATGAGTGAATACCTTTTTCATACGACAAAAAATGTTAAATTAGCACATGATTTTGAACCCGTTACTGTGGCCTAAGGCCTTAACGAACCCGGTATTGTATAGAATAACTAGGAATGCCTGCATTATACAGATTGCCGGTAACATAAATATATATATATTGCGGTTTATTTAGCCGTTTTCGCTACCCTTACGCAGGGGCGAATGCATGAGGGTCAATACGGGAGCCGCTGTACCAGACGGTAAGGAGATGGTTACATCGATGTAAAAATAAATATATCGCTGAATCTCTCGACTGCAGACCTCCAATCCTTATTGAACATTTTAGGCACAACGGCTGTTGTTCAGGTCGAAGACACGAGGGTTGCTAGCCAAACGATGGCGCAATCGGGTACCGGGACAGCAGAAGCAACGGTGGAAATTTTGAAAGCTCCGGTGTTCGACCAGGACATAAGGTGAGCACATGAAACAAAAAAAAATAGTCGTCAACGCCGTGGCGGACTACCCGTTGAGCCTGTTCGCTATTTCTGAACTAGGCGTGTAAAAAACTTCCGCCCGCGGCTCTGCTCACGTAGACGTGTGTCGAATGCTCCTTAATGCAATGTGCTCCTGAAATGTTCCATTAAGGAACACGTAGAATTGCGTTGAAAAGCATTAATACTAAGCTTCAAGTAAATCTGAACAGATATTTCGTTTATCGTAGAAACTTTGCTACCCCCTTTTCCCCCTTAAGGATTGTATTTCCAAAAACGCTGGAATTTCATTAACTGTGTCTAGAAGCAGTAATACAAAGTTTCAAGTAAATTTGACGCGATTTTTTTAATTTTCCGTACAAACTTTGCCCCCCACCCCTTTTGTTGAGGGGTTAAATTTCGAAAAACGCTAAAATACGTGTTTTATTAATTGTGTTAAAGAGTCATATCGCCAGGCTTCAATCCATAGGATTTCCATAATTTTTGTTGAGCTACACTAAATATATCAATAATCGTCTCTGTAAAATTTCAGGGTCGTTTATCGACCTAATTACAGAGAAAAGACATATTAAAATTGCGTATTTTTGTGAAGGAATTTCGAGACGACATACAAAAACCCGATTTCCGGTCGCTACAAAAGTGTATATAATAGTGGGAATCCGTCAGATTCTTAAAAATAATCAGATTTACATACTTAACACTTGTGGTAATCCAGTGCACTCAGAAAAAATTACGCTTATTGACCTAATTTTTATGTAATATCAAGTTTAATTTGAACTTCCGGTATTGGATTTATTACCACTTGCTACGATAAAGAGACGTGACAGCAAGGAAACAGCTGACTGTAGTCCTAACCTCATCTCACTCATTCGAATTTCCACACATATTTCATTTTTAACCGACATATTTCGCCGACACAAATTTTCCACGCTTTTTACCAGTCGTGGCTCGAATACAATGCTTTATATTTCCCGCACCTGACATTGTTTTGACAGATGCTTTATATTTCCCGAATGCTTTATATTTCCCGCACCTGACATTGTTTTGACAGATCGACGTTGAAAAGCACGGAGGTTAAACTCGCCTGGTTGAGTCAAAAGAGACGGAGATAGAACCAATATTGCCAAAATCGAATTTAGAAATACTGCGCGAATCGTTGGAATAACTATTTTTTCATTTTTCTAATTAAATGTGAACATTCATTAAACAGTTTACACATGGAAAATTTAGTTATTACGAATTTTGTTGTTGCATATATTGAAAATGTGAATTGTACAAGTCTCAAGTATGATCAGTGGTATGGCTAGTGTGGTTCGATAGGACTAGCTTAATACTAAGTTTCAAGTAAATCTTCTGACCAGACCTTTTTTATTTTACATAACTTTGCCACCCTCTTTCTCCCCTTGAAGGTTGAATTTCCAAAAACGCTGAAATGCGTGTTTTATTTATTGTGTCGAGAAGCACGAATACCAAATACCAAGTAAATCTGACCAGATTTTTGTTCAATTTCCATACAAACTTTACCACCCCTTTTCTCCCCTTAAGGATTGCATTTCGAAAAATACCTTAGTGGTTGCTCACGTCATAATAGCAACCGACTGTCCAAATTTCGTGTAATTAGCTTCAGCGATTTTGGCTCGGCGTTAATGAATCAGTCATATGTTCTTTTATATGTGAAAAATAAAAAAAAAGCCCTAGTAAAATCTGCAATTTGTTCGGTAGAAACATTGGATGCGATGTTAAAAAAGGAGAGCTGGTACTGCGTGAACGCACGTGCGTAGGTGCAGCCGAAATGGGAATTCTCGCCGCTTGCGGTATCGGCCAGGTTCCGGTCTTCAAATTACCGATCGTGGGATTATTGTCGACCGGAAACGAGCTCCAGGCGCCCGGGGAAACGGCCAAACCCGGCCACGTTTACGACAGCAACAAAATCACGTTGAGAGCGACGCTCAAAGACAGCGGCTACGATTCCGTAGATTTGGGCATTGTTCGAGACGAGTAAGTACTCGGGTGATAGTGATAAGAAAATAAGAGGTACAAGAGCACTCGAGATAAAAATGATATTGTGTAAAAGTAATCGCAATGGTGCTTCATTTTTATTTCACGAAACACATAGATATACATAGAAGAGACATAGAGCAGCGATATAATTACTTATATAACGGAAGTTATTCCATGATATATACGTATCACAATCTTGCGAAAAATTTTCATTTTTAAGGCGGGATATACATTTACAACGATCAAGAAATCGATTTCTAAATTGAACGATAGAAATATATATGTAGAATATTTTTCCGAAGTTTCACAGCGAAATTCGAAAAACTTCAAACGCTACAGCCCGTCAACGCTGTGCCTCACCGCTCGGATTCGGAGCGGGCGTGAACTTCAAACGCGTTTTTCTCAAAACTGCATTATCGAAATTGGCGTGCAGTATTACTCAAAAACTATTAAGCCGATTGAGTTGAAACTCGGTAGAAATATTGATAATATTGGTGTCTTCTACTTGACGAGAATTGTTTTTAAAAATTGAAAAAAAAACTTCTTTTTTAATTCACATTTTACAGAAATGTTGATTTTTTTTTGTAAATGCGTGCCGTTTTCTTAAATATGCATTTTCTTCATTTTAATTACCGTCACATAGAAACTATATATCTTCTAACTAAGAAAATGTTTGAACTTTTTTGCAAATCAAAGTCTACGGGAAGCTAGACTGCACGCCGATTCGCAACTCCCGCGGCGACCTTGCTGTAACACTCTGTCACAGCTCTGCCATTTTGATGATGAGTTAATATTAAAAAAATATTTTGTATACTTAAATATACCATTAAGGTATATCTGAAGTTTGATAATCGTAGAATAGGTATTTCTTAGTTTAAAAAATCCCTCAATATTGCTTATTTTTCCTGTGTAAATGTATATCCCGCATTGAGGGGCTAGGCTACTGTGACGAACCGAAAATCAGGGTTATTTGAAGAAATTAATTTGGGAGGATTAAGTGAAATGATTGAAAAATCGTTCGGACATTTAGAATTCGAAAGAAGATAAATATATATTATGGTATGTACGTTAACAAAGTTGTGTACGAAATTTCATTAAAATATTAATAATTGAAGAAGTTATAAACAATCTCGCGAAGGACCTTTGAACGTGAAAGGCCCAACGGTTTACTTGATATTGGCCACCCGGTTGATCCAAAAAAACGCTTTTTTTTATTAATATAGATACATTGACCGAGCTTATTATCGTGTTTCAATCGTCAAAACAGAAATTTTGCTTTTTTTCGATTTTTCGAGTGAAGATGACATTGTTGATAACTAATGAAAAAAAAAATGTTAAGAAAAACAGGGGACAAGAAATGTGGTAGATACAATGGTTTTTGCAGAGCGCTGTTTGAAAAACGTCCTCAGCGATGATCACTGCAGCTAGGAAACAAATCATCCGAAATAAAAAAAAAATCAAACGCATTTAGTTTTAGCATGAAATTATCTAGAGCTTGAACAAAGAATTTTATAAAATATTGATTTTTGAAAAAAAAATGGCCGCAATCCAAAGTGAGACCGATTTTGAAAAAGTCATTTTGAGAAAAACGCTTTCAAAGTTCGCCGGCTCACGGAACCTGCCTAGTATGCCCGTAACTTCCTCAATTTTCAACGGGCCGTCTTGGAATTTTCACAGAATATTTTTGAAACGTTATATTTTGAAAATCCGTCAAAAGCCAATTTATAATCCAAATATTTTTTTAATTTAATTCGAAAATGTTTTTGAAATTCAAATTAAAAAAAGCCAAAATATTTTCAAAAATGTTGACTAGGTCCTTTATAACGTTTCAATTACAGTGCGCAAGCTATGATTGCCTGCATCGAGAAGGCTCTGAGTCTCGTTGATGTTCTCATAACGACCGGCTCCGTCTCAATGGGGGACAAAGACATGCTGAAGCCCATTCTAACACAAGTTTTCGGAGCTACTATTCATTTCGGTAATTAGTGTAACTCTGACTGTTAGAATTTGCGTCCAATACATCTTTGATTTCAACTAAAGGCCTCAGGCCACAGTAACGGGTATAAAATCATGTTCGAATTTAACATTTTTTTTCGTATGAAAAAGTGATTCACTCACAAAATTAATTACACATCTATTTAGTATGAATATCAAGCTGTTAGAATTTTTTTTTTTCGATGTACACAATGGCCGACTACTAATATTTTTTTTCGTTATCTTTTTTTTAGGCGCTCCGCGGCGTGACATTTAGCATCCACAATTTTTTACCTAGAACAAAAAACAAAAATTCTCGTAAATCTACATTAGAATACCTAGAGAAGTACGTACGGAATTTGAAAAATATTGTTTTATTCAAAAGTTGTAGGTATTTGAACTTGAGAAATGAATTTTCAGTGAAAAATTTCGTTATAACTGCTCATAAACTGCTCATAAAATGAAAAGTTTTCGATTAATCAGAAATTCCGTACGTACTTCTCTGCGAAATGCAATTAGGAACATAACTTTCAAATTTGAAATAAATCGAATGAAAATTGTTGAAGTTATTTGTCACGCCAATTGGAAAAAAGCTGTTTCGAGAAGTTTCGAGTAGGCGGCCATTTTGTACATCGAAAAAAAAATTCTAACAGCTTGATATTCATACTAAATAGATGTGTAATTAATTGTATTAATTTTTTTGTTTTATTAATTTAATAATTTTATTTGTTAAATTCGCAGATGATTTTAAACCCGTGACTGTGGCCTAAGGCCTGAATAACGGCCTGAATAAAGGCCTGAATAAAACGTACGTGAATCGTAAGCAAAATTGTCCACTGATGGTATCGTCCGACAGGTCGCGTCAATTTGAAGCCGGGAAAACCGACGACTTTCGCGACATGCGAGTACGCGGGCAGGAAGAAGTATCTTCTGTGCCTACCCGGGAATCCAGTTTCGGCGATGGTTACCGCCCATCTCTTTGCGATCCCGCTGCTGCACGGCTTGTCGAACAACGACTCCATGCCGACGATCGTCATGGCTGAGGTAGGCTCGAGTGGGATCAGTGGCTCATTTTTTTTCAGAAATCTTTAGCTGCCTAACCGTTTACACAATCTCAATGAAACCTGGACTAAACGTGAAGTGTGTCGTCTCCGTCATCGAGTAATCCGTCCTCCCAGTTTGAAAAAAGTGGTTTCGAGAAAGCGTTTAAGGCCACCTCGGCCCATCGAAAAATGGGTATATTAAAAAAAAAATAATAAACTCAAAAATATGGGCCGGAATATTTTTATTTTTTACACAACGTCAGAAAGGGCTTTAAGAATAACGTTAATAAATTTCCGTTCAAAATATTAAAAAATGGCACCGTTATGCACATTGCCGCGAAGGCCCTCCGCACGATACGCGCGGTCGTTGTCCCAACTGATACCCGGTCATGTCACATCAGAAAAAAAAATCAGCTCATTCGTGAGTAGTGTCGCTACAATGAAGCGTAGCGGTTTTTTTCGACCATTAAAAAAATTATGGTGAGCCGAAGAAAAAAATGTGTATTTTTCACCGAAATTTTTCGGGCAAAAACAATAATAAAACAAAAACTAATCGAGTTATCGCAAAAATCCTACGTGACATTTTAGATAATGTATCTAAAGGTATTGTGTAAAAATTTGAAAGCAATCGGACCGATAGTTTACGATATTTCGATAGTACCAGTTCAAAAAATGTAGTTTCGAGATAACGCAGGACAGCTGCGTGAGCTAAACCGTGCGAGGGATAAACACGGATCGAACCGCACGGTCGACCGCCCGCAGCTCAACCTTCCTGCCGAAAAATAACTGTAACTTGGTCAATTTTGCGTTTTTCAATACGTACTATGGCTTAAATTGTTCTTAACAGTTCATGGTTTATTAAAAAAATAATTTAAATGAAGAAAAAAAATTACATGGTGGCCAAATGTCTTAAAGTTGTACGAGGCGCTACGGCAAAATCGATAATTGAACCTTTTAAAAAGAATTTTCGCTACAGTATCAATTGCATATTGTTTTTATGACCGCAAAGTATTCTCCAAGCAAACAAAAACGATTTTTTCAAAATCCTAGAGCGGTGTTATCCCTTAAGCAATCATCTCAGTCTAATGGACCGAAAAAAGCTGATTTCCGCGATATTTTTTTCGATAGTTAAAATACGCTAATCAGTCTGATACGTTTATCTCAAATCAAAGCGCTCATGACGAACAGAAAGAACATTTTTAACCGTTTATTTATTTTTTTGCATTTTTTTTAACGGTTGAAAATGTTTTCGAATAAAAAGCAGTCTTCACGGTGTACACGGTTGTTGCCGTAAATGTTATCTGAAACAAAATTTGTAAAAAGATTATTAAACAGTATGAAAGCCGCTATCTACCTATGGAGGTTTTTAAAAATAAAAATTGACAAACTGGCGATGGTTTGAAAAAAAAAGTATCGAATTTAGCCGATTTTTTTTACAGTTTTTCGTTAAAAAATGTAAAGATTTAAAAAAAAAGCTTCGATAGCAAGATAAAAAATTGCGTGAAGAATGTTGTGTCAAAATTTGAGACGGATAGCTTGAAAACTCTTCCTTTGAGAGTGTACACCGTTTTTAAAAACGACATTTCGAGAAAAACGCGTTTAAAGTTTCGAGTGCGGAATTTTCATATAAATTGTCTACTTATGATCAGTCGGCGATGCCAGGTCCATGTTTATAATCGTCTATACTATCGGATAATACAAAGAAAATCGATTTTTTTTTCAAAATTTTACACTGCGATTCCTTAAATTTCGAGTTATCTCCGGTCCCTTTTCTAACGAGCCACTATACGAGCAATCTTTAATTTTTCCTAAAAATTCAGCGATATTTCTTTTTTTTTCTTCGTAATTTATGCAAGACAACGATTTTCAGATGACGGAGGGCTACTCTCTCGACCCACGGCCCGAATACGTTCGAGTGATTCTCGAGTGGGGTAGCGGCGACATTCCAAAGGCCAACACAACCGGCTATCAAATAAGCAGCAGATTGTTGAGCTGCAGGAGCGCGAACGCGTTCTTGATGTTGCCGGGAAAGAGCCGGGAAAGATCGGAGATGAAAGTGGGCGATCGCGTTCCGGCGATGCTTATTGGATTGGAAAAAAGAGTTTTGTAAGGTAGAAGCATTTTTTTTTCTACGTGGGAAGAATGAAAAGGTTTCGCATCGTCTCAAGGATCTTGGGTGATTTTCCAAACTGATTTACAGGTGGAATACTGCTACCGTTTTAATTGCAGTGTAACTCCGAGTTGCGTAAAATGCGTCGGTTGAGGTTGTTTATGATAAAAAATTTAAAAATCAAATACATCAGTTCGTTTCATTTAAGAACGTTTCAAAGAAATTCCTGGGAATGTATCGATTGTGGGTGCTAGGCATGGAGACTACATAAAGGAGTCTGAACTCCAATGGAAGGGGTATGGGAAAAGTGACCACAAAATCGAGGAACGGAAGGGTTCCCGAAACCGCCACTTCGTGGCGCTGATTGTTAGAAGTGATGCCTTGAAATGAGCAACGCGTGAGAAAGATCGAATGATAACGCGTCATCAATCTATCGGCCATATTGAATTGTTGATTGTGTCGTGAGAGCTACGGGCGAGTGTTTTTATTATTGAGGATTTGTGCCTCAAGAAGTAGAGAAAGCTTTTTTTTCCTCGTTGCGAATCAATTATTGCAACAGAGAGCTAAAGCATTGTTGAGGTAAGTAAATACTTTTTGTTTCTATGATAAAAAAAATAACAGAATAATTCCATTTTTCTACCATCAAACAGCGATGTGGAACACATTCTTCTCGTGTGTTTCGTATTCTTTGTTTTTTATTCTTTTTATATAATAATTGTTATTATCATATAAATAGAATGAAAAACTTATTATATATCATTGTTGTTGAAAAATATTCATTTTTTTGTGTTTTTCAAAACAGGATGGTGGAGATACTGATCATTATTCAAAGTGCCTAAGGTAAATGAATTTCTATTATTCTTGAATAATGTGTATTCGCAGCTCCTAAGCCCTTATTATGATATAGCATTTCCAGCAGCAAATTAATGTAAATGTGACACGATTGTGTCCGACGCAATACTAATTGGCATAACGCTTTTATAAATTTTGGAAAATGTTATAAAAAATTTACGTGGATTCCAATATTTGAAACGTCTCCACAGTTGTCAAATGACTGAAAAATTGTTGCATATTAAAGAGTAAGCTGTATTGTGTCAGATTTAAAAGTAATTTTATTACAGTAGCATTCCTCGTCATCGAGTCTCATCGATATCCCCTTTGTCTGCTGCCTAATTGCCAAAAATCGCTTTGATTGTAAAAACATCGAACAAAACACCTTCGACGAAGAATCCTGAAGATAAGCTTATCGTCTTTTAACAGTATGTTTAACAATTATTTATTTGAGGCAACGATCATTTTTTTGAAAATTTCGAGAAACGAATAATTTTTCTTGTGGAAATCCTGCAAGTTTATTAATCGTATTTTCGCTTTCTCATTGACTTTTTGAATATTCGAATTAGCGAAAATTACATTTCAGACATTTAGGCTACATGTGTTTTCGAATATTTTCATATTTCCAAACAACTTTAAAAACCAAAGAAAAATTCGGTATGTCAAACGGTCATTGAAAATATCAAAACGATATAAGCACAAATGTTGTACAAGCACAGAACACATTATAACGTAAATTTAAATATTGATAAACGAACAATGTTTTTTACTTTCAGGAACGAATTTTTGGTGGCACGAAACCCTGAGGGGATCTTCTACGTGTGTCAAGCGATGCAACACATTTACAGATCCGTATGCGTTTCCTGGATTTGTAAATGTGTTGCATCGCTAGACACACGTATACGCTGGTCATCGCAGGACAAAAATAACGGTGAAATATATTCACAAAGGTGAATTTGAACTCCGACCCACCCGTTCGTAGTCGCTCTATTTTGTCTATCGTCAGAATTCGACAGAAATGTTGTATTTCAACTGTGGCACCGCTTGGGATTCACAACAGTTTGGATTGTTGACTCTGTTTATTATTACTTATAGTACATAGTTTATATTTCGAGTAATGTATCTGTTGGATATTGATAGTCTATCTTTCAGAAAAACAAAATATCGTCATAAATATGAATACAGAAAATGAAGTTCCCCGACAACGAGAACAGAGGGGTTAGATCATCATTCGATCTCTCTCACGCATAGCTAATTTCAAGGCATCACTTCTAACAAGCAGCGCCACGAAGTAGCCGTTTCGGAAACTCTTCGGTTCCTTGATTTTGTGACCACTTTTCGAGTACATAGTACGGGCTCCTTTATGTAGTCTCCATGGATCAATGATGAAGCGTCATCAATCGATCGGCCATATTAAATTGTTGAACTGTTGTCAAGTGGCTTGTCAACAAACATCTATCGTGCACTAAAATTGTTTGTTGGCGACGGCGACTTTGAAAGAGTATCGAACAAGGAGTTTCGAAAGATTCACTTTTTCATTACAAATAAAATCTGACCTTTTTCCAATTTGTCATATTTCGGTTTTAGGTTATACGTGGAAGTTATTTTTGAGATCCGTGGACCTGCACGTTTATTCAAGGAAATATATTAATTTTTTCCTTTCTACCCGCTTCGCACTAACATAGACCATAGATTTATGTTTCTGGCACTGATTATCCGTATTTGTACGTTCTGAAGCTTTTCACGAAATCGAAAAAATTCCGTACCGTGTTTTTTCGTCGCCCTTTCATCATATCTGGGAGTAAAATATCCCCTAAGAACACATTTCAAAGTGCTGCAAATTAAGCCGTACACTTTTTCGACGGTTTGATAGATCGATCGCAATAATTCAATTTTCCTCGTATTTATGTGAAATTCCCATACATCATTAATCCTGACAAAACGTGGAAATTATTAAAGTCGACTCTCACGTTTGACCCACAGAGAATTTAACATCGAAGGATCGTTACCGAGAAGAGCTATCTACGGTGAGCTATCGAGTTGCAGCAAGAGCTATCTTCGGTGAGCTATCGAGTTGCAGCAACTGCACGAATTATCAGTCGCGTAGATTAAACATCAAGTATAAAACAGCGAAAGGTGAATTGATGCACGTGCATACGCTGAACGGCACGGCTTGCTCTACACCACGAATGTTGATAGCTATTTGCGAGATGCACCAAACGCAGAACGGTGAAATTATCTTGCCGGGAGTGTCGATCCCTCACATGAGAGGCAAAACTGTAATAGGCCAGCAGCCGATTGCCTCAATGAGCGATTACAAATACAAGCAACGAGGTTTTTATGAATAGGTATTGCGAGAAAACAAGAGTGTACTGAATTTTTTAATGATGGTCACCGTCAATCACTTTGTAGAAGAGACAATCACTTTTATTCCGTATAGCAACCTGTATCAGAGTTGCAAGGAAATAATTAAAGATAATGGAAATTATTGACAATAGTAACAGGATGGGAAAATAATAAATTGAAAACGCTCATTCAGTGCCCGGCTCCCGAATAAACAAATAAAGTTCAACTTCGGACTGGTCAAATACGATAGAATGTCAAAAAAAAATATATAATTTGTATCACTGGATGGTGAATACGGAGGTGGAAATACGGAACGCAATTGTCACCTAATCATCGATAATTTGCGAAATGAAAATTAACGATGTTTTTTCGAGAGTAATGAAGTCCGTCAAAGTTTTCTATCTTTTACTCCGTTCCAAAATTAAATTCACCGCTAAAACTTCACATATTAAACACCACTCGAAAGTATATGTTTTCATTTTTCTTTTTTGATAAACTAATGCAATATTATCGTAAAAAGTAAGACTGAGTTCGAAATTCTTACGTACACAGGGATAAAGTTCATGATTCGTAAAGTTACTTTTTTCTCATATTTCTTATCTTTTTTTCTTTCGTAATTGCAAAGCTCTCGATCGCTTACTTTTCTCTTGTCCCCTGGTTTCTTTGTCAATCTGTACATCGTTTTTTTTATGGAATTTTAAAAATGTAACACAAAATATTTGTCGTTTTTGTTTTTTTTTCTCTTAAAGTCAATACAATTCAGAGACATTCCAAATTCACAATTGTACAATCATATATATCTTTGTCAATTTTACCGCCAATCGGATCAATCGTGTCTATATCGGACACCCCGGATTTCCCGGTTGTCACGCAAGTGGATTAGATTTCTTTTTTTTTTGTATTTTACATTTTTTGCCATTGTCTCGTTGTTACCATTGAAATTTACCTGTCACCGCGACCTACGAGTCAGATGTTTTTTTTTTTCGTTTCCTCCAAGAAGTTGCAATCAATTTGGATAGAATACTGACGTAACGGTTTTTTTTTCTCGTGTTTTCTCTTTTTCTTTCGTTTTCTGGAAATGTCATTCGTATGTATCTACAAGGAAACCATTAATATGTGAAACTGATGTACGTTGTATATATATGTTAAAGCATCGAGTTGTGATCTATTTCGAAATGTACTTTGAAAAAACGAGCAAAACAATTCTTTAATCTTCGTCCTCCTCCGATTCGGATATCTCCTCAGCGTTCTGCAGCCACTCGATGAATTTTTTCATTTGGTCCAAAAATACCATTTTTCTCTTGAGCGAGTGTCCCTCCTTGTACCACTTCAGGATTACGTCTTCGGATACTACGTCCTCTGATGGCACAAAAAGGCCAACGAATACGGCATTAGTTTAAGGCGTTAGGCCACAGTAACGGGTATAAAATTATGTGCGAATTTAACCATTTTTTTCGTATGAAAAGGTGTTCCACTCATAAAATTAATTACATATCTATTTAGTATGAATATCAAGTTAGAAAAAATATATATATCTATATTTCAATGTACAAAATGGCCGACTACTAATATTTTCTTTTGTTATCTTGTTTTTAGGCGTTCCGCGGCGTGACATTTCGCATCCACAATTTTTTACCTAGAACAAAAAACAAGAAAAATTTGTTAAATTCGCACATGATTTTATACCCGTTACTGCGGCCTAACTCCTTAACCTGCTAACAGTTCCACGACCCAGCGATTAGAAACTTTTCTCTCGTGTTCAGGCTACGAGTGAAATTTTCTTGTTGCTCATTTTTGGAAACACGCAGGGATCATGTTGCGCTTGATAAAAAAGAACCAAACGAGAGAATAAAATCAAGCAATGAGTTAATATCGAAGAATTTACGGGCCTTTTCAGATTAAAGGAAAAGCTTGCATTGGTGAAGGCGGATTCGCGAAATGTTGAATTTCAAAATGGCTAAGTAAAATTGACGACGCTATACCGTCCCTCGATCCCGCCTCGTTTCGACGCCGTCATCGAACTGGACAAGCACTTCTTTGTTTTCCACGTTACAAAGACCGCCATGAGAAAGTCAAGGGCTAAGTTGTCCTTGGCGAGATGTTTGTTGATGAGAACCGAGAGGACGGTAGGTGGTACGGAACCGTTGGAATTCCAGGGAGCGCTCATTCTCGCTAATTTAATCCTCTCCGAAGGAGAGAATTCTTCCACGAGGACCAGCATTTTTTTCAGCTCCTCCTCAAACATCTTCTCCAAGTACTTGTATCGTCGCATCAGTTTGGTAAGTACCTGAAGCAACGAAGAATTTTTTTGAACGAAATTGTAATATTCAATCGTATCGTGTAACAGCAATGGGTATCGGCTAATTTAAACCTTTCTGTCGCTTTACGTTTCAATGCACTGTTCATAAAAAATGAGAAATCATTTTTGAAAATTTGCTTCTCAGCGATTGCAATTAATAACGCAATGTGAACAATATTATTTTTGTGTGCTTACCGTGCAATTATCAGATAAAAAATCATCAATCGATCAGCTATATTGAATTGTTGAACTGTGTCGTTGGAGACCACGCGACTAGCTAATTTCAAGCTGTCTGAGCTAACGATAGCAGCTAAAATTCAGAAGGCCCTTCCGGTATCTCCGTCATGATGTAATGCGTAAAATTCAAAATGGACGCCAGGCGAGCGGCCATTTTCAGGACCCATTTTTCGTGATTGGATTTCCGTCTGATTCGCTTACTGATATATGTTTCTTTCCGTTTTTCTTAGCTCTTCGGATGATTTTATATATTCGCGGCCTTTTTGATAATTTCGCATCGCGAGCCGCCTCGAATTTCTGCGAACGCTCACTTCCGGGTCGTGCTGACATAACTTTATATGCGGACTTCCGTTTTCCTGAACTTTGGATCATTCCATATATTCTCGGTTCTTTTATTGGTTCGAATCGCGCGCTGCCGTAAGCTTTCGGACGCGTACTTCCGGTCCGGGCTAACATAACCTTATATCCCGACATCCGTTTCTTTAAACTCTGGATGATTCCATATATTCCCGGCCTTTTTTATAATTTCGAAACTCTTGCCGCCTCAAGCTTTCGGACGCGCACTTCCGGTCCGTGCTAACATAACCTTATATGTCCTCTTCCGTTTCCCTAAACCCTGGATGATTCCATATATTCCCAGCCTTTTTTATAATTTCGAAACTCGTGCCGCCTCAACCCAGGTAGCAATTTCAAAATGGTTGTCTATTAGTTGTCCAAATGGGTACCAAATGTCCGCTTGGAAGTTACCTATAAGTTATCATGTGTCCAACAGTTATCGTTTTGGATGGTTGTTGACTTTAAGATAACTTCCGGGCGGACATTTGGCACCCTTTTAGCCGACTTTTGGACAACTTTTTGAAAATTGCTACCTGGGAAGCTTTCGGACGCGCACTTCCGGTCAATGTTAAAATAACCTCACATACTCTCTTCCTTTTCTTCAAATTCTACGGATGATTCCATATGTTCCCGGCCTTTTGTAATCACCTCAAATATGCGCGCCTTCTCAAGCTTTCGAACGCGCACTTCCGGTCCGTGCTAACATAACCTAGCAGGCAAAATAGATTCGCCGGCTGCTCAGCTCGTCCAAACAGAGCAACAAAAAACCCCGCTGCATTTGACAAGCCAAGGATCACCAGAGCCGCCACAATAATCAAACAATGGTGAAGTGTGGCCTTCAATTGAAAGCGAGCCTGGAGAACATCGAGGAGTTCGTAGGCTCGGGTCGCGAGTTCTCCTGGTGTTTGAAATTCACTTGTTCGAATTGCGGCGAGACATCGCCGAAGTGGAACGACGTTTCGCTGAGCGAGGAGATCGAGCAAGCGCACGGCAAGGCGTCCAGTCACTTTATGAACAAGTGCAAAATGTGTTCGCGCGCGAACAGCGCGACGATCATCGAGGACTCGGTGAAAGCGTACACCTCCAAGGACGAGGGAAACTTCAAGACGGTCGTGATCCTCGACTGCCGGGGCATGGAACCGACGAGTTTCTGGGCCAGGGGAGGCTGGACCGCCAAAGCCGCGGAGGACGGCGACACCTTCGAGGATGTCGACTTGACGGAGGGCGACTGGGCCGACTACTGCGAGACCACCAAACGTCC
The DNA here is from genome assembly GCA_963210295.1 of Ophion ellenae. Taxonomy (NCBI): domain Eukaryota; kingdom Metazoa; phylum Arthropoda; class Insecta; order Hymenoptera; family Ichneumonidae; genus Ophion; species Ophion ellenae. The sequence goes on from OY723392.1 coordinate 34,567,749, forward strand.
CGTCAGCATCTCCGACGTCGAGCACAAATTCGTCAAAATAAAATGAGGCGCTTACTCCGAGCGGCGAAAGAAATACAAGCTCACGTTCATTTACCAACAACGTAATATAATTTATTCCGTTAATCATATACAAAAAGATTCGTCGATCGTGGCAAACGTAAGACGCGCTCCGTCGTCTATCCCTCTTTCTCTCTTCTCGTTTCACAAACGATATATACCCTGCACAGTCCGTACGCTGACTAGAGAGACAAATCTGAGCGGGTACATACGAAACAAACACTCGACGCAAACTCAAAAGAGCCCTTGAGCTCGGATGCATGGAACGTCGGTACAAGCCTCCGCTTTACGCATCTTTGGCGATGTTTCGTCGCTGAGAAACTGCGGAATGTCTCGGCAGGCCAAGGGGCAACAGCGCCGCGTCGGGGCGGAAACTCTCGGCTTGGAAATTCACGTAGGAAAGACAAATTGAGTTTATCGAAGATTTAAAGTCGCTCAAAGTGTAAAAATAGTGCAGAAAAATGTTTTTAGCTCTCACGGATCGCTGGCTGGTTGTCCGAAGCTTGATAAAGACGTTCTCGGTGAAATTCTTCCAGTTTTTGGAATTAAACCCGGAGCCTTTCTCAAAGAAGATGTAAAACACTGGACGAGTATTAAAGACCTAATAAATATTGTTTTGCGAAATATTTACGCACATTTTTGCGAAAAAAAGACAAAGAATGTTTATAGGAAAATTGTTCAGTATTTTATAGCAAGATTGTTCAGTATTTTGCAACGCTCTGCTACTCTTCTAGTGTTTTACATCTGAATTCAACGTTTTGGTACTTTGCCTCTAGGGTTCAATGCCAAAAATTGAAAAATCTCCAATACGGAGAGTCTGCTGTTAAATCGAAGAGTGCCAAAACGCTTTTTTGTATTTAAAAAACAATTCAAACAAACTTCGTACTTGTCTTTGTGTATATTTTTCGTAAATTTTCCCACAAAGTTCATTGACTTTTTCAAACTTAGCTCCAAACTCGCCCAATCGTTTCCGGTCCGACACGGCAGTGATAGTCCTCGAACTAAGAATTATACTTGAAATTTTGAGCGAGGCTCGCGCGACTCGTCGCTAATCGATATAAAAATCATCTGTGACCGTAGTAACAAACAAAACTGTACAACACGCGGGAGCATTAAAGATTTTCTTGCGCAAATCATACGGCCTCTTCCTTAAGGGGTTATGCCTAGTTGTAAAAGCCGAAAAATCACTTTTTTGCAAAACTCATATAGTTTGACAGTCTGTCAGTTTATAAATGTTCCCTGGAAAGTTCAAGGTGAATGGAAGGAAACTGACAGATTCATATGCTGTTACAGTGACGCTGTAAGCTTTTTATTTGATGAACAAAAAATGCTCACTTTTAAAGCAAAAATTAAGACTCACTTTGGACACGCGTAATTTGTTTGATCTGTTTGATTTTTCGATAGATAACAGAAGGGCATTGCTCGCCGCAAAAGACGTTTTCAACGTGCTCCCCGGACATCATTTTCGAGAGATTGAGATCAAATCTTAACATTTTTGAGCTTTTCAAATAACGATTTGACTTTTTTTGTTTATATACATTTTACAATTCGATGTTTTGGTTAATTATTGTATCAACAATATATGAATCCTCATTGAAGAAACTTAATAAAGTATTTTTGTACACCTTTAATGACAAAAATTTGATGTTTCAATAATAACCTTGGTGAGAATTTTAATCCGAGCTTTTAGGTCTTGTCAAAGATTGAACGCAATATTAAATCCAGATTGTCGAGGAGCTGTTTTTTCTCAAGAAACTTTGTATGCTTATACAAAAAGTGGCGATTTATGGCCACGGTCTTACATACAGGTCTGTAAACGACGGTGGGACATATTACCGTTCGAAATACGTCCGCTTAATGGTGGCGCTTTTCATTCCGATCACGGCCGCGAGGTGCGTGACGATAGATAGGTATGCTCTGCAACGAAGACAGAGCACGAGATAGAGTAGCATTCTGTCTCTCTACCACATGTAACGCATGCGCTATAAATCCTAACCCCATTACTCGTATTTTTTACGTGTTTCGTGAACAATGTTAAATTTATGCACGAAGAAAATACAAGTACATGCTCTACACGATGAAAGATAACGAACTAACGTTTTATCAGTTTGGGGTTAAAATGTAAACTGAACAGTTGCAAAATTTAAGTGATTCTGATGAAAATGAATGACATTTCATGCAATGCTGACACAGAGGCGATTTGGCCAAGTGGATTTGTCTTGACAAGGGGAGGCTGTCGATTGTCAAATTCAGATTTGATTCATACTGCATGTAATAAAAGCTCATGGCCAGAGATGTTATGTAGCGAAGCAGTAAGATGCGCTTCGCCGTTGTCGAGAAAATCGGCATTGAAATATTCCGTTGCGTTCAAATCCGTTCAAATACCTTTCTTCGCTAAGGAGTTTTAAAGAGCGCGTGGCGCAGCGAGCACGGTCTCTGCTCCATATGCCCATCGTCCCTGGTTCGAAGCTGGCTGCTTCTTTATTTATTTTCATTCAAATTTGTAAACAGATAATTCCCGACAATCAGTTTCATTGTTCGTTCAGTTTTGTTTGTTGTGGAAAAAACGACATTTTCGAACTTCATTATTTTGTTCGTAAATACAGTTATATTTCAAATATAGCTTTATCAAATATAACGAAGTTATATTTCAAAAACAGAAATTCTTGCCGCAGAAAGTATTTATATTTTGTGATGATAAATGATGATCAAATTGACAAACAAATTATCTGTAATACCGTTTTTCCACATAATAAACAAAATGTATGAAAAAACTTAATAAAAGTATAGAAGAAAAGAACGGGTAAATAATTGAATCTTTTGTGCTGTGGTACTGAGGTTATGTCACGCACCGGGTCTCATCGTACCGATCGATAGCAGCGACGCGCAGTGGCGTTGAGGCGAATGAAAAGCTCGGTCAATAAGGGTACTACTCCCCACCATCAAAATTTGCCTTCGTTTCCAGACCTGTATGTAAGATCGTGTTTATGGCTTATACAAAAATCAAAACTCACTTCGAACACGCGCCATTTTTCTTTAATCTGATATTCCTCCGATTAATCGTAGGATAAACTAATATACTAACGAAATCTGTTTGATTTTTTAAAATTGTTTATAATTTAATATTTTTACACAAAGAAAATTCAGCATGTTCTTCAGATCATACTTTTTCAAATACCTAATTTAGATATTTGAAGTGGACATTTATCATCACGATTTTCGTTTTTAAAAAATGAGCTCTTTTCGAGTGTCACAATTAGGCATAACCCGTTGACTGAAAAAAGCGAGGCTCCCTCGTTCAGACGCTTCATTCGCTGAACGCGTCCGGGCGATGATTTCTCCCATCGCGGAAATAAAAACTTTTAAAGACTCTTACTGGTCTACCGGATACTTCTATCTATGACTACGTAGTTTTCGTCTATTATCGTTAATTACAATTTCTAATATCGAGCATAAATAAATACCGGGTGCGGGATCGAATCGATGCTTCTTCTCTTTCCCTCGTGTGTACGATGGACCGTGACACTTCGTCGAGCGATCGTTATAATTCTAGAGAGCTCATAGGACAGCGGAACTATATTTTGAAATCGAAGTAGCTGCGTCGTGTCGACGAGTGCTGATTTTTCGATGTCGTATCGATCTTGTCATTAACATTGAGTCCGAATAATAATAACGCAAAAAAGTTACTCGCCAATGGTTTAAACGAACAATTGATCACGAATAATCAGTAAAAACACTTTTTTTATGTGGAATGTTGACGTTAATTTTCTGAATAACCATTTTTTTCCAATTTTAAAAATGTTCTGGCTAAGGGCAATTTTTTAGTACTTTTTCGTAAAAGAGTTCCTCATTGTCCTTCAGAAGTTTCCAAGTCATCGAACGAACAGTTTCATAACAAAATCGAGCAAGAGGAATTTTAAAAAAAGAGGGCAATTTCTGAAAAAAATCACGTGCATACTGAAAAATCAACCACTTGGATTGGTACGAAGACATTTTTTTTTCACCGATTATTCGTTGAACAATGATTTATTTAACCAATTAGTTAGTAACTTTTCAGCATCGTTGCTAAATCGCTGTTCGTAATATTTCGAACATGTGTGAATTTTTGAAAAATTTGACCGAGTCGAAAATGAAAAAAAAGACCGAGTCGAAATTTGTTCAAAATCATTAAGGGGGGCACCACTGTGACGTAAAAACAAAATCGATCTAAAACATTCAATCGCGTTTTTCTCTGAGCAACTTTTTTCTTCACTTGGCCGGGTTCATAATTTCAGCTATAATTGTCCGATTTTCAATTTGAAAAACCAAATTTTCGGTCATTGCCGTAGCTATCGTCGTCCGTAGCCGTTTTTTCAGTTTTGATATTAAGTATTTTCGAAGCTCCCGACTATAAGTAAAAAATTTCGCCAAAATTACACTTTTTTCGAACACCCGTGCATTTTGCGATTTTTTTCCTCGAAAAACGGCTGCGTACAACATGAACTTCCCTTTTTATAGACAATAAAGCTTTTTTTATTTTTCAGACCAACCATTGTCGAGTTATCGATCCGGCAGTTGGACCACATTTTTTGTACAGAGGCCTCAATGCCGTTAATTTTTTTTTTTATTTACATTTAATGAGTTTAATGCATGCTCAATAATATTCTTTTTTCGGAATCCCAAATAAATAATCTAGTAGATAAAAAAATATAGAAAAAAACGACTTTTTTCAGCCCTTCAAAGTGGCGTCCCCTTTAAGGCGGGATATACATTTACAACGATAAAAAAATCGATTTCTTTTTTTTCTCTAAACGATAGAACTATATATGTAGAGTATTTTCCCAAAGTTTCAAAGCGAAATTCGAAAAACTTCAAACGTTACAGCCCATCAACGCTGTGCCTCACCGCTCGGATTCGGAGCGGGCGAGAACTTCAAACGCGTTTTTTCTCAAAACTGCATTTTCGAAATTGGCGTCCGGGATTACTCAAAAACTATCGAGCCGATTGAGTTGAAACTTGATAGAAATATTGATAATATTGGTACCTTCTACTTGACGAGAATTGTTTTTGAAAAAATGTAAAAAAACTACTTTTATAATCAACATTTTACAGAAATGTTGCGTGAAATGTTGATTTTTTTGTAAATGCGTGCCATTTTCTTAACTATGCATTTTCTCCATTTTAATTACCGTCACATAGGAACTATACATGTTCAAACTGAAAAAATGTTTAAACTTTTTCGCAAATCAAAGTCTACGGGAAGCTAGACGCCGATTCGCAACTCCCGCGGCGACCTTGCTGTAACACTCTGCCACAGCTCCGTCATTTAAATGATGAATTAATAAAAAAAAATTGTTTTGTATACTTAAATATACTATTAAAGTATACCTAAAGTTCGATACTTGTAGAATAATTATTTCTTAGTTAAAAAAATTCCTCAATATTGCTTATGTTTTTCCTGTCTAAATGTATATCCCGCCTTAATGTCTAAAATCGGAACGTTGACACGTGCATGCGTGCAGTTTTATTTTCTTCAAGCTTAGCACTCGTGTGACCAGCGATCGTAGCTCGCGCAGCTACCTCGAAAATCTATCGACATCTATATTTTCGAATGAGCACGAGAAAATCAGAGTTCCGTCGAGTTTTTTTTCTTCTCTCGATATTCTACGATTAGTGTTAACTCTCGTCAGGCTTTCCTAGTTAAGCGGAGTCAATATTATCGACTATATGTTTCTAACGTATTATCTTTGGTATACACGATTGGATAGCGCTCGTTCTATCGCCGGACGATACAATTCCCTCTGCCAATTCAGCTCTAGTTTGGACTCGGCATTTTTTAAATATTCATTTTCACGAAAAAAAAATGCACATTGGAATGGTAGTAAAAAAAAACTTTTTGATTTCTCTCTTGATAAGATCCTCTCGTGTCTGAGGCTATTCGACAAATATTGATAATTATCAAGTTGGGTGAAAAAGCGCTGTACAATAAGCAGCAGATCAATCGGCGAACGTTTTTGACACTAATTAAAATTTAATTCCATTCATTCCAATCCATTTGAAGGCTTTTATCTCTCTGTTCGTTCTCTCGGTTTCTAATTTTTATTAATTAATTGATTAATTAATTAATAAATCAATCACTAAGTAATATATCGGGCAGTGCATGATCGGCGATAGAACGAGATCGAAGGGCGCTTTTTTTGGGATTGTGGGCCTTATTCACTCGGGTACACGGAGTACATGTTTTCTCTTTTTTTCTCCTGCATCTGGGTTTCATTAAATGCGTATTATAGATTATTAATTCTCGACTCGACTACTCACTATTCAAGTACGTTCTACGTGTTCGTATTATAGGAATTCTCTATGCGTCCGGTTCTAAGATTTTCTCCTCATTTCTTAATGACAACTATCCAGTCTGTATTGAAGTTTATCTATCGATCTTGCCATCGCGCGTAACCTGTTTTTTCTCCCACCAAGGCGAAGGTCGTGACAACCGGAAGTAACGACTCTCGACAGTTTGACTTTGTTGGTGAAACTGCAATTGTCCATCACGGATGATCGTAGAGCTGGATCATCGAGTAAACGTTGGCTAAAAAAAAGTAACGCTAGCTAGGGCAGTCAGTAGTGTCATCAACGGGTTATCGGGGATCCTTCGCCTGGTCAAATGTCCCGATATATTATTTCAAAGCACTGCGAGGCGGGGTCAGTCCCCGAAGAGCCCCCCTTCCATTGAGCAAACAGCACTTTGACCTGTCCGTTGAGTCAGGTTCGAAATAAAGGTTTTTCTCCGTTTCCAAAAACTGACAAGTTGCTTTTTGGCATCAGGGAGGGTCACTGTAGAACGTTGAAGAATATTGATTTTTTTTTAGACCAGTCCGATAAAAGTTCAACCTCCAAGTGGCAACGGATTCCACTGCATCGTTTTCGAGAATGAAAAATAACATTTTCGGCGAAGTAAAAGCCGTACCACGTGACATATGAGCGCGAGAGAGAGAGAGAGCTGAAAATTCCGAACACTAATTTCTCACAGGTGAATAATATTCAGGGAAGAAGAAAATCGTGAAGCTCTGCGTCAGTGAGGTTTACAGAGCCTGATGCTTCGTTTTGCCTTAAAAACTTGAGCATCTATGAGAAAACGCTGTTCGAAATTTTGTGAGGTTATGTTGACTTTGTACATGGTCTTAAATTGAAGGAATCTAGCGCAGCTTTTTATGGAAAATCGCGAATTCAGACGCAGCTGATATCCCTCGGTGACCTGCTATTGACATTTTTTCACATTTTTCTTCTCGAAAACGATGCAGTGGAAGTAACGAAAACTTCAAAGTTGAATTTTTATTGGACGTATCAATGTGCGAAAAATTCAGTATTCTTTCAGTAAAATTCCTAACAGTTAGTATTCTTGCAGTAACAATCGATATTCTTTCAGTGACATTCGGTATCCTTTCGGTAGCGTTCAGTACCCTCGCAGTGACATTCAGTATCCTTCCAGCAACATTCAGTACCATTCAGCAACATTCGGTATCCTTTCAGTACCAATCAGTATTCTTTCAGTGCCATTCAGTATCCTTTCAGTAACATTCAGTATTCATTCAGCAACATTCAGTATCCTTTTAGTAACTTTCAGTACCGTTCAGTATCCTTCCAGTAACATTCAATATTCTTTCTTGGGATTCTTTTTGGACCAAGATTTCTCTTGGGAGTATCTTTTCCGTACCAATCACCATCCTTTCAGTAACATTCAGTAGCCTTTCAGCAACATTCAGTATCCTTTCACTACCATTCAGTATCCTTCCGGTAGCATTCAGTACCCTTTCAGCAACATTCAGTACTATTCAGCAACATTCGGTATCCTTACAGCAACATTCACTATCCTTTCAGAAACATTCAGTATCCTTCCGGTAGCATTCAGTACCCTTTCAGCAACATTCAGTACCATTCAGCAACATTCGGTATCCTTTCAGTACCATTCAGTATCCTTTCAGTGCCGTTCAGTATCCTTTCAGTAACGTTCAGTATTATTTCAGCCACATTCAGTACCGTTCAGTATCCTTCCAGTAACATTCAATATCCTTTCTTGGGATTCTCTTTGGACCAAGATTTCTCTTGGGAGTATCTTTTCCGTACCAATCAGCATCCTTTCAGTAACATTCAGTAGCCTTTCAGCAACATTCAGTATCCTTTCACTACCATTCAGTATCCTTCCGGTAGCATTCAGTACCCTTACAGCATCATTTAGTACCATTCAGAAACATTCGGTATCCTTACAGCAGCATTCACTATCCTTTCAGAAACATTCAGTATCCTTTTCAGTAACATTCAGTATCCATTTAGCACCATTCAGAATCCTTCCGGTAGCATTCAGTACCCTTTCAGCAACATTCAGCAACATTCGGTATCCTTTCAGTACCATTCAGTATCCTTTCAGTGCCGTTCAGTATCCTTTCAGTAACGTTCAGTATTATTTCAGCAACATTCAGTATTCTTTCAGCAACATTCAGTATCCTTTCAGTGCCATTCAGTATCCTTTCAATAACGTTCAGTATTCTTTGAGCAACATTCAGCATCCTTTCAGCAACATTCAGCAGCCTTTCAGTAACATTCAGTATCCTTTCAATACCATTCAGTATCTTCCCACTAACATCCAATATCCTTTCAGTAATATTCAGTATCCCTTCAGCAACATTCAGTATCCTTTCAGAAAGATTCAGTATCCTTTTCAGTAACATTCAGTATTTTTTCAGTACCATTCGGTATCCTTTCAGTAACATTCAGTATCCTGTCAGTAACATTTGGTAACCTTTCAATGGCATTCAATATCCTTTCAGTAAACTCCAGTATCCTTTTCATCAACTTGAGCATCTTTTCACTACCATTCAGTATTCCTTCAGTAACATTCGGTACCGTTTCAGTAAAATTCAGTAACATTGATCGCTGGAACGCTCGATTCTTAGAATTAGCTTAGATTCGCCTCCAATTTTGTTTATCCACCCTCGTTGAACACTCACACCAGAGCGTACCAACCAAAAGCAACTATGCCTCTCACAGAAACAATAATCTTTTCGATAAATTCAACAAAGAAGCATTCGTCTTCACACAAATGGACTTCAACAAACAAAAATGCAACAAATGGAATATCTTCGAATAGTCTTTGAGCCCGACTCGAGCCGAAAAGTGTCAAAAGTGCTGTTCATCCAAAGTACACGTTACCAATAGCGATTACAACAGCTCGATGCTCTATCGCGAGAAAACCGATCGAGCTCTACGGATCGCTGATGATCGCTGCGCGGATCATTGCCAGAAGAATGCGAAACGAAGAGCTAGTGGAAAATTCGCGTTGATCCAATGACACGAGTACGTCGGATAAATCGTAACCTCCCATTCACCCCCATTCGTTAAATCTTTGATCCGCCTCGATCGTAATTCGTCCAACGATCGATAATCATTGACGAATTCCACGCGCGTGCGAGACTTTCCAAACTTGATGGAGCGCCGGATCCAGGGAGACGCGAAAATTCTACGGGTGCTTCGTACTCGTATAAAAAACGTCATTAACTTTAGCTTCGTGTATAAAAAAAAAACGAGAAAAATGCCCAGAAAATATTTTTTTGCAGCATATTTTTCTTGCAATCTTTCTCTCTCTTTATCTCCTCAGGTGGAGGAGGGTCTGACTTTCCTTTCTCGCCATACAGATAGGCAGAAAAATATATACGCTTAGCCTCAACGAGTGATCCTGGTGCTCCTCATCGAGACTTATCCTTTGTCTCGTGTTTCGAGCACCCCTCGGGAGAATTTCGCAAATTCGTCGACGACGAATCGAATTAAGAATAACCGTTACCACAAATCCCATAGCGACGTTTTGTCATTTTTCTTTTTTTTTTCGTCCTCTAGGGACGACTCTGTCCGGGCTTGAATTATTTTCTATTAAGGACTTTAAGGCATCTCGTCGTCGTCTTCGTCGTCATCGTCGTCGTCGTGTATAACCGAGTTTTCCAATAGGCATGTCTGCTTCAGTGTCGCCGACTGATCCTCGAGGCTCCTCTTCAGTCCCTCGATCGTGTGCATCAACATTTGTCTACGTATTTGCGTCATGTGGTGCTGAAACAGCTGCGAATCCTGGGCGTTCAGATTTGTCTCGGCGGCCATTCGCTCCTGGCGCAATTGGGCCACCTTCTCGCGCAACGAACGCCTCGAGTCGTCTATAACGTGAGAACAACGGTAGACAATGTCAGGCCAATCAAAAAGTAGCTGAACCTCGGTTTCACCCGCGTTGAAATCATATCGATGACAAAACGAAACCCCTCAATGCATTTTCTTTCATTTTGTACGTGGTTGCTGTGATTTTACATGATACTGAGAAGGGCCCTCACTGTGTGGGATTCTCGCCAAACATAATCCCTCTCGCCCTCTTCCCATCCGATTTTTTGTTGATTTTTTCATTTGATTTTGATGTTTTTAGTTTCGTTTTTTTTCTTCGATTTTTTGTCGAAAGTAGTGATGTGTGAAAAAAATTTACGAAAATACGAAAATTACACACAAGTTTTGATTGTTTGTAAGTTTTTGTTTGGAATATTTTTTTGTGTTCGTTTGTTGTTGCGGATTTTTTTAAATATGAACGTGATGTTTGTTGGCATTGGGGTAGACAGGCGGGGGACACCCCCCCCCCCGGCTAGGCAGGAGGGGGCAACACTCCCCGGGGGGCAGGACTAGGCAGGGGTGGGCACCCTCGAGGTAGGCAGGGGGGCAGGGGTGGGCACACCCCGAGGTCGGCAGTAGGCGCCAGGGGTGCCCCCCCCCCCCCAAATTACGATGCGCCCCCCTCAGAAAAAAATCTTTGTTTTTGTTTTACCAGTTAAACCCCCCAACGCTAGGTGTCACGCCGTCTGAAAACATCCCCCGCAACCCGTTTAGAAAGTAGTGCCAAACCTCCGCCATTTTTAACGATTCAAAAAATACCATGTGACAGTCAAAACTAGTAATAAAACATACTCTAAGTATGAAAAATGGTGAAGAAATCTTTCCTATAAAAAAAAATCATGTAGATCAGCAATTTTTTCCTCCCCTCATGGCATCACTCCCCTCGAAGCTTCACATTTTCTGTATGTTACGTGATTATCGACTATCATGCAAATTTTATTTATAAAAAAGATGATTGTGAAGAAAATTACTTTCTTGCCCCCCCCCCTCTCCTACTAGAAAAATGGTGGCTCCGAAAATGTTTATTTGTATGCTTGTTCATTGTGATTGTAATTTACTACATAGCGTAGTGCTCAATGGCCTAAATCACTTTTTACAATCTAAACTGTGTTTCCGGCAAAGATTCATCGAACTCCATTCACTGGATTTCGAGTTACTGACAACCAAGCGTGAAGACGGAGATATACAATAATCTTTTTCAAAATACGATCTATCCACTTGTTTCAATTAATATTAACGACCTGTAAATACGTTTTGTAAAAGTAACCAAATGACAAAGCACTCCTTACAGTTTGATTATACGCATAGATTGCACTTATGAAAAAAGTTTACAGTCTTTGCAGCATGCAAAAGAATGGGATATTGAAAATAATGATATATTTTGAAATGTTTATTATACGTTATTGGATTTTTTATTCCATTTGTTGTACGCTATTTGATTTTTATTCGATTTTTTACATATATACATTGGGGTGGTTTAAAAATCATTTTTTTTTCCTCAACGGAAAATTAAAGTATGTTAAGAAAAAGAAAGTTCTGCAAAATTTGAGAGTTCTGAACAATTTTTTAGTTAGTGCTTAAATGCCTTTTTCATGATTTTCGGAGTATTAATTTGTTTTATCTCGATGCAAAAAATAGTGCGTGATCCAATGTAAGTCTTGTTTTAATTTTTTCTGTAGCAATACACAATTTTTATTTAAATATTTTTTTTACCCCAAACAATTTGTATTTGCAGATTAAGAATCAATATATGTAATTCGGTTGTAAAAATTACATCAACCACTTGATGAACAAGAACACGGTGTTTACATCACCGAACGTCTAACGAGTATGCGTGTTTTTTTGGAGTAATATGTTGTTTTGGAGTAAGAAAACAAAGTCATACGGATTCGAGAGTTACAAACCGCGGCGCTGTTGACGCTACTGCACCTTTGTTTCTCCGACTGACCGTGAGTTATTTTCGCGATTCATTTGACTGTTTCCAGTAGTTCCTGTATTGAGGTACGCCACAGTACACGTAAAAATAAAAATGTAAAAAAGTTTATTCGCACGATTTGAGCTCCCGTGCAGTTTTTTGGACTTGGATTCTTCACTTTGAGACTTTAATCAGGATTATAATACGTGCTTGATTACTTTTAAAAACATGCAAGTTGTGAACGACATAGCTGAGCGAGCCGTTTCTTTGATGCAACATTACAACGGTTTGATTACGAAAAACGAAGACCAAAAACAATATCTGTTGCAAATTGTGAGCGAGCACAGAAAACCCCATCCTTTTCACGAGAAGGGAAATTATTATTCGGCTCGATCTTCACAGTAATTACGTAAGTTTTTCAACAATCGCATACTGTGATCCAGAATACATATTTTTAAAACATTTTTTGGAATTATTATTTTTATTAAAACTACTTGAAATGAAATCGACCTGTTTATGTTCACTTAGAAAATCCTACAGAGCATACAAAGTTTTGAGAAAATTATATTATTATTATGTCTATTGGCGGGGAAAAAAAATTGACGAAAAATCGAAGAAAAAAAATTAAAAGTCGTTTGAGCACTACCTAAAAAAATGTTTAGACATCTCAAATTTTGTATGAATTACTTTTTCATAACGCAGTAACATTTTCCGTTGAGTACCGCGAAAAAAAAATTGATTTTTTTTCTTGAACCACCCTAATATACATGCGTCGCGTCTCGTCTCATAAAATTCGTGATACTGAAAATTCAAATTTCTCTTAGTATGTGTCATTCGTATCCTCTCGTGACGTCACGTATCAAAAAAAATCAGTCCTATGAGCCAAAAAATATCGTCAATGTTAACCCTTGTCAGTCACACCTCCCGATTGTGACGTTAGGGGTGTAATCAACCCCTCTCACTTTGGAGAGTGATAAATAATTGAAAAATTGAAATAAAAATACTACAGTGCATTTTCAACCCTTGTAAGACCATGCCGATTATTTTCAAGTCGTGTAATTTTTAATATAAAAAAAAAATGTCGAAAAAAAAAATCTGGAAGGTCAAAAAACGGCTGTGGTTGATTCAGCCCCGATGGCTGTTAAGGGTTAAAAAGACTTACCGGTATCATCGGTAGCCGTGTCACCGTCCGAATTTCTCAGTACCACGTGACGTTCTCCAAGTGTCTTTTGTATCCTTCCGTAAGTAGCGCTACCCGCGTAAACTTTTCTCTTGACCGGCTCGCTCTGGGGACAGTAGTAAGAGCTCTCTCGGATCGGCCCCATATCGACGGACCTGTAAAATCATTCGTACCACTTCCTGTTCGTAGGTTGCATCTTCGCGCCGCTATATCGATCTGTATTCGAGAAAATTGTCCAACTTCCCATTTAATTGTTAATCAGCCTGTCCGGAGCCATATGCATTTAGGCTCGGATGTTCCGCAATTAGAAAAAAAAAGAGTCGCGATCGCAGCAGCTGCAGACTCCGTGAGAGATCGAACCGGTCAGATTTGAGCCACGGGTATGCGAACTATTAACGTTCTGACGGCTGAAGTTCGAACTACTCAAGTTGAAACTTCAAATGTTCAGACTACTGAGGCCTCAATGACTGAAGTTTAAGGCGGGATATACATTTACGACGATAAAAAAAATCGATTTTTTTAAATTATGAGACTACATTGGTAGAATATTTCCGCAAATTTTCAATGCGAAATTCGAAAAACTTCAAAATTACAGCTCGTCAACGCGGTGCCACACTGCTCGAATTCGGAGCGCCCGCCACAGGTTAGACAGCAAAGGGACAGGCAGATATGGGCGAAAAGTAATAAAATTAAAAATTACAATTACTACTGTAAATGATGATTTAAGGGGTCTTCTCACTTTAGACGCTAAAAAAGGCTATTTTCATGAATTTTTTCGATAGGTTTATATTATAGATATTGATATAAAAGTTGTTACACTTAATAAATACATTTTCGAAATACGTTTTTTTTTAATTATTTATTTAAGTCACTGTTTATCGACGAAAATGGTAGTTAAAAAAATTTCCTAAAATGGTAGGTCTGCCCTGTTGATGGAATCTCGGAGATGGATCATCCGAAACCATCCGATCATCAAACGGTTTTAGATTCAGTATGTTAATGGCTATACCGCATATCATACGGTTTTTGATATGAGGCATTCCACGTCACTTCAGCCAGTAAAAAAAAATCCACAAATAATTTTAAAAAATCGAGTCACTTTATTGAAAAATATTCACCGAGTGTCGACATTTTTTAAATATTTCTGACGTTTTTTCTCGTTGATTACCATTTTTTAAATATTTTTCCATTCAAATGGCTGTATCTTTGGCAGGATTTGACGTATTTACATTCGTAAAAAACGAAAATATGCGTCTTTTTCTAGCCTTCCAGAAAAAAATTAATTTAGATTTTATTGAGCAAGTCGAACGTCCGTTTCAGGGAAAAATATGCAAAAATGTTTTTTTTCTCAAGGAAAGACACTCGTTATTTTATTTTTAAGAATTCCCCCGAATTGTGAATACGAAAAACGGATTTTTGGTATTTTTTATATTATGGGATTCCGAAACACCGTGAAGTAACAGCTATTTTTATTAAAAAAAATGTTTTTATTAATATTCGGTTGAAGGGTGTGGAGCACTCGCTGTATGTTTACCAGGTTTTTGAAATACATATGACATATATGTCATATGCATTGGAGCCTTGGAGTGCTCCAGACTCTTCAATCGAAAATTAATAAAAAATTTTTTTTTTTAAATAGCTGTTACTTCACGGTGTTTAGGAATCTCATAATATGAAAAATACCAAAAATCCGTTTTCCGTATTCACAATTCGGGGAAATTAAAAAAATAATAAAATAACGAGTGTCTTTCCTTGAGAAAAAAAAATATTTTTGCATATTTTGCCCTGAAACGGACGTTCGACTTGCTCACTAAAATCCAAATTAATTTTTTTCTGGACGGCTAGAAAAAGACGCACATTTTCGTTTTAGTTTTTATCGAAACTGAATTTTTGAAATTGGCGTGCAGGATTACTCAAAAACTATTGGCATGATGTTAAAATAAGTTCTCGCTGTTTTTTCGTGAAAATTAATGCTTTATTTAAAAAAATCATTCCTAATGCTTTCGAACGTTTCGAACCTGTTGTGTGATCAACTCGTAATGATTCAGCAAGTTCAGCTAATTGAAGACATGTATATCTTAATTTTTGAAGCGTCCAAATCAATCTCTGCATGTCGTTACCAATAAACACTAATTTTTGAAGCACCTTAACCAATCTCTGCATGTTGTTACCGACAGAACATGGTCGCCGTAAGTCCCAACAAGAATTCTGTGCGCTTCAGCTGCAGATGTTTTTTCAATAAAGTAGCTCAGTAAAATTCCCCGCAAATACTCTTTTTGGCACTAAAGTTGAAATCTTCAACACTATGAAGAAAAAAAGTTGTTGACACTTCGGAAAAATGACATACACTGAATTTCAAGCTTGCTTATAGGACTTCGTTATAGATGCTTATAGGACTTCTTTAAAACGGAATGACACCTCATCGCGGTCGGTATGGTAGAACAATTATAGATACCCAAAAATCTCTGAAACGGCTCTTCAGAACCCGTCGAAACTTTGCCAAACGACGTCAAATAGATAGACAGCTGTCGAGGGTGCGTTTCACCCTTAAAAATCGGGTTCCGCAGATATAAAAAAAATACGTCTCGCCTATTTTTACCCATTCTGCAAGCATGCCAAATTTCATCGAAATCGGAGAGATCGACTTCGCAACCTTTCATTGTTAAATATACTATTAAAGTACCCCTACAGTTCGATAAATGTAGAATAATTATTTTTTAGTTAAAAAAATCCCTCAAAATTTTATTTTTTTCCGTTCGAAAGTATATCCCGCCTTGGACGTACGGGAGAAACGTCCAACGTGTCAAGGGGCTATACCAGTGACACTGAAAAAATCAATTTTTTTTCGTTGCCTTTTTCGACAGTTTATACTTTCAAGAATATCATTATCATTTATATAACTCATATGAATATCATGTTATCTTGCAAACATCGATAGTTAAATCTTCAAACGCGTTTTTCTCGAAGATTTTTCAAATTTGCTGACATTGTAACTCAAAGAGCAATTATCCGATTGACTTGAAATTTGAACTGAGTACTCTTGAATATATTTACTCTACAATAACGTAGAATATTTTTGATTGTATGAAAATTGACGATTTGGCATTGAAAAAAACGACCATTTTATAGGCAAGAAAACAGACTTTTTTTCCCAACTACGCCATTTTGTTAGATTTTGATATTTTTCGAAAATCCTACGTCATTGTACAGGAAATACCTTCCAGTTTAACGACATTTTTTCCTTTTTCGGTTTCAGCTACTCAATCGACCGGAATCATGTCAGCAGTGGAGGAACTTATTTTTTCCGCCTCCGAAGGCAGCGCACAAGTCGCTTGGATCTCAATATTTTTCTATGAAGAAATTCTGTAACATAGGTCAATCATAGCCAAATATATTCTTAATTTTCCGAACCATTTAATTGAGTATTCTTCCAAAAAAATCCCGCCAATCACCCAAATTTTCGTCCCCACTGGTATAGCCCCTTAAATTTGCCAAAAAGTGTCTTTCCCGCATAAATCAGCAGACCGGATGTTTGCAGCCACCAGAGAAGCCGCATTAGGCAACCGGACGCTCAGCCGCCCGCACGGTACCGCGCAAGACTCACCTGAAGGTCATGAGCGGTGGTCTTCTTGCGGAATCGTACCTTTCGTCGGAATCGGACGAGCTCGAGGTCGGAATATCATCCTTGCGTCGAGACTGACCCTCGGCAATGTGGCAATTCGACGTGTCTTTGCAATTGACGATACCCGAAGCTTTGTGAGCGACCAGCAGAGCTTGATCGTTCCCATTGAACAAGGCAATCTCGGCCATCCTAGCCTCGTGACTCTTCACGAGGTCAAGATTGCCATTGGAGCGTTGATTGTCGCGACCGTGAACGACACCGGGTCGATTTCTAGGCTGCGCGAAGCAGCCGCGACTGGGTGATCCTTGGGGTGTTCTTCGGGGCATGGCAGGTGAATCGGGACACTTGGCCGGGCTTGCTTCCTGCCTGTGCAGTGAATTATCTTTCCGAATGCATGGATTTCTCTCCATGAAACGATGAATGGGTGAGCAGGTGGGCTGATTGAATTGTCTTTTGGGGCTGGTATGCTCGAGATCCTTGATGCTGCCGCTCTGCAATTCAGGCTGGGAGTTGCGACTCTTGGAGAGTGCAAGCTCGATGTTGAGCTCGGTATTCTTGATGAGCTCGACCCTCTTGTTCGCCAGGCCATTGTGTATGCGTCGCGAGGGCGACGGTATGACCGGTGCAGTGCCGTTCTTCATGTTCACCAGTATGTTTTCCGCCTCTAGTATCAATTCCCGATACTTACGATCGGCCTCTTTGTCCGCCTCGATCAGCGCCACTTCCGACGCGAACGTGCTGATGTAGGAGTTCCCCGTGATCCTTTGACAGTGCCTGACCACGTTGCCGTTCACGTAGCTCACCGAGTTCGATCGTCTCTTCGTCGTCGATTCCGTAGGCTCGTTCGCGATATTGTCGGCAATCGCGAAGTGACGCGGATCCACCACCGCGTTGCGATTCACACGGGAAGGCGAAACGTTTTCGTTCACGTCGTGATGCTTCTTTCGCCTGAGGCATATGGGCGTACCACCGACGCTCCTACTGCCCTGATTGAAACCCGAATTCTTCAGCAACATACGCTCGACCAATACCCTGTTCAGATTCGCCGTTGCGTCGTCGCACTTCTCGAAAGCAGGCTTCCGACGCTGCGACGAACGCTTCTTCCGCTTCTCGCTTGGCTTGTCCTCCAACTTCTTGTGACGACTGCTCTGACGCTTGGCGCTGCTTCTCACGCTCGCCGATCTTCGAAATGCAAAATTCACGTGGCATTTAGGCATGTGCGGGGCGAAAATACTTTCATGTGCCAGCACCAAGGTACGGGTACACATCCCATGTAGAGGTTGCCATGAGTTGCCCAATGTTACGATCAGGCCAATATTGGGACCATCGTATAAGCCAACAAAAGAGAAATAATATTGGCCCATTACTGTTCCGCTCCAAACTGAAAACTGGCACAATATCGGACCATCCCAAGAGCCTGTCCTGGCCCATCTTTAAAAACTTATAAATAGCCGTGATAGTTAAACTAAATTTGCCAATTTAAAAACTAGGGATACTAAAATACTGATAATTCCATTGGCCCAATATTGTTCCGTTATAAATTGAAAACCAGCACAATATCGGCCCGTCGTTTAAAACCAATAAATAGCCGTGATGGTTGAACTATATTTGCCAATTTAAAAACTGGTAATGCTAAAATACAAGCAATTACATTGGCCCATTATTGTCCCGTCATAAATTGAGAACCGGCACAATATCGGCCCATTACTAAAGATTATCCTGGCCCATCTTTCAAAACCAATAAACAGCCGTGATAGTTCATCGAAATTTGCCAATTTTCAAACCGGCAACGCTAAAATACTGGAAATTACATTTAATTAATCTAAGCCCTTTATTGGCTAAGTGGGTCAGGCCATACCTGCTTTTATTTTATTTAAGCCTTGGGTTATTCACTATCTGTATATTGTGCCAGAATAGGCAAATAACTGGCACGTCATATATTAATCGTCTATATTTTGTAGTTCAGTTTTTGTAATCAAGTCTTGGCCTATTATTGGCATTTGTGAATAACCAACATAAGTAAGTAAAATATGGCAATTTTGGAACCTGTCATATACGCAAATCACAATTTATTTTAAGGTTATTCCATGAAATATGTATCCATAAGGACCAATTTCGGGCCAATCTTGGCCCGATATAGGTTGAATATTTATCACGCACCCAAACAAACCCAAACAAACTCACGGCCCAATATTCTAGATAGACTAACTTCTAGATAGACCAACTGTGAAGGCCCATCATAGAGCCAGTGGTCAATTTCTACATAGGCCCTTTAAGAGGGCCCACATAGGGCCAAGTGCAATCGCCAACATTGGCGCTACAATGAATTAAATCATTGGCCCAATAATTGTTGGCTCTGTTGACCGATATCGGGCCGTTCTTATCATTTCTACAAAGGCACCTCATTGGTAAATACTCACGGCCCAATATTCTAGAAAGGCTAACTGTGAAGGCCCGTCCCAGGGCCAACAGTCAATCTCTACATGGAATGGCTCGGTCTACAGGGCTTGGCAACAGTTATAAGGGGGGCTTGCTTGACGAAGGCACTTCTCAGAGTACATTGAATGACCGCAGGAGGTCGCGCGGCCTCTGTGGGGAAAGAATAGGAAGCTGTAAACCTAACCTCAATTAGTCGGATTGAGGTTAGGTTTACTTTCAGGTTAGCTCTACAAGTTAGGAGCCAATAATTAATTTGCAGTATTGGGTCTGCAAATTAATGATTGGTCCCTAACTTCTACTGATCATAAATGCCATTCAGATCTGAATAACTTTCCCGCGACACGTGCATTCACTAGCGCCATCTCCAAGCTTTAAATCGAGCTATCAAACTTTATCGTACTATAACCTAAAATTTTAGTGGTTGACGCGATGTCTTCAGAAAAGGAACATTTGGGGCATTGCCTTCTTTCGCATTCCAATTGAAAAAAAACGCGGCGGTTATTGAACGAAAATCCTTGCCAAACTCAAGAGGAACTTGCCAATGCACTCAGAGTGGCGCATCGAGCTATTTCCCATCGTTTACAGAAGCTAGGAACACTGGGTGGAGAATTTTCAAGGCGGAGCATTTGCAGACGTAATAAGCTTCTTGTTAAGGGGGGATTGTCTTTTTTTTCGCAAAATTTACCGCTTTTTGGGAATTTTTTTGTGAAGAAAGTATACAACGGAAAACTTGTGGAACTTGGCATATAGTTTTATTGATCTGTTTACTACATACAAAAAATTTTTCAAACAATTTCATCAAAAAATCCGCCTCCCACCCCCCTCGACGCGCGATGGTCCTTTTTTGATGGTGTGCACGATTTCTCAAAAACTATTCCACCGATTGCCTTCAAATTTGGACAGAATGCTCAGCTGACATCCTTTTATCGTTTGATGAAGCAAAAAAGCAATACGTTTAATAGTTTTTTATTTATAACAAAAAATCGATCAATATTTTTTCGAAAAATCGATACTTCAAGTTCAAAACGTCACCAAATCGTCAATTTTTTTTCCCTTCATCGAACGATAGCTATATGTGTCTAAAGTAAAATGCTTTTTGGGTTTTTGTTGCAGGATGAACGTGAAGCCTGTAATCGTGCACACCATCAAAAAAGGACCATCGCGAGTCGAGGGGGATGGGAGGCGGATTTTTTTATGAAATTGTTAAAAAAAATTTGTTGTATGTAGTAAACAGATCAATAAAACTATATGCCAAGTTTCACAAGTTTTCCGTTGTATACTTTCTTCACAAAAAAATTCCCAAAAAGCGGTAAATTTTGCGAAAAAAAAGACAATCCCCCCTTAAATCCAAAATATCCGCGCAGCAAATGCTATGAGAGCAAGCAAATTGGACAAAAGTGGAAAACGCAATGTAATGGCAAACGTGACAACGCGAATGAGTCGGATACTCCTTCAACATCCAAGCGAAGAGGATGAACAGGAGAGAGTTTCATCTACTAAACACTACGAGCAATGCTTGACCCAATGGCACATCAATCTCGGGCTCACCACTTGTCATTTTTTAGCACAATCCCCAAATATTGTAAACATGGCAACGCAAGACGCATGAATGTTAAGGACAGGTTGCCGTTTATCACTTTCTCCGCGCAAATGAAAGGAAATTCAATCTGCGGAGCTATCAGGAATTAATTTTTGTCACAAAATTGATTTAGAAAGTTTTTTCATCCGTTGAAAGTAAAAAATCGGGCAAAAAAAATTTTTTTTTTTTTCAAACGGCTGCCATTTGTTATTCAGGGGTTTTTCAGAAAACAAAAAACGGTAAGGGCCCCCAAATTTAGTCCAGTTTAATTATTTTTAACCCATTTTCGTTTCAGATGAACTGGCAAGACTGTGGAGCACCCCGCGCAGACCAAAATACCCCGTGCATGGCTTTATTTGACGGGAGCTCAAGCCGCCATTTTGGATTTTCTGTTATAAATAAAATTGGAATTTACTCTCCATTGATAGAAGAATAAAATACGTTGAAACCCATTTCCGAAAGTATTTATTTCATATTAAAAAAAAATCCCGAAGTTCATGCACTTTTCATGTCACTCGACGGTAACCTCCCGTTGAGGTTATGTTGATCGACGACACTAGCTAGCAGCGCCTCGTACGGCAACTCCCGTAACTAAAACCTACTTCGGTGCTATGTCACCGCCTACCGCAAAGAGAGCTCTGGTTGGAAGACCCGTAGGCCGTGTTCAAACATCAGTGAGTTCACCTGTGCTGCGCGTTGTCCTCCTTCATCCGTCTCTTGAGGAAGGACTCGCGAAGTTTGGTGCTGCGCCTCGTGAGCTCGCTGGTGAACGTGAAGTACGTGCAGTGTCCGGTGTTGGGAAAATGGCCGTCCAGATTGTCGAGATCGAGAAACGAGCCGTTGTCGATGTAGTCAAAGTCATTCTCGAAGGGATCGTTCTCGTCGCCGCCGTCCTGCCCGGTGTCAAAGTCCGACGTGCAATGAACGTAATCCTCGCAATCGGTTGGATCGCTGTCCGACAGTATGTCCGTTTCTTTCTCGTAGACGTAGCTCTCGTCGAACTTTCCCATCATCTCGTTGAGGGTTATGTCGTCCTCGGACGAGCGAATGCTTCGGGTGAGGGACGAGGCCGAGGAGCTGCTCGTGCTTCGTCTCGTCAGGCCGAGAGCTACCTTTGACCTTGCATCGATACCCGGCGAGATCCTCCAGTTCTGATTGATCCTGGTCGGGAACAAAGAGTCTCTTCGTGATAGGAGAATGGGATGATGGACTTCGGGTCATACGGCCATACTTGGAAAGGATTCTCGAAAGAAAATGGCCCTGCTCGCCTGGGAAGTTGGTACCAACATCCGGTTGTTGCCGGAAGGGCAAATGGATCTTACACTGAGAGAAATGTATGGTAACTTCAACCATAGTGTAACCATATTGTATATTACCCTGAGGGGACAACAATATTTTATACACTGAGAAAAAAAACCATTGATCCAATATCATTAGTGTTATTGAATGAAATTTCGTTGATTCAAGTGTAAAATTGGTGGTGTGAATAATCGGATTTATTAGTCCAAACAAAACGCTATTGACTTTAATAACATGATAAAATTAAAAGTTTTTTTTTCATTCAAAAGATATATTGTTAGCCGAGAATAATATATTATTGAAACTATCTAAAAAATTATCGCGAACAAATTATATAGTTTTGAATGCATTTTCTGCAACGAACAAAAAAAGCGTTTCAATTCATAACATAAATATTGTTGATTCGAGTACGCAAGAAAAATTGAATTTCGCTCGTTTGATTCAGATAAAATTTCTATTGAGTAAATATGTTATTTATTTTCTTTCACCATACCCGATATTGATTCCCAAGTACATTATTCGTTGAAATATTAATATTTTATTTTGATTGCAAAATATTAAGCAAATGTCTGAATTGGTTAAAAAATTAAGCGAAAATAAAATTCGTTTCTTGCGCATTTGGTTGAAAAAATTCAACCAAATCATGGCCGAGCGCCACCGAAATGATAGGCGTGAGGAAACCCGTAGTTCTCGGGGGAACCGCTAGAAGCCGCACGCGCGCTCGTTTTTCGTAAGCGTAGCGCGAACCGAAAATCTACTTAAACGCCGGAGAAACTCTAAAGAGTATCGCTTCGTGGCATGTAGCTAAGATCAAAGTGTAGTATCCGTTCTTATCAGTTGAATATCTGATATTCTCTCCAGGGATATTCCATTGGATTTCTGATATTCTCTCCACTATTATCGTGGATGATCATTCTAATGCTCACTTTTTATTTAAGATTTGAAACCAATTGAAAAACTTACGTCCCATGGGATATTCGTTTCGATGTAGGAAAGAAATAATTAATTCTAATGATTATATTTTTGTACGAAATAAAAAATGTTGTAGCAACCGCTTAATTGTTTCATCCAATAAGTCTACGGATTGTATATAGAATGATTCCAATAGAATATAATTTTATCTGGAGGATAATGTAGATATTCAGAGAACAGAAGAGCTTTTTCAAATAAAATAATATGTTATTTAAATCAATCACATTTTCCAATATTTTATGGTATTGTAACAATCTCATGTATCGGTGGCACTCCGCAGCAGCACATTTATTTGGATCGACCAATATATTTTATTGATTCAATTGGATTTTTTCTCAGTGTAGTGATGGTTACTGCCTAAAATATAGTACTGCTTATGATATTTTAGCAGTTGTGTTAACTATGCTCATATGTTAACCGCAACCAACAATCTTACATGCATACGTTGATTGTTCAATGCTGTATAATATAGTAGGTTTTCATAAAATGGATATTTCCTTGCACTATCGAAAAATAGTGATTTTTACCATATTGTATGGTATGTCTACTAAATGTATATAATATTTGATAAATACAACAATTCTCAATTGAGAGTACTACCTGTATGCTTGTTTATCATAATTTGTCATTCCCCGACCTTCTGAAATCATTCCTATCGAAGAAAATATTTCACCTGAACATGAATTCGAACCTACGACCTACCTATCTATACTACGCACGTTGCCACTATGCTATCGGGTTCTTATGTTATTTTGATCGTAGATTTGGCATAACAGATAAAAGTAACTCCAGCTGTAATTCCGAAAAGCTGTTACCTCCGATACAGGTGGAATTTTGCACAAATCGTCTTTTTGATAATATACGTCACTGCTTAAATGGATTTTTGGCGCAAGGCAATAGTTTTCGAAATATCGAATTTAAAAAACTGATAAATTAATGCGCTAATATATTTATATCGATCATAGCGCGCTAACGCAGTCTCTACTTTATTGACACGTTTCAGAAATGATTTACGTCTTCACTATAATATTACCATAATTTTCTTCGTATAGTCACTTTTCGTAAGATCTTGTAACAATTTATACTCAACAAGTGTTAATGTTAACCATATAAATAGTACAAACTTGCACTGAGAAAAATGTCCATAGTGTTTATAAAAAAACGCCCATGGTAAAAGTGGGCATAGTTAAATTCCCTATAGTTTATTGACACCGCAATCATAATATGGTTAACAGAACTATAAGCGTCTATCTAATCATGCCATTTTGGCAGTGTGTTTGATTAGCTAGTATCCCCGAAATAACTATTAACTGCTGTAAAAGGCTTTACAATTTCGATATAGTTAATTCAGTTAATATATTCACAATAGTTAGTAGTTATTTCGGGGATAACAGATAGTCGGGCACGTCACCAAAGTTGCATGTTTAGATATACTTTTCGCTTATAGTTGTGTTAACCATATTATGATTGCGGTGCCGATAAACTATACGGGATTTTGCTATCCCCTCTTTTGCCGTCGGCGTCTTTCATAAATACCATGTATTTCGCTCTCAGTGCAGCATTAATATTTGTGCACCGATTTTGCGATATAGCTGAATTAACCATATCGATATTGCAAAGCCTTTAACAATAGTGTATAGTAATTTCGGAGATACTAGACTGAGAAAAAAAACCAATTGAATCAAAAAAATACATTGGTTGATTCAAATAAATGTCTGATGGCGGAGTGCCACCGATATATGAGATTGTTACAATACTATAAAATATTGGAAAATGTGATGTATTCAAATAACATATTATTTTATTTCAAAATCTCTTCTGTTCTCTGAATATTTACATTATCCTTCAAATAAAATTATATTCTATTGAAATAATTCTATATACAATCCGTAGATGTATGGATGAAATAATTCGGCGGTTGCTAGCAAAATTTTTATTTCGTACAAAAAAAGAATCAATAGAATTAATTATTTCTTTACTACATCGAAACGAATATGCCATGAGACGTAAGTTTTTCAATTTGTTTTAAATCTTAAATAAAAAGTGAGCATTAGAATGATCATCCACGATAATAGTGGAGAGAATATCAGATATCCGATGGAATGTCCATGGAGAGAATATCATATATTCAACTGATAAGAACAGATACTACACTTTGACCACAGGCCAAGAAGCGATACTCTTTAGAGTGTCTCCGGCGCACAGTGGTTCCAAACGCCGAAAAGCTGGCCAAAAATAGGGAAAATCGCGTTACTAAATATAGGACTTTTTTGTGTGCCATATGTTAGGTTGGTACCTGTACTTTAAGAACGCAGCATTACCAATGCCAATAATACATACTTGTTGGCAGCGTGGCGTTGTGAAGTTAAGGTTAACTTTCGTGAATGTCACGTGTTTTCTGACTTAAACATTTAATTTAGACAAGTTAGTGTTAATTATTCATGGTGAAGTGAATTGTTTCGAAGAGAGGTATATCTGAGGTTAGTAAAATACGTTTTGTTTGAAATTTTAAGTGCTTGTACATTGTTTATTTATTATTGTATGTAAATCACAAAATTTCGTCATTTTTATGCCACTTTTACTTTCTCATTTTCTCGAAAGTCCCGCTAGATCCCGGGCTGAAATTAATTGCATATGGTAAGGGCATCATAGCACTAAATTATGTCGCCAATAACTTTTGCCCGAATTTGCCCGAAATTGAGAAAATGCAATTTGAAAATTTACTTAAAAAATTGCTAAAAATATGATTTTTACGTTATATGAAGCCCAATATCGTCAAAAAAAAATTGTTTAAGTCATTTAATGTTGAGTATACATACTACCAATGATTTTGACATTATAAACAATGAATTTGTTATAAACAATAAATTATTTTTTTCAAAAAACTTAATTAAATTTTTTTTCCAAGTTGATTAAATGTCAAATTCTGATTCAGTGACGTCGAAAACCCCTTAATCAACAGGTTTTATCATTTTCAATTATAATCATTTTTTTTTGTCCGCCATCTTGTTTTTGACTTTGTTTTGCATTTTTTTATGAAACTGATGTCAAATTTCGATTTAGCGACCTCAAAAGCTCCTTATAACATCATTTTTTATTGTTTAAAGTTGATATAAAATTTTTTTTGGTCCGCCATCTTGTTTTTACTTTTTGACTCATTTTTTCGAAAAACTAACATCAGATTCGGATTCAGCGACCCCCAAAACCTATATATACCAACCACCATCCGTTTTTTCGATAATTTCGATTTTTGGCCAGCTTTTCGGCGTTTGGAACCACTGTGCGGCGTTTAAGTAGATTTTCCGTTCGCGCTACGCTTACGAGAAACGAGCGCGCGTGAGGCTTCTAGCGGTTACTCCGAGAACTACGGAATTCCTCACACTTATAATTTCGGTGGCGCCCGGCCATGATTTCGTTGAATTTTTTCAACCAAATGCGCAAGAAACAAATTTTATTTTCGCCTAATTTTTTAACCAATTCAGACATTTGCTGAATATTCTTCAATCAAAATAAAATATTAATATTTTAACGCATAATGTACGTGAAAATCAATATCGGATATGGTGAAAAAAATAAAATCACATATTTACTCAATAGACATTTTATCTGAATGAAACGAGCGGAATTCAATTTTTCTTGTGTACTCGAATCAACAATATTCATGCCATGAATTGAAACGCTTTTTTTCTTCGTTGCAGAAAATGCATTCAAAACTATATAATTTGTTCGCGATAACTTTTTAGATAGTTTCAACAATATATTGTTCTCGGCTATCAATATATCTTTTGAATGAAAAAAAAACGTTCAATTTTATCATGTTATAAAAGTCAATAGCGTTTCGTTTGGACTAATAAATTCGATTATTTACACCAACAATTTTACAATTGAATCAGCGAAATTTCATTCAATAACACCGATGATATTGAATCAATGATTTGTTTTTCTCAGTGTAGATAGTCAAACACGCCACCAAAGTCGCATGTTTACGTATCCTTTTCGCTTATAGTTGTGTTAACCATATTATGATCGCGGTGACAATAAACTATAGGGAATTCGACTATACTCTCTTTTACCTTGCGCGTTTTTTTGTAAATACTATACACCTTTCTCTCGGCGTACTTACGGACTTCGTCCCGCGCTTAGACTCTCCTGACGCAGCTCCCTTCGAGTTTTTACGTCCCGGGAATTGTTGATGTTCACGTCACTGGCGCTGCCCGACGACTCGGTCAGCTTGAGGCCGGAGCTGCTGCTCGTCTCGTCGAGGGTCAGGCGCGACTTCAAGCAGCAACCGGCGGTGCTCGAAGAGCCGGAGGAATTCGCCGATAGCCAGGGATTCGTGCGTATGCGGGAACGCTGCCTGGGCGATTGAACGGTCGCCGAGACGAGAGGCGGCGGTATCGACGATGGCACCATCAGGGTACCATTTCTTCGCCCTGTCTCCGAAGAATGAGTCTCGGCACGGCGACGCTGCGACGATTCCGGCTGCCCGTTGATCGTCAAACTTGGCGACTGCTTTGGCGGCTGTTGCATCGGGTGATGCTTCGTTGGCGTACTGTTCATCGGCGTTACGGTACCCTGGAGAAAGGTGTTTTTTTTTGTTCGTTGAAGATCACTTCTGAGTTCCCAAGAGGAGACAAAAGTGGGAAAGAATTGCTTGAGACTGCTGTAGCTTTGGCGATCTCCCGTGAGCAAGCCTGGCTCGGGACAATACTCGGATGGGTGGCCGCTGGGCCGAAAATAGTGACGAGTTGAGGGAAAAAGGGAATTGGGATCATTGGAAGCCGAGATAGCATACGAAGGAACGTTGCACGTAAAATAAATATGTGTATTACAATGTTATTTATATTCTTCCACCTTTTTTTTTTATTTTACTCATCGAGACTCGACAAACACTTTCCGGCAGTTTCGAGATCGCAGAAAAATGTCGCGGAAAACTGCGATGTCTTTTTTATTTTACTTTTTTTTTAAAACGAATTCCAAATGCCCGCTGAAAAGCCACGATTTCGTATTCCGCACCCCATCAACGAGGGAAGATCCGGCTGTCAACTCCATTTTTCTTTTTCACCGAGCGTTTCACCGCACGCATTTCGCGGGGCGCGAGACAGGCGGTAATTCGATTTGCATATTAAACGACGCGTCTGCTCGTCATTTTATTTCGGCGCGGAGGGATGTTCCTCCCCCGTCCTCTCTCGGTGCCGTTTTTTTTTCTCTTTTAAGGGGGGAAGTACCTTTGGGCGAGGAAAAAATTTGCTGATTTACATGATTCTTTTTAAGGGGTTACGTGGGTTTGAAAATTTCCAAAAAACCGGTTTTTTTAAATTGTATCATCTAGTAGTACAATATGTCTAGAATATTCTCCCAAAGTTTTAAGTCAACCGGAGTAAGAGTCTAGGAGAGAGAGCCTTTGGAAATTCCCCCCGCTGGAATCGGCAATCGCATTTTTCTAAAAAAAACTATTTTTGAAGTCGGTGGACACGATTTCTAACTAATGCGCCGATCTTATTGAAATTTTGCACATTTCTTCAAAATAGCATTGACTAATGATTGAACGAAGGTTTTTTTTCGATTACAACTCATTTTACAAGGCTATACGTAGTGTAAATTATACCAAACATTGAACTATTTTGCATAAAACTCTGCCAAAAATTCAAATTTCAATTTTTTTAAAATCCTTCGTTCAATCGCGCGCTTTACTACTAACTATCTACTAACGGAAAATATGGCTTTTTTAGTTTCGGATAAAGCTATCATGAGTTATCCTGGGAACCTCGAGGACACATTTTTTTGGGGGGTCTCCGGAAACCAGGTCCCACCGGCTGAATATCCCAAATTTTTGGATGAAAAGTTTTTTAAAAATATTGTTGAAATGTTGCTCTTTTATGTGCTTAACAATTTGAATAAAATCATTTATATATTATATGTTTTTTTTAATAGACAGAATAGGCTTTTTTTGCTTGGAAACCCGGGTCACCCCTTGAGGAAAGATTTCTTCACCAATTTTGAGACTTGAGGTATGTTTTATTACTACTTTTAGCTGGTACATGATATTTAAAAAAAATTATTAATCTTTAAAAATGGCGAAGGTATGATACGCTCTTCTAAACTACATTTTCAAAATTGGCATGACGTATAGCTGAAAAAGGAATCAACCGATTCTGATGAAATTTGGTGTCAATCTTTCTCACCTCATTGTCTAAAATAATAACCTCAATGCTTTTGAAATAAAAAAAAACGTCTTTTTATTGCAAAATGCAGCCATGTTTTTCGAAAAATTCGATTTTTTTTAAAGCGTACCATTTTATCGATTTTCAACATTTCTCACTTTTTCTTGGTTCATATTCTGCGTATGAGTGTTAATAATAGAAAAATCTTAGTTGGTTTTTCTTTCAGATTAATCATGCCGATGCTACGTGTCACGCCGTCGGAAAACATCCACCGCAATCCGTTTAGAAGGCCAAGCCATATCTCCGTCATTTTTAATAATTAGTTTTTAAAAAATACCATGTCACAGCCAAAAATAGTAGTAAAACATACCCTAAGTCTCAAAGACTGTGAAGAAAGCTTCCCTCTAAAAAAAAAATCATGAAAATCGGCAATTTTTTCCTTGCCTAAAGGTATCTTCCCCCTTAAATTCATTTTTCGAGAAATATCGCCGCGCTTTGACCGAAGCTCTCGATGACGATTGAAAATAAATCGAGACCCCAGGGGGATGAACGCGCTCTCTCGCTTTTGCGTCATTTTGTTCTATCACTCGAACTTTGTACCGGGAGGAAAAGCCCGCGGGCAATATATGGTAAGCCGCCTCTCTTTCTGGTGAAAGGTTAGCGAAGCTCGCACATCACTGTAAAATGCATGGGCCCGCGTCCTATTCTCTCTGTCTGTCTGTCTCTCACCCTTTCTCTCTCACCCTTTCTCTCTCACCCTTTCTCTCTCCCTCTCTCTCTCTCTCTCTCTCTCTCTCTCTCTCTCTCTCGCAAAGCTAAAGAAGAAACAGTGTACATCGTAGCGAGAAACGTCTCGTCAAAGCTTTGAAGGGCGAATGACGCGAGAAAGGGATGAAGAGCACTGCCGCCGCGGGGCTGGTTGCTCCGTTATATCCGCATCCGGTATAAGACGCTAGAGACTCGGCAAAAGCCGGTCTCTCGGGTCACGAACTCGCGGCAAATATCTTCCAGCTAAGTCTCCAGCCAGCTAATATTTGCTTTTTTTGTTGAGCAATGAATAAAATATTCTCACTTCCGAAAATTGAACTTCCTCACACCGGAAGCTCGAGTTTCGAGAAATGTCAATTTTTTTTCACGATATATATTTTGGTTTCTTGGTACTGTAAATTTGGGGAAATTTTTGAAATTATACGTTCGATAAATTAGAAATTCATTATTATATTTTTTCAACCTTCCTCTTTGAACTTTTTTCATTCTTTCTCTTTGATCTTTCAAATTCCTTAGGAAAATATCTTTTTCAAACTCCCGTTTCTAACTTTTTTATTTTTTCTCTTTTATCTTTCAAATTCCTTAGGACAAAATGTTTCTCCTCCTTAGTGTTGAAAATTTGAGAAAATTTTGGGAATTTTCGGAATTGACAATACGTTCGATAAATATTAAATACAAAATTATATTCTTCCTCCCTCGTACAGTGAAGCTCGAAGTTTGACAAAGAAGTTTTGATTTTGTTCCTGAAAATATATTTTTTCTTCTCACTGATAAAAATAGCACGATATCTCGTGGAATTTCGGAATTATCGGTACGTTCGATAAACAATGAATTAAGTATGATTCTTTTTCTTCCTCGTAAACTAAGGTTCAATTTTTGAAAAAAATTCTATTGCTACGAAAAGTACATATGTATTGCGTCTTTTTGTTGCTATCATTTTGAAAGTATCTTGCTAATTTTTAGAATTATTAGCAGTTTTGATAAATAATACATGAAAAATAAACAATTATTTTTGGTTCTGCATGCAGAGAGCTTGAATTTATTATTGATGCAATTTTTTTCTTTGTCAAATAAACTATCAATATTGTTTTTATATTCTTCTCGACAATTAAAAAAAAATTCTATCTCCACGAAAAAATATATATATATATTACGTCTTTTTATTGGTACAATTGTAAAAGTAACTTGTGAATTTTCAGAATTATCAGCAGTTTCGATAAATGATACATAAAAAACAAATTATTTTTGGTTCTGCATACAGAGATCTCAAATTTATCACCGATGTTATTTTCTTCTATGTCCAATAAATTAATAATAATGTTTTTATATTTTCCTCGACAATTTTTCTATCGCTTTATATTGTTTTTGTACAATTTTATATAATTTTTATTCCGAAAAAGGGGTATGTATATAAGCAATATACGAACGAAGGAACAAAATCGATTCTCAAAACCGGATAAATAAGGTCTCTCATTATGGTACCACTGACCGGAAATAATTAAAAGAATTATTTTCCTTTCGGTCCGAATAATTACCGAAAAATAAAATTCACAATTGTCGACCTGCGGCCTTGCCATTCATTAGCGAAAACGTTACAGGTGTCGAGTGTGCAATTATATTTCATCTCGACGAGCCCGACGCGTTCGCCTCTCACGCTGCAATTATTATTACTCAGCAAACAAAAAACACTCGAAAGCTTTCGCGTTTGCAACGACGCGAGTTCTCCCGAGCTCGAAACCAAAAAAACGAAAGAAAAAAACTGAGTAAATGTCAATGTAAATGTGAAATCATGTCGGTCAACTTTCGGGTCACCGAAGTCGACGAATCATCGATTCGCACCGAACTTTCCAATTTCCAGGCCCATCGTGAAAAGCCGATTTGCTGTACGTGACGTTTTACGAAAGCCCGGCGATTAAACATCGCAATGAAGATCAATCTATTTTACACGCCCCGGGAAAAGCTCGTTAGTGACTCGTTAAAAAAAAAGTCTTGCCGTATGTTCGTGGCAATTCAACGTGAAATATTGGACTTCTTTTTTTCGAATGAAATGATTTGATTGAATCTCGGCCTGCTAGACTTTTATTTGATCGTCAATCGAATCAAATCTTTACGTCAACTAAATGTTTCAATTCGCAAATTCGCAAATGTTTCAAATCGCATATTAGAATTTAACAAGATTCTGGTCTAATTAAATGAACTGTTTCATTCGCTGTGATGAAATTATAGATTTAAGGGCGCTGAATAAGCGTGCAATTTAAAGAGTGACATTTTTTTATTGCAAAGCTTTATAGCCTAGGGTCTTGACTTTAAGGGGGAATATACCTTTGTACATTTTTTTCCTACATCTTCCAGAACAGAAGAAGAGCAAGAGAATGTTGAATTAGAAGGACAATTGTACGGCAAGGCATCGCTGATTAAAGGTAAATACGAAATTTCCATGATTTTACAGTACTTAAAACTTTAAACGCGTTTTTCTCGAAACTATGTTTTTAGACACAGGCGTATGCGTAGCGCCTCGAGTTTTTAATCGATTGACTTGAAATTTTAACTGTAGCTTCTTGACAACATTTTCTATTCCAGTACGTAGGATTTTTTCGATAAGTTGCAATTTAAAAATTTTATGTTCGATATTCGGACGATTTTTTTCTTCATATTAACGCCATAATTTTTTTAATCAATATTTTGAAAAACCCCTAAGTACTGGACTAGTTTTTTACATCTACTTTCAAAATATTATTCGTTTTTTGTTCTAGCTTGAAAATGACCTGTGCGAATACGCCCGTAGGGGACTATGAAAAAAGGAGTTTTCTTTCATCGACTACTGCGCCACCATTTTGTTTACAAATAATTTGAAAAAAAAAATTCTCTTACTTTAAGACTTGTACTAACATGTATAAAAAACCGAATTTAAAAATATTGCTTTGTTTTTCTTAAATAAATCGTCAAAAATGACCCTTGATTTTGCTCTCACAAAGGTATATTCCCCCTTAAAGTCGACACTGTGACAGGTCAGAAGAATCGATTTTTTTTGCATTTTCTCTGAGTACAGATATTCAAGGGTAAGTGAAAAAAAAATCAAGTTAAAATATTAAGAATTGACCAAGTTACAGACGATTTAGTGAGAGAGCAGGTTGCGCTACGATTTACGTATGCTAAAATTTTCAAAGGCATTGTTCTCGAAACGACTTTTCTCGATATGGCCGGAATCATAATTCTACCTATAATTAATCGATTTTCAATTTACAAAAAAACCAGAATGTTCGTAATAGAAGCAGCTGTCGTTGTTTTTTTTAAATTCATTATTAATTTTTTGAACCCTTGAACGAATATAAGTGAAAATTTCACGAAAATGACTTTTCCTTGAACACCCTCCCCCTTTCGTGACCTTTTTCTCGTAAAAAATGGGTATGTACAACGAGAACTTCATTTATATAGATTATGAAACGTTTTTATTTGTATTTATCAGACCAATCATAGTCGAGTTATCGATATGGCCTTTGTCATCACATTTTTTATACAGAAGCTTTTTTGTACCTCAATAACTTCGTTAATTTTCAATTTTTTTAAATAAAAATTTACGGGACATTAGTTCAATATATGCTCAATGGCATACCTTTTTTCCAAATTCCAATGAATAATCCAGTAGACAAAAAAATCGTAGAAAATGACCTTTTTCGACCCGTCACAGTGGTGTCTTTCCTTAATTTTTGACAAAGATTTTGTACAATTTTTAAAGATTAACCAAGCCAGGACGATTTTTGTGAAGAACCAGCCCACTGCGCTACGACGAACGGCCCCACTGCGATTTACCCTTTTTTCTATTGCGCTTTTCTTGAAACCATATTTTACATGGCGTAAGTCGTATCTCAAAATCTATTCGTCCGGTTCCTTTCAAATTCGGAAACAGCATAGTATATAACATTTTCTATCATGTGACGAGATGATTTTTAAAATATGTTTATCCACCTGCTAACAACAAATTATTAAACTTTTGACTAAACCGACTTTTTTCTACAGCTTGCCATTTTCATGATTTTCAAAATTTAAGGAAAGTATCCGGTCATACGATAGATTGATCATTATACTAAAAGTACATTTTTTTATTATTTTTCACTTCCGATCACCCTAGTTGCTCGAACCACCTCCACCGATTGGCTACGCAGCAACGGCGACACTTTCTTTAATGGGTTGGGCCACAGTAACGGGTATAAAATCATGTGCGAATTTAACAATTTTTTTCGTATAAAAAAGTGATTCCTTGATAAAATTAATTACACATCTATTTAGTTTGAATATCAAGCTGTTAGAAAATATATATATTTTTTTTTCGATGTACAAAATGGCCGACTACTCGAAACTTCTCGAAACAGTTTTTTTTTTTCAATTGGCGTGACAAATAAATTCAACAATTTTCACTCGATTGACTTCAAATTTAAAAGTTATGTTTCTAATTGCATTTCGCAGAGAAGTACGTACGGAATTTCTGATTAATCGAAAACTTTTCATTTTATGAGCAGTTATAACGAAATTTTTCACTGAAAATTCATTTCTTAAGGCGGTCCTCTAGTTTCTCGGGTCGAAAAAATCGATTTTTTTTCTCATAAATCATATCTACATGTGTAGAAAATGTGTGCCAAAGGATTTTTCGATATTCGAAGTGGTTCACAAGTTACGGCCCTGGAACGGAGCAGGTATACGGAGCAGGTACACTTTCAAACGCGTTTTTCTCGAAGCCCATTTTTCAAAACGGTGACCACGATATTTCAGAAACTACTGCACCGATCTTGTTCAAATTTATACAGCATCTTTAATATGTTATAAGCCAGCGATTGAACTAGGATTATCATGATTGCTTCGATAGTTTTTTTGTACGAGCGAAAAACTTAAGAAAAAATGAGTAAAAAATAGAATGTAATTTTCAAAAGTGTATAAAAAAGTCAATTTTTGTAATTTAGAATTCACTCTAGTTCAATCGCTAGTCTTAAATATGAAGATTAAAATGCCGTTTGGTTTTTTGATTTCAGATAAGCAGAACAGCCGCAATCTTGGTCACCGTCAAGCAACTCTTTTACTTGATGTCTTCCTGTCGGCCACTATAACTTTTATTCTATTATATATTTTGACTTCAAAAAATTTGTAAAGCTTATTTAAATGTTAATAAAGATTATGCAAAAACAATGAGATTGATTATTTCGATGCTTTGCCCGTAAAAAATTATTGAAAAAGCCGTAAAAAAACAGCCGAGAAACTAGAGGACCGCCTTAAGTTCAAATACCTACAACTTTTGAGTAAAACAATATTTTTTAAATTCCGTACGTAATTCTCTAAGTATTGTAATGTAGATTGACGAGAATTTTTGTTTTTTGTTCTAGGTACAAAATTGTGGATGCTAAATGTCACGCCGCGGAGCGCCTAAAAAAAGATAACAAAAGAAAATATCAGAAGTCGGCCGTTTTGTACATCGAACAAAAAAATCTAACAGCTTGATATTCATACTAAATAAATGTGTAATTAATTCTATGGATGAATCACTTTTTCATACGAAAAAAAAATTGTTAAATTCGCACATGATTTTGTACACATTACAGTGGCCTAACGCCTTAAATAATAATAATCCCAATAGTTATGAATATTTTCTAATAAAAAAGAATCTCTTACTCGACAAGACTATGTATTAATTATGTGTAAAATTCCGACCTCGTCATCCCAATAGTCTTATAAAAAAAAATCTCGAAAATCCACCTGCTCTTTTTGGGAATGTTGTATATTTTACTTTAATACTATTTTACCCAAAATATAACTATTGCCTTCGGTCCAACAGTTATTTTGGAAAAAGTAGATAAAATTGAAATTACATTGATAAAAAAACGTTAAATTCGCCCCGTTTCGTCAACATGCTCAGGCCTTTATTCCAGATGAAGTAAACACAAATGGGAAATGAATCCCTATACAAGGTCGATCCTCATTAAGGGGGAATACCTTTAGGTGAGGAAAAAATTTGCCGATTTTCATGATACTTTTTCAAAAGGGAAGAATTCTTCACCATTTTTTAACCTTAGGCTATGTTCAATTACTACTTGTGGCTGTTACATGGTATTTTTTTTTATTAATCTTTGAAAATTGCGGAGGTATGGCCTTATGGACTGCATTTTCAAAACTCGTGTGACGTATAGCTAAAAAACTAATCGACCGATTCTGATGAAAATTGGTACAAATCTTTATAATCTTATTGGCTAATTAAGACATGATCCTAAATGTTTTTGAAAATAAGAAAAGTATTTTTTTATTGCAAAATGTAACCATTGTTTCGGAAAATTCAATCTTTTTTGTTTCGAAACGTGCAATTTCATGGATTTTCAACATTTCTCACTTTTTCTTGGTTCATACTCTGCGTATGGTTGTTATTGAAAGAAAAATCTTCGTTGGTTTCTTTTCAGATTAATTCCGTCGACGCTACGTGTCACACCGTCTTGAAACATCCGCCGCAAACCGTTTAGAAGACCGTGCGATACTTCTGTCATTTTTTAAGATTAATTTTAACAAAATACCACGTAACAGACAAAAGTAGTAATAAAACATACCCGAAGTCTCAAAAATGGTGAAGAAATCTTTCAAAAATAAAAAGAATAATGAAAATCAGCATTATTTCCGTCGCCTTAAAATATTTCTTCCCTTAAGGTTGCAAAAATGCTCACCTCGTGGGGCGTACTAGTCCTCGGTTCCCTGATCGGTTGTTGCTTCGTTTCCTTCCTCATTTTCGTATTTTCGTTATTCGCGTTCGTTTCACGAGTTTCCTTGACCGGGAGCCTCGCATTTACCGAGTCGTTCGTCGGCGGCATTGGAATATCGTCGCCCGGCCTTTTCGCTCTTATCGCGCCATTGTTGTTACTCTGAAAGTAATGCGTTCCCGTGCGAATGTTGATGTAATACTCGGGTGGAAAGCTCGCCCCGGGCGAGGTCCCGTCCGTCGAGTACCCCGTGCTGTAAGCGCTCTCGGGCGACGAGAGGTTGACACTTCCGGTCCCAGCGGAAGTCGCGGATGAATTCGTCGCACCGTTGTACGTATTTCCGGTCGATGTACGAAGGCGTATCGTGTCGACGTTTTTCACCGGTGCTTCGAGGGGATGAACCTTTTTTTTTACGTGAGATACAAAAAACAATCGATTATTAATCGACGTTTGCTAAATTTGAATTCGTTGATAAATTTAAATCGTTGCTAAATTTGAATGGGTTGCTAAATACAATTTTTTCGCTGAATTTGAATTGGTTGCTAAATTTATATTTGTTGCTAAATTCAAATTCGTTGTTAAATTTGAATTGGTCGCTAAATTTGCATTCGTTAATAAATTGGAATATTTCTAAATTTTTATTTGCTTCTAAATTTCAATTTATTTTACATTTCAATTTGTTTCTCAATTTCAATTTATTTTACATTTCAATTTATTTCTAGCTTTCAATTGGTTTCTAAATTGTTATTTTTATCTCAATTCAAATATGTTTCTAAATTTCAATTTGTTTCTAAATCTTAATTTTTTGTTAGTTTTAAATTACTGCATAAATTTGAATTAGTCATTTCATTTGAATTTGTTTATTTTTATTCTTTCCTCAATTCGAATTTGTTGCTAAATCTTTAATTATTGGGGTACCGAGTAAAAATAGTCGAGGATAATAATGTCAGATGAATCAGATACATGTTTATTTTTTATCGGCGAATTTTTAATTCGTGGATATCGATTTGTTCATTTAAGAAAGTAGCAAACGTACATTCCCACTCAAATGTTCAATTCAATCTGAATTTAACAACTCCGGGATGAGACAAAAATGTGTTGAAATTTCCAGTCCTTTTGAAGTTGTGAATATTCATTTTGAATGACCACAATGCCGAAGATTTATTGACAAACAGTCCAAGCAAATATTGTTCAACGAATTGTCAGTAAAAATAATGGTTTCCCATTTACCAATGACTTTTTCTTATTTTTCCAAATGCTTATGAATTTTTTCGAATTTTCTCTTCACTGACTGTTTGTTGATAATTCCGAAAAAGGGCTAATAATCGCGATTTTCTAAATATTATGCAACGGTAAAGTTTCACATTACCCCTTGAGAAGTTTCCAACTAATAGAACCAGCACTTAAAAAAATACAGCCCTCTTAAAAAATCCAAAACGGGCACTTCACAAAGAGAAAATTTCGAAAAAAAAATTGACTAAAAAATCGAACACGAATTCTACAAGAACAAGAAAATTTGGAAAACATGAGTAAAAAAACAAAGCATAAATTTTGCATACAAAAAACATTCTCTTTCTATCGATTGAACAATTATTTGTTTAAACAATTGATCGAAACCTTTCCGGCACAATTATTATCCAAAATCAAAGTTTCCAACATCTCGAATTTATTTGAAATCCCCAGACGTCTTTTTCGCATCGCGAGATACTAAAATTCCGCTTTTCTTGCAATGCCTCTCGAAATATTCTCGAAGTTAATTCCCGGCTCGATTTACGAGAAAGAAATGAAAAGCGCATAAGCGTTTCTTGCCAATGTTGCCCCCCGCCCTGCCCCGACACAAAAGCGAATGGAACGAAGAATTGCGTTACCTAATTGCGTGGGAGGCCCCCGGGGACCTCCGTAGGAAATGCATAGAAACAAGAATAAGCGAAAGAGGTGTAGAAAGCGGTAAAAACGGAAGTGAGCGCGAGTGCAAAAGTCTCCAAGGGCCATGCCTCGCGCGGAAAAGAAAACCGAGCTCGTCGACTTTTTCTCGCGTATAAACATCGAAGAGCAAAATGCTAAATCACCTCTCGAGATAGGGGGACGGGAAAAAGAGTTCCGACAAAGGGACGTGGGATATGAGATTTTTTTTCACTCTTAAAAAAAAAGACTCTTCACTTTCTCAAGACGAACTTGCGAAAACGAGACCAAGAAAAGAGCATTGGAAAGATTCAACCTGGTGCATACACGATGGGAATGGAAAAAGAAAAAGGGGCACGCTTGCATTTGCAATGACGACGTGTATACGTACGACGACGAGAGACGATTTCGTTTCTATACGACGGAGACTTTCGTCTACGAATTTTTTCAGGTCGTCTACAAGACTCGTACGATAAACCACTCATTGAAATTCTTCGTTCAATTTCCTTTTTTTAAGGCGGGATATAGCTTTAGACAGGAAAAAAATAAGCAATATTGAGGGATTTTTAAAACTTAGAAATAATAATTCTCCAATTATCAAACTTTAGGTATACTTTAAGGCCTTAGGCCATTCTAGAGACCGAAAAATAGGCTTTTTGGTTTTTTTTTGTTTTCAGAAAAACTACAAAACGAATCAAGATTTTTGGAAAGCGAAAAATTTGTCTAAAGAATCGTCAGATAATTGTGAATAACAAAAGAACTATGCAATATAAAAAAAAATCCTACGTACTTCCATAGACAATGTATTTTTCAAGATATATTCAACATTTCAAGTCAATCGGTTGAAAATTGTCTGTTATGTTTCCAGCCAACTTAAAAGATGCAGTTTTGAGATTAACGCTGCCAGCCGCCATTTTGAAATAAATCGCTTCAAAAAAATTATTGTATACCGTCACTGATGTGTATGATAAACACCCTTTTTTGTAATGTCGATTTATTTTGTAGCTCAAAAAATCCCCAAAAAGCCTATTTTTTCGGCCTCTAGAGTGGCCTAACCCCCTAATAGTATATTTAAGTATACAAAACAATTTTTTAAATTAATTAATCATCAAAATGGCAAAGCTCTGGCAGTGTTACTGCAAGGTCGCCGCGGGAGTTGCGAATCGGCGTGCAGTCTAGCTTCCCGTGGACTTTCATTTGAAAAAAAGTTCAAACATTTTTTCAGATGGAACATGTATAGTTTTTATGTGACGGTAATTAAAATGAAGAAAAAGCAAATTTAAGAAAATGACACGCCTTTACAAAAAAAATCAACATTTCACGCAACATTTCTGTAAGATGTGGATTAAAAAAGTCGTTTTTTTCCAATTTTTGAAAAACAATTCCCGTCAAGTAGAAGGTATCAATATTATCAATATTTCTACCAAGTTTCAACTCAATCGGCTCAATAGTTTTTGAATAATCCTGCACGCCAATTTCGATAATGCAGTTTTGAGAAAAACGCGCCTGAAGTTCACGCCCGCTCCGAATCCGAGCGGTGAGGCACAGCGTTGACGGGCTGTAACGTTTAAAGTTTTTTCAATTTCGCTTTGAAACTTTGGGAAAATATTCTACATATATAGTTCTGTCGTTTAAAGAAAAAAAAAAGAAATCGATTTTTTAATCGCTGTAAACGTATATCCCACCTTAATACCACGCAGGATGAATAATCAAAAGGGGTAATTTCCTCTTATATTTACTTGAAGAAAAAAAAAGTGCAGCTAATTTCTCACTGATTTCCAAAACTAACGAAAATATTGCAAAAAGTAAAAAAGGAAAGATATTTTTTAAATATTTGATTTTTCGGAACGCATACTACCGGCCAAAAGTTTCCGGTAACTTCAGATTATTGCAAAACTTTCGATCACTGGATAATTGCCAAATAACGTTAGAATAATACAGTTCATTTCGTTTATTAGTTTAGGAATATATTATATTGCTCTGTATAATGAATTATATTATTCTAATATCATTTTACAATTATCCAGCGATCAATTATCTGAAGTGCCGGAAAGTTTTGGCCCGTAGTGTATATGTATCATCTTTAAGGGGTCTTCTCACTTAAGATGCTAAAAAAGGCTATTTTCATTAATTTTTTTGATAGGTTTATATTATAGATATTGATATCAAAGTTGTTACACTTAATAAATA
The DNA here is from genome assembly GCA_963210295.1 of Ophion ellenae. Lineage (NCBI taxonomy): Eukaryota > Metazoa > Arthropoda > Insecta > Hymenoptera > Ichneumonidae > Ophion > Ophion ellenae. Next base: position 34,608,734 of record OY723392.1, read on the forward strand.
CACTTTCGAAATGCATTAAAAAAAATTATTTATTTAAGTCACTATTTATAGACGAAAATGGAAGTTAAAAAATGTCCTATAAAAATTGTATGTCTGCGCTGTCGATACGATTTTTGATATATGCAAAAATAACAAAATGGCGGACTTTTTTCAGAATACAAACAAAACGTTTTTCTCACGGTTTTGGCAATAAGAGAATAGTAAATATCAAAATTTAAAAAAAATCCTTGATATGCGCTATAGCTACAGTTGAGAAGAATATGTGGTTGACATTCCATAAGGATCGGTTCAGTAGTTTCGAAGATTTTCTCAACAAGCCGAAAAACGTTGTTTCGAGAAAAACGCGTTTAAAGTTTGTTTGGGCTACATAAATACATTTAAAAAAAATGTTATGCATCTCGAAAGTGTATTTATTAAGTGTAACAACTTTTAAATCAATATCTATAATATAAACCTATCAACAGAATTCATGAAAATAGCCTATTTTTTAGCGTCTAATGTGAGAAAACCCCCAACGTCAAACTCGATAGACCCGGAGGCAATGAGGATCGATCTTTAATAAGTAGAAAACTGAACGATACGTCAGACACTTTTACCCTCTACGATTTCAATATTTTAACAATAATATAATAAGAATAATAACAGTAACAGTAATAATAATAACGATCATGGAAATAGCCATAATAATAATAATAATACATCGATCATCACGCTAATATGAATAAATAAAAATAGTAACAATAATAAAAACAATACTAGTAAAAATAAAAGGAATAGTAAAATACCAATAGCGATTATAACAAAGACAATAATAATAGTAATAATAATAAATTATAACAAAATTAATAGTATGAATAATATTTATGCCGACTGCAAATATTTCGAGAACTGCAAAATGATAATATAACTGACAACAATAACAAACACAATGATGATAATGATAATATAAGGAATAATAACAACTCATCATCATCATCACTATTATTATTATTGCTGTTACTGTAATTATTGTTATGATAATAACTGTCGATAAGTAATAACATTATGAATCAAATTTATATAAATAATAACTATGTATATAGTTATTATTTAATGTATCATTTTTTTAAATTTATTACGTGTATAAAATAATAATAATAATAACTATAACGAATAAAATTTATGCGCATTGCAAATTTTTTAAGGGGTTACCCTCACTTGCGATTTTGAAAAAATCGATTTTTTTTAATTGCATTTTTTTGAAGTATAAGTACCTGAGAATATGTCCTGAAAGTTTCAAGTCGATCCGAACAAAATTGACTGAGATATGAGCGTTGGAAGAGAAGAATCCGCGTTGAAAGAGCGTTGAAAGAGAAACTTTAAACGCGTTTTTCTCAAAATGGCATTTCTGAAGTCGGTGACCAAGATTACTCGAACACTAATGAACCGATCTTCTTGAAATTTTGCAGGCTTATTTAATACATAAAAATGTAGTCTTTAATCGTTCGATTTTTTTTTCGAAAAAAATGGCCGTTTTATAGCCAAAAAACGGCCGTTTCTTTCCGTTAAAATCGAACCATTAACTTTGACCATCCGCCATTTTGTGAAAAATGAATATTTTTTAAAATCCTTCGATTAAAGACTAGTTTATACTTATATTTGACTAAATCCATCGGCATTTTTTTTCAGATCATCCACTTCGCTGCAATGTTGGTCACCGCAAACCGTGTATATAAAAACATTATTTCATTGACGGCCATTTGCCACTAAACAATGTAATATTTTTCAATAAAAAAATTACTGAAAGTTCTTCAAGATGTGTTCTTCAAGATGGTATATTGATCGATTAAAAAAGTTTTGTAGTTTTCTTTAAAAAAATTCATGAAAAAGGCCTTTTTGTGCGCTACAAGTGGGGGTAACGCCTTAAGCACTGTAAAATCGTAATATAAATAATAATAATGGTTCATTATCATCATCATGATTTTTATTGATGCCAGTATGATAACCAGCATCGATAAATACAAGATTAAAATTCTAAAATTGTTAAAAAATTCTAAATTGTTAAAAAAGTGCTGAAAATGTTTTAAAAAAATTGTACAAAGATCCCGAACATTGTTTTTATGCCGACAACTTATTTTTTGCATACCTGATGAAGTGCAGGCGATCTGTTGGCGCTGTGGCTGATGGGGGAATTGCAATTGGAGTCGAAAGCTTTGTCACCCTTTTTTCGATCCTTCTTCTTCTTTGGCCGAACGATATGGGCCTCCATCCACGTGCGCAGCTTCGTCCCGAACATGTTGCGAAATTCTATGAGGCCCCGGACGTCCCGCGACCGAACGTTCTCACTGAGGACACTCAATCCTCGGCTCTCTCCTCGCGTAATGTTTCTCCTATTTTTTTTTATCGATTTTTCTTTTTTTCGTGCTTGTGATTCACCACTCCGGCACTGTATCACGAACGCGTACTAACATTGCAACGACCTGACGCGTTTTTCAAGCCCTTCTCATTATGTACTTCCGTATCACGAGAGAGAGTGATAGGGAGAGAATAATTTCTCCCGGCGATCGATCAACATTGAAATGTTAATCGACGGCGTTATTCGCATATCCCGTGGCGACATCCTCGTTAACGAGGACACGACGATTCACACCGGTCGCCTTCTCTCTTATTCTCAGCTTGACGAATCGCCCCCGATAATCGACACGGTCGAACGACGAATCTGCAACCGACAAACAAACAGAATCATGATCCTCCGAAGTCATTTTTCTCTTTCAGCTTGGAGACGAAGAGATCTCGGAAAATAGTTTGCAATTTAAGATTTGCAAAAATAAAAGTAATCGCTTTGAGGGGGGCGGTAACTCTGGACAAGGACAAATTTGATGATTTTCATGATTTTTTTTTAAAGAAAGAAAACATCTAGATTTTTGTGACTTAAGGCCTTAGGCCACAGTAACGGGTATAAAATCATGTGCGAATTTAACTTTTTTTTTCGTATGAAAAAGTGATTCACTCATAAAATTAATTACACATGTATTTGGTATGAATATCAAGCTGTTGGAAAATATACATATTTTTTTTTCGATGTACACAATGGCCGACTACTAATATTTGATTTTGTTATCTTTTTTTTTAGGCGCTCCGCGGAGTGACATTTAGTATCCACAATTTTTTACCTAGAACAAAAAACAAAAATTCTCGTCAATCTACATTAGAATACCTAAAGAAGTACGTATGAAATTTAGAAAATATCGTTTCATTCAAAAGTTGTAGGTATTTGAAATAAAGAAATGAATTTTCAGTGAAAAATTTCGTTATAATTGCTCATAAACTGCTGATAAAATGAAAAGTTTTCGATTAATCAGAAATTCCGTACGTACTTCTCTGCGAAGTGCAATTTGGACCACAACTTTTAAATTTGAAGTAAATCGAGTAAAAATTGTTGAAGTGATTTGTCACGCCAATGAAAAAAAACAGCTGTTTCGAGAAGTTTCGAGTAGTCGGCCATTTTGTACATAGAAAAAAATATATACATATTTTTCCTAACAGCTTGATATTCATACTAAATAGATGTGTAATTAATTTTATGAGTGAATCACTTTTTCATACGAAAAAAAAATCTTAAATTCGCACATGATTTTATACCCGTTACTGTGGCCTAAGGCCTTAAGGTATGGTTTATTACTACTTTTGGATGTTACATGGTATTTTATGAAAATTAATCTTTCAAATTAGCGGCGGTATGACTTAACGGTTAAAAGCTGCATTTTCAAAACTGGGCTTTTTTTATATTGGTATTTTTATCATTATTACTTTTTTCATTGCTGATTTTCATAATTTTTTTTTTTAGAAAGATTTATTCCCCATTTTTTAGACTTGGGATATGTTTTATGACTACTTACGGATGTTACATGGTATTTAAAAAAAGTAATTTAAAATCTTTCAAGATGGCAGAAGTATGGCACGGTCTTCTAAACTGCGTTTGAGAAACTGGCGTAAGCTCGCTAAAAAACTAATCGACCGATTCTGATGAAATCTGGTATAAATCTTTCTAACCTCATTCTCTAAAACATGACCCTAAATGTTTTTAAAAATAAGAAAAAACGTATTTTTACAAAGCACACAAAGTGCCATACCGCCGCCATTTTTGAAGATTAATAAACAAAAATACCATGTAACAGCCAAAAGTAGTAACAATCATTTCTTCCTCGCCTGGTGGTATCTGCCCGCTTAAAGCGGGGATTTTGAGCCCCGCGGAAAAATGACGTAAAACGTAAAAGTGACGCTCTGGCGCGGCTTCGGAAGATAAAGACAAATAGCAACACATCCGCGGGATGAAAAAAGACACGGAGTTGACCGAATTACCCGCGTGAGATATCACGCGAGCTGTTTTTTTTTCGTAAAAATCCGCGTCACGCCTAATAGCAGAGGGTTGTAACCCCTCTCCGCTCTCAAGTTGATCGAAAGCTATGTTTTTCTCTCTCCATCCCTTCTCGCGCGCGTCGACGAACACAGTGTATTTAACGACTTATTTTCTTGCAACCCTCCGAAATCATATTGGCGGTCGATCAAATGCCCTTGCGGAATTGTCGATTTTTATGGAGTACGGAGGGACCGCGCCGGCTCAAAATGCTGAGTACTTTTGTGGGAGTTTCAGAAAGTACGGTGGGATTATGATTAAGGTTGATCGACCTCATGATCAATTCGATTATGATCGACCTCGTTATCTATTCGATTATTATCGACCTCTCGATCAATTCGATTATGATGGACCGCATTATCTATTCGATTATAATCGACCTCATGATCAATTCGTTTATGATCAACCTCATGATCAATTCGGTTGTGATCGCCCTCATGATCAATTCGATTATGATCGACGTCGTGATCAGTTCGGTTATGATCAACCTCCTGATCAATTCGATTATGATCGACCCCACGATCAATTCGATTATGATCGACCTCATGATCAATTCGATTATGATCGGCCTCATGATCAATTCGATTATGATCAACCTCATGATCAATTCGATGGTGATCGACCTCATGATCAATTCGATTATGATCGACCTCGTGATCAGTTGAATTATGATCAACCTCGTGATCAATTCGAGTATGAACGACCTTATGATCTATTCGATTATGTTCAACCTGGTGGCCAATTCGATTATGATCGACCTTCTGATGAATTCTATTGTGGTTTTCGTCGTGATCAGTTCGATTATGATCGACCCCACGATCAATTCGATTATGATCGACCTCATGATGAATTCGATTATGATCAACGTCATGATCAATTCGATTGTGATCAACCTCATGATCAATTTGATTATGATCGACGTCGTGATTAATTCGATTATAATCGATCTCATGTTCAATTCGATTATGGTCGACCTCATTATCTGTTCGATTATGACCGACCTCGTGATCAATTCGATTATGATCAACCTCATGATCAAATAGAAAATGATCGACCTCATGATCAATTCGATTATGATCGACCTCACTATCCGTTGGATTATGATCGACCTCATGATCAATTGG
>OY723392.1:34619253-34664253 GCA_963210295.1 Ophion ellenae
CGCCGCTGGCGGACTGCAACGCCAACTGCAGCACCACGAACACTATGAAAGATTTTCGTCTGAAAAAATTACATCGTAACCATAAACATGTGTACAACATGCTAGAAAAAAATTAATTCGTTCCAACCAATGTGTTCCTAGAAAAAAAATGTATCATTCTGACCCTTCAAATTGGGCTTCCAGAGAGAGATACCCCGTTAAGTGGTGTTGAGCATGGCCGATACTCGGAGCGGTGACCGCTTAGGCGTGCACTGGCTGGCGCATCAACCAGTCACCGGTAGGCCAATACTTCTGAGGCCTTGGTGTAGATTCTTGAGTTGAATTCATAAAGGGGGCATAATCTATTCAAAAAACAATTTAGTTGAATACACTAAATGGATCTATTTGATTTGTTTACATTTAAATTAAATAGAATTTTTGTACAGTCAACCATTCTTCTATTCGATTGAACCAATGGTCTGTCTTCGTTGCAACACTCATATCAAAGGGGTGTGGGGGTAGAGAGGGTGGAGAGAGAGAGAAATTATATATATATATATATATATATATATATATATATATAGGTTATGTTTGAAACTTCTATAGCATGTCATTCGATAAAACTCTCTAATCATCACAATGTTTTTACCTAATTGATATAGTTTATGTGATACAAATAATGATAAGAATCCATTTGGTCTCTTATGCCATATCTGCGACTCAGATACAAGCACTCGGTAACATAGGGGCACGATTATCCGCCGAGACTCGGTCGATAATCAGGCCAAGCTCGAGTGCCAATGATGGCAACCTTGACGGGGACTTATTGTTGGCCGATTCTCGAACGAACTCATACGCGATGCTTGGCCGATTCTCATAAGCCATTCTAGGGCCAATATTGATTGCGAATATTGAGCCACACTTATCATCCGAGGCTCGGTCGATGATCGGGCCAAGCTCGAGTGCCCATGTTAGCAAGCTCGTCGTCGAGCATCGGCCAATCACCGGCCAGTACCGATTATCCCACATGGGTATATCGGCAGTGATAGGGAAGGCACCAACTGGCAACGCAATACGTAAAAACCCGCAAGGGTGTACGTTGGAAGTCAGGAAATAAATGCATATTTTAAGAATATAATTCACTTAATCTTGCGTAAATATTCAGTGGTTCTGGCATCAGACATCGAGATCACTGAGCGTGTCTTTTCGCGACTCTCTTCCCTTCACTTGTTGGTCCATGAGAGTTAAATTTATATAGATACGTTATGCAGACATTTTCGTGTATATGAGTGTGGGTGCATATGTATACAGGCTCAAGGGAAGGGATAGTGTAGCACGTGCGGCAGATTAAAATTGGGCGGAAATTATGGCGGTAGGGCGAAGCGACTCCATACACCACCCCGTTCTCATCCCTTGCGTTTTGGCTCCCTCTACTGCTCTGTCTCTCTCTCTCTCTCTCTCTCTCTCTCTCTCTCTCTCTCTCTCTCTCTCTCTCTCTCTCCCTCTCTCTCTCCCTCTCTCTCTCCTCCCTCGCATTTACCCTGCTTAACTCCGTACTATGTCATAGAATATACCCCCTCCCCCGCACGCGTTTCCGTGTTTTTCATATATGCTGCAGAGAGTAGAAATTCCACCGGAAATAAAGGTGCCGTGCGACGGTTGGACCAAGCCCGGGAGGGTGCAGTTTGAACACACGCTCTATACCCTAACTTGTATGACACATTCCACGCGCCAAGTCGCAGATATTGCGTGCTCACGCGAGTATTTAGGAAACGTTTTATTTTTCTGCCTTTTTTTCGCAACTTTAATTAATTTTCGGTCCCTTCATCTGACGCTGGAAATCATTCGAGGACTTGGAGAAGTCAGGAGCAAGAAAAATTGATGGAACTGTCGGGAATGAATGTTTCAAAAAATAATTACTTTCGGTTTTATAGTTTTAGATCATTTCTAAAGTCATTAGAAAATGTTTGAGTAAATAAAAATAATATATATACAGATATATAGTTTTCTAATTAATTGTTTATCTATATTATTTCTGTATTTATTTATCTGTATGAATAATCATCACTGATATTCGCGTTTATACAGACAAATGAATACAGAAATGATGCAAAAAAATAATAAACAAAAAATTGTGTACACATTCTTTTTGTTTCTATTTTTTATTTTTGTTTACTTCAATTTATTTAAACAACTTTATAAAATGATATAACATAATTCAATTATGTTTGAAATATTTATATAATTACGAAGTTCTTCAATTGAGTATGTACACATTTTATGTCAGAGTTTGTTTTCTACTTCTGCGGTTAGGTCCTAACTTATCATCTTCTCTTGATGTCTCTGCCTTTCTCTCTCTCTCTCTCTCTCTCTCTCTCTCTCTCTCTCTCTCTCTCTCTCTCGCTTTTCATCCCTTTGTGTCAGGCTGATTTCATTCTCTGGCATTTTCTCTGCATTCCTTTGTCGATATAAAAAGTCGTCATGTCTCTACTTCGCCTCTCGCTTATCACGTTTGCGCTCCCTTGCGTCTCGCGGTCCTATCTTATTCCTCTTTTATCGTGCGGTTTTATACGCACCCTCGAAATATTTTCTTCCGTATCGTGGGGCGATTTTCTTCCGGCTGGCATATTTTTCGCTCATGACTTTTCAACATTTTTTTATGGTACATTTATCAATCTTTTTCACGACTCGTATCTGTAAGGATTTTCGCTGCGCTCGTTGGAGACAGAGACACTGTCACCCTCGTCACGGAAGTCGGGCGAAAGAGAGAGAGAGAGAGAGAGAGAGAGAGAGAGAGAGAGAGAGAGAGAGAGAGAGAGAGAGAGAGAGAGAATTACGCTTTTGCAAAAGTGTACTGAGTTTCGAACTTTGAAATTTGTAAACAGGGTGAAAAAGTGTGGCTCCAAAACATGACGATGGGGGGTGCAAGCCTAAAGGGCCGAACAGGGTTCAGTTATGGTCCTCAAAAGCTTTGTATTTATTACATGTCGTTAAGGTGTCACCGTTTTTGTACATACTCTATTTTTCAAATTGCGATAACAAATGGCACGAACAATAACAACCTTAATTATAATAATCGTAATAATAAATACGGATAATAATAATATCATACATCATCATCACCATTTCAACAGATACTAGATAATAAGAACAATCAATAATAATAGTGCAGAATGTATGTAAAGTGAGAGTAATAAGACAGAGAGCATCCATAATAGTTATGAAAACAAATAAAAAATAACAATAAGAAAAAGTATTTAACTTCTCGATTTTTTGTATTAATACGATACCTTGGTGGCAATTTTTTTCGTGGCACATCTTGTTAACAGTAGATCAATAACAATTTGCATAATAATAATCATGACCGTCATCATCATTATCATCATCACCATCGTCATGATAATAGATAATAAATAATCACAATAATTAATAACAATAGTGCAGAATTTGTGTACAATAATAATAACAAAACAGAGATTGTCCATAATAACCATAATAATTATGAATAAAGAATAACAATTTCAAAAATATAAGTGATTTTTTTTTTAGGTACAACTCGACGAGATAAATGGATGAGTAATGTGTATGTGAGTGTGTGGGTGTGTATATCGAAGCAGAGAAATAGAGGAAGTAAAAGGCAGAGTCTGTAACATTCGATTATACATTCGTCTCATCCCCTTGCCTGGAATTGTGAAAGCTCATAGCCGCACAAGATCGAGATCTCTATGCTCTGAACAAGTATTGCTTTGCTCCGCTGCGCTGTCATGGAGACCGAGAAGTTATAATTTGTTCGTATGGTCTACGCGGCTGGGATGGAACTGAGGGGTGCGCAAACCCGCGGGGGTGGTTGCTCACTGAGGAGGGTGCTGTCATGGGAATGGAGGCGAGAGAGAGAGAGAGCGAGAAAGGTGTCGAGTTATTACGCACACTGTAATTTCTCTATGCGGCTGCAGACTGCACTTTGGAGACTACGTGACTGAAGTTCCAATATTCCAGGGCTACATATGTATACACTCAGCGGAAATTCGATTGTCGCCACCGAGCGTTTTTTTTTTTCAGAAAAGGATACAGCCATATGCGGTCGAAAATCACTAATATGGATTTTGGAAAATATATACAATAATAGTTAATATATTTAACTGAAATATGTATCTTTATAATGATGAATAGATTCAGATAAACAATTTTTCACAAATATACAGGGTATTTTTTACATATATACAATTTTTACAAATATACAACTTTACAAATTATTTGTCACGATCCCGTGGAAGGGTTGTAGGACATGTTTTCCGCTATCAAATAACCCAGTAACGCTTCATGCTGAAGTGAACCATTTTTAGAGATATTATTATCTTTATTCTTTTTTTAAAGTGAGGGGTAGGCAACTTTGAATATTAATTTTTTAAACTGCCGTATGGAATAAAACTTTTTAATGTTTGGTGTTTTAGGACACAGTAACAAAGAATTATAAATAAAATGCGAATAATCTGCAAACATTTTTGCATCAGGGGTCGAATACATTGCAAGTTCAATCATTATTCTTATTGATGAATTAGCAGTATACAATTGAAAATTACTAATCTGTATTTTTGTTTAATATATGCAATTATAACAATGAATATATTCCACTGAAATGTATATAAATACCATAATGAATACATTTCAGTGAATAATTTTTCACAAATATATTGATACTGATATTTTACTAAACATACAGGTATATGGTGTAATAATGAGTCATAATATTTTATATATATATACACACATAAATTATCGATAACGCTTCAATGAATCGCAAATCATTTTTTTCATTTATTTATTTTCAGCGCGAGGTAGAGAGAGAAAAAAGACGTTGACAGTATTGAGTAGTGATCAATTAGCTCAGCTCTTGAAAGCTCTCGAATAAAAGTGGGCATATACCGGGTGTCCCACTTTAAACTTACACCTGATTTATCTCGAAAAATACCGCTCCGATCAAGTATTGAGAATAATAAAACTTTCAAGGTTCAAAGGGGTACGTTCGAAAAAAAATCTCTTGAGATCCAAAATTCAAAATGACGACGTTAAGATGGCCGACATGTTTTATTTCAGTGGGATCGTGAAATTTTCACCAAAATACTTATCAGGCTGAAACTAACAACGTTTGCAGGAAAAGTTTTTCGATAACATTCATCATTTTTAGGCTGGAATACCATTTTTAGCCGCAGAGACCTAATTTTTGTTTGTTAGATAACCCAAAGAAACCCAAACAAACTCACATCCACACGCACACTTACACGAGGGATGTTGTAGACTTTACCTCCTCGTGGTACATACTGGATAGCGCTGAAATGGTTTTGAAAAAATAGCATTCTATCCAAAAAAAACATTATAAACGTTATCAAAAAAACTTTTTCTTCTAATGTTGTCAGTTTTGACCTGAAAAATGTTTCGGTGAAAAAAATTCATGATTTTTCATTTTTTTAAAAACATGTCGGCCATCTTAACGACGCCATTTTGAATTTTGGACCAAAAAATATACCTAAAAGTTTTTTTTATACTCAATACTTGATCGGAGCAGTATTTTTCGAGATAAATCAGGTGTAAGACTAAAATGGGACACCCAGTATATATATATATATATATATATATATATATATATATATATATATATATATATATATATATATATATATATATATATATATATATATATATTGTAGGTAATATATTGTAGGTAGGAAGGATTGCAGCAGCCTCTCTTTGCAGAGTGCCAAGCCAAGAGTTCTCTCATTCTCCCGATTCGTCGGGACAGTCACTGCGCTACGACATTACTCCCCGGGGAGTCACGCGGGCGAAACAGTCATAGAGAGGTGACGAGCAACCCCGAGCACGTAGACGCTTCACCGGAGGGAATCCAAAGGGAAGAGCAGAGAGAAAAAAGAGAGTTGGACTAGTGGCGAGGGGCAGAAAACGTGAAAAACATGCTTTGGCAGGTATCGAAACGCGTTCGGTAAAAAAAAAGTGCCGAATGTGGATCGAGTTACTGGAAAATTGATTTAGGAGCGACGAAAAAAGCGCATCGAAAAAAAGGGCGCCACCCTTAATTCTCTTGCTCGTGCTCGAAATTTTTACGTTCACGTCGCTGCCTTTTTTTTCTTCGTGAAACCGAGTCGTCAACACGATTTTTGCATACGACTGTAATTCCTCTCGTTTGTCGTATCAACGCAATTAATCGGGGAAGCGCCATTCGCCTCTTCCGAATACCTCTATAAATTCAATCCCCCGCTGCTTCGGCGGAATTCGAGGGGGAAGAGAATCTCCATTAACGCGTAATTACTCGAAGAAAAGGTGGAGTTGCTCAACCTTTTTTCGTAAAAAAAAACCCTCAAGAACGAGAAATTTAAAAACATATATATATATATATATATGTGTGTGTGTGTGTGTGTGTGTGTTTTTAAATTTCTCGTTCTTGAGGGAAACATATATATATATATATATATATATATATATATATATATATATATATATATATATGTGTGTGTTTTTTAATTTCTCGTTCTTGAGGGGTTTTTTTTACGAAAAAAGGTTGAGCAACTCCACCTTTTGTTATATACTTTTTTTTTCTTATATATTTCTTATATATATATATATATATATATATATATATATATATATATATATATATATATAATGTATGTATATACACACACATATATACAGACAAATTGATCCTGCATTTTTACATGTACAATCATTTTCAATATTTTCTGTAATTTATAAAAATCACATTTTAGTATTCACCTTATATCATAGAAATGCAAGTTCATTATATTTACATTAAAATATTGTTAAGTCTACGACGCAAGGATAGTGAAGAACAATCCATCTATTTATTTATGCTCATTTGAGTAATAATGGTGAATATAATAAATTCTTATATATTTTAAATTTTGTTTAAATGTTTTTATTGATGCGTTCCACCTAGCTCGTGGCCGAAAATACGAGGAATTTTCGTAATTTTCTTCTGGGAAAACTTGTGCAGGTTTTCGACATTATTTTTATTTACATCCAAGCGTATGGATTTTAGTATCTTTTACAATTTTTGTAGTTAAAAATATTTATAAATGTCGATGTCGATACAATGATTTGTGCAGAGCACTGTTTAAAAAAAATCCTTCGCCGAAATAAAAAATCAAACGCATTCAATTTTAGCATGAGATTACGTAGTCCTCGGATGAAGAATTGAATAAAATATTGAATTTTGAAAAAATAGCCGCGGTCCAAAGTGAAAGTACCTACCGATTTTCGGTGAAAAAACGCTCTATTTTGGTGGATAGAAAAAAGTATGCATAAAAAAAATGTTCCTCGTTTAAGCACTGCTTTTCGATATGCGAAATAGGATTGTCAAATTTCACGTTGATCGGTGCAGTGAATTTTTAAATATCGTGGTCACACCGATTTTGGTGAAGTCATTTTGAGAAAAACGCGTTTGCAGTTCGCTGGTTCGCGGAGCCTACCTATAAACGTCAATAACTCCCTCAATTTTGGACGGTTAAATTTTTTTTTTTCGACGTTTTATTTTGACAGCCCCCCGAAAACCAAAAATCAATATTTTCCAAAAGTTCAACTAGTCCTCAGCTCTGAAGTTACTGAAGTAAGTCAAGAGCTCAGGACTAGTTGAACTTTTGGAAAATATTGATTTTATATATATATATATATATATATATATATATATATATATATATATATATATATATATATATATATATAGCAAGTTTAGCAAGGTTAGCAAAAGACAAAAAATAAAAGATAGATACGAACGAAAAATACGAAAATACATAAACATCGGCCTAAAAAATGAAAAATAGGAGTAAAGTGCCTGCAGCGGAGTTAGGAAATTCCCGCGTGCAGGGAGAATTGCAGATGTATATCGTTACGCCAATTCCACGCGGGTGGAAAAGAGTAATCATTTTTATAGCCAAAGGAGCCGTGTACAAGTGGAGGGGAAAAATTTCCTCAACGGTTGGCCGTACCGTTGACAAAATACGCACACACGTACGCACAATAACGGTTAACCGAGGAACCCTCGAGCTATGAAGAGTCACATACGACAAGGGGATGAAATTTGAGGTGGGGAGGGATGAGGGTTTGTGTCGAGAGCGACACGCATCTTTTTTCTCGAGTCTTCTCACGTGAATCGTCCCGTCTCTCTCTCTCTCTCTCTCTCTCTGCATTTTAGTTTTTCTTTCTTTCTGTTTCGCCATCTGCCTTTTTTTCGATCTCCTTGACGTCACGGCAGGTCGCGGTCGACACCGGGACACGATCCCACAACTCGCTCTTTTTTCTCCTCCATCTCTTGGGGCATAAGCCCCCGACTCGTCGTACATCATCGTCGCCGCTCGGTAACGAATCTTCTTGTCTTGGCATACACTTGTGTGTCTCTGTTTCAAATCTCCGCGGGCTCCCATTCAACCCATTTTTGCGACTTTATCTCCCGACTTTTTCAACGGCCGGATATAGGACTGAGGGCACCGTGACCCAGATGCCATTTTCGTCTATATATATATATATATATATATATATATATATATATATATATATATATATATATATATATATATATTCCAGCACATAGTAGGACATGATCTGACCTATCGATAGTTGCAGAATTATCCAATAATTACAGGATACTCTGTATATATGATACTCGTTTATATATATATATATATATATATATATATATATATATATATATATATATATATAACGAGTATCATATATACAGAGTATCCTGTACTTATTGGATAATTTTCCAACTATCGATAGGTCAGATCATGTCCTACTATGTGCTGGAATTTCAGTTTAGTAAAAGTCTCACGGTTTTCGATGTTTTGGGCTTTATGTTATTAAAAAAAAAACATCTCTTAGTTTTTCGCATGCCATTTCTACAAATGATATGAATCCACAATAACTAAGCAACTTTTTAAAGTAATTGTCACGATATGCGTACTATATTTTTTTCACACCGCAGACTATCAAAGTCAGATGTTCGAATTGGTTTGTATGAAAATGCTGCGGAAGATCTTTTTTCAGGAAGTTTCTATAACATTGAAGGTAAAAAAAAAGACTTTTCTAGATAAAACAAATAACCAAGAGTATTTTTTTTTTTAATCAGGTCAAAGGAAGTTGTCATTTGTAGACATGTCATGCGAAAAACCAAAAGCGGAGGATTTTTATCTCGTAAATCGTGGGACTTTTACTAAACTGAAATTCCAGCATATAGTAGGACATGATCTCACTTATCGACAGTTGCAGGATTATTCATTCATAACAGGACCCGACACACACAGGACCGTATATAAGTGGATTTAAAAAAAACGACTGCTTTTTCCAAATTCTCCCATTCAGTAGTTGCAGCAAGTTGAAACAAGACGCCTGTTAAAACATGAGTCCTTAATATTAATATTTAGAGATTTCTCATCTCGATTTTCTATTTCCAATGTTAATAACATTGACAAAACTTTGCTTGCTCTTTTCGAATTTTACAACTCGCCAACAGGTACACGTACAACAATGCCCCAGTCATATTTTTACAGGCGATTGAACACTATAAAAAAGGTTCCCTATCGTTTTATGATAAATCTACTCTTTCGAAACTTATTCAAGGTCAAAGTTGAATTTATAGTAAATATCAAGATTTTTTCACTTTTCCTGCGAAACAATTAGACGTTTAGCAAAATGTCATGGGACTTTTTTCGTAGATCAGTTTATTTTCTATAAAATTAACTCTTTCTCAGCTATAGGTGGACGAAGTACAATCTATTTATTTTACTCCATCCACCTATAGCTGAGAAAGAGTTGAATTTACGGGCTCGGCTTATAAGACTTTTTTGTAGAAAATTACTTTCTCTACAAAGTTCTCATCTGAATTTTTTTCCATATATGTAATACCTTAGGCGTTACAGCCGTTTGAATAGATATTTTCGCACAATATTCACTTGAAATAATGATGCCGCTGAAACGGTTGAATTTACGGCCATGGCGCAATGAACTTTATTGTGGAGTATCATATTTCCTATGAGAACCCACTTGGAAAATATCGCGATATCAAAATTCGCGGAATGGTAACACTAATAATGAGAAAAACATTTTTTTCAATGTTAATCAAATGGGAAACCTTCAATTTTGATTCGCGACCTCTAAATATTTTTTGACAACACCCCCCTTTCACAAAAGTTCGTTTTTGGGTACCAACTAATGGTTTTCGGGCACGATGGGTCAATATATATATATATATATATATATATATATATATATATATATATATATATATATATATATATATCTATATATATATACATTTAGGACAATTTAGTATATTTCCGCTACGAGCTGTCCGCACATTTTTTCACTAGCCAACAACTTCCTTACACCATAGTATTGTGCACGCGCTACCAAAATTTCAGTGCCAAGAAAGAAACTTTTCCATGACGTAAAAAAGTGCCCCGAGCCATATTTTGCCTATGCAGAGGGATGATAAAGAAGAATGGGATGCTGTGCGATGGAAGGAAGGGCCATTTGGTGCCGGACGTGTGCAAAAGGTACAATCTCCGAAGGCTGTATGAGTAAAAAAAAAGAGAAAAGGAAGTAGCGAAATATAACCGCAAAATTATTCAGGTCTGCGGCCACGACATCCTGGGCCAACAGTTGTGGAGTTGCAACAACCGGAGCGAAACTTTGCGATGGTTCGCAAATGGAACTTCGTTAGCGTGGAATTGCGGCCTGGCCAGTCTTCGAGAGGATCAGAGGGAATGGAGAGAAAGAGAGAAAGAGAGAGAGAGAGAGAGAGAATACAGATCGCGATTTTTTTTGCTTTATGCACTCTCTCTTTCTCTCTCTCTCTCTCTCTCTCTCTCTCTTCCCTTTTCTGTCTGTTTGCCCTTCTTTCAGACCCTTCTACTTCCCGTGCTCCCTTTAAATTGTCGATGGGGAGAAAATACTCAATGAGATGAAATGGGTAGCTTGAGATCGAGATATATAAACATATAAATACAGGGAGAGAGAGAGAGAGAGAGAGAGAGAGAGAGAGAGAGAGAGAGAGAGAGAGAGAGAGAGAGAGGGAGAGAGAGAGAAAAGCACATCTCCAGGGGAAAGAAGCCGAGAAGCACAAGCATCATCGCTAGGGTGTCATTTAGTTTCGCATACGCACAGGGAAACTACGGATGCCAATGCTGTCAGGGTGGTGTGGCCCGAGGGTTGCATTTGGCTGAAGTGCGAAAGTACGAAAGAACGAGAGAAGAAGAGAACAAAAAAGGGTAACAAAACGAAAAATGAAAGTTACATAATGCAGAGTATGTGGGGATGATGATTGCGTTGTGAGATGAAAGAACAAGGAAATTTGCAAACCCTTCGTGAGCGTATTTGCGTTGAAACTTTCCTTGTGCTTTTTTCTTCGCCTCCATATACAGGGTGTCCCAGAACTGAATGCGTTCCCTGAAATGGGGGGTTGCGGGTGAAATTCTGAGTCGATTGATACAAGCATATTTGGGTCTCAGATCAACCCCTGAATTATTATTAATTTATGAAGGCGAGCCAATCAGGTACGCCCGATGAGCCGGCGCACCTGATTGGCCTTTAAAAATTAATAATAATTCAGGGGTTGATCTGAGACCCACTCATGCTTATATCAATCGATTTAGAATTTCACCCCCGACCCCTCAATTCAGGGAGCGCATTCAGTTCTAGATCATCCTGTATATGTGTATGTAATGTTATACTATATATATATATATATATATATATATATATATATATATATATATATATATATATATATATATATATATATATATATATATATATATATATATATATATATATATATATATATATATATATATATATATATATATGTAATATGATGTGAATAATAAATTGTCATATTTATGAATCATATGAGCATGCCTCTGTGTGTGTGTGTGTGTGTGTGTGTGTGTGTGTGTGTAGGGGGCTATTCTTTCAAGTACTAAATTAATGTGAACCTTGACTGTAAAATAAGATTTGAGAACGAAAATATGTCAAGTATGGATTTAGGTGTGAACTCCCTCGAAGGATGAATAAAAAATAAATTATTAATATCATGGCTATCATACATCAATTTCCATTATATTCAATATATATATAATGATAATAATAATAATAATAAATTTTAACAAGAATAATAAGACAGAAGATTATTTTTTTAAAACACCATTACTCTTCATACTGTACATATATGCGTGTATATGTATCTATATATACATTTACTAGTATCTTGTCGAGAGAAATTTTGTTTAAAAAAAAAACACTATTCTTATACACATATGAGGGATTCTCCGTTAATTCAGCCACTTTTTTCGACCATCTCAGATCTGCCCCATATTTGATTATATCAAAGTACTACTAAAAGGCATTCTATGTGAATTTTTTCAGATCTTTTAATTCAACATTTTAAAAAATGCCATGTTTTTCCAAATGAATATATCTCGGAAACTAGAAGTAACTGAAAAAAAATGTCTGTACATAAAAGTTGTAGTTTTGTGTTAGCTTTCGAGCGGACGACCCGAAATAATTTTTACGTTCCGGTAACGCTGATTTTTTACCAAAAGAGGGGCAAATTTTTTCTTAATATAAGAACGGCCATTTTTTTCGGCTGAAAAAATTGGCGTCCCTCTATATTATAGGGTGTCCCTCTCATCTCTGCTACCGTAAATAAATCGGTAATTATCGACGTCACAAAAAAATGTTCCAGACAAAAGTTGTACGGTGTGAAGGGGGCCATCAAATGTGACCCATTTTTTTTATTTCGGTAGAGGCGCTGACGCACAGTAAAGGTCACCTCCACTTTTTAAAATGGAATTGTACATTTTTTTCAACCATCTTGTGGAGCACCTCAAGCTGCATAAACAACATTCGGGGGTCAAAGTCATTCATGGTCATTCAAGGTCACCTATTAAAATGAAATACAAATCTAAATATCTCGGGTCACTACCAAATATTTCGTACTGATCTGAGATATTTAGATTTGCATAATCGATACTGACCTTGAATGACCTTGAACGACTTTGACCCCTAATGTTTTTTATGCGGTTTGAGGTACTCCACAGGATGGTTGAAAAAAAACGTACCATTCCATTTAAAAAAGTGGAGGTGACATCTACTGTGCGTCAGCGCCTCTACCAAAATAAAACAAATTTGTCGCCTTTAATGGCCCCCTTCACACCGTACAACTTTTGTCTGGACCATTTTTTCGTGACGTCGATAATTACCGAGTTATTTCGGGTTACAGAGTTAAGGACACCCTGTATATATGGATTGTATGCAAATTTCCGTTTCCTTACTACCACAACTGATTACATAATGATGATAATCATAATCAATAATTGTGATAATAATTTAAAAAATAAGAATGCAAGTGAATTTAAAAAATGTTCGTCGGACTCGAGAAATGTGTCGCGTATAGTGCTAGATACACCTGTAAAGTGACAGACCTCCACGAGGTCTAGAGTTTCCGCTTACATTTCCGCGTTCGTAACACGTCGTCCATTCAGAACATTAAGTTATGCTGAGATGTCCTTTCCACCCACACTGGCCTCGTGTTTCGAAATTGAATACCCAGCGCGTTAATCAACGCTTGATAAACAAAAAGGAAAAAAAATGTATAAAAGAAAAAAAAATGTATCGCTCGAAGATGTCCAGCCGTTCTTTTTTTGTAGAACCGTTTTTTTTTATAGTGCTCTTCGTAAACGGAAACGTCGTGGGCGCGAAATTTCCGTGTCTCGTGTATTTTTATCTTCTAGCACGGTAGAAGCATTAAAGGATTCGTATGAACTATTGGCCTGGAGAGAAACACACACCTACGTCACGAACTGTTGCCCAATAGGGAGAGTGAGAAATAGAGAGGCGGATAAATATTTCAATCGAGACGAAGCTCTCGAGAATCCCGAGTGCGAAACCCAAGTGGAAAAGGTCAAGTTGCGATCGGACCTGTGGATTTGGCGTTGCATTAAATGCGGCGGAGCTGCTCCCGAACATCTCGCTGGGAATAAAAGTTTTCTCGAATCTCGACGCACTAGACTTTTGTCGGGTATTTCATTGAATTTCATATCTTGAAATTGAATATTCAATTTTTGGAATGGAAAATGAATATTTCGAAATAAAATATACAAATTTTGGAATCGAAATTGAATATTTTGAGATTGAATTGTTAAATTTTGGAATTGTAATCGAATATTTTGAGATCGAATATTCATATTTGAGAATTGAAGTTGACTATTCATGAATTAAATATTCAAATTTTTGAACCGAAATTGAATATTTCAAAACCGAATATTCAAATTTTGGAATTGAAATTAAATATTTTGAAATCAAATATTCAAACTTTGAAATTGAGATTCAATATTTTGAGATTGAATTTTAGAATTTTTTAATTGAAATTGAATATTTTGCAATCGAATATTCACATTTTGGAGTTTAAGATGAATATTCAGAAATATAATATTCAAATTTTGGATCTGAAATTGGATAAACGGAATATTTTGGAATTGAATAAAATGAATACTTTAAGGGGCTATACCAGTGTGAACGCTGGAAATTTGGGTGGTTTTCGGGAATTTTTTGGAAGAAAAGTACTCAGTTAAATGATTCGGAAAATTAAGAATATATTTGGCTATATTACATAATTTTTTCATAGAAAAATATTGAGATCCGAGCGACTTATGCGCTGCCTTCGGAGGCGCAAAAAAAATGTTCCTCCACTGCTGACATGATTCCGGCCGATTGAGTAGCTGAAACCGAAAAAGGACAAAATGTCGTTAAACTGGATGGTATTTCCTATACAATGACGTAGGATTTTCGAAAAATATCCAAATCTAACAAAATGGCGTATTTATGAAAAAAAAGTCTGCTTTCCTGCCTATAAAATGGTCGTTTTTTCAATGCCAAATCGTCAATTTTCATCCAATCAAAAATATTCTACGTCATTGTAGAGTAAATATATTCAAGAGTACTCATTGTCAGTTCAAATTTCAAGTCAATCGGATACTTGCTCTTTGAGTTACACTGTTAGCAAATTTGAAAAAACTCAATTCGCGACAAACGCGTTTAAAGCTTTAATTATCGATTTTTACCATAAAAACTGCTAAGTATAGACGTAAAGTATGAAGTATAGACTGTCGAAAAAGGAAACAAAAAAGTCTATTTTTTTAAAGTGCCACACTGGTATAGCCCCTCAAAGTTGAAAAAATTAAATATTTTGCAAATGAATAAAATGGATATTTTCGAATGCAGTATATCGAATATTTGGAAATTGAATAAAGTGAATACTTTGAAATTGAAATATTTTTCAATCTATTGCTACTCACTTCAAGAAAAATCGTTAATTCGACTTTAAAATATGGTACTCAAGTTTGATGGACTTCTTTGTGTATTCAGTACAATAAAATTTAACATTTTATTGAATTTTACATTTATTATATTTAAATTGAATTGATTCACGTTAATAATTTTTTGTCGATGTGCGAATGCGCTCTCAAAGCTGGATCTTTATCGCATCCAAACGCACCAATCGTTTTTTCCTGCGAACCATTAGCTGCCGACGCACCCTCAAAATTTCGCTTACTCCTCAGTGTGGCGCGTATACAAACCTTCGTCGCTATTTTTATGTGAAAGCGGATTAAGCCACCCCCCGTGCAAGATGTAGGACGGGCGGAATTATATTCTCGTGACACGGGACAAACGAGGTAGAGAGAGAGGGAGAGAGAGAGAGAGAGAGAGAGAGAGAGAGAGGGAGAGAGAGAGAGAGGCAGACACACGGACAGATAGAGAGCGGGAGTCTGCAAGAGAAGAGCAGAGGGAGAGCAAGAGAGAGAAAGAGAGAGAGAGAAGAGAAGAGAGAGAGAAGAAGAGAGAAGAGAGAAGAGAGAGAGAAAGAGAGAGAGAGAGAGAAAGAGAGTACGAAGTTGGGCAAAGGGTTCGAAGTGAGCACCCCTGCCGTAGAGGTGGCAGGGTGCGTAGTCATGGCAACCCTCGAGCTCTCTCGTGCAACCCCCAGGCAATACTCCAACAAATACAAACCCCCGGATCTACGAGCTCCTTCGATCGATGCCGAATCGCAAAACTAATAATAAACGATACCTGCAGCAACACTCATCTGGGCAAAAGTCCTGGCACGTATTACTGTCACAATTACGCGAACCTCCCTATGTGTGTGTGTGTGTGTGCGTGTGTAGAAAGAACCCTTTGATCCCGTTACACCTATGCAATGCTAGCTATCAGTTCTAGGTTGTTTTGATTACACCCTTTTTTTCAATCAACACGAACAGTTGTGAGGATGGTCCCTGAAATCCAATTTATATATATATGTATATATATATATATATATATATATATATATATATATATATATATATATATATATCTGACATAAGTCTTCATGAAGTAATGCCTCCAATTAACGCATCAAAAGAATAATGTTTGAAGCGTCTAAGCCAATCCCTGCATGTTGCTTCTGACAGAGCATGGACACTGTAAGTCTCAACAAGGATTCTGTGTACTCCAGCTGCAGATTTTTTTTAAATGTAGTAGTGCAGTAAAATTCCCTCCAAATTCTCTTTCTTTGGCACGAAATTTGACATGTTTAACACTATGAAAAAAACAGTTGTTTACACTTCGGCGAAATGACGTACACTGAATTCCAAGCTTGCTTGTAGTACTTCTTCATAGATGCGATACCATCTCAAACTGCACGCTCGCAGTTCTGGTAACGCCATCTGTTGGAAAACAGTGAGTACTTGTTCAACGTCCTGTTGCGATCAGGGGATGTTGATGTATATATATGCACATCCCTTCACCGCAACAGCATCACACTGTTCAATTATTGTCAATCGTCCTGCACCTCATGCAGAGTGCAGCGGGGCCAATATGTACGCGGTAAGAGCTTCGTCTGGGCACGTTCCGCGTGGAAGCACTTTAGACAAAATATCAGGGGCAACACCGCAGCTGTTGCCCCGGATACTTCGCCGCAGAAATAATTTATCGCTAATCTTCGCTGTGAAATCCTATATACCTATTTACGTGTGCATGTATCCATTTGTAGGGATTTTCAAGATGGGGGTGTTCGGAGGAAGGAGAAACATGTATGCAAGTACGCGAAGATGTACATCGATCTGCACATCTCGAGTGTGTATATTATATACTATATATGAAGCGCTATATATAGGGTGTTTGAAAAAGACCTGACATTTTAATTTATCAATGAAACATATTATTTATTTGAAAAGTACGAAGATTTTTATTTTCACATGAGGTACAAACATGGAGCTTATTTGTGGAACACAATATCCGATAAATGGCCACCTCGTCCCCATTTGCAAACGTTCACTCTTTTGGCCACATGTTCAATAACATTTTGGCATAATTGCGGACTAATTTTATCAATGGTGCGTCCAATTGCTTCCTTGAGCTCCGGAATGGTCTGTGGATCATTGGCATACACTTTTCCTTTCGGAAAAGCCCAAAGAAAAAAGTCCAATGGCGTCAAATCGCACGATCGTGGTGGCCAATTCACATCGCCGCGGCGTGAGATAACACGACCATGAAACTTCGTCTGCAATAACTGCATTGTTTCGGCCACAGTGTAGCAGGCTGCGCCATCTTGTTGAAAGAATATGTCTTCCAAGTCCATGCCGTTTATGCCATTTATCGGATATTGCGTTCCACACATAACCTCCATGTTTTTAATTTATATTCAAATAAAAATATTCGTACTTTTAAAGTAAACAATACGGTTTATTAATGAATTAAAATGTCAGGTCATTCTGAGACCCCCTTTATAAGGGCTATGTATGTAGCTGTGTGTTGTATACCGTGTACATGGAATTTCAAGATGACGAATGTGAAGCATAAAAACCCATGCACGTGTATATAGCATCGATAGTCTGGAAACTAGACTCTCTTAAAGAGAGAGAGAGAGGAGAGAGAGAGAGAGAGAGAGAGAGAGAGAGAGAGAGAACAGTACTGCACTTAGTCGAGGCTCGGGAAACAAGGCAAACTTCTTTCTCACTATCCACCATATCTCTCTATCTTCAGCTCCTCCAATGAGACGAGAAGAGGAAGAGAAATTTCCGATACATTTTCTATACTGGGCGAATTTTCTTAAGCTTCGATGATCCAAAAACTACTCGATATATATATATATATATATATATATATATATATATATATATATATATATATATATATATATATATATATATATCACCAGCACTGGTGAATGGGCGGTTGGGATTCAACTCCGGCGATACTTCGAGTTAAGCAACGTTGTGCATGCCCGATACTCGGAGCGGTGACCGCTTAGCCGTGCATCGGCTCGCGCTTCAACCAGTCAACGGAAGGCCAACACTTTTGAGACCATGGTGTAGCCACTCGAGTAAACCGTCTGTGCACAAGAGAAGCAACAGAATCGGGGCCTTCTATACCGCTACGGGTTTTCCAGAGTTTCCCCGTACCCTCGGCAAATGCGGTATAGTGTAGCTTGAGGCCTTAGGCCACAGCAACGGATATAAAATCATGTGCGAATTCAACAAATTTTTTTCCGATGAAAAGTCTATTTCGTATGAATATCAAGCTGTTAGAAAATTTATATTTTTTTTTCGATGTACAAAATGGCCGACTACTCGAAACTTCTCGAAACAGCTTTTTTCCAATTGGCGTGACAAATAACTTCAACGATTTTCCCTCGATTTACTTCAAATTTAAAAGTTATGTTCCTAATTGCATTTCGCAGAGAAGTACGTACGGAATTTCTGATTAATCGAAAACTTTTCATTTTATGAGCAGTTTATGAGCAGTTTTAACGAAATTTTTCACTGAAAATTCATTTCTTAGGTTCAAATACCTACAACTTTTGAATAAACCAATATTTTTTAAATTCGGTACGTGCTTCTCTAGGTATTCCAATGTAGATTGATGACAACTTTTTTTTAGTTCTGGGTAAAAAATTGTGGATGCTAAATGTCACGGCGCGGAGCGCCTAAAAAAAAAGATAAAAGAAAGTATTAGTAGTCGGCCATTTTGTACATCGAAAAACAAATATATATATTTTTTCTAACAGCTTGATATTCATACTACATAGATGTGTAATTAATTTTACGAGTGAATCTCTTTTTCATACGAAAAAAAATTGTTAAATTCGCACATGATTTTAGACCCGTTACTGTGGCCTAAGGCCTTAAAGTAGAACGAGCGCGCGCTCTTGATTTCTGTAGATTTTGTTCAAATTTTAACCAGACATTGTTCATATCAGTTATAACCAGATTTTTATCCAGACATTGAGCATGTTTAAGGTAAATTTTATAACAGCCGACTATTTAGATTGGGAGACAATGGGTTTTGAAATTGCAACTTTTAACACTGCAGGGCATCCTCTTTTTCCAAATCCCAAATAAATAATCTAGTAGACAAAAGAAATCGGAAAAAATGACCTTTTTATCCGTCACAGCAGTTTCCTCTCTTAAGCTTCAATGGTCCATATATATATATATATATATATATATATATATATATATATATATTGAGTAGTTCCTGGACCATTGAAGCTTAAGAGAATTCGCCCAGTATAGAAAATATATCGGAAATTTCTCTTCCTCGTCAGAAACCTTTCCTGTGCCTCAACTGAGTGCAGTACTACTCTCTCTCCCGTTCGCTCTCTCTCTCCTCTTTCGTCTGTTTCTCCGCCTCGTTCCATCTCCTCCGGGGAACGTTGCCCACTGCAGTGGAAAAAAGAGCGTCAAGACGTGGAGAGAAGGAAGTACAGGAGTCGCGGGGGCGGCTGGGGAACGAGGGTGAAAGGGCGAAAAGTGCCCTACTCAAGGGTTGGCGGGCCAAGGATGGGGTTAGGAGGGTCGAAGGAGGAAATTTTTATTCAAGGGTCGAGCCGGCAGGCCCTTGAGAACGATCACCGACGCGCACCCTACACCAAGGTGAAGACAGTCTTGTACAAATATATATATATATATATATATATATATATATATAGTGGAAGGGTTTAGAACGAGCAAGTTTTAAGGGTGAGTGAGAATGCAGACGTCGGGAGGGAAGGGCGTAGGGGGAGAATCAAGGGTGAACGAGAATGTACCAGCATGTGGAGACAGAGTCGAAAGAGAGAGAGAGTCAGAGAGAGAGAGAGAGAGGGAAAGGGTGGAAGGGTTGAGAAAGGCTACAGAGATCGTGTGTTCGGTTGGCTACGAGTTTGCCGATGCGGAAAGGGTTCCACGGAGAAGCACAACCGCACCCGCGAGAGGGTAGTTTTCGCTGTGTCTAGTCCACGCGCCGAGCCTCACCATATACCCCCCCGTAGGGCGTAGGGATGCAACCAAGCAGGAGTGCGAGGATTGCATAATTCAAGTTCAAAATCAGCTCTCACGCAGCCCGGCAGGTACCTGCTTCGTTAGTGTTAATTGGAAACGGCCGATCGAGCCTGCACATATAGGACAGCCCGTCTAGAGACACTTGTATCTGCTTGCTATTCTCAAATGTCTGCATGAGAAATGCCGAAATTCGAACGGACGGAAAGTATAAAAAAAAGAATTAAAATAAACCATTTATGGTGGAAAAAGAGGCTTTTTGGAAACTTTTTTCTAGAAAAACTACAAAATAAATCGAGATTACAAAGAAGGGTGTTTATCATACATATCAGTGACTATATACAATTTTTTTTAAGCGATTAATTTCAAAATGACGGCTGTGCAGCGTGTATCTCAAAACTGCATTTTTTAAGTTCGCCGGGAACATAACTCAGACAATTATCAACCGATTCACTTGTAATATCGAATATATCTTGAAAAATACATTGTCTATGGAAGTACGTAGGATTTTTTTTATATTGCAGAGTTCATTTGCTATTAACAATTATCTTACGATTTTTTAGGCAAATTTTTCACTTTCCAAAAATTTGCGTCAGATAATTGTTAATAACAAATGAACTATGCAATATTTCACAAGATCGTGTTAAATATGTACCAAAACTTCGAACGTGATTATCTCGAAACTACATATCTTGACACGGTGGGATTGATATCTCGAGTAACTTTCACGCTATTGACTTCAACGTGCACAGTTAGCGTTCAAATAGCAGTCATTTTCGGTTCACGATCGCATTTTTTTAATTTGATGAACCATTTATTAATAACAATGACTTCAGCATGCTATTTTTCAAGAGAAAAATGAGGTTTTCTTTGGAGAAGCTGTCATTTTTCGTATTTTTCGAAATTTCGAAAAGTGGATCGTGAAGCCATAGCCAGTTGGATATATCTGAAGAAAAAAATTGTTGTTTTCGTTTCACGCGACATTTGAGCCTGGTAGAGATCCGGCCGTTTCGGGCCTCGCCGCTGGAGGACTGCAACGCCAACTGCAGCACCACGAACACTTTGAAAGACTTTCTTCCGAAAAAATTACATTGTAACCACAAACATGTGTACAACATGATGGGAAAAATCACTTTATTCCAACCAATGTGTTACTTGAAAAAAATGCATCATTCTGACCCTTCAAATTGGGCTTCCAGAGAGGGATTAGGCCACTCTACCCGAGTGGAAAACGTAACTTATCACCGCATAGCCGAAAGTTAGTAAAGTGATGTTTCGAATCGCCATTAGCTAGGCGTCTTAGCGATTGACTACCCAGCGTTGTATCGCTTTGGTTCTCTAGCAACGGAATACAAAAAAATAGATGGTGACTAGATAGAAAGAAATATCCCACGGCTGTATTATATTTCTGACCTAGTCATGACCTAGTTTTTTCAGCTAGCGACTGGGAACAAAAAATTAGAGGGCGATGAGATAAAAAAAAAATTGCGGCTACACATTTATATTTTTTCGAATTTTTTTCGCACATTATTTACATCATTGGACCCTTTTACGATATTCTTCGTTGTTCATTAATTAGGGTTATGATATTTGCGCTGTAAATATATTAATGGTTCAATTTTAAATTATCTCAGACCCACGTTCACGCCGTAACGTGGTTTTGATCCCGGGACCTCTGGGTGATGAGTCCTGACGTTGTCCACTGAGCCAGTTCAACTTGTTTAATTTCTGAATTTTTTTTATCGTCTACATATGTTACACTACACAATGTCAGATTGTTGAAAAGTGGGTGGGTTAACAAATGTAAGTAACCTTATCGGATCAATGACTCAATTGCGTTCGCATTGAGAGCGATAATCGCATAGACTTACATAACCTTAATTTGTATTTGTCCGATCATTTATTCTGGCTAGTGTGGCCGCAGTTGGGAAGTGTTGGCTAGGTGATCACGAGATACCGACTTGACGATTTTAATCATTTGCAACATCATCTGTAACTCACGTTGCTTACCCAACCACACTTTGTCATTTGTGACCAAGATCACAAGATGACGCCATCACCTAGCCGCATAGCTGGCTATGAAACTACGCGTAGTCACATAACCTCACTTTGTCATTTGTGACCAAGATCAGCTGGGCAGTGACTAGACAAGGGCTGGATAACAAAACATTCACTATATTACTAGCTCATAGTGAGCCAACTAATGATCAGTTCGTATGAGCCCAATTGGGCGAGCCAGTTACTAGGTCGTAACTCAGACAGGCTAGAACAATTTCTACTCGTATTTATGGTCTCAATTCGCAAAAGAAGGCGTCGGATAATGATGAACATGAAGAAGTGAAAAATAGAGGGAAAAAATCGTTGCATTCCGACGATGCAAACTTCAATGTCACAGAAAACATCCATGATGATATCTATATACAGTTCGTTTATTTCACAAACGTTTTTATTCAAATATTCTAGACTATGAATAATTATAACAACCATGTAAATGCATATAAAACTATATACATGCATGTATATACTTGAATGTGAAAAAATAAAAGGAAAATGAATAAAGGAGTCGTAGGTGGTATGGAAAAACGGCCTAAAGGCGGTGACGAGAAGGCGCAGAAATGTAAAATTAATAGAGAAATGAAAGGGGAACCGAGAAAAGAATTGTGTGAGTATGGGAAACTGTCGAGTGCATAGTAAAAAGGAAAGCAAGAAGGAGGTAAAGAAGAAAGGACCACAGATAAATGAAGAAAATTATGTGATTGAAATGTAAACGAACAATAAAATTGTAAACAAGTAAAAGAGTATTGATGTTGGGGGGGGAGGGGGGGGCGTATAAAAATCTGCAAGAGTATACGTAGGTATAAAGAACCAACGATCTATATGTATATATTTATATAATTATTACTATAATAATTCATACATAAGTATAATAATAATTATATTAAGGGTGACGC
The DNA here is from genome assembly GCA_963210295.1 of Ophion ellenae. Taxonomy (NCBI): domain Eukaryota; kingdom Metazoa; phylum Arthropoda; class Insecta; order Hymenoptera; family Ichneumonidae; genus Ophion; species Ophion ellenae. Next base: position 34,642,571 of record OY723392.1, read on the forward strand.
TACACCAGCGTGACAGGCCGAAAAAAGGTGGTTTTTTTTTCATTTTTTTTGTTGATTAGATTATTTATTTGGGATTTCGAAAAATCGGTCGTTTTTCGATTTTTATTGTTGTTTAGATTGTTTATTTGGGATGTGGAAAAAGTGTATGTTATTGAGCATACATTAAACTCATTTTGTGTGAATTTTTATTTGAAAAGGTAAAAAAATTAACGTTATTGAGGTATAATAGAGCCTCTGTATAAAAAAATGTGGTCCAACGGTTGGACGGATAACTTGAAAATAGTTGGTCTGAAAAATAAAAATCAGAGAGTTTTATAATCTACATAAATGTACTTTTCGACGTACGTAGCCGTTTTTCGAAAAAAAATCACAAAATGGCGGATGTTAAAAAAAGTACAATTTTCTTATATTTGTGGGCTTAAAAATACCAAGTTTGAAAAAAAACGACTACGTACAAAGATAGCGACTGCAATTACGGAAATTTTCGTTTTTAGAAATTGAAAATCACACAACTGTAGCTAGGGTTATGATTCCGGCCAGGTCGGGGAAAGTCATTTCGAGAAAAACCCGATTTGAGAAAATGCAAAAAAATGTTTTTACATTTTCTTTATCATTCACAGGAGTGTGCGGCCTTAATATGTTTATTATCAAATTACTTTAAATATTATTCTAATTATTCATAAATAATCGTAATATCAATTATATCACTAATTATTTTGCATAAAATACTGAAAAGTTCTATACTAAAGTGTAGAACATTCAAATAAAAAATGTTCGATAATAAATAAACTATATATCAAATAATATCAATATGAATGTTTCCACTAGGTCACCGATTCAAATAATGTACTACTAATATGTAATAACGTCTACTGACTGTCACGCACAATGAATTAATTTTTCGTTTAATTAACAAGCCAAGCTCGATTTTGCCGAAGCCGGCGGTAAAATTTTATTTTGTATTCGTGCCTCTAGACACCACTTCCTTGACACAATTAAGTCTAATCAGAAATCAATGTCTCAACGAGTTTCTTTTTTTTTCAAGAAAAGGCAGCCACCCATATCTTCGCTGATAGGTAACACGTTTAGGGCTTCTCTGCTCGGCGGAAGTTTTCCTAAAGGGGGTCTCAAAATGACCTGACATTTTTATTTATTAATAAAACGTATTATTTGTTTAAAAAAGTACGAATATATTTATTTTAATATAAGATACAAACATGGAGGTTATGTGTGGAACACAATATCCGATAAATGGCATAAACGGCATGGACTTGGAAGACATTTTCTTTAAACAAGATGGCGCAACCTGCCAAACTGCGGGCGAAACAATGCAATTATTGCAGACGAAGTTTCATGGTCGTGTTATCTCGCGCCGCGGCGATGTGAATTGGCCACCAAGATCGTACGATTTGACGCCATTCGACTTTTTTCTTTGGGATTTTCTGAAAGGAAAAGTGTATGCCAATGATCCACAGACCATTCTGGAGCTCAAGGAAGCAATTGGACACACCATTAATGAAATTAGTCCGCAATTATGCCAAAATGTTATTGGAAATTTCGTCAAATATTTCGTCATTTATCGGATATTGTGTTTCACACATAACCTCCATGTTTGTACCTTATATTAAAATAAAAATATTCGTACTTTTCAAATAAATAATACGTTTTATTAATAAATTGAAATTTCCGGTCATTTTGAGACACCCTATATATATATATATATATATATATATATATATATATATATATATATATATATATATATAGGGTGTCTCAAAATGACCTGAAATTTTTATTTATTAATAAAACGTATTATTTATTTGAAAAGTACGAATATTTATATATATATATATATATATATATATATATATATATATATATATATATATATATATATATATATATATATATATATATATATATATATATATGGATGGAGATGCTGCGTCTATTGATTGTCCCTTTCTTCAATCGAGAAACACGTACACTCCGAGTCGTAAAAAATTTCCCGCTCGGGAAACCAAACGTGAATATGGAATTTATTTCCGGAGTTTCTCGGGCCCGCGTGTAGTTGTACAAATCGAAATGGTCGTAAAAATGTCATTTGCTATTCGTAAAAGGTGGAATCCGCGCTACGAAAAAAAGTAAAAGGGACGGAAGTCGCTAGTGAGCGGAATTGAGAACGAAAATCACCTCCACCCCTCGCGGTCTTCTTCCGTCGATCGATTGAATATTTACTGTAAAAAAAACTCTAACGATCTCCGATTAAATAACAATTGCTGGATGTATTTCCAAATTCAATTTTGGATTTATGGTGCTTTTTTTTATAGTGCTTACATAATTTATTACGAAAAAGTCAAGATCATTTCAAACAATGTGCGCTTTTTTAAATTAAGAGAGGACGCGGTTTCCTGACATCAGATAAATTCGATTACAATTATAATGTAATTATAATCTCCATTCTACGCCCCGGGGTTTCCTCCCCTGTTCCCCAAATTCAGCCTTTGTTAATATTTTTAATTTAAACTAAATTTGGTTAATGTTTTTAAGTTATATTAAATTTTGTTAATATTTTTAAGTTAAATTAAATGTCGTTAATATTTTTAAGTTAAATTGAATGTCGTTAATATTTTTAAGTTAAATTAAATTTTATTAATATTGCATATTTCTTGTGTATGAGTAGAAGTAAGAAGATACTCATGTTTTTCCACGTTACTTCTGTGAATAGGCACTTTTTATGGAAAATAATCCCCATGAGGGGAGAAAAGATCTGCAATGGAAGCAGTGCATAAAAGGTACATTGTGCGCAAGTCAAACGCCGACAATCTCCTCTTTTTCAAGCAGGGATCAAGAAGCATAGCCACCCGGCTCTTTCCTGGTAATTTTCCAAAAGATTAAACGATGAAGAGGGCAGTACTATACGTGGATTCGAGACTGATTGCAGCAGCAATGAGAGAAAGAGAGAGAGAGAGAGAGAGGGAGAACCAAGGAGGAGCTCTTGTCTCCTGAAGAGAGATAAGCGACACGTCTCTCCGTCTCATTTCAAGTGTAAAATCCAATATATCTCATTTTATTAATATTTACAGAACAATAATTTGAAGTACAATGATTAATAATACTGTTGTAATAATTGTAGTTGAAATGTTTATTAATTCATGTTCATTAATGTTCATCCCCTGTGTGTGTGTGTGTGTGTGTGTGTGTGTGTGTATATATATATATATACACACACACAAACTTCTGCATAAGATCGTTTTTCATAAAGTTTTTTAACATTTAAGGTTGAAAAGAAGACTTTTCTACACAAAACAAATAACCAAGAGTATTAAGAAAAAGAGGGTCAAAAATGTTATCATTTGTAGAAATGGCATGCGAAAAACCAAAAGCAGAGGATTTTTATTTCTCAAGAGAAAAATCTAGATGCCTCGTATCAATATCTATCCAAATTACCCTCATGTATGATCTACGATCTTTTGTCCCTTTCCACAAAAAAAGCATTTTTTAATTTTTCTGCCATGTACATGTACTTTCTTGACGATGTTTCAAAGCTTGTGTCATGAAGTGTACTGTTGAGCAATAAATAAATGACCAACTGAACACTAACATTGATGCCTCAGACTTTGATCGAAAGTTAAGGGGTTAGGCAACTATGAAAATGATGAACGATGGATTGAAGGTAAACTTATGATTACAACGATAGAACTGATAGTGGAACTTTAAGGCATTAGGCCACAGTAATGGGTATAAAATCATGTGTGAATTTAACAAATTTTTTTCGAATGAAAAAGTGATTCACTCATAAAATTAGTTACACATCAAACTGGTGCGATGGTCTAGTGGTTAGCGTGCTCGCCACTGAACCAGCGGACCGGGAGGTCCCGGGTTCGAATCCCAGTCGCGTACATTTCGTCGTGAAATGTTTTTCTTCGGCATTTCGTGGCGAAATAAGACCAGTTCCACGACTGGGGGGGCGAACTCGATGACCGGCTGTATTGGTATAGGTTTTCCGCAGTTTCCCTATACCCATGACAGAAATGTCATGATGAATATAATACAGAGGGGGAAGTCGGCTGCGGCCGCAACAGGGGGGAACAGGCAGAAAGATGGAGACAAAAAGGAGTAAACAGTAGAGGAAAGAACGGTCATAATGATGGGAATGAATAGGTAACAAACGCGAAAAGCGTGTACCTAAGGAAAAAACCAATAGTTACACATCTATTTAGTATAAATACCAAGCTGTTAGACATTTTTTTTTTCGGTGTACAAAATGGCCGACTACTAATATTTTCTTTTGTTATCTTTACCTGGAACAAAAAACAAAAATTCTCGTCAATCTACATTAGATTACCTAGAGAAGTACGTACGGAATTAAATTTTTTTTGTTTTATTCAAATGTTTTAATAAATTTTATTAAGGTCTTCAATCAAGACCTTAATCTCAGACCTTAAGATCTACATTAGATTAGATCTACATCGTCTACATCGTCTACATTAGATCTACATCGTCAATCTACATTAGATTACCCAGAGAAGTACGTACGGAATTAAAATTTTTTTGTTTTATTCAAATGTTTTAATAAATTTTATTAAGGTCTTCAATCAAGACCTCAATCAAGACCTTAAGATCAAAGACCTTAATAAATTTTATTAAGGTCTTTGAACTTAAGAAATGAATTTTGAGTGAAACATTTCGTTATAACTGCTCATAAACTGCTCATAAAATGAAAAGTTTTCGATTAATCGGAAATTCCGTACGTACTTCTCTGCGAAATGCAATTAGGAACATAAGTTTTTAATTTGAAGTAAATCGAGTGAAAATTGTTGAAGATATTTGTCACGCTAATTGGAAAAAAGCTGTTTCGAGAAGTTTCGAGTAATAGGCCATTTTGTACATCGAAAAAAAAATTCTAACAGCTTGATATTCATGCTAAATAGATGTGTAATTAATTTTATGAGTGAATCACTTTTTATGAGTGAATCACTTTTTATGAGTGAATCACTTAAACGGGTTTCGTATCGAAACAAAGTTTTTCAAAACGGTGTACAAGATTTCTCCACATCTAATGAACGGATTGACTTCAAATTTGGCACACGTATCCAGTGTAATAGTAGTTTAGTCTTGACCGACGTTTTTCTTCTTGACATTCTTTTCCATTAGTTATTAACGATAATGATGTCATTTTTCATCGAAAGATCGAAGCAAAATTTCGAATTTTTCTTTCATGATTGAAACACGATATCCAAGAAACGGTTGGTCAAGTCTTCGGAAATATTGTCTTTTTTAAGAAAAAAAAACTCTCTTTTTCTGTTTCGGATCAACCGGATGGCCTAAATCAAGTTCATCGGTGAGCCCATCACGTTCGAAGGTCCTTCACGAGATTTTTTATAAATTATTTAATTTTCTTTACTTTACTTGGAATATTTTTTTTTGTAAAATGTTCTACACAACTTTGTTTGGGTTTGTTTGTTTTTTCAATCACCTTACTTATTCGTACAAATTTTTTTTGAACTCATAAGTTCGTTAAATTTTTTTAACTACCCCTTATGTTCGGGTCGTCACAGTACCCTAACCCCTTAAATAAAACAGGTTTGACAGGTTCAGTCACTAAAGTTCAGATGATAAAAGAACACTCATACTAGTCTAAACGACTCCCAATTGCGTCTAAAAACTCCCAAGCATTCCATGCACAAAAGAGGAAAAATAAATAAAAACCACCGCTATAGAAAAATTGTAAAACGAAGCTGCTTTTCTCGAAAACTGAAAAAAAAATTACAGGACATACATGGGAGTGATTTGAATAGGTATTTTCCTTCTGGGTCCGAACTTTCGGGCCACCCCGTAAATACTTATCTTCAAAAACGCCATACTCTCGAATTCCTAAAAAATACTCCGCGCTTCCCACAAGATAAATGGTACAAAAGAGCCGATTGAATAAAAATCCTCCTTCAAGTTGGCAAGCCCAACGGCGTGTTTTTCTTCGAGGCACGTCTCAGTCGGCGGCGGTCGCGCTTTGTGTACGTATTATACATTATTAATGGACAGACGAAGCAAGGAAGGAAGTAAGAGGGCGGCCACTAACGATGAAAATCGAATGAGTGAGGAAGAAGTGAGTGCGGATTGTAGCCGAGTCTCGGAGGGCTGAATCAGGTGCAATTTTGTCCGCAACTATACAGGGTGTCCCTCTTATCTCTTCCACCCGAAAAAACTCGGTAATTATCGACGTCGCAAAACAATGTTCCAGACAAAAGTTGTACGGTGTGAAGGGGGCCATCAAATGCGACCAACGTTTTTTATTTCGGTTGAGGCCCTGACGCACAGTGAAGGTCACCTCCACTTTTTAAAATGGAATGGTACATTTCTTCGCAACCATCTTGTGGAGCACCTCAAGCCGCATAAAAAAACATTAGGGGTCCAAAGTCGTTCGAGGTCATTTAAGGTCACCTATTAAAATGAAATACAAATCCAAATAACTCGGATCACTGGCAAATATTTGGTAGTGATCCAAGATATTTAGATTTGCATCATCGATACTGACCTTGAATGACCTTGAACGACTTTGACCCCCTAATGTTTGTAACGCGGCTAGAGGTGCTCCGCAAGATGGTTGAAAAAATATGTACCATTCTATTACAAAAGTGGAGGTGACCTTCACTGTGCGCCAGCGCCTCCACCGAAATAAAAAAAAATGGTCGTATTTGATGGCCCCCTTCACACCGTACGACTTTTGTCTGGAGAATTTTTTGGCGACGTCGATAATTACCGAGTTATTTCGGATGGCAGAGATAAGAGGGACACCCTGTATATGCGGAATCTTCCCTCCAGGGGGAAGGGTTTGTTTCAAAGGACTCCGGAATTTCGTGCCCGGGACATCAACAAGGATCTCACCCCCCCCCCCCCCCCCTCGCCCACTGTCCTTCCCTCTCTCCCATGAAGTTCTTGTCCTGTAATCATCTCTCGTATACTTTTCTGCGCAATCTCCGCTATGTACCTACTGTGTACCTTGTTATCTCTTCGCTCAGCCCTGAATAATCAGTGACTATGATGCACTCGCTGTATATCAATGGTGTATGGGGCATTCGGTATACGCGAGTGCGTAAAGGTAAAGGAGAGAAATTTAATAAGGGGATAAAATCGCGCCGAGTACGTGTGACACTTTGCAAGAAGAACACCGACTTCTATGTAAAAATAAACGTGCACGCTTTTTTCGTCCATACGTTTGAGAATAATATTATTATTCTCCTAATAATTATAATAATAATAAATCATAAATAATTAAAGTAAATAATAAAATAATAACAAATTTTTTAAAATGTTTGAATAATAATGAAAAAGAGTAATAATAAATTATATAGAAGAATAAATGATATATAATTGAAGTGAATAATAAAATGACTACTAGTAGTAGCAGTATTTATTATTTCAGGTATACCCCTTCGGGGTTCTAACACATAAAAGGGGTAAACCCCCCCCCCCCCCCCCCCCCTACATACACGGTCCCCCTTACAAACATTTTCTTATTTCTAACTTATTTCCTATTGCCGTTTTGACTTTCGCTTCGTCTTGCATTCGCTTCCTCGTTTACCATTTTCCCAATCAGATTCTCGAAGTGCTTTATGTACATACATAGTTCAGTTACAGGCTCCTTTTTAAGCACCGTCTGTATTTTTCTATCGATTTCTCTCCTTCTTTATCCCCTATCCATTTTTCCAGATCTTCTACTATTTGTTTTTAAATGTTTTCCTTGGCTTTCTCGCACGTACATATATGCATTCAGTTTTCCACTTCCTTTTTACAAACCCTGCATTTGATGTCACTATATCCCTTGATTCCTTCCTTTCCCACATTCCCACATCTCAATCTCGCCCAGGTTTCTATTATTTCGCCCATTATATTCACATCCTACCAGTACTTCTCTGTCCCTATGGTACCCTTCATCCTATAAAATGACTACTATTATTATTGAATAATAATAAAAATATCTCATCAATCATTAAGATAACTAGCTAAATAATAATTATAATAATTCGAGCCTAACCCACCTGGTGGATGGACGTTTCCCAGTTCAAACTGAGAAAGCATGTTTTCCGGAGCAATAAAATCGGATAATAATAATAATAGGCGTGGAGAAGTTGGCGTGCCCATTGCCCAGAGAAGCAGTACTCCCTCGCCACCGGCGTTCCAGGCCAACCATCTAGCACGCCGAAAACTAGGTTCCGCAAAGAACTAGTCACGCCCCCACAACCGACCCCTCTCGGATGGGGCCCACGGATCAGTTGGGAGGGGCACCCAGATAGGATCCACGGCAATGACCACGGCTCGAAATTGGCGCCTCGAGTGGACGAAGGAACTCAAGGAGGAACTCATCCGCTGCTGGAGGGATGGCGTACCATCGCTACGGGGATACATGGCGAGGATGCAGGCCCTGTGGAACCAAGTGCACCCAAAGCTTGCACACCTCTCGCAGCATCTGCGAGACCAGGCCACCCGCTTGCGACGACAAAAATACGATCTCTTGTTACTACCCGAGTCGAAATTTTCAGCCTATTTTAAAGGCCTTTGATCCTATGTCAGCCTCACTTGAGTCTCCTACTATGGGCTCCTAACATGCTCTTCCTTTGCTGCTTACGTCCTGCATAGGCCCTTATACTCCTACCTAACCTAGCTGAAGTCGTTGCAACTCGTCTTTTGATTGAGTTTGAACCTATCGCGCATTTGGCTGTTTCGACAAAACGAGCGTGGGGATGGTTACACTCGAAAGAGCTGGTCTGATAGCTTTCAGTAACCGTCATGCGTTGGACTAGGTAGGACCGCGCGTTCGCCGTAGAGGCCTACTTTTCCAATGGCCTTTCCATTATCTCGACCCAACGAACCTTTCGCATTCGCTTCAAACTTGCCCCTGCAGCTCCAGCAACTCTCCAAAGTGGAAGAAATGGACGTTGGGCAAACTGTTACAATATTTTTAATAGGAACTGTCCTCACGTATGCATGGATACGCGGATCCCTATAGCAGGCACGCATGCATACGTATAGGCACTAGTATACGTGTGTTGGTGTATGCTTAGGCATGTATGTGTGCGGGTATATACGTGTGTCTACGCATGCGCGTACTCAGGCATATGTATCTCTATATGCGTAATAGAGTGTATGCGTGTGCGTGTATACGTGTGACAATCGACGTCCTCCTTAGCGCCTGCAAGTGGACAAAAGGGACATTTGTTCCCGTTCTAGGCATTAAGTAGGAGCTCATTTTATATTGAATACGAAGCTACTTTACTGCCTTTATCTCCTACCACTGTGAGGTTCTGGAGGGGCAAAATAGGCTGAAAATTTCGACTCGGGATGAGTCGCTTGTAGCAGAAATACCTGAGACTGCTGATCTCAGCTTGAACTGGGCTGTGTATCACGCGGTTGTTGAGGCGAGACCTCGGACACGCAATGACAAAGCGGCGTTCGTGGTTAAGGTGGTTCTGTAGTTTTGGTCAAATCTTAGGAATTGGCTGATATCTAAGTATGGTGTAGGTATGACCTTCCTGGACTGATGCCCAAAAGTTCAATTCGATTCACCGTTTAGTTCATGAGATAAGTGCAATTGAATATGGGGATTTTTGTACGCGATCCCTGTACTTAACACGTAAACCGATAGGAGTTTGCTCGCATTTCTCGATATAGGTTCTTAACGGATCTTATGATTTCAAAATAAAAACACACGTGTACGCAGTACTATTGTGGGATTGATTTTTTTTAATGACAAACTTTGACCCTTGGGTTTCGGAGATATCGGCTTCTGAAAAGTGGCAATTTTATTCCACACTGAACTCAGGCCCAACCATCTGTAATGGAGTGGCAACAGTGTAAGTAATTCTGAGACGGATGTGAAATAAATTTATTTTGCAAACTAATTGAATTTGTTCAATTTATGCATGTATGTATGCATGTATTTGTCTTTGTTACAGCGAATACAATTTAAACTGTCGGCGAGATGTGGTAAGTCCACGATCCAACTTCCTTTGACAGCGAATTTTTGTTGCTGATCGTTAAGGTTATGGTTATTCTCATCGCGTTTAGCCGCATTTGCTTGACACATGACTGCCGCAGCTTTCCGTCTTTTTGCAAGCGCCTTTTTTGTTGTAAGCTTTCCTTTGTATCGCGTTTGGGTTGACATTTCCACGCTTTTTAAATTTATATAAAATATTTCGCAAAAGACGGATCGTAGGAAGCTCAATGCCATGACTGCAGGAAAATCGCGCTGTTGCCACGGTTACAGTGCCGCTCTCTATACGAGTATGAGGCCTGTCTATGCATGAGGTGCGAATGTGTGGGACATATGGAGGGTACAAGCTCCGTCAAAAATTGACAACCGACAGCATCATATAGGCATTGGACGTTACTATACACTTCGACCGAAACTTTTGGCTCATACGTGTACCTACAGAACTACCTCAAGACTCGGCGGCGCGTTGCACAGCTCCAGAATAAGATCAATGAAGCGCGGATGCAGGCAACCCGTGTTCAACGTGTGTTAGACTTTATTACGGCGGAGAGGGCGTTCACCCCGAAGATCCGAAAAATCAGCTCGGTACTGAAATGCCGTCAGCACGCATTGAACAAAGCTATCCTTCTCATTGGAGTGTCTTCATGACCGCATGGTCCTCGGAATAGCAAGCGATGTGATAACGAGCTCGGACCTGCTCCTGGAGATTGTGCACCAGCATGAGCTTCATGGGGTGGGGGCATTTCTTTGTAAGGCGGCAGAAACCCTCGGCTTGGAGTTCCGCCGGCGCCGGCGTGGTGCCTTGCCAACAGACTCCGTCGGTTGGTTGCCCAAGTCCCGAAGTCGGCGGGCAATCAGGGCTGCCGAGCAGACTGTCCTGACTCGGCAGCACGTGGACAGAGCCATGCACGTTGAGTTTTTCCACCACATCGAGGAGCAAGGGCTGTCCGCCCAGCTGACCTTTTCCTTCTTGCGGTCAGTTGGACTGATGTCCGAGACCGAAGGGTTTATCTGCGCCTGCCAAAACGGTGTTATCAACACCCTGGTCTATAGCAGTCGCGTTATGGGTCAGCCTCTGCCTACCATTTCGTGTCGTACATGCAAACAATGGCCGGAGACACTAATGCACCTACTGTCAGCCTGCCCGGTATATGCAGTCTCCGGTTATATCCATCGCCATAACGCGGCCCTGAGGGTGTTGTATTACCATCTACGGCACCCTTATGGGACAGCCCATGTAGGGTCGCCTGTCGTAACAAAAATGCCAGCATTCAGCCATTAAACGGTTTGCTGATAATCGGCCAATAATTCGTCGACCAGCATTGGGGTACTCTAGGCGGATGAACGGCTTACCAGATCTAAGACAGCCATTGGTGGGCCAATACCATCGCACCGATGATATGGCGATCAGCATTGGGGTATCGTAGGCGGATGAACGCCTTGCCAGATCTATTCCAGCCATTGATGGTTTGTTTTTGGGCGTTTTGCAAATCCAGGTAATTAAACTGTAATAATAATACGTAAAAAGGAGGGATAAGGTTTCGAAAAGCATATCCCACTGATGAAGCTGAAATGTTGCACAGACCTTCTTTTTACTATTCTAAGAGAACCTTTAAAAGGATATTGGCGACCGCCGCGGTTTCGATAGATCGTATATTGAAAGTTATTTATTGTACTGCGCTCCTATTATACTAAATAAACCCAAACAAACCCATCCCACATGGCAAGGCATATGCACGCGTTTCACTGTTGATTGGGCGAGCACTGTTTGCCAGGAAGCAGTGAGGCTAGAGGAATGGGGGTATCTATCGGATATATAGATATACTCGTATGGCGTGAAATAATAAACTTTACAATGCGATACATCGAAAACTATTGCTAGTCGTCAAAAATCCGTTAAGGGTTTCTCTTAGGATATTGAAAGGAAGTTCGGTGCAAAATTTCAGCTCCATCAGAGGAGTATGCTTTTCGGAACTTCACCCAAAACAAGCGAGTTATTTTCACAGCCTAAATGGACCAAAAAATTGTCGGTAAACTTTAATGTCACGAATACAATTATCGGCATAAAAGTAAGAAACGAACAAACGAAGGATTCTATGAGTGTTAGGATGGCTAAGTGGGGAGGGCGCTCAACACTAGAACGAAAGACGTAGGTTCGATCCCGATGATAGGTGAAAACATGAACAATGCAGAAAGCGTTTTCAGTTAAATTATTCTATGTACATGAACATAAGTAAAGCATAAGAAAACAAAAAAGATACTACTAGGATTTTTATATTCGGCAGCTGTTGCTGGGCCAATATGGGCATATGATATTTGGCCAAGTCTTAGCAGCCATTCATGGTTTACCATTAACAACCATGCATGGTTCGGATCTGGTCCGCTTCCATAACCATCACCGCTATTAAAACCCTATTTGGGAGGCCGGGAGCCCGTGCAGCCTTATTTACCAGGAGATATTGGATATTCGTTGTATATTCGGATATCGGATATATTTATTGGAACTTCTCGTTCGCGACCATCGGGCCGCTTCAAGCGACTAAGCCTGATGTTGTCCTCTTCGATTTCGACGACAAGACGATACACGTCATTAAGTTCTCGGCCCTGGCCAAGGTGAACGTGTCGCCAATGGAAGAGGAGGAACAGCTCAAGTATCAACCTCTCCTGGCTGAGCTACGTCCTCTGCACCATGGATTCAGGGGGACTCTCGTTGATACCCAAAAATCTCTGAAACGGCTCTTCAGATCTCGTCGAAACTTTGCCAAACGACGTCAAATAGATAGACGAACAGCTGTCTGCCCCTTAATTTTTCTGAACTGGAGAAAAAAAACGTAGATTGGCTTATGATACGACAATGTACGTTTTTTTCTCAAATGAGGTGTCATTCCGTCTTAAGGGAGCGGCGATCGCAGAGCGATGTTTGATTTTATTTCGCGTCTTTTGACTGGACGACAGCCGAGGTGGTGTCGGAACCCTCGAGTGTCGCCCAGCCTTATAACCCCTGGGGGTAGGTCAATGTTTCCCAGTGCAAACTGAGAAAGTGCCTTGCTCGGAGCTATAATTTAATTTAAAAAAATAAAATAAATAATATCATTTAATTTATTTGAATCAATGAAACAATCTAAATAATAATAGTAAAGTCACATCTGTAAAAATGATGACGATAATAATGCAGATAGTAATAACAATATCATATTTCGTTTCAACGTGACATATTTTGTTTAAACTATATAGCATGTATAAGGCGATGATATTTAGAGTTATACATGAGATTATTGTTTGAAAATTATAACAATAATTATTTGAGTGATGATAGTAATATATTAATATATTCAAACTGTTATTACTATTATTAGTAGTATAATTAATGTTAGTCGTATAATTATCAATAAACTGCAATAATAATAATAATAATAACAATAATGAGAACAATTATGTGCAAGAATGGCGAGATTCGTACGCACTCCGCACTCGCTCTCTCTCTCTCTCTCTCTCTCTCTCTCTCTCTCTCTCTCTCTGTCTGTCTCTCTCGCTTATTCTCTTTTTAACTCTTACGCATTACCCTTCTTCGGCTTCGTGACAAGGTCGGGACACTTTCTGGTGTTCACGCTTCTCTCGCCCTCGGAAGTTTCATGAGTTCACTTGTCAGAGCTATTCCCATCTGTGCGCTGTCACTGCGCTCTTGTATTATTTATTTTCACCGCAGGAAGGTGACGCGGCAAAGCTTTCACGATGGAGAAGGAAAGAGAGAGAGTGAGAGAGTGAGAGAGAGAGAGAGAGAGAGAGAGAGAGAGAGAGAGAGAGAGAGAGAGAGAGAGGGAGTGAGAGAGAGAGAGAGAGAGAGAGAGAGACAGAGAGAGAGAGAGAGAGAGAGGGCCGTGGGGGGCGAGGGGTGAAGACATGGACCAAATTAGAAATCCAGAGAAAACGTCTGTCCCTACCATTCACGGTCGATCGCTCCAGCATGGAATAAAAGCTGACGGAAACTTTCCAGCTGATTTTTTTTCCATCGTACCTTTCTTAAGGTATCTTGCGAATAATCAGGAAGAAAATGCGAGGAACGTTTCCGGAGGAGCGCGAGAAAGCAAACTGACAAGTATGGGCTAAAATTGAAAGGGATGGGATCGTAAAGTATGCAAGCGAATAAGAAGCAATATAGGAAACATTGTATGCAAGTAGTGGAGGATTTTGTTGATTGTGTTTGCAAATATTTTGAAATTTGGACGGTCGTCCTGTGGCGCGATTAACGCGTGGGCGAGGCAGAGTAGTTTTTATTTTTATTTTGTAATATCCATTTTTCGCGGCCTGGACGATCACATGATGGGAGGATGAGGGAGGGGACGGGTGAGAGCGATGACGCGGGAGCAATCCTATATTGCCCTCGGGAATCAAACGGCAGTCGATTTCGCTCGACCATGTAGCGATTTGTGTATATACGTCTGTACAGGGATGCAGAACCGTTACGACGACGTTATCCCATTTTTATTGAGTTTTATTACCGGGAGATAAAACCGATTCAAACCCAGAGAGGGAGTGAGAGAGGACGCGTCTCTCTCTCTCTCTCTCTGTCTTTCTCTGGGAGTCAGACGGGAGGGGGAATATTCGACTTGTCAATATTTCGCCTGCCCATAATCACCTCCGAGTGTTGTCAGTTCGTTGTCAGTAAGAGAAAAAAACTACTTCCCTCATTGCCACGTAACATATAATAGAACAAAAAAAGCGATTTCGTTCCCAAATGAAAAAAAAAGGTACTGGTCAATTCCTGCTGAGAAAGTAAATATAATCATTTAAAATTATTCCAAAAAATATCAAATTTCCATTATAAGTATAAAATTTAACTTATATTTAAATATAAATATAAATCTTATTAAATAATTTGAGTACAAAAAGTAGTAGTATTTTATTCCTTGTATACCCTTTTCAAGGGTGTTAACATAAATGCTACCTCCCTTTTCATTTACATCATTTATTTCACTTTGTTTTTTCTCCTCTGTTCTAGTTTCTTAAGGGGCTATACCAGTGTGAACGCTGAAAATTTGGGTGATTTTCGGGAATTTTTTGGAAGAAAAGTACTCAATTAAATGTTTCGGAAAATTAAGGATATATGTGGCTATATTTGACCTATATTACATAATTTTTTCATAGAAAAATATTGAGATCCAAGGGACTTATGAGCTGCCCTCGGAGGCGCCAAAAAAAAGTTCCTCCACTGCTGACATGATTCCGGCCGATTGAGTAGCTGAAACCGAAAAAGGAAAAAAATTCGTTAAGCTGGAAGGTATTTCCTGTACAATGACGTAGGATTTTCGAAAAATATTCAAATCTAACAAAATTCTTGCCTATAAAATGGTCGTTTTTTTTTCAATGCCAAATCGTCAATTTTCATCCGATCAAAAATATCCTACGTCATTATAGAGTAAATATATTCAACAGTACTCAGTTCAAATTTCAAGTCAATCGGATAATTGCTCATTGAGTTACAATGACAGCAAATTTGAAAAATCTCATTTCATATTCTTGAAAGTAAATATAAAAACCCTGAAAGTATAAAAATCCCATCTCATATTCTTGAAAGTATAAACTGTCGAAAAAGGCAAAAAAAATCGATTGTTTAATAGTGTCACACTGGTATAGCCCCTTAAATTGGCTGACGTAATCGCATAGTTGTTTTGCGGTTGCATTTTCAGTTGCGCTTTTATTTTCCGGTCAACTTCTAACCCCCTGTTATTTTCTAACCATTGCTCTAGTTTATCAACTATTTCTTGGTTTAGTTTTCCCTGGACTTCCGTACACTCGCAAACAAGTCTCAAATTTTAAGTCTCTCAATTTTAATTAAGTTCATAATTTTTATGCCTCTTTATATTTTCCTTTCCAGTTCCCCTACATTTCCGTTCCATAGGGCTTACCAGATTGCCGCCTCACCTACGCTTTCCATTGCTTGTTTCATTTCTTTTTTTTTAAATATAAATAGTCGTGTGCATCAATAGAAACCCATAAAAATGGGTTACAATTGATAATTGCTCTTACTTCTTCCCTTAGGCATTTTTTGCCACCTATCATCCCCCATCTTCATTATTTGAAGTAAATACCTCACCGCCCTTTTCCATACTTCAACTTCCATTGCCCTGAACGCCGCTTCCATTCGACAAATATAGTTTGGGCCATTTTAACATACCTCGCTTGAAGATTTTTCCACCTTTTTCCTCCCCATCCACCTATAAGTTTCGGTTCCATACAGCATTCCACTTTTCACTATCACTTCCATTAGGTACAGTCTTCTTTTCAGGCTACTGATTTATGCACGTTTAAAAACGCCCCGATATCGCGTTTATAACTTTGTTAAGGGGCTACATCTACCTAGGTGGGTAAAAAAATTGCATTTTCCAAAAATATTGTTATTCGATAGTATCACCTTCAGCTATATTGCCTGAACATTTAATTAAAATATTCATTAAATTAAATGAGCTACAGCTTCCAACTGTTGGCCGGGCGAGCGGCAGCAGCACCATATTTCAAACTTCAAACGCGTTTTTCTCTAACCACCGTTTTCGAAATCGGTGGACATGATATCTTGAGAACCACTTGATGGATTGTTTCCAAATTTACAGGAGATACGACGAGACACATTTAAAGGTTGTTGACGATCTCACTTTTTCCAAATCGATCTTCATTTTTCAATAGTTACGTAAAAATGACTACTTTTTTCATTGATTTTGTATGCTCGAAGTTCAACTCGTCGCCAGGTTGTTAAAAACAATTATTTAAAAAATCGACGATCGTCAACGACTCGTATTTATTGTTAACTTCGATAACCCGTTTGGTTTTTAGCTTTTCGATGGATCGTTTAAGCTGGAGAGTGTCCACCGCCGAACGTGGCGAAAAAATATCATCTGCCGGCGGCCATGTTTTTGTTGTCTTTCTGTATTTTTTGGTGATTTTTTCAAAGGCTCGTAATATATCTACCTCTCCGTAAGAATATGCGTTTTTTTCACCAACCGTTTCCCAGAAAAAAATCAAACTTGGGCCACTTTTTCGGGCCTCTAGGTAGATGTAGCCCCTCAATTTTCTCATTAGGATTTTTGTATGCTTTCCAAAGGTATTTCAAAGTATAATTTACATAATTTTTTCAAATACGAAAAATAAGCAGTCTTCCACTCACTTCCCTCTCACTGTAAATCAAACCTTATTTTTATTAACTTTTTTTTTAAATTAAAAAGCATCACCGTTCAATTCCCTCGTAATGTGGCGACCCTCATTTTATTCTTTTCAAACACCAAGATACATTGGCGTTGAATAATTGAAGGCCAGGACCCAGGGAGGAACTGGCCTTTAAACGAAACCGATAAAAAAACGTAAGCCAGCAAACGTTTTTTTCGTATACACGGCCCATCCGTGGAGGAGTCCGTCCATTATGTGCTCGTCGTTTATCAAGACTCTCCTCGTTGTCAGCGTCGCTCTAGCCCTTCTTCTTTGTCCGCGGCGGTTCTCGCGGTGTGTACACATCCGCGTAACACCTCGCTACCACTTCGACGTTTGTGTGAAGACGCCGATTTATCATTCCGAAAAGCATCCCGCTGCTTCTCACAGAATAGAGCCTTTGCGATGGGCAGGGGGGGGGGCTGGGGCATGTCTAGCACCCTCGGGGTGCGGAGGAGAAAAAAGCGGGTGAGAGGGGCAGATATATATGTCGGTAAAAGTGACTTTGAAGACATTTGACTTTGAGGACCATCCAACAGTCGCCATATCTCCCCATATTCGACATTACGTAAACCCCAATGGCTTTGAATTTACATTTGGGTAAATGTAGCTTTCAAGCATATTTATGTAAGGGATATTTCAGGGACCGTCCTAAGGAGTAAAAACCCGTGCGGAAAACTGATAGGGTATGCTTAATAAAAAT
This sequence comes from Ophion ellenae, assembly GCA_963210295.1. Lineage (NCBI taxonomy): Eukaryota > Metazoa > Arthropoda > Insecta > Hymenoptera > Ichneumonidae > Ophion > Ophion ellenae. The sequence continues at coordinate 34,660,462 of OY723392.1, forward strand.
AAGGACCTTTCAGGGCTTTCCTAGTGCTTTCCCTAGTAGGGATTTCCACAATGGGCCCAGCCTTGGCCATTATCGAGATAAACTTGTAGGGATTTCCACAATAGGCCCCGACTTGGCCATTATGGGGATAAACCTGTAGGGATTTCCACAAAAGGACCCGACTTGGCCATTATAGGGATAAACCTGTAGGGATTTCCACAATAGGCCCAGACTTGGCCAGTATAGGGATAAACAAGTAGGGATCTCCACAATAGGCCCAGATCTGACTATTATAGCGATAAACCAGTATAAATAGCTTAGGCTACATGGTTGATGGTATTTCAATTATTCAAATCGATTATATACATCGATCGAATAATATTATCGAACGCAAATTGGGAAAAAGCGTAAGGGCATTAGCAAATAAAAAATCAACGATGAACACAAATATGCAGACAAACATCAGACAGTATTTATTTATCAAATTACAGAAACCTTTTACATAGATACAAACAATTACTCATGGTTTCACTCATACATGGAGTAATGCTAGCGCATAAGTGTGAACAGTCCCAACCGGTTTTCTCGACATTTTTATAGCAACTAATTTCCGCTCAATACTCATAATAGGGAAAATGATTTCTTCTGAAGACTTCGCTGATATTTCCCATTCATAAACTTTATCTGACTGTGTAGGATAAGTAAATAAATTGGTCTTTGTTTTCCAGATCTTTCCCTCAATGGAAATAGATTCTAGTGATTCAGTAGACCCATATATTTTTTTTTTTCTACTACATATCTATTCCTTAGAATGGATTATTTTTTGTATTAATTTTGTCATGGCAGTTTGTCATAAAGGCTCACATGCAAATACGCAATCACATTTCTACGCGCGCACACATACATACACATGTACTCACGCCCACACCTATGCACATGAACAATTACATAAAAACAAATACAGATATACCCTGACGCATTTAACATACACGTATATCCACTGATACGGATATTTTATGGCGCTGAAATGGTTATGATGAGGCGCCGTTGAGGCATCTTCAGGGCGCTAAAATGGTTTTGATGAGGCGCCATTGAGGCAACTTATAAGGCCCCGATCGTTGCGCCTTTAATGGCCCTTATTGACAAAGTGTGACCGGCCGCTAACGGCCCTCATGGGGCTTCCAGATTAGGGCCCGAATAAAGTTAGGGGAATATTATTGGGGCCCGATCACAGCCCCAACTCAATTTCCGCACGGGAAAATGAGTCGGTTTTTTTATTTAAGGGAGTCCTCAAAACAGCCAGATGGGATGATAGATAACATTACGAAAAAAACAATCGGTTCATAATATCCTATATATATATATATATATATATGGGGAAAAAGTGTTCCCTCGATCCAGTCACCGGAGGGCTGTGGGTTCCTCCACTTTCCTCTTGTTTCCGGGGCCTGCAGGCATACGAGGGTTAAATATAATATTTATTGCCACGTCTCGAGGTATCTCTCCAGTCCTCTCTCTCTCTCTCTCTCTTTCTCTTTTCCATTCTTCTCTTCCTCGATATCACGAGGCGAAAACGAGCTGCAAATGTTTTAGGGGTGGAAAACCCAAGGGGAAGAGAGAGAGAGAGAGAGAGAGAGAGAGAGAGCACTCGAGGGAGAGAGGGTTCGTACAATTAGCTATACAATATATCAAAGAAATTGATCGGCAGAAATTTTCCAGATTGCTCTGTCATTCGGCGATTGCGCGCCACCTCCTAAAGAGATTTTTACTCGATCAATAGTACCTTCATCAATTCTGGCAGCGCCCATGCGGATAAATGTTTATTAAGATTATTGAATTTATTGAATTTATGGCTTTTTAATTTGTTCAATTTATAGAATTTATAGAACTTTTAATTTATTCAATTTGAATTGATTAAATTTGTTGGATTCATTCAACTTAAATTTATCTAATTTATTGAATTAATTGAATTTGAATTTATTTAAAAGTCCGTATTAAATATTTACAAATGTGTATAAATTTATGTTAATATATTCAATTTATTGAATTTGAATTGACGCATTTAATTTTATGAATTTGTTATTTCATATTATTTACATCTCAGGCGCAATTTTCCGATGCAATTCTTTCATTTCAACGAAAGTTCAACGATTCTTTCATTGCAACGAAAATTTAATGATCCTTTCATTTTAATAAACAATTGCATCGGTGAATTGCGCGTTCTGCCGGTAAAGAAAAACAGTGAAGAATATTTCTTGAGTGTTGTCTCAAAAGACTTGAGACAACACTCATGAACGAAAGCGCTTGAACGCGTGGCGTTCGAATATTAATAGTCCCGTTATAATGATGTCTTGAGATAGACGAGAGACGCTTCCATAGGCACGACACAAAATAAATATCTCCCCCAGGTCGTTCCGATGTGGGACAAGCTAGATCCAAATTTAACTCCATTGCGAAAATAAGCTAGTTTGAGAGCGAGTAAGTGAGACAGAGAAAGAGAGAGAAACAGAGAGAAAGAGTGAAGAGCCAGTTCGATTGATATCCACTCAGATCTGGTTGAGGTTGCGTGGGAGTCCTACCGAAATGCTACCATGGCGACAGTAATTGGATGCATTATCGTTCCAAGTCTGCATGCAAACCTTCAAATTCCGTAGCAATGTAATTATACCCGCTGAATACGAATTCACGATTCATTTCCCCCAAAGCCTCAATTTTCATTTTTTAAATCGTCGAATGTGAATTAAAGCACGTTTTTCGCGTTTAGACGACGTCATTTTAAACTTCCGACAAAAACTCCTTGATATTTGCAATCGAGCGGAAAATTTTCCACCGGATAGATCCTCAAAATAGTGTAAAAATTCAAAGAAACATTTTTCGACCTTTTTGGTTACTTTTTCAAAATCGCAAAATTCCCGAAATTTCAAACAGCCGTAGCTGCAGCCCTATCTGAGTCACGGAGGTTTATTGGAGGGTTTCTAAAAAGTACGTTGGTTGACTTAGAGAATGCCGCTTGGTTCATCCCGATATCTCGATTAGTTTTCCCGGAAAGTGCACTTGAAGAATGGGCGAAAAAGAGACGAAGGAGTAGAGGAAAACATTTATGGAAAAATTGGCAAAAATGGATGGTCCGATTTTGGAATTCTGCCGAAAATCGAAAAATCATCGGAACTTCATGAATCAAGCGCCATTTCAAAGAGAAAATGGTAACGAAAAGAATGAGCAGAGACTGGAGTGCCAAATCGGAAAAGAAAATAAATGATCAATGATTCAGTGAAGCTACTTATTTTTAGCCCAGATGGGAAACAAATTTCAATTTTTAATATGTTCTTTTACGAGTCCCTATCGATGTATTTTTACCCCCTGAATATGAATTCGCCATTAATTTTTCCCTAAACCCTCAATTTTGTTTTATAAAATTGTCAAAAGTGTAGAAAAATGTTTATCTCGTTTAGTTTTGAGCTTTCGACAAAAGCTCTGTGATATTGATAATCAGCGGCAAGTTTTCCATCAAACAGACACTTGACATGGTTTAGAAATCGGACATTTTTTTTTCGACCTTTCTGGCCCGCTTCCAGACTCGTCAAAATCGCGAAATTTCAAACAGCCGTGGCGGCGGTCCTAATCGAGTTGCGAAGACTTATTGGGAGAGTTTTGAAAAGGATTTTGATAGGCTTATAGAGTGCCGTTGGATTTATCCCGATATTGCTATTAGTTTTCCCGGAAAGTGTACGAGAAAAATAGTCGAAAAAGGAGCAGAGGGTCCGAGAAAAATTGGCAAAAATCGATGGTCGGTTTTTTAAATTCTGCCAAAAA
>OY723392.1:34669253-34942475 GCA_963210295.1 Ophion ellenae
AGCTCATATTGGCGGCATGGCGTGACGTAACTATATCGTGCTCATATAGAGCTCATATGGGTGTCACGGCGTGAAAAATAAAAACATCAAAAAATGTTGATTGAAAAAAATCTGGTAGTATTTTTATTTCCATATGCTTTACTTATGTTCCTGCCTATATGATAAATGAATTAAAACGGATCCTGCCTAGTTAAAGTTTTTACCTACCTACGGTTTGAACCTACGTCTCCTAATTCTAGAGCTGAGCGCGCTACCTACCGAGCCATTCTAACACTTGTGTAAACTTTCTTTGTCTCTTTCCCTATTTATATCTTTCTTGATTTTTATGCTTATCCCCGTCATATTACGCTCATGGGATGTATCACTGAGAAATATGCATATCGCCGTCATATTGCGCTCATCGAATGTATCACTGAAAACATGCATATCGCCATCATATTGTGCTTGTGGGATGTATCACTGCCAAATAGAAATATTGGCGTCATATTGCGCACATCGAATGTATCACTTCGAAACATGCATATCACCGTCATAGGATGTATCATTGAGAAACACGCATATCGCCGTCATATTGCGCCCATGGGACGTATCACTGAGAAATACGCATATCGCCGTCATATTGCGCTCATCGAATGTATTACTGAAATCATGCATACCGCCGTCATGGAATGTATCGCTGAGAAACACACATATCGTTATCATATTGTGCTCGTGAGATGTATCACTGACAAATAGAAATATCACCGTCATAGTGCGCTCATCGAATGTATCACTTCGAAACATGCATATCACCGTCATAGGATGTATCATTGAGAAACACGCATATCGCCCTCATATTGCGCTCATGGGATGTATCACTGAGAAAAACACATATCGCCGTCATATTGCGCTCATCGAATGTATTACTGAAAACATGCATACCGCCGTCATGGAATGCATCGCTGAGAAACACGCATATCTTTATCATATTGTGCTCGTGCGATGTATCACTGACAAATAGACATATCGCCGTCATATTGCGCTCATCGAACGTATCACTTAGAAACATGCATATCGCTGCCATAGGATGTATCACTGAGAAACATGCATATCGCCGTCATGGAATGTATCACTGAGAAACATGCATATCGCCATCGTATTGTGCTCGTGGGATGTATCACTGACAAATAGAAATATCGCCGTCATATTGCGCACATCGAATGTATCACTTCGAAACATGCATATCACCGTCATAGGATGTATTATTGAGAAACACGCATATCGCCGTCATATTGCGCTCATGGGATGTATCACTGAGAAATACACATATCGCCGTCACATTGCGCTCATCGAATGCATTACTGAAGACATGCATACCGCCGTCATGGAATGTATCGCTGAGAAACACGCATATCGTTATCATATTGTGCTCGTGAGATGTATCACTGACAAATAGAAATATCGCCGTCATATTGCGCTCATCGAATGTATCACTCCGAAACATGCATATCACCGTCATAGGATGTATCATTGAGAAACACGCATATCGCCGTCAAATTGCGCTCATGGGATGTATCACTGAGAAATACGCATATCGCCGTCATATTGCGCTCATCGAACGCATCACTTAGAAACATGCATATCGCTGCCATAGGATGTATCACTGAGAAACACGCATATCGCCGTCATGTTGCGCCTATCGACTGTATCACTGAAAACATGCATAGCGCCGTCATGTAATGTATCACTGAGAAACATGCATATCGCCATCATATTGTGCTCGTGAGATGTATCAGTTACAAATATACATATCGCCGCCATATTGCGCTCATCGAACGTATCACTTAGAAACATGCCTATCGCCGTCATAGGATGTATCACAGAGAAATATGCATATCGCCATCACATTGCTTACATGGCATGTCTACTACCAGTGCTAACCCAGTGACTTCATCAACACACGTCATTGGATGACTTCCATATAACGTAAAATTTGCACATATTAATTGCGAACACTTGAGCACAGCGATATGAGTTCGACTTGCTCCAAACGTACGATGCATTTGTAAACGCCATATTGAGATCAAAATGTTTTGTACATTTATGATACTAAATGAGTTCACGGCTTTACATCACGGCATGTGGTCAGTATGCTGTAAAATTTGCTTCATCAATTGTATGCACGGCGTGATCATCATGACTGTCTATCTGGGTATAGTAACTACGATATTTACCAGTAACTCGATAGTCACTTTTCGGGAACGACAAACTCGCGAATCATTTCAGCCCACCGTTTTTCTCGCGCCCATGGAAACACCTCTGCACTCAACGCAACCCAAAACGACTTTTGAGTTTCACGTCTCGATGGGATTCCGCACACACACGTCATATATTTTCTCTACACATGACCGAAACTACCGTACGAGAAAATTGTAAAAAGATTATCAATCAAAAGTAATGATACTTATTGAAGTTTTTCGCAATAAAAAAAAAGAGATCGCGTTTATTTTTACAAAAATGTATTATCATTCAGGATTGGAGCGGTGCAACGTAAAAGTTCCTCGAGTCAGGAAAAGTAAATTTATATCCGTATGTCGAATAAATCATGAGGTGGATACACGGTGGCTTTTGGGAGTTTTTTTTTCGTGATGACTACGTCAGGGAAATTTCGACGCTGTTATAGGGGACGTCGCACCGCACACGTAAACGCGCCAAGGGATATTAATTGCGCGACGATGGATGTCGTTAATAAGGATTAGAGGTTACGTTAGTAATGGCTCGAGTATATATCCGACGCAGGATAGCCGCACAGTGTCGCGTCTGTGATCCCAGGATTGATGTCGTCGTCTCGAGAAGGGGAGAAACGAGAGGACGAGACTCCTTGTCACGTATGAGGAATAAAAGTTGCGCGCTAGGGGGAAAAGTGAACCGAGACGTTCGAGAGGTGCTTCGTTTTCACATCGAATGCAGGGACGTCGAAACGTCCGAGAAAATGATCGATTGTTGTAATTTTTGGAAAACGTATATTATCGAACACGCTGACGAGATGATAGTAGATTTCTACCAATATAAAGGGTGTCTCGAAGTAACCTGACATTTTTATTTATTGATAAAACGTATTGTTTATTTAAAAAGTACTAATATTTTTATTTCAATGTGAGGCACAAACATGGAGGTTATGTGTGAAAAACAATATCCATGTTTTCAACTTATATTAACCCTTCGAGTGCACACCACCGCCGCCAACCTATAAGTGCATCTTGGGTCAATCTGGCCCAAGGCGTTTTTCAAATCGTTGCATTCCTGTAAATATGCCTTTTTTTGTAGAGACCGTTTTTTGTAGTAAATTATCCATATCTTACGGCCCTAAATTTATTTTTGACGAAAACAAAAATTAAATGCCAAAACATTCGTTCAAAGTGGGGCATACGTTGAAAAATATTAAATACGTACGGTCAAAACTACCCAGTGTGCACTTAAAGGGTTAAAATTAACATATTCGTACTTTACAAATAAATAATACGTTTTATTAATAAATGAAAATGTCAGGTCATTCTGAGACACCCTATATGTTACCGGACTTTATGCAAAAATAGACCATTTTCGAGATATGTTTATTTGTATTTTTTTTTAAAGTGAGAGGTAAGCAACTCTGAAAATTGATTTTCAAAAACTGTCGTATTGCATGAAACGTTTTTCATTGTTTTTAGTTTAAGGACACAGTTACAAAGAATTATCATCGATAAAATAAGAATAATTACTAGACTTGCAGAGTTTTGGACCCCAGATTAAAAAATGTTAGCAGATTATTCTTATTTTATTGTTGGTCATTCTTTGTTACTGTGTCCTCAAACTATAAATAATTTTAAAAATTTGATGCCATACAACAGTTTCTTTTTTATGATTTTTTAATGTTGCCTACCCTTCACTTTTAAACAGTAATATAAATAATAATATCTCGAAAATTGTTCACTTATGCATAACGCATTACTGGGTTATTCGATAGCGGAAAACGTGTCCTACAGCCCGTTCATGGGATCGCGACCAATAACCAGTAGCCCTGTATATATATATATATATATATACATGAATTAAATTCTATTGATATTCGAGCGATTGAAGCCGATCAAGTTATTAAATAAATTGCGCTCCCATGAATTTCGTTGACCGGAAAGTTCGTCCGATTTTCGGTGAGTGGCACATTGAAATAAATCGGCACAAACTTTCCGGGCAACCCAATACATTCCTCAGGATAAAGTCAACGGACCTTTTTATGTCATTGTGCATTGGAATTTTTCGTTGATTGCTCGTGATTATCATGGCGGCGCTTTGTACATTTATACACACACATATATATATATATATATATATATATATATATATATATATATATATATATATATATATATATATAATATGACAATATAAAATTGGGTGACAATGATAAGGCGGCCATGTGCTCTTTAAGGGTCTAGCGCGGATAAAAAACAATTTTTTTGGTAATCCTAATGATAAAAAATTACCAAAGATGCAGTTTAATGTGGATAAATAGAATTTAATTATATTTAAAGGAAAGTTCTTTCAGTAGTGTCACGTATCCGGAATTTAGCCATCTTCATTCTGCTGAACTCGGAAGGGAATTTCGATTTTTTCCCCAACATCCTCAATTCTTTACTGGGATATTCTACTCTTCACAAAAAGACGGGACATTTTTTTCGAAAAGTACTTGAAAATCCATTGCATATTATATTTTTCTCGGTCGCGATATCTCCGCGCCAGACCCTCAAAAAAACACAAATATATTATTTCGCATTATTCTTATTTTTGTTTACAGCTTACAATATATATATATATATATATATATATATATATATATATATATATATATATATATATATATATATATATATATATATATAATATTATATTTTATAACGATACTAAATTATAATATATTATATTGTTATGATAAGAATTTTTATTAAGAATTTAAACAAATTATAAATTCGATTGAAAAAAATTATACTAAATATTGACAGCTTCTTTGACGCGTTTTTGTTCGTTGAGATGGACGTCTAGACGTTCGAAGATCTCGAATAAAATTTCAGAGGAGGAGAGATTTGTACGTGGACTGAAAAAGAACTTATATGCGAATAGATACATATATATATATATATACATACAGTGCCTTGAGCAAAAGCTTTATACGGCGACTGTAGAGCTTCGCTGCCCGAAGGCGGAAAAACATCCGAGGGTGCATAGTTACGTGTCTGTCGTCGTTTTTCCCTCTTCGAAATAAAAGACGAGAGAGACTATAATCCTCTTTAGAGAGAGAGAGAGAGAAAAGGGAGAGCGGGAGACTTAGGACTTTCCGTACAAGGACCTTATTCTCCCGCGCGCGTCTGCTCATGACAGAAACTGTTCACTTCGACTACTTTTTTCCGATGATCCGTCGATTATTCGCCATGAAATTCTTGTTCGTGCGATTATATGTATATTTTTGTCGTACTATCAGTACAAAAATTCATAAAAATCGGAACCAATGTGATGTGAAAATGTTCGACCATTAAATCGCACATAAAAGCAGGAATTCACTTCTCGTATTATTAAGGGGCTACATCTACCTAGGTAGGTAAAGAAATTGCATTTTTCAACGATATTTGTATCCGATAGTATCACTTTTTAGCTATATTTCCTGAAAATTTCATTGAAATATTCCTAAAATTGAATGAACTACTAAAAGCTCTTAAAATGACTGAAATTTCATGAATAACTAAAAGCTTCTAAAATGAATGAAATTGAATGAACTACCAAAATCTTTTAAAATTAACGAAATTGAATGATTTACCAAAAGCTTCTAAAATTAATGAAATTGAATGAACTACTAAAAGCTTCTAAAATTAATGAAATTGAATGAACTACTAAAAGCTTCTGAAATTAATAAAATTGAATGAACTACTGAAAGCTTCTAAAAGTCAGGCGAGCACCATACTTCAAAATTTAAGGCGCCATTCTACTGTGACGGTTAAAAAAATAAGCTATTTTTTAAATATATATTTTTCAAACTGTTGCATGTATCGGTACAAACTTTTTTTCGCTTAAAGGTACACTCTCACAGAATAGTAAAAAAATGTTGGTCCATATAAATGTATATTTATTCAACAATTTATGATCGTGTAAGGGCATGGAAAAAGTGTGTTGCTGGCGTTGAAGATTTGCGCTCTCCAGGTAATCGGAGACAAAAAATTCAAAATGTTTCTTAATCTGTATGAACGTTGCTATCGCCCGAACTAGAATTATTATTTTATATTGTAAAACAAAAAAATTACGTGGTTTTTTGCAAAAGGGTTCGAAAAACACATTTTTTTCGTCATAATTCGGGCGAAAGTGTAAGTTAAAATTAATATTTTTTAATAATTCTAGTTCGGGCGATAGCCATACATATGCTGAATATGCAGTAAAAATGTTAGCCCGATTAGTTAAGCCGTCTTTCCGAAATCACCAACACCAGGTGAAAAAAAGTCGGTGGACATGATATCTCGAGAACCACTTAATGGATTATTTGCAAATTTACAGGAGATACGATGAAAAACATTAGAAGGTCGTTGATGATCTCACTTTTACAAAATCGATCTGCGTTTTTCAATAGTTACGTAAAAATGACGACTTTTTTTCGTAGATTTTGTATGCTAAAGTTTCAAATCATCGCCACGATGTTAAAAAAATATATTTTAAAAATCGACGATCGTCAACGAATCGTATTTATTGTTAACTTGGATAACCCGTTTGGTTTTTAGATTTCCGATCGACCGTTTAAGCTGGAGAGTGTTCACCGCCAAACGTCGCGATAAAATTTCATCTGCGGGCGGCCATGTTTTTTTGCATCTTTGGTGATTTTTTTAAAGGCTCTCAACCAATGTGCCTTTGTGTTAAAAAAATGTGCTTTTCATTTACCAAGCGGTTCACAGAAAAAAAATCGAAGTTTGGCCATTTTTTCGGGCGTCTAGGTAGATAGAAAAAAGCAAAATTAATTTTTATGCGGCTGCTCTATAAACGAATTAATCCTTACTCGCAGCAACGACAATTCAGTCGAAAAGTTGAGACAAAGCAACTTCGGAATATTAAAAAAAAAGTCGTTATCGTTTTTATTTCACTCGTCGAACTTTTGGCACACTTTTTTGTACGATACCCGAAAGATTATTATTTCTAAGGGATAATATTTCCGTCGAACTATCGATCGTTCCTTTTCTCATCGACACTCTTATTTATAATCGACATTCTGCTACTTAACTCGTGCGACTAAAGAATAAAATCGATATGTATTTTCGCAAACTTTGGCAAGTGGTGTCGTAAGTACATCACGGGATAACGTGTTTTGCGCCCTCTGGGGGGAGGGGGTTGTAATATAGTCAATTGAAAAATGACAGGTTGTATTGTGATACTGCGGGGGCGTAATGCTCCACCCTTAATTTATCGACGTTTGCCAAGCCCAGAAAGACCCACCCCTCAAACATTGGCTTCGCACGTATATAGTATATATATATATATATATATATATATATATATATGTGTGTGTGTGTGTGTGTGTATATATACATTATGTGAGCCAGGTACATATCGGGATTCTTTGGCATCCCAAAATATTTACTTATCTATAAAATTGCGTCTCGAAAATTTCCAGCCCAGTCGATAGGACACTCGCATATTAGTATTTTTTCTTTAATAATGTTATTATAGTTATTATTATTATGCTATTCTAATGCAACGTAATAATTATACTAATAGTAATTTAATACTTTACTTTATAAATAATTACGATAACATAACGTAATTATTTTACGTTGATTCGTTTACGTAATATTGGTTTCACGTTACTTCAAATAAATAATAACGTTACACGGTAACTTTTTTTAAAATTCGCATCGCTAATATCTATGTTATTTTTCAATATTGGAGTCCGAGCATTTTTCGCTGATACCACAAAGTCGAAAGCTCAATTTTTTTTCAACTTCCATAAATTTGCGGTATGTTAATTTGAAAAATAAATTACAATGAAAAAAAACGAGGAATGCCAATATATTGGGTATTCTCGCTTGACGCGATCGGATCGAGGCCGCCACAGAAACAAATTTAAACCCCTCATTCGCACACAACCATTATTGAAATTGATTTATTTTCTTATCATAACGGTATCGAATAAATATATGCCGTGGATATATGGTATCGGTTTTTTTGTACTGTGACAATGTGGCATGGAACCGGCCAAAAAGTCGAAGTTTTTTATATTTCCACTTGATATATTTTGGTACTACATTTCGAGGACGTATTCGATGGAAATGTTTTCGTGAAAACGTGAATATATACGAATTTTTGTCGTGGGCTCGAAAGTCCGTCGTGTAAACGCGAAAAAACTGTTTTGGTGTATCGTCGACGATTTTTTAAATGAAAATTGACGGTTTTCGAGCAAATAAAATATATATGTATAAAGGGTGTTCCAGAACTGAATGCGTTCCCTGAAATGGGGGGTTGGGGGTGAAATTCTGAGTCGATCGATATAAGCATGTGTGGGTCTCAGATCAACCCCTGAATTATTATTGATTTTTAAAGGCGGGCCAATCAGGTGCGCCCGCCTTTAAAAAGCAATAATAATTCAGAGGTTGATCTGAGACCCACACATGCTTATATCGATCGACTCAGAATTTCACCCCCAACCCCTCATTTTAGGGAACGCATTGAGTTCTGGGCCACCCTGTATATATATAGGGTGTTCTGTTATAAGTGGATAATTCTGCATCTGTCGATAGGTCGGATCATGTCCTACTATATGCTAGAATTTCAGTTTAGAAGAAGCCCCACGTTTTTCGAGATTGTGGGCTTTATATTATTTTTTGAAAAAAACCATGTGCTTTTGGTTTTTGGCTTGCCACTTCTACAAATGATATGAATCGACATGACATAAGCAACTTTTTTAAGTAATTGGCACGATATGCGAAGTACATTTTTTTCACACCGGAGGCTATCAAAGTCAGGTGTTCGAATTGGTTTGTATGAAAATTCTGCATGAGATCTTTTTTCGTAAAGTTTCCTTAACATTTGAGGTTAAAAAGAAGACTATTCTGGATAAAACAAATAACCAAGAGTATTTGTTTTCAAACCGAGTCAAAAAAATGTATCGTTTGTAAAAATGGCATGCAAAAATCTGAAAGCAAATGATTTTTATCTCGAAAACCGTGGGACTTTTACTGAACTGAAATTAGAGCACATAGTAGGCCATGATCTGAGCTATCGACAGTTGCAGGAGTATCCATTTGAAACAGGACACTCTGTATATTGCTGTGCAAAAAACGGTGGCTGGAAAATCCGTCGAAACTTTTCACAGCCAGCCTATCGGGATCCTCTCTTCCTCCCCCCAACCGGTCCTCGTATCAAACAATAATAAATTAGCTGCGATGAGTCCGGAGGGTGTGCGAGGACGTTATGGGAAGGAAAGAGGGAAACCTATACAACACCACGTACCGCTGTTATCTCAAAATTATTTCTCCATCTATCTCGCGTCGTTCGTGATAAACGATCTTTTCGAAAATCGATTCTTCAGCCTCGTTGTTCAAAAATCTGGAAATCATATGTAAAAATTCGAGGCAGGACACCAACGTGACGGGTAAAAAAACAATTTTATTGCATTTTCTCAAAGTATACATATTCAAGAATATGTTGAAATAATATCGAGTCAAAATATTAAAGATTGACCAATTTACAGACGATTTAGTGAGAGCAAGTAGCGCAACGATTTATGTACAATAAAACTTTCAATCGCGTTTATCACGACCTGGTCGGAATCATAACACTAGCTTTAAATGTGCGATTTTCAATTAAAAAAAAAAACAATATTTCCGTAATTGCAGTAGCTATCGTTTACTGAAATTTAGTATTTTTTAAGCCCTCGACTATAAAGTAAAATTCCGCAAAAATTACACTTTTTTTAACATCCGCCATTTGTGGATTTTTGTCCGAAAAAACGGCTACGCACAACGAGCGCTACGTTTATATAGTTCATAAGACTTTTTAATTTTTATTTTTCAGACTAACCATTGTCAAGTTATTGATCCGGCCGTTGGATCACATTCTTTATACCTACTGAGGCAGTATCATACCGCAACAATGTTGTTAATTTTTAATATTTTTCAATAAAAATTTACACGAAATAAGTTCAAAGTATGCTTAATAACATACCTTTTTCCAAATCCCAAATAATTAATCTAGTAATCAGAAAAATTGGAAAAATGACCTTTCTGGCCCGTCACAGTGGTGTCCTTCCTTAATATATAATGATAAAAATACGCCCATTGATATTTGGTCGGAGTAAATCATTTTCATGCAATTAACACAAATTTCTCGATGCGTTGAAATTTTTTTTCACTTTCATTTTCTTCACTCCTTTTTCTATCGCGTGCTCAGCCTGGTTCATTTTTTTCCTCCATTTCTTTCGTCTTTTTCGCTAATTGTCCTCTCCTCTGTCGTCGGGCCGGTTGCTTTTGTGCGAGGCTTATATATGCGAGGGTTCGCGATGTATTTATTCGCGTGATATTAAGCGGAATAATCGATGGTCGTATTCTAAGAGCACGAAGGAAGAGAGAGAGAGGGGGAGAGAGAGAGAGAGAGAGAGAGAGAGAGAGAGAGAGAGAGAAAGCAAGGGTGGAGGGAAGGGGAAAGATTGAGGAACGGCTATGGGGAGAGCAGGGAGAGAGTCGGAAAAAGCATTCTTAACGAGAGTACCCTTAATACCTAATACGTGAGCCGGTGGGAAGTGAACTCGAGGGGTCGTCGGCCTTAAGACTCGTTTTTCCAGGAGTGCCATAGACACGAGAGGGTAAGAGAGAGAGAGGGAGAGTGCAAGTAGCGCGAGCATTTCGAAGCGCAAATTGCGCTTGAGCCAAGTCGACCGTCATTATAGAATTTCGAGACACAAATAGGTTTCGTTACTTATTATTCATGATTGATAGGTATACACGGTGTCCTGTTATGAATGGATAATCCTGCAACTGTCGATAGGTCAGATCATGTCGTACCATATGCTGGAATTTCAGTTTAGTAAAAGTCCCATGGTTTTCGAGATGTTGGGGTTTGTTATTTTTTTTTTTAATCAACCACTTTTGGTTTTTCGCATGCCATTTCTACAAACGATATGAATCGACAATAACTAAGCAACTTTTTAAAGTAATTGGCACGATATGCGTAGTACATTTTTTTACACCGAAGGTATCAAAACCAGATGTTCGAATTGGTTTGTATGAAAATTCTGCATAAGATTTTTTTTCATGACGGTTCTTTAACATTTAACCTTAAAAAGAAGACTTTTCTAGATAAAAAAAATAACCAAGAGTATTTTTTAAAAACCGTGTCAAGAAAAGTTACCATTTGTAGAAATGGCATGATTTTTATCTCGAAAACCGTGGGACTTTTATTTAACTGAAATTCCAGCATATAGTAGGACATGATCTGACTTATCGACAGCTGCAGGATTAACTGTTCATAACAGGACACCCTGTATACAGGGAAGGGCGATTTTTAAATGACGTTGAATCTTGCAATATTGCAATGCAACGATTTTTTCTCCATGAATTGTTCAAATTTTATTTGGTCGATTTAGGATGTGGGAATTACTCGAAAGTTTTTACGTATTCTCATTAGAGACTTACGACCTCAGTTATCGAAAAAAAAGCTTTGGATAAAAATAAAAATAAAGGAATTTAATAGTAATAAAAATCGTTACATTCCTACGAAGCAAACCTTCAACGTCGTATTTTCAAGACACTCGACTTTGGGAATGACATGGGAACCAATCCTGACTAAATCCGTCATTGGAGGATACCGACGAATTATTTATTCCAAAACTAGAGTATGTGGTAATTTTGAGAATTATTTATTCCACCGAACTCACGATTACTCGAAATAAACAAGTATTTTAGTATTTATATTTAATAAACAAGTATTAATAATTTCGGTGATCCAAGTGATTTTTTTTTCTATACATTAGTTGTACAAATAGATTCTAGGCTTAAGAATAAAGCATTCATATTGGATATTTACACGAAAAATAATTCCATCACGGTCAGGTGTCATATAATACCAACATAGGAGAATATTTTTCCGGACCAACAGCTCAACATAACCTCAAAATATAACATCGTGAGCACAGTGAGCAAAATGAGTCGCAATGACGCGCATGTTAGGCACTGTATGCTTTTCGCATTCGAATAAAACAAAAATACTTCCGAGGCTAAGGAGATGATTTTTCAGACATTTAGGGAAGACGCCGTATCCATCAGTACCGTGAAGAAGTGCTTTCAAAGGTTCCGGATTGGAAATTTCGACCTCGAAAATGGCGAGAGAGCAGTACGACCGAAAAAATTCAAAGACGAGGATTTCAAGCAGTTGCTTGACGAAGATCCTTGCCAAACGCAATCGGAGCTTGCTACTACATTAGGAGTTACCCAACAAGACGTTTCCAGTCGTTCAAAAAAGCGCGGCAAGATTCAAAACGGCCTTACACAGGCAAAGGACCTAGACCAGCCATATTGCTACATGACAATGCCAGTCCACACACAGCAAAAAGGACCACAATGACGCTTTAGATTCATTGGACTGGGAAGTTTTGCCACCCCCGGCGCATTCACCAGACTTTCCTCCATCGGATTTTCACCTGTTCGCATCGCTCCAAAATCATTCGGCTGATAGCCACTTCAAAACTTTCGATGAAGTAAAAAATTTCATTACCAACTTTATCGACTCAAAAACACCATCTTTTTAACGCCAAAGAATTCGCAATCTGCCTGACACGTGGGGGAAATGTGTAAAAGGAAACGGAGATTACTTTCCCCATTAAGATGTACCTTATTTTTGAGTACATAAATCATTATTACCATGAAAAAAAAGGTCGAGACCTTATTTGTACACTTGATATATCAACAATTTTCTATTCGTTTTGCAGGAACTCTTTCCCATTGCGGGACAACACTGCCACACTGAGTGTAATTGGCCCCCGTCTAGATTGCCACAATTTACAACTTCCCGAAAATTATACGTAGCGGTGTATTAGCGAGAACCCAATCTCCCGATATAGACAATCCCCGATAAGACCATTCAATTGAGGAAACGATGATATACGCTCGATACAGGCCTACCCTCCTTCGCCCTTGTCTCCTAGCCGCTCTTTTCTCCTTAATATCAATTTCTGATAAATTTCCGTATCTTGAGACGGACCTCCTTCCTGCTAATCCTTCCTTTATCCAGTGGTTTGTCTATCTGAGCACAGTAGAAGGGCATTTTTAACCCATACACACACACACACACACACACACACACACACACACACACACACACACACACGCGCGCGCGCGCACACACACGCACGCGCAGACACACACACACACACACACACACACACACACACACACACACTTCTTTCTTTTAAGAAAATCTTTTTTTTTAACAAAAAAAATCTATTTATTTTACTTCATCCACCTGTAGCTGAGAAAGAGTTGAAATTGCGGGCTCGGCTTATAAGACTTTTTTGTAGCAAATTACTTTCTCTACATAGTTCTCGTTAAATTTTTTTTCGATATATCTAATAGCTTAGGCGTTACAGCCGTTTGAATAGATATTTTCATACAATAATCACTTGAAATAATGATACCGCTGAAACGGTTGAATTTACGGACATGGCTCAATGAACTTTATTGTAAAGTATCATATTTTCTATGAGAACCCACTTGGAAAATATCGCGATATCAAAATTCGCGGAATGGTAACACTAATAATGAGAAAAACATTTTTTCCAATGTTAATCAAATGGGAAACCTTCAATTTTGATTCGCGTCCTCTAAATATTTTTCGACAACACCCCGCTTTCACGAAACTTCGTTTTTGGGTACCGACTAAAGGTTTTCGGGCACGATGGGTCAGAAAAAAAAAGTTACCCTGAAACGATTCACCCTAATATATATGTGTGTGTGTGTGTGTGTGTGTGTGTGTGTGTGTGTGTGTGTGTGTGTGTGTGTGTGTGTGTGTGTGTGTGTGTGTGTGTGTGTGTGTGTGTGTGTGTATGTATATATATATATATATATATACATACATACATACATACATACATATATACATATGTATGCATGTATAAGTGTGTGTGTGTGTATATATGTACGTATGAGATTTGCGACTTCGCAGAGCCCGTCGTTTAATTGCATTATAGCGTCAGCGTACGATTGAAATGGATTTTATATCTCCAGCAGAAATATATCGAGATTGAAACGACAAGATCCACATTCGCACCGATAATTCTCCTGTTCTTCATCCTTCATCCAAAGTGAAGGAAGGGCCGCGCAGACCAACCAATAGAGAGAGAGAGAGAGAGAGAGAGAGAGAGAGAGAGAGAGAGAGAGAGAGAGAGAAAGGGGGAGGGAGGGAGGGAGGGAGAGAGAGAGAGAGAGAGAGAGAGAGAGAGAGAGAGAGAGAGGGGTTCGTCCCAATTTCACGGCTACGCGTCCATCGTGAAGAGGGTAGATCCCCGTCAACTGCGTCGCGGGGGTTTTTACGACGTTTTGTACGTTGATAGTGGAGATTCGATGAAAACGAGGACCTACGGAGAGATAGAGAGGGGCGAGAGAGGGAGAGAAATGAGTTGAGAGAGATGGGGAAATCACCACCGAAAAACCGCACACGATATAAGAAATGGCGCGATTCCACCCTCTTCTATAGAAGTGTGTCTCACAGAAAAAAGATGGTAACATTAAAGAGTCTCCCTTTATTTATATACACAGGGTGTCCCTCTTATCTCTGCCACCCGAAATAACTCGGTAATTATCGACGTCACAAAAAAAAATAATCCAGACAAAAGTTGTACGGTGTGAAGGAGGCCATCAAATGCGATCAATTTTTTTTATTTCGGTGGAGGCGCTGACGAACAGTGAAGGTCACCTCCACTTTTTTAAATGGAATGGTAAATTTTTTTTCAACCATCTTGTGGAACACCTCAAGCCGCGAAAAAAAAGAGGCGGTCAAAATCGTTCAAGGTCGTTCAAGGTCAGTAGCGATGATGCAAATCTAAATATATCGGATCACTATCAAATATTTGGTAGTGATCCGAGATATTTAGATTTGTATTTCATTTTAATAGGTGACCGTGAATGACCGTGAACGACTTTGACTCCCTAATGTCTTTTATGCGGCTTGAAGTGCTCCACTGGATGGTTGAAAAAAAATGTACCATTTCATTTTAAAAAGTGGAGGTGACCTTCACTGTGCGTCAGCGCCTGCGCAAAAATAAAAAATATTGGTCGCATTTGAGGGCCCCCCTCACACCGTACAACTTATGTCTGGAACATTTTTTTGTGACGTCGATAATTTCCGAGTTATTTCGGGTGGCAAAGATAAGAGGGACACCCTGTATATATATATATATATATATATATATATATATATATATATATATATATATATATATATATATATATATATATATATATATATATATATATATACACACACACACACACGCGCAAACGTTTCCGAGCATCACTTTTCTTGCAATCTGAATATTTAAATCCAGTAAACGGTTTCGGCAATAATTGATGACATGGCCTCGATCGATGTATACAGGGTGGCGCGAAAAATTATGGTGAGCCATCATTTCGGCGAAAAACACAAATTTTTTTCTTCGGCTCACCATAATTTTTTTAATGGTCGAAAAAAAACGCTACGCTACATTGTAGCGACACTACTAACGAATGAGCTGTTTTTTTTTTCAGATGTGACATGACCGGGTATCAGCTGGGCCAACGACTGCGCGTATCGTGCGGAGGGCCTCCCCGGCAATGTGCATAACGGCGCCATTTTAAAATATTCTGAACGGAAATTTATTAACGTTATTCTTAAAACCCTTTCTGACGTTGTGTAAAAAAATAAAAATATTCCGGCCCACACTTTCGAGTTTATTATTATTTTTTAAAAATATACCCATTTTTCGATCGGCCAAGGTGGCCAGACGCCTTAAAACTATATGTCTGTTGAGGTAGGCTGGATATATAGGGCCCTGAGTTAGCTGGATATCACACGAAACTAACGCTACCCCCACTCCACTGCCACGGTGTGTAGTAGAGTGGGGGGAACTGCGACATGCCGAATGCCTGTGATCGGTTGAAAAATACCCTCTCCCACCCAGTTCTAATCTTGTATTTAATTTTTTTATTTTAGCTTCCATTGTACGGGGTCTTTCTCGTTATTACGTTCCCCACCATATTCCACTTCGAATCTGGTTATTAATTTCAAAATTATATTGGGAGTCCAAATGAGTCTCCGCCGTTTGACAAAAGATGGCCCCACCAGGAGTTTGTGGTTGAAATCGTCAGATGTAAAGCGTCATATCGTAAGGTTGGACATCTGGCAAGACCATAATCTTGAAATATTAGCGATTTTGTATCAGCATCACATTATTTTTTTCGTGCGAAAATGTCGAGTTTTGAGGCGAATAAGCGTCGTTTGCGGGAATTCTTGCGTTTGGCACGAATCTCCCTCCAATGATTCTTCCAATTCCGCGTCTTCGTTTCGGCCTTCCGCTACGTTCTTTGTCTTCGGCGTCAAACTCACAGTTCTTAAACTTTTGTAACCACTCACGTCAACTTCTCTCACTCAAAGCAGCTCCTACATATGCTTCTGCAGGCAATCGATGCGCCTCAGCTGCAGATTTCTTGAAATTACGGCCGTAGGCCACAGTGACGGGTATAAAATCAAGAATTCAACAATTTTTTTTCGTATGAAAAAGTGATTCACTCATAAAATGAATTACACATTTATTTAGTATGAATATCAAGCTGTTGGAAAACATTGTTTTTCCGATGTACAAAATGGCCCACTACACGAAACTTCTCGAAACAGCTTTTTTCCAATTGGCGTGACAAATAACTTTAACAATTTTCACTCGATTTACTTCAAATTCAAAAGTTATGCTCCTAATTGCATACGTACGGAATTTCTGATTCATCGAAAACTTTTCATTTTATCACCAGTTTATGAGCAGTTATAGCGAAATTTTTCACTGAAAATTCATTTCTTAAGGAGGTTGGAGCGATTCAGTTGAGTCAAATGACGGTTTATTAATTTTTTTTTTCAATGAACCTCAAAGAAATGCATACGAGGTACAGATTTATTCTATATATGCTAAATTTTTAAAATATATAATTAAAGGGCAAAATTATGCATTTTAACATTTTTATTACGTAAAGCAGAAAAACTTTTGTGATACTACCAACTTGAAAAAGCATAACATTATCGATGATTATTATGAAAAAAACTACGACGACGAATGTTTTATACAATTCACAATGAAATTTTGAGTAATTCATAATTATGCCTATTCGTATTTACGTCACGAGATTATTGGCCCATGGTTTACGATGGGCAAGATGAGGATTTTTTTTTCTAAATGTTCACAAACGTTCATTTTGCGTTAATCCGTTGTTAGAAATGGTTTATCTTGGTGCTAAATAACAATAAAAATTACATAACCTTTAGTGTGAAAGTCTTGCCCATCCAACCGCACGTTAAATTACATACGTTAAACTATTTTTTATCTCTGGTGTTTGGTGGTGAAAAAAGTTCAAAAAATTCGTAAAGACTCAGTATAGTGTAAACAATAACATGTATTTTTTTTAATCAAATTTAACCTTGGATTGTGGCTAACGCTCCAACCTCCTTAAGTTCAAATACCTACAACTTTTGAATAAAACAATATTTTTAAATTCCGCCCGCACTTCTCTAGGTATTCTAATGTAGATTGACGAGAATTTTTGTTTTTTGTTCTGGGTCAAAAATTGTGGATGCTGAATGTCACGCCGGCTAAAAAAAAGATAACCAAAGAAAATATTATTAGTCGGCCATTTTGTACGTCGAAAAAAAAATATATATATTTCCTAACACCTTGATATTCATATTAAGTAGATGTGTAATTAATTCGATGAGTGAATCACTTTTTCATACGAAAAAAAATTGTTAAATTCGCACATGATTTTATACCCGTTACTGTGGCCTAAGGCCTTAAAGAAGTAAAGAAGAGTTATAAAGTCCCCGCAAATGACGCTATATATATATATATATATATATATGCACATAAATTGGAGAATTTGAGTTGGCGCTGCTTACTTAGTCTATATCTTCCGTCGCGGTTCATGATATTAAACTGTGATAAGGGTAGCTAAGCCTCGGGAGGACGCCTGGGCATGGGGAGACAATCGAGCCCGGGAGCTTGCATAAGTCGTGCTGAGCAAAAAATGCCTTAGAAAATGCATATTTGAGTGATCGTAAGAAGGCAATAGCGAGAGTCAGAACAGGTACTATTTCCTGTCCGTTTAACTGTCTCGGGGGATGAAGGGGTTGGACGAAAATATAGGAGTGGTAAACGAGAGGGAAAGAGAGGGAGAGAGAGAGAGGGGGGGGAGAGGGGGAAACAGAGAGAGAGATATTGTCCCTGCAATGTTTCCGGTGCGAAGGACGACTGCGGACCTATAACTCCTCTCGTTCTTATTCTCTTCTTCGTCCTCCCATCCCATTATCCCTATCTGTCATTGTTTCTCCTGCTACCACCTCCTCGTTTCATCCATTCCACATTGCTCCATCTCTCTCTCTCTCTCTCTCCCCCCCCCCTCTCTCTCTCTCTCTCTCTCTCTCTCTCTCTCTCTCTCTCTCTCTCTCGGTATTTCCTCTCCTCTCCCCGCTTCTCTCTATTCCTCTATCGTACACGACGGCACACGCTAGTACAGTAGGTAAACCCTTTTACTTCCGGTAGCAGAGGAACGACGGCAACGATTGCGTCAACGACGACGGGATGAGCGACCCTCGCCCTTCGCTAGAGCTAGCTTACCAAACTCACCCCATGTCGTGTGTGCTTGCGATTAAAACCCTTATATATATGTATGGAAATTTCTACTTCGATGAGCTTTCGCAAGCAAAAGGGCTTGAACGTTCCCTCTCGGACGATACTGTGCCGTTCGGGGCTGAGTCCTTCTGTACAGTAGTAGATCTCGTTTATCCGCGTGTGTACGAATACTTCGTTGAGCACCGAGCACCGCACATTTTACCCAGCGCTGCAAATGCCTTCGTTCGACCCCCTGCTGGCATCAGCAATCGTGCTCATCACAATTTCCGCTTTCTCTCGTGCTCTCTCTCCCTCACTCTTTCTCTCTCTCTTTTCGTTTTTTTATTTTTTGTTATTTTTTGTTATTTTTTGTTATTTTTGTTATTTCTGTTATTTCTGTTATTTTTGTTATTTCTGTTATTTTTGTTATTTTCGTTATTTTTTTGTGTCGGTTTAACTACGTGCTTTTGTATCCTTCCTACGTTTTTTAATATTTATTTATTTATTTATACGCTTGTTGTACGTACTACAAGCTTGAATCTACACCTTGCCACTTTCGTAATTGAAAAAAGGATCTGGTCATGCGAAAGTTTTATCATTACACTAAAAGTACATTTTGTGTTGTTCATTTCACCCTAGTTGCCAGAAGTACCTATACCGGCATACAGCAATGGCGGCACTTTGTGTAAACAATAATAACTTCATTGTTCATCGGTATTTTTTAATTTAAAATAAATCAAACTGGGCAGCACTAAGTATCAATTGTATGTGAAATCCCGACGTCGTCATCCCGATACTTTCATCGGGAAAAAAATGGAATCAATTAAATTAAATTAAATCAAAACTCATCCGCAATCGACAAATTCATTCCGTCAATCTTTTACTCTCAGAAGGCCTTAAAAAAATACAGTCTCTAAAAAAAACAATGCTGCGCCAAAATCATCCCTATTAGCGTGGAATGAATCGTACATACGTAGATGATACAGTTATGCATTATAGTGTCGCGTTACCGAAGCCCTTTTATATATTCGTATTGTGTTTCGGCTAGACGAGAAAGAGCGAAAGTGAGGTGGAGAGTCGAACGGACGAGAAAGCGATTTGTCAAAGGGTGGATCGAAATCTCAAAACGTTTTCTTCCATTCGAGCAACGCACGCCTATTCGTGCTCCAATACTTTTCGGAAAATTCGATAATTATCCGGCTTTTCGTCGAATCAGTGACGAAGAGAACGTCTCCTATACACGATGGTTCAAATAAATTCGAAAAAAACGTGCAAGATCCAAAAACGTCCCCAAAGATAATTAAACATTTTTCGACCCACACGAAAAAAAGTTGCGCTGAAAAAAATAAAAAATGCAGCTCCATGTTTAAATTCCCTTTTTTATTTAAAAAGGCTTTATCGTGGTAGGGCAATATTCTGAAAACGATGAAGAAAGGAAATCCGCGCGCTCGTGGGTCGATTCGAGGAGAGATTTTCGTTCGGAAGAATCGCCACTGACCTTCTCCAACGGACGTCATCCTCCATCGGGATGGCCCCGGGGGTGTACAGGCGCGAAAATGTGTCTCGGTAGCTCGCGATCCCGAACAAACGCACTCGTCGCACAAGAAACTTACGGAACGGCACTTGCCGAACCCGAGAGAGACAACCAAAAAGTAAGAATCGAGGTGAAAAAAAAATCGACACTAGCGTTGCGGTTGATCGAACATTCGGACCAGAGGCGAAAACTGCATCGACCTTTATAATTAAAGGAAGCCGGTGGTGGAAAGTCGTTGAGATTTTTCGCGATCGCAATCTCACGCGCACTCAGTGCTCGCCGAGTGCTGAAGTGTAAAACGAGCCGACGATGACACACACCAGACGGTAGCTCGTGAGAGACTGGTGGATTTGAGTACTACGTGTGCGATAGGCGGTGAGTGCGCCGGGGCGCCATCCGCAGGGAGGGGGGCGAAACTTCGCCGGTTCACAAGTGCGGTTGGAGCGCAACGATCGTGCGCAGGGAGTACAGAGATTCTCTCTCTCTCTCTCTCTCTCTCTCTCTCTCTCTCTCTCTCTCTCTCTCTCTCTCTCTCTCTCTCTCTCTCTCTCTCTCTCCCCTCCCTCGCTCTCTCCCCTCCCTCTCTCTCTCCCCCCTCCCTCCCTCTCTCTCTCTCCCCATCCCTCCCTCTCTCTCTCCCTCTCCCTCCCTCTCTCCCCCCTCCCTCCCGCTCTCTCTCCCTCTCCCTCCCACCCCCTCTCCCCCGCCCTACCTGTTCCTCTCTCCCCCTCCCTTCCTCTTCCTCTCACCCCTCCCTCTCTCTTCCTCTCTGCCCCTCCCTCTCTCTTCCTCTCTTCCCTCCCTCTCTTTTCCTCTCTCCCCCTCCCTCTCTCTTCCTCTCTCCCTCTCTCTCTCTCTCTCTCTCTCTCTCTCTCTCTCTCTCTCTCCCTCTCTCTCTCTCTCTCTCTCTCTCTCTCTCTCTCTCTCTCTCTCTCTCTCTCTCTCTCCCCCCCCTCTCTCCCTTCACCTGCTCTGACAATCCGAGAAGAACAGCCAAGGGATCATAAACAACGAATGCATATAAACAGTGGGGGAGGTCGTAGAGATCAGACAAGTACAATATCATGCACTAAATGCATATTCGTATTATGATTTTCATTAATATATGTATATAAATAAATTGAATAGCATATATACGCATTCCAATTTAATACAATAAATAACATTATTTACATTTGGTATACACAGTTGTTTTATTTAAGAAATAAATAAAAATCTATTGTAAAGACATAGCTAAGAGAAAAAGAACAAACTACAAATTCTAACAAGTCGACAAAAAAAATTCTTTGAGTTTGGTTTTTAATAAATTCATTTTGATTCTACGTATCGAATAATATCCAAAATCTTCATTTGTTACTTATAAAGCTAGCTTTTGTCTTTCTCACGTTGATAGAAAAGTCTTGAAGTTTTGGGTTGAACCCGCGACTCCAAGTAGCCCCAAAGAAAGAAATCTGGGATGGTTAAATCGGGCGATCTTGCTGGCCATGCCAAATCGCCAAAACGCGAGATTACGCGACGAGGAAACGCTCCCTTCACAATACTGCAGCTGCCTAGTTCCTTCACAAAACGCTTCCTGCTGTCTAGTTCCTTCTAGCTGTCTAGTTCCTTCTAGAAACGCTTCCTTTACAAAACTGTAACTGTCTAGTTCACAAATGTCAAATATTATTGGCGTACGACCAGTGGCGTAGCGTGGAGGGGGGCCGGGAGGGGGCATGGCCCCGGGCGGCGCAGATGTGGGGCGGTGGCGGCGAGCGGCACTTAGTTGCGAAAATAGGGCGGGGGGGCGGCAAATTTAGGGTTAGCCCCGGGCGGCAAAAATCCACGCTACGCCACTGCCTACGACGCCATTTGCAAAAATTATAACATCTTCCGATAGGATGATTAATTATGCGCCACCCTGTATAAGCAGCAGATAGCAACACGTTTGAATAACAAAAGCAAACTTCATACGGTAACACTATTTTCTCTTTTATTAGTTACGTGGAAGAAATCAAAATTTAACATCTAGAACCCAGACTCAAAATTTGTATTGACCGGTGTAATAATCATTATTCCTATAATTATTATATCGAAATTTAATTTTATCCAAAATAATAATAATTATTATTTTTTTGTTTTATAAAAATGTATTGTTATCATTATTATTCACAATTATAACACAAATATATTATTACATAATATATTTTTTATAATAAACATTTTTTAAGAGAGGAAGAGCAATGTGGGGACCAATGGTGAGAATTAGGAAAAGCAAAATTCAAACAATAAGCATAAATTATATAATAATAATAATTAATGATAATACATATATATATATATAATGAATACAAATGTATAACTGTATAATAACAATGATATATTCAACAGATGATAATAATAACGGGATTTGTAAATGATAAAGGAAAATAGGCGATATAGGAGAAAGGTAAGCATTCGATAGTTTGACATTTTGACAGATGTATTCTAAGGCTATCGCTTGTCAAAGTTCGCTCGCTGCAAGCTCAAAACCACACCTACTGAGGAGTTATATCAGACTGGTGCGCTTTACACTTGTATCCCGTGCTTTTCCCTCACCGTATAAACCACCAGTACGTATACAGAGTTGCAGAGGAAAAGACAATGACAGCGGAAAATGCAATGTTTATATTCGCGCGCGCGCGCCTGCCACTCTGCGTTTGTTCCAGTTCATCGGATTTTCTCATTCTCGCTCACGTAACGGAAACGGTAATGCATACTGACGACAGTTGTTTTACTTTATGCATGGGAAAAGAAAAAGTTTCAGCGGTACGCGCGCGCGTGCTGCTTTCCTTGCGAAGGACGCGCACGTCATGAATAATATTTGTCCGCTTGATATGTATGGTAATAAATAAAACTTGTTATCATATTTATATTTCTTATTTCTTATCGTATTAAAAAAGTAAGAATAGCGAGATTCGGGAAGAGAAAAAGGGAAAATGTAAATTGAATTGAATGAGATGTAACTTTTGGATTTTTATAATAATTATATATAATAAGTATAAAATTATATTTGAATTTTCTTTACAGTGAAAATTCAATAATTCATATAGCAATTTTTTATTTGAGTCCAAGAGAATTTTCTTCTTGAACTCTGGACGACGATTTTGAGCTATATAATCGAATTTTTTAGGTCGAATTATGTAGCTCAACATCGTCGTCCAGAGTATATATATATATATATATATATATATATATATATATATATATATATATATATATATATATATATATATATATATATATATATATATATATATATACATATATACATATATATATATATATATATATATATATATATATATATATATATATATATATATATATATATATATATATATATATAAGCTAAGACAAAAAAATAGGAAAGGAGCAAAAGGAACCCAAAGAAATAATTGCACAATAAACATTTTTGTTACCATTGCAAAGTCAGATGTTTGAAATTTTGGGTTTGTTTGGGTTTCGTTGGCGTAGGAAAGATAGATATTTTTCGGTATCAGACCAATTGCATTTTTTTTTAACTTTACGTGCTAAAAGTTCGAATTTTTTTAGCCTCCGGAGTGTGGTTACCCCTAAATATATATTACCATTCAAAACAAATATATATATAAATATTTGTTTAAATTGTAATATATATGCTATAATAAAAAACTATTGAAAAAGCAGCAGAAACCTAAAAAAAAAATTGCACAATAAAAATGTTTCTCCCCATGACAAACTTGGGTCGTCGAAATTTTGCACTTGTTTGGATCTGAATGGCGTAGCGAATATCGACATTTTTGGTATCGAACCAAATAAGTGTTTTTCATACCCGAAAGTTTTTTTTTAATACCCTTAATATATATTACATATAAAATCAATATACATGCTATTATAAAACAAAATCGCAATTGAAACAACAGAAACCCAAAAAAACAATTGCCCATACAAATATTTATTTCCACCGCAAAGTTAGATCGCAGAAATTGTCGCCAATTTGAAGAAATTCAAATTTTTAGGGATTTTACTCCCTGATCCTATCTTCAGGAAACCTCCTATCCGAACGCCCTCATTCGACGAGGGGAAGAGGAAAACCGTTGAATGGCCGTAAATGTTCGATGAAGGGAAAATAGCTGATCCGATCGAGGGGGCTTTATACACCGTCTCCCATGCACATCAGCAGGCATCGCGCGTTTTTCGTGTGTTGGTAGAATGATGTGTGGGGGGGGGGGGGGGTTGTTAAGCAGTCCCGCCTTTTTTCACGGGTCCTCGAAAGCCACTGGCAATTTTTATACGACATTTTTTCCACGGCGTTTTCTCCCTTCATCTTTAGCTCCGTGTCTCCGCTCAGGGTGTACAAAACCCTCCGGCGATTGTACAAACTCGTGGGCGCGGTCCGCGCGCCGTCAGCAGGGAAGAAGAAGCTGAAGACGAGGGCTCGTCAGGCAGGGGTGAGATATCACCGAGGGATTTAAGTGATTGTCAACATCGGCATAATGTTGTGGTTTCGCGAGAGAGATTCATCGCTTACGTCAACGAGTCAATATTGGAACATCGACCCAGCTCGGTGCGACAAACACGTTATTATATCCTTGCGCTCGCCGCATCTTTACTATTGGTGCGCTATCTAATTGGATGATGGAGTACAGTGTGTTTGCGGTTTTCCCCGGTTGATCGGTCCCGAGAAGTTAGTCTCTAGTTACTTCCTTTGATTACTAGTGATGTTGCTAGTAATTTATATATAGATATATAAACATATGAATTAATTAATCCATCATTAAATAATTAATTAACAAGTATTAATTAATTAACAATCATTCGTTCATTTAGTCATTCGTGAATTTGTTCATCCATCCATTCATTCATATACTCATGCATTCATCCATTCATTCGCTCACTTACTCATTCATTAATTCATGTATTTGCTCATGCATTCATTCACTATTAATTCACTCACTAACTCATTGATTCATTCATTTACTCACACATTCATTCATTCATTTATTTACTCACTCACTTATTTGTTTATTTATTCATGCATGCATGCATTTATTCACTTAGTCATTCATTCCTTCATTTACTCATCCATTCATTCAATTATTCATTTACTCATTTATTTATTTGCTTATCTACAGAAAATCATCATATGGATCAACGAAATTGTTCACTCACAGATAGCCAGCGAGATTTTGAGATGAAACACGAAAATATTCAACTATTTCGAGTATTCGTTAGTTTCACAAAATAAAAAATTTCTTAAAATAACCTAATATCCGAATTTTTCAATAAATAATTCGTTAGTATCCCGTAATGACGGATGTATTCAGCCTAAGTCATTTACTTTCTCGGGTTCAATAGAAAACTTTGATAATATATATATATATATATATATATATATATATATATATATATATATATATATATATATATATATATATATATATATATATATATATATATATATATTCATTCTATATCAAATTCGATAATAATATATTATATGTATATCTTACATTTAAAAAACAAACAATAATAACTGTATAATATAAAATATCTAGACGTAATATATAGTAGCTCTTTTAGGACGCTGGATCAATTTGTCGATCTTCGCGCCTGAATCTATATACCCTCTCAACTCTCCTATCCCTATGAAATGCCATCCGGCGTAATGTTCTTTTTTTATTGTTTGCGAGTGTGACATTTCAAATGTCACGATATAGAACACCGCTTTTTCTCTTTTAACGTTCTTTAACGTTTTAACGGCCATCGGAGAAACGGGCATGTAAAGAAACACACGAGCTTGCCTATATATATATATATATATATATATATATATATATATATATATATATATATATTTAAATCTTTTTTGTTTTTATATTTTTGCGATGTAGTAGAGAAGTTTTGCAATCTCGGGACGATCCAAGAAGAATAGCCGCGACTACGGTGAATTTCAAAGCGGGGTGCAACGAATAAGGGCTCGACGAGAACTATAAATACGGGGTGGCCCGAAAAGTGGCGTCCAAAAAGAAAATCTACATGCCTTTTACGATCTTTTTTACTTTTTGAGTGAAAAGCATTTTTTAATTTTTCTTTTCTGTGGGTGTACTTTCCTCGTGATTTTTTTCCGCTTGTGTCATCGTTGTGATGTGCACCGTTGAGCAATAAATAAATGACCAACTGAACACTGACGGAAATGCCTTAGATTTTGATAAAAAGTTAAAGGGTTAGGCATTTGTGGAAATTTCAAAACTCTCGCTCGTCGCTTGAGGTAACTCAAATTGAAGAAGAAGGTCCAAGTTATGGTGTAGGAATCGCAGATTGACGCTAAACTTATGAATACAATGACAGAACTGCTGATAAAACTATAAACAGGTTCTCTCGAAATTACGTTTTTTTCAAACGGTGTACACGATTTCTCGATATCTATTGAACGGATTGACTTTGAATTTGGCACACTTTTTCAGTGCAATACTAGTTTAGTCTTGACCGATGTTTTTCTTCGTGACATATTTTTTCATTCGTTATTAACAATAATGATGACATTTTTCCCCGATTTTTCTTTAATTGAAAAATGTCGTTTTTGATTATTGAAACACAATAAAAAAAGGCTCGGTCAAAATTTGGGGAATATTTTCTGATTTAAAAAAAAATCGTTTTCTCTGTTTCGGATGAACACCGTGAGCCTCTTACGTTCAAAGGTCCTTCACAAGATTGTTTATAACTTCTTTAGTTATTAATATTCTTTAATGTAACGCGCTACACAACATTGTTAATGCAAATAAATGTCTAAACGTTTTTTCAATCATCTTACTTGTTGCTCCAAAATTAATTTTTTCAAATAAGCTTGATTTTGGGGTCATCACAGTAGCCTAACCCCTTAAACAAGATCGGTTTGAGAGGATCCGTCACTAAAGTTCAGATGATAAAAAAAAATACTTATACCAAATGATTCCCACTTGCTTCAAAAACTTCCAAGACGTACATACACAAAATAAATAAAGAATAACAAACTACTCTACAGGTAGACTCGAAATGTTTTTTATGCCCTTATCTCAAAAAGTAAAAAAAAAGATCGTAGAATATACATGGGGATAACTCGGATAGGATGCGAGGCAGTCCAGTAAAAGAGACGAAAACCCAGCACTTTTTAGCGTAGAATATGAATTTCTGACTGAAGGTAGATGGTTGCATACTGAAAGCAACCCCAATAAAATGTTTCCCCTCAACTCACCCCAACCCTAAAAATAGGGGTTGAAAACGTAAAAATCGCCGTATCTCAATAATGAATAGCCCGATCAAAAAAGGTTTCAAACAAAAGTTGTATGGAATAATAAAATTCGTATAAAGTTATCTGATGTCCAGCCCCCTATCTTTGAAAATAGCGGCACAGAAACAATTCGAAAGTCTGGGTCCGTGGTGCTCTTGTGTTTTTGTGCCGCTATTTTCAAAGATAGAGGATTGGACGTTAGATAACTTTATACGTATTTTATTATTCCAAACAACTTTTGTTTGAAATATTTTTTGATCGGGCTATTAATTATCGAGATACGGCGATTTTTAAGTTTTCAACCCCTATTTTTTAGGGTTGGGGCGTGTTTAGGGGACAACATTTTATTGGGGTTACTTTCAGTATACAACCAAAATATGCAACGTTTTAGGGGGCTCACTTTCGATATGCAACAAAAAGATTCATATTCTACACTGAGAAAAAAAAACCAATTGAATCAAAAAAATATATTGGTTGATCCAGTTAAA
The DNA here is from genome assembly GCA_963210295.1 of Ophion ellenae. Taxonomy (NCBI): domain Eukaryota; kingdom Metazoa; phylum Arthropoda; class Insecta; order Hymenoptera; family Ichneumonidae; genus Ophion; species Ophion ellenae. Next base: position 34,697,423 of record OY723392.1, read on the forward strand.
TGTGCTGCTGCGGAGTGCCACCGATATATGAGATTGTTACAATACTATAAAATATTAGAAAATGTTATTGATTTAAATAGCATATTATTTTATTTGAAAAAGCTCTTCTGTTCTCTGAATATCTACATTATCCTTTAAATAAAATTATATTTTATTGAAATCATTCTATATACAATCCGTAGATGTATGGATGAAATAATTAAGCGGTTGCTACAACATTTTTCATTTTGTACAAAAATATAATCAATAGAATTAATTATTTATTTGCTGCATCGAAACGAATATGCCATGGGACGTAAGTTTTTCAATTTGTTTTAAATCTTAAATAAAAAGTGAGCATTGGAATGATCTCCAAAATAATAGTGGATGAGAATATCAGATATCCAATGGAATATCCATGGAGAGAATATCGGATATTCCACTGATAAGAACAGATACTACACTTTGATCTTAGCCACAGGCCAAGAAGCGATACTCTTCACAGTTTCTCCGGCGTTTAAGGGAGACTTTGTCCTTGAAATCGGCGGGAGATGTTAGCGGCTCAACACGAGCAGCTAGAATAAGAGGAGGGTTGCCTCTATGGACCAGGCATTGCCGATTAGCGGTAATTATAAACACATTTGTGTAAACACATTACAAAACTTTAAACGCGTTTTTCTCGAAAACACGTTTTTAAAAATGGCTGACATTCTCCTGACCGCTGTAATTAACATATCAACCTGAAATTTGGAGAGCATACTCAGAAAATATGTCTTCACGGATTGACGGATCGTTTTTTCGATAGATACATTTTTGCATTTATTATTTATCTTTTATGCGAAAAAAAACGCGAAAATTCGATTTTTTTTTAAACTGCCGCCATTTTCCGAAATTTGTACTAAACGAAAAACCCATCCGTCACTCCATGACCAAAGGGTCACAGATTGATAATATGCTTTGAATTTGTGTTTCAGATCAACAAGGGCAGTGTGTTTCAGATCAGCCGTTTACCTCCCGCGATTTGAGGACCTGTTTTCGCGGAGCTGCAACGGCGCCATTTTCGTTTTTTTTTTCAAAATTTTTTTTTTTAACGCTCTGTATATCATGAATAAAAGCAAGAAAAAAACCGCACTCAAAAAGCTTTACTCGTTTCCTTTAAAAAAAATAAAATGTAAACACCTGAAATATGGCACTCCAAGGACAAAGTCTCCGTTAAGTAGATTTTCGGTTCGCGCTACGCTTACGAGAAACGAGCGCGCGTGCGGCTTCTAGCGGTTACGCCGAGAACTACGGGATTCCTCACACCTATAATTTCGGTGGCGCTCGGCCATGATTTGGTTGAATTTTTTTCAACCAAATGCGCAAGAAACAAATTTTATTTTCGCACAATTTGTTAACCAATTCAGACATTTGCTTAATATTTGTCAATAAAAATAAAATATCAATATTTTAACGAATAATGTACTTGGAAATCAATATCGAATATGGTGAAAAAAATAAAATAACATATTTACTCAATAGAAATTTTATCTGAATCAAACAATATATCTTTTGAATGAAAAAAAAACTTTTAATTTTATCATGCGATTAAAGTCAATGGCATTTTGTTTGGACTAATAAATGCGATTATTTCGACCAACAATTCTACAATTGAATCAACGAAATTTTATTCAATAACACCGATGATATTGGATCAATGATTTTTTTTCTCAGTGTATGCGAAAAAAGCTGGGTTTTCGTCTCTTTTACTGGACTAATCTAGATGTCTTCTCGGGGGTCACTTTTCGGGCCACCTTGTGTACATATCCCAGAGCTCAAACTTTCGGCATGTGCAATAGCCCGCGACGTTCGCGAATACGAAAGACGTTCAAAGATGCGGCGAGGAGTATCCAAGGGGAGGAGGACGACGAAGGGAAAGTGTGGACGGGGGAGGAAGAAAGTGTATATATATCCGTGGGAAACGATAATTGCGTACCGACTGTAAAGAAGCCTCAAGTTCTCGAGCGGGCATCGAGGAGAGAAAGAGAGAAAGAGGCTTCCGCAGCTCGGCCGGATATACCGCGAGCCGCCGTAGCTTTCTGGCTCGCTATTTCAACTCTGGAACGACGCCAGGACAAATATCAATTTTATGACGTCTATACGGAATTCTTCTATATTCCCGTCTGCTCCGTTTCTGCCGCTGAACTGCCGTCGCTGCGTTTTGTCATTTTGGCCCTTTTTCCGCGATCCGCGATGGGAAAAGGGCGGAAGGGCGGGAAGGAGGGAGGGAGGTATCGCTTTCCGGGCCTCTTGGCTCCTCGACGCCGCTTGCCAAAGTGAACTGGATGAGGCTTGTGAAAATTCCACTCGTAGGATCCCTTGTCGCTCCCTTAAGGGGGGAGGTACCTTTAGACGAGGAATAAAAAAGCTGATTTTCATGATTTTTTTTAAGTTGCGATTTCTTGAACATTTTTATACTTAGGGTTTGTTTTATTACTATTTTTGGCTATTACATGGTCATTTTATTATTACTATTATTATTATTATTATTCAAAACTGGCGTGACGTATAGCTAAAAAACTAATCAACCGATTCTGATGAAATTTGGTATAAAACTTCCTAACCTTATTGTCCAAAATATGAGCCTGAATATTTTGGAAAATGAAAAAAAAAAGTATTTTTTATTGCAGAACGTAGTAATTTTTTTTGGAAAATTCAATATTTTTGTTTCGAAGTGTACCATTTCATCGATTTTAAACATTTCTCGCGTTTTCTTGGTTCATATTCTGCGTATGAGTGGTAATGAAAGAAAAATCTCCGTTGTTTTTTTTTCAGATTAGTTCCACCGACGCTACGCGTCACGCCGTCTGACAACACCCGCCGTAACCCGTTTAGAAGACCGTGCCAAAGCTCCACCATTTTAGAAGATTAATGAATTTTAAAATATCACATAACAGCCAAAAGTAGTAATAAAACATACCTTAAGTCTCAAAAATGATGGAGAAATATTTTCTTTGAAAAAAAACCATGTAAATCAGATATTTTGTCTTGCCTAAAGGTATTTTCCGCCTTTAAGAGGTTATATACATTTGAAAATTTCGGAAAATCGATTTTTCAATTTTTTTTTTCGTAATGTACATATATTTAAGTACACACACAGAAATTTTTTTGTCAATCCGGCGAATATTCTCAAAGTTACACGCACACTTGTAATGACGTGTCAGAGCGTTCGAAAGTGCTTTTGAAACTTTAAACGCGTTTTTCTCAAAACTGTGTTTTTAAAGTCGGTGAGCAAGATTTCTCGGAAACGGCTAAACCGATCAGTCTCAAATTTTAATACAATCTTTTCAAGTATATTATTAGTAATTAATCGAAGGTTTTTTCTTAACGATACGAATTTTCGATTTTATAAACAATTTAAGGCTTAAATTTTTGTCAAAAATCGTTTTTTTTCTTTCGAAGCCGCCATTTTGTCAAAAATTATTATTTTGCTTATTCCTTCGATGAATTACAAGATAATCCATTATATTAACGAAATATTTTAAGTTTTTTCATTTTAGATGATCCAGTCCAGAGATATCGTGCTCCCTGCAAGACGCCCTTTTTAGGGGTGCTCCCGGAGATCAGCTATAGCAGCTTTCAAAATAATTATTTTTACAAATAAAAAATGTTAAAATATAGTTTAAAGTTTCCATAATATGTGTATAATTCTTGACGTTAATAGATTTAAAGGTATTCTCAAGAAAAATTATTGAAAAATCGATGTTTTTGGGCCTCCTGACTGTACATAACCCCTTAAATCGGTATCGGTACCTTTAATACCATCCCCTACCCGTCACGCCGTAAATCCCTTGGCGCTTCGCTACATTTGCATAAAATGCATTATTTAAGATCCAGGCCGCTTATGCGATAATGGATTGAAGTTCCTTTTTGCCGGTAATGGATTTGCATCGCAATTCCATTGGCCAATTTGCAGAGTTGGATGTAATTGCTTTACTGTTCGTTTTAAGACGGTACGAGCTCGTAGTTCGATCGATGATTAAGGGGGAAGATTCCTTTATAACGTAAAAAGCCGAAAATGAACTCCACGAAAAAGCTGAAGGACTACTTCATGGCCTCGAAATCGCAGATTAATGGGTAGGTCAGTCGCAACATTTTTGAGCGTTGAAACTTTAAACGCGTTGCCCTGAAGACCACTTTTTCGCGAACCTCGTACAAGATAATTAATAAACTATTTCGTCAATCAATTTGAAATTTTGCACACTTTCAGATAACATAATTACCGTCTGGATGAACCTGAAACTCGTCAGCGATTATTTTTAAAAAATCCTTTTTCATCAACAAATCTTACGGTAAAAATTTAATTAAAAAATAGAAATTGTTTTTCGAACACGTATTTTTTTTCCATTTTCTTATTTCTTTGGATTTTTTAGGTTCACATAGAGCATGTGGGTCTTAGAAATCTAAAACTTCTTCACTCTGCAGTTTCAGATGAATGCACTAGACGCCAGACGGTACGCCGTTGAACAACTCAGGCGGCAATGGTCTCCGAAGCAAGTGTCGTTCAGCTGCTATAATCAAAAGTTGGAAACATTTTTTTTTTTGCAAAATTAAAAAACGTTATAATGTGTACATAACATTTTTATTATGTAGAATATTTGTTTCCATACAAAAAATCTTGAAAATCCGAACATCTTCGAAAATTCTTGATACAAATTAAATGATTTTCTCCCTTAAGGGATTTGCATAAGCTCCATCTTTCTAAAATACTATTTTTGATTGCATAGTTTTACAGCCTAAGGTTTGAACTTTCATTTGAAACGAAGATTTTGTAAAAATTCCAAAAATGGTTTGCCTTTCTTTTTTCTTCCGCGTTTTTTCCAACACTTTTTCAAATCAAACGATACGACCCAACGATTTTTTCATCGATTTATCCATTTGTCAACAACGAATTATCCAACTTGTTATTTTAGACAAAAATATAACTTTCTTTCTAAGCTTGGCATTTTCATAATATTTAAAATATCAACAAAGTATCCGCTCATACAAAAGTATTTTCATCATACTAAAAGTACATTTGTTTATATTCCATTCTAGATCACCCTGGCTGCTATCCGAAAAATTCCGGCTGCTTCTTTCGCACTCATACGTCACATGGCACAGCCTGCCATTCCACTCTGCCTTCAATAGGGCTGAGGAAGGATGCAACGAGCACCAAACGGTTCTGCATCCTACGGAACGTTGCGCAATACATACGAAAAAAAAAAAACGAAATATACTCCATCAAACTTTTGACAACTGTGCATGCTTTTCTGAAATGCTTGATCGTATGAACATTTTCCTAATGAAACTCTCTTTCGACTAAAAAAAAATAATAAAAATATATCGAGTCTAAAAAATAACCCAAACAAAAATAATAAGAGTGTCTCCAAGTCCACAATACAAAATATTTCCCTCCTTGTCCCTGCGATCTGTCCCTTTCGATGCACCGTCAACGATAATTTCCGCGTCCCGTCTCGAGTATCGCTTGCCAACGTTATTGAAACGGTAAAAACCACTAGTGATGTATATAGTGATATATATAGGGAGAAAAAAGAGAGAATGAGAGAGAGAGAGAGGAGAGAGAGAGAGAGAGAGAGAGAGAGAGAGAGAGAGAGAGAGAGAGAGAGAGAGAGAGAGAGAGAGAGAGAGAGAGAGAGAGAGAGAGAGAGAGAGAGAGAGAGCGAGAGAGAGAGAGAGAGCGGGAGAGAGAGAGAGAGAGAGAGAGAGAGAGAGAGAGAGAGATAGGTTGAAATAAAAGAAAGCATCGTTTGACAAAGTCCGCGATCGTGTACGGTGCACGTTCGCAGCAACCCTTGCATTGTTGCACGCGAAAGGGACATTTTAACAGCGCCCATAATTCAAAGGATCGCATAAAACTCTACGAGTTCCTATCATCGTACGTCTCTTGCGTTTTTTTACTCTCACGTTCTATTTACATACGTGCACACACGATATAATCGCATACGCTTTGAGCCCTCGGATTGTCGATTGCGAGTGCTATATATGGGATGTTCCAGGTTAAATTTGGCAGGGTCCGGGGTCTTCCAAAACGTTTTACTTTTACAATCTACTATATGGTGAAGAACGATTTGAAGAAAGTGCCGATTGTTTTTTTTCATTTTTCGGAATAATGTAAAAGCAGATATATATATATATATATATATATATATATATATATATATATATATATATATATATATATATATATTTATATATATATATATATATATGGGCCTACATACATACATACAGGGTGGACCATTTAGGGAATAAGGCCACTGTAGAAATTTCAAAAAATCGATATTCTTTCTTAAAAGATGTCTTAATATCTAAAAAATGACATACTCAAAGGATTAAGGTGGGAAAAATGTCTAAAGACTTATATTTTGAATTTTGGCGCAGCCCCTCTCAGTCCGATGCAATCCGTACCGAAAACTTCAAACGCGTTTTTCTCGAAACTACATTTTTCAAGTCGGCCGGACTCATAACTCGAACAAATCTTGACCGATTGACTTAAAATTTTTACTGTATATTTACAATTAGATTCTGCATAGAAGTACGTAGGATTTTCTCGATATATTACAATTTTTTTTTTCATAAACAATCATCAACCGATGTTTTTTTGAGAATTTTGAACTTTTATTTAAAAAACGCGCTAGTTTTGCAAAAATCAATATATAAAAAAAAAATCCTACGTACTTCTGTAGCTATTCAAATGTAAAATCGAAAAGAAATTTCATTCACTGTAGATTGAAAATTGTAGGTGCCGTTGGTCGGCCGTGCGCCTATGAAAAAAAGGCTTCGTCGAAGAAAAGCTGTGCAGCCGCCATTTTGTTTTATATAACATTGAAAAAAATAGTTTATACAGTTTATGAAATGTGCAATAAAGGACCTTTTTCAGAATTTTGATTTATTCCATTGACCGCTAAAAAAATTCCCAAAATATACTTATTTTTTTCCCCGCTACAGTGGCCTTACCGCTTAACGTGACCGTCCCAAATATCTCCGTTGCCTTTAGAGTGACGAAAAAAATGTTAAAAGGTAATTTGATTGATTTCGAAGGGCTGATACAGGGGTGAAATATTCATTATTGTCAAGGTCATAGCTTTTGCGTTCTCAAGGTCATCAATGGTTTTCCAAATAAGAACATGTTTTTTTTTATTAACACTTTGTAGCTGATAATCAGACGAATCCAACGACCTATGATATCATGACGTTGAAATGATTTTTCACCAAGGTACACGCGTAGAAAAGGGAAATTGTGATGGTATTGACAATAAGAATATCCGAATAATGTAATTGATTTTTTTTTGTGCAGAACAATCATTGTAACAAATGTTCAAAGTGATGGCCATTAACCTCGACACATTTTTTAAGACGACGGATGAATGAGTCTCTTGACCTTCGAATAGTTTCTGGTGTGATAGCGGCGCAGGTTATCCAACGGATACAATAATGCCAATAGTCGGAGATGTTTCTGATGTTTGTCAATACCATCGCGATTTCTCGTTTCTACACGTGTATTTTGGTGAAAAATCATTTCAAGGTCATGATATCATAGGTCGTTGGATTCGTCTGAATATCAGTTACAACGTCTTACAAAACGTCTTACAAACTGTTCCTTTTTGAAAAAGCATTGATGACCTTGAGACCGCAAAAACTATGACCTTGACACGAATGCATTTTTAGAGTTTTAAGTTTAGAGTTAAGTTTAGAGTTTTAAGTTTAGAGTTAAGTTTAGAGTTTTTAGTTTAGAGTTTTAAGTTTAGAGTTTTAAGTTTAGAGATATTTGGGGTGGTCACGTTAAATGGTCCACCCTGTATACAGGGTGTCCCAGAAGTGAATGCGTTCCCTGAAATGGGGGTTGGGGGGTGAAATTCTGAGTCGATTGATATAAGCATGTGTGGGTCTCAGATCAACCTCTGAATTATTATTAATTTTCGAAGGCGGACCAATCAGGTGCGCCCGATGAGCCGGCGTACGTGGTTGAGCGATACGCGCGTGTAGTGGTGCCTGGCGGGAGAACCGTACCTACAGTAGCTCATTTGCTACTTTTTTTACCCTCAGACCCTATGTCCTAAGTGTCACGGTAATTAAGATACGATTTTTTAAGTTTTTTTAATTACCCGAAATTTCGCCTTTAAATCGTCATAACTTGTTTGTTTCTGGTTGTAATAGTAAGAAATAACTTTTGTTGTATTCTGCAATGTATTCCGCAATCATTATTTCACACAATTGGTTTCGAGAAAATTACTCATGTGCTTCCAAAGTCTTTAATGTATGAAAAATGTTAACTTCTAAATTCATTATAAAAAAAACTAAAGGCTATTTTGAAATCAGCTTTGGTTTAAAAAGTGCTCCAGTTTATACCCTTCCCAAAGCCATGCTATATGTCATTGAAATCATTCATTATGTAGTCAAAATAAAGAGAATAAGTTTTTTTTTATAATAAATTTGGAAGTTCAAATTTTTCATACATTTACACTTTTTTAAGACTGGAAGCCCAAGAGTCATTTTCTTGGAATCAATAGTATCAAATAATGATTTATTTATAATAAACATACGCTGCAGAATACAACAAAACTTATTTCGTGCTATTACAACCACAAATAAAAAAAGTTATGACGATTTAAAGGCGAAATTTCGGAAAATGAAAAAAAACGAAACAAAAATCATATCTCAATTACCGTGACACTTAGGACATAGGGTCTAGGGTGAAAAAATTAGCAAATTACACACCCAATCACCCAATAAAATGTGTCGGTCCATGCACCAAACACCCTGTATATAACCAGGGTGTGTGGGCGTATGTAAATACATAAATGCAAAAGATCTACTTATATCGGGATAAAAATATTCTCAAGCGCCATATTAAAAAAATATACATATTTGTGGAAATAAGAAGAAAAAAGTGGCTCGCCAGACGAGACTCGGACGTTCCATGTGCACGCGGATCCCGAACACGCCGATAATTAATCAGTGCAGTCGCACGTGACCTGACGCAGGCAAGAAGCACCGAATGAATTTAACGGTCAAGTGGAAAATAAACGCGTGAGTAATAGCAGTCGCGCACCTGAGCAGTGCACGACCCGTTCTTCTCACGCAGAAATAATCAATTGAACATCGCGCGCGCTCGCGTTTACTCGAAATCGCGCGAGACGTCGATGCACGGTCGTAATCGCCGTTAATTGAAATACACAATTGATTGGACAATATGAAAATTTATATTGTATTTCAATCGTGCTGGAGAAATCAAATGGATTGTTGAATCTTGAACATGGTTTGAAATAATAGTGCTGCACTGAGAAAAAAAAAATCATTGATCCAATATCATTGGTGTTATTGAATGAAATTTCGTTGATTCAATTATAAAATTGTTGGTGTAAATTATCGGATTTATTAGTCCAAACAAACGGCTATTGACTTTCGGAACATGATAAAATTAAAAGTTTTTTTTTCATTCAAAAGATATATCGTTAGCCGAAAACAATATATTATTGAAACTATCTAAAAAATTATCGCGAACAAATTATATAGTTTTTAACGCATTTTCCGCAACGAAAAAAAGGGTTTCAATTCACAACATGAATATTGTTGATTCGAGTACACAAGAAAAATTGAATTTCGCTCGTTTGATTCAGATAAAATTTCTATTGAGTGAAGATGTTTTTTTTTTCACCATATCCGATATTGATTTCCAAGTACATTATTCGTTAAAATATGAATATTTTATTCTTATTGAACAATATTGAGCAAATGTCTGAATTGGTTAAAAAATTATGCGAAAATAAAATGTTTCTTGCGCATTGGGATGAAAAAATTCAACCAAATAATGGCCGAGCGCCACCGAATTTGTAGGTGCGAGGAAACCCGTAGTTCTCGGAGTAACCGTTGGAAGCCGCACGCGCGCTCGTTTCTCGTAAGCGTAGCGCGAACCGAAAATCTACTTAAGCGCCCGAGAAACGCTGAAGAGTATCGCTTCTTGGCCTGTGGCTAAGATCAAAGTGCAGTATCTGTTCTTATCAGTTGAATATCTGATATTCTTTCCATGGATATTCCATTGGATATCTGATATTCTCTCCACTATTATCGTGGGTGATCATTCTAATGCTCTCTTTTCATTTAAGATTTAAAACAAATTGAAAAACTTACGTCCCATGGCATATTCGTTTCGATGCAGTAAAGAAATAATTAATTCTATTGATTATATTTTGTACGAAATAAAAAATGTTGTAGCAACCGCTTAATTATTTCATCCATACATTTACGGATTGTATATAGAATAATTTTAATAGAATATAATTTTTTCAAGGATAATGTAGATATTGATAGAACAGAAGAGCTTTTTCAAATAAAGTAATATGTTATTTAAATCAATCACATTTTCCAATATTTTATAGTATTGTAACAATCTCATATATCGGTGGCACTCCGCAGCAACACATTCATTTGGATCAACAAATATATTTTTTTGATTCAATTGGTTTTTATTCTGTGCATAAGATTTTTTAAATTATCTCTACGATTATGCCCAATTATTATTGTAGTGGGTGAATAATGTTATGAATAGTATTTCATATTATCGTGATAGTAATCATGAACAAAAAAAGAAATGAGCTACTCATAAATTATATAAAAATTATTATCATTATTGTTAATTAATCTTCATTTTATTTTTCAAATTTTTTATTATCTGTCTCATCGTACGGGATGCTTCCCCATTTTTATGCCAAACTAATCTTTAATATACAGGGTGTCCTGTTATGAATGGATAATCCTGCAACTGTCGATAGGTCAAATCATGCCCTACTATATTCTGGAAATTCAGTTTAGTAAAAGTTTTTCCCACGGTTTGCGAGATTTTCGGCTTTACGGTATTTTTTGAAAAAAAAAATCATTTGCTGTTGGTTTTTCGCATGCCATTTCTACAAATGATAAGAATCGACAATAACTAAGCAACTTTTTTAAGTGATAGGCACGATATGCGTGGTACATTGTTTTTACACCAGAGGCTATCAAAGTCAAATGCTCGAATTGGTTTGTATGAAAATTCTGCATAAGATCTTTTTTCATTAAATTTCCTTAACATTTTAGGTTAAAAAGAAGACTTTTCTAGATAAAACGAATAACCAAGAGAATTTAAAAAAAAAACCGGGTCCAAAAAGCTTTCATTTGTAAAAATGACATGCGGAAAAGTGAAAGCACATGATGTTTATCTCGAAAACCGTGGGACCTTTACTAAACTGAAATTCCAACATATAGTAGGACATGATCTGACTTATCGACAGTTGCAGGATTATCCATTCATGAAAGGACACCCGGTATGGTAATAAATTTTTTATTCAATCATGATATTAATTATTATAAGGAAATGATCATTTATTACTATTAATAATAAACTAATATTATTAATTATAAATCATTATTATTAATAATTAATCATTTATTATTAACTCATTTATTATTCAATATTGTAGGTAAAAAATATTGTAGTACCTCAGCAATTCATTACAGGGTTTCTACTAATACAAAATACCACTAATATAATTTAGTTATAAATCACTACTGATCTGATTAATATTAACCCTTTGCACTCAAGAGGTGACTCCCGCGCACCATTTTATATCCAAACTCAAGAGGCCTTGAGTGCAAAGGGTTAGTTATACATTATTACTAATGTTAACAACATTATTCATACACTATTATCATTATTAATACTTATTATTTATATAATATCCCAATATAATATCCCATTTTATTATCCCTTTATTTATACATATTTATACATATTATATAGTTTATGATATTTTTATTATAATACGATTTTTTTCCGTCAGGGGGTTGGGGGGCAACTTCATAAAACTTTTTCAAGTGTCCCGTTGTAAATATTTGTCTGATCAAAAAAAGTTGTAAAGCTATTTAACAGAACTCTTGAGGGGGCAACCAGAACTCCGAAAAAAAATTCATTTTTCCGAAAAAAAAAATTCGTTTCACTCAGAGCATTCCATCGTGCCATCAATCTACTGCTCAGTTAGAGGGAATAAATGAAAATCAGTTCTAGTTGCCACTTGCATTCCTTACTGAATCACAAATAATATCACAAATAATATTGTTTATACACTCTTATCATTACTAATATTTATTATTTATAGTATACATTGATGATATTACATAGTTTATAATATGATATAGTATTATATCATATATATTTGTTTGGAATGCATATTATATAATTAATTATATTATATCGTTTATAATATTATATAATATTATAAACCTAATAATTCCTTACTGCGTCAGAATTAATCCCCACTACTATAATTATTAATTAACGAAGCAGTTTTTTTTATTTTTCGTAACAAAATCAAACAAACCCAAACATATCCAAAATGGAGCTTAAAATGTCCATAGCAGAGGCGCAGAAATAACAGCAGTGTAAAAAAATATCTTCTTCGTTTGAACGTATCCGCGGAAGCATCTCCTCGCGCGCGAGTGCATCAGACGATTATTCGATAGAGTGCGCGCGTCGAAATAAGGACACGCAGGATAATTTTTTTCTTCCTCCATGTTCCTCTCGACAAAAAAAAAACAAACAAACAAAAAAAGGTTTGTTTCAAGCGCGTATCGTTCCGTCGTCGTATCGGAATTGGTCGGAAGTTCATTCGGCCGTGAAGTCGCGGACGTTGCATTGGAAAACGACCACCTCGAGTATCGCGAGACGGAGAATGCACGTGCAGTATTCTTTGCGGCGTGTGTATCTCCGTCTATTGCCGTCGCGGTGCATTTTACGGTCAATTGAACGGCGTAACCCGCCCCGCCGGGGTTAAGTAACGCGCTTCGTTGCACCCTGCACATTACGCCCCCGCGCGCGATCCTGCAAACTGCTCCGCATGCACATATGCACATCTGCATCGATGCACAATAATACAAGGCGCCCCGCGTAAAATCGAACGTCTGTGCAGACCCTTCGTTACTTTTCTTTCTATCAACGACGAATTTGTTTCAAATGTTCTCCATCAATCCACTTTATCGAAATTGAAGCTGCCAATTGACAATAAGTGCGAGGCTCCGTGAATCGTAATGGCTAATTTCGCAAAAAATTCTTCGCGAAGAAAAAAGTTAGACAACAATTAATAATTGTATGTGGGATGGAGTAAAAAAATTAGAAAACAAATGAAAAATGTATGTCGTTTCTTACACGATACAAGTACACAATTTTTCTTTTTTTTTAAATAATATTTTTCTTCCATCCAACATACATTTTTTCACTTGTTCTCTCATCTTTTTCTTCCATCCCGCATACAATTTTGCTCTTTTTTTAATTTTTGAAAACAATTTTTGTTTTATTTTCCCGAAATAAAAAAAAACTTATCAATATTATTGTTTGTAGATAAAATAATAGCTCTGAGATCTTCGACGATTTTATAAGTATATAAGATCGTTAATTTTTTTAATGAGAATTAAATTTAACCGATAGAAAATACAATCTTTAATGTAAACCCATCAATATTATTATGATTTTATTAAAATCTACAATGAGTATACACTGAATACTCAATTGTGAATTTAATTTTTTGACACTTGTATATACAAAATTTAATGATAAATATGTATCAAGTTCATTGTTAATTAAAAATGCATACATACATCTAGATGTCTGTTAAAGTAATCCATTTCACATTCAAGGTGCGGACATTGTCTATATGTAAATATACCTGCACAAAAGATCGAAAAAAAAAAGAAAACTTTGATATAATATATATGTAGATCACTAGGAATGAAAAATGATTACTTTTCAATCATTTACAACATTACATTTGTTATCTATTACGAACAACAAGGCATTTATTGGTTATAAAAATCAGTTATTATGCTATTACATAAATACAAGATGGTTGATTTATTTGCATAATCAATGAACCTGATTATTGGGTGGTGTAGGGATTTGGCGTTTATTATTTAGTGATATTAGGGTGGTGAAGGAATATATGACGAAAATCAAAAGTACCATAAACTTTGCCTATTTCTTTTATATTCATTCATTGTATTTTTATTATTCAAATTCTGTTATAGTTACATATTTGAAATAATTTCTCCTAGGATTTCTATACACTTATGGGATAGAAGTCGTTTATTGTTATATCGTTCTATTGATTTACATTTTTGCCTTTCGGCGATATTTTTCATTTTTATTTTGCAGCATCTTTTTGTTACTTAGCTTCGTCGATTTCTCATTTCTGAAACGGCGCACCAATTGGATTAGTCAGGGTTAAAAAAAAGTTAGAATTGTCGCTATGGTCTCGTGCGCGCTCTCTCTCTCTCTCTCTCTCTCTCTCTCTCTCTCTCTCTCTGTACGGTGCAGTTTTTCTCACAATATGAAATGCTGAAAGAGAATCGAAATTCGAAATCGAAATTCAAAATCGAAGTTCCAAATCGAAAATTATTCTAAAATCTTTTCTTTTAAAATAAAATTTAAATGTTACACGTTAAATCTTGCCGAGTGAAAATCGAATCCAAATCGAATGCGCCCCACAATTCGTATCCTGGGCTCAGACATGCACGGCCCGCACTCTTCCCCTTTGCGTCTGTTCCCGGTGTACTCTGCCGCGAACAATACTGAACGCCGTTCATTTCACAGCTCGTTGATTCCTCCGCACCGATTTTCGTACTCGAATTCCTCTGCGCGAACGTTTTGTTTCTCTCTCTCTCTCTCTCTCTCTCTCTCTCTCTCTCGCGAATTTTTGCTTCAGCCCTCCCCTATCTACGCCGGGGCTTTTGGAAGCCTTTGCACTTTTTTGCAAAAAGAATGAGGAAGAGGGGGAGAAAGTAAAAGAGACTCGACCCTCGCACGCACTCCACAACTTCTCCCCAAAGACAAATTTTTTCTCGAACCCTTTTCATCCCCCTCGGCAGGCCGCGTCGCCGCAACGATTCAAAGTGAATAATCCACTTTTGGGATACTCGACACGTAAATTTTTTACACAACGCTATGGGGAGATTCCCTCGAGAGAGTGCACATACTTTTTTGAATTTTTAGGTCGGAAATTTGGTTCGTGTGCATCTCGAAAATGCATTCAGGGGGAAAACGCCCCAAGGGTTGCATTTAAACATTATCACGCAAACAAACATTTTCTATACAGTTAAAAAAACTGTTTTCTATATATTGAAATACATACTCATAATTACATCAGCGAAAAGAAAACATTAAAAAAGAATTTCTAATAAATAACTAATAAATATGATTGACCTTTGAAAAAAAAAATCGTATTTTTTCAGGTTTCCCTTTGTGGATCTAGGCGAAAAAAAAAGTCCAGGCAATTTCTGAAAGTGTTCATTTCCACATGCCAAAGACTCCGAAAAAGAGGCTCCGGCCGTTTTCACCCCGACTTCCCTCAAACAGACAGACGGACAAAATTGCCAAAAATGGTAGATTTCGTCCCAGCATCGTATTGCAACTGGAAGAAAATGTTTTCCGCCTGGAAAAAATCTACACCCGGGCATTAAAATTTCGTAATATTAGTAAGATACTCGAGGTAACAAAAATAATGTTGCATAAAAATTTAAGGCAGTAGTCTGCTTTAGAAGCCGAAAAAAAGCGTTTTTTCAGCAATTTTTTTGAAAGGGAAGGAAATGATTGCGGTAAACGAAATTTTGAGACGATAGTGTATTATATTCAAGCTTTAAAGAACAATGTTTATTATTGAAAAATATTTAAATTTTTCAAAGTTGTAACGATTTTTCTGGGGCGCCTGGAGTCTGCACTTGTAAATCGGTGCCGGTGATGGAGGTCGTGCAATGCATCTGAAACAGTCGAACCAATTTTTTTTTTAGTTTTTATAAGTTCCTTTTCTATATGAACTAAAAAAATACCGAAGAAATGATGAAACTCCAAATTTTTTCGAAGTTTGAAAAAAAAATTCACTTTTTTGAAGAAAAAAAATTCACTTTAAGTTGCAAAACAAGTAATTTAAATAGTACTTTTGTCCAACTTTTTTAGATCGAATAGAAGATAATTTAATACTGAAGCTAGATCGGTTTGATTTTTTTCGATCGGACATATATTGTTTTTGCTATCGCCGGCACCGTTTTCTAAAACTTGTGAAAATGAAAACTCAAGAAAACGGGCTTTGAAGTTTTCGGTCCAAAAAAATATAAGTTTTTGGATACTTACACTAATTAGATGTTAATCAGCTATCCCCGGGCCATACAATAATCCTTCCTCTTCTTCAAATCGATTTTTTGAAGCCTGTAAAGCAGACTACTGCCTTAAAGAAAAAGTCAAACGTTAGAATATCTCACAGTCTGGACGATGATGGGTCGACGTCATTTTCGATCAATCTTTTCGTGAACAGTGATTTATCGTATAGGCTTTTATTTCGTCTTCCTTTTTTTTCCTCGTCTACTTCTTCGTTTCCTTCGAGTCCTTGGATAGGATCACGGATAAACTTATGTATATATATATACACGTAGGTCGGATTATGGGCGGTCACCCGGGTCCCTTTGGGGACGTTTTATCGCTCCTCGGAGCTATACACTTCGAACGATAAAGTTCGCGTTCGCCAAGTGTAAAGTAGACGTGTATTCATATATCAGTATCATATATATATATATATATATATATATATATATATACAGGGTGTCCTGTTATAAGTGGATAATCCTGCAACTACCAATAGGTTACATCATGTCATACTATATGCTAGAATTTTAGTTCAGTAAAAGTCCCACGGTTTTCGAGATAAAAATAATCTACTTTTGGTTTTTTGCATGCCATTTCTACAAATGATAACTTCTTTTGTCCCGGTTAAAAAAAATACTCTTCGTTATTTGTTTTATCTAGAAAAGTCTTCTTTTTAACCTTAAATGTTAAGGAAACTTTATGAAAAAAGATCTTATGCAGAATTTTCATACAAACCAATTCGAACATCTGACTTTGATGGCCTGCGGTGTAAAAAAATGTACTACGCGTATCGTGCCAATTACCTTAAAAAGTTGCTCAGTTACTGTCAATTCATATCATTTGTAGAAATGGCATGCGAAAAACCAAAAGGAGATGATTTTTTTCGAAAAATAACATAAAGCCCAAAATCTCGAAAACCGTGGGTCTTTTACTAAACTGAAATTCCAGCATATAGTAGGACATGATCTGACCTATCGAGAGTTGCAGGATTATCCATTCATAACAGGACACCCTATATATATATATATATATATATATATATATATATTATATGGGCCCATGGGATTTCTCGATTTTCTATCTCGGACTACTTACCTATATACATAGAGTACGTACCAGGAGAGATTTACCTGCGAGAAGCACTCTATTTTATCCTATACGACCAGTGTCCTACCTGCCCCTTTCGGTGAGAGTTGCCCGGGGTTCGAACTCACGTAAGTCGCACCGAATTTCACCGGCGTATGGGCAAACCTCAATGAATGACATGTACCAGATTTTTTCGGCTGGATTAATAATGAGGTGCGATATTGAATTGCCACAATTTTATGGGGATGTTTGAGATTGGCAAAGCCAAATGTTTTGGTGATCGACGAACTTGGCGCACTGATTTAAATAAAAATTTGTAACAATTGTAGGAGAAATTGTGGAAGATGAAATTACTTATCTTTAAAGGCGAAATGTCCAGTCTTTAAGCAAGATTTTGTCGCGATTTTTCAAAGTATATTCAAGAATATTTGAAAAAATGTTTAAGTTGAAATTTTGATAATTGACCAAGTTACAGACGATCTAGTGAGCGCACCGTTTTACGTATACTAAAACTTTTAATTGCGTTTTACTCGAAACTACTTTTTTCGACCTGGCCGGAATCATAACTCTAGCTGTGTCCGATTCTCAAATTCCCTAATTGTAGTAGTTACTATTGTACGTAGCCGTTTTTTTAATTGGTATTTTTCAAGCCCCCGAATACAAGTAAAAATTTGGCCTAAATTGCACTCCAATTTTGAACACCCGCCATTTCGTGATGTTTTTCGGAATACGGTTGCATACAACGAGAACTTAATTTATATAGATTACAAAACTTTTTTATTTTTCAGACCAACCATTGTCAAGTTATCGATCCGGCCGTTGGACCACATTTTTTATACAGAGGCTCTTTTATACCTGCAACAGCATTGTTAATTCTTAATTTTTTTCATGCAATTTTTACACGATAGAAGTTCAATGTATGCATAATGACATACCTTTTATTCAACCCCCAAATAAATAATCTAGTAAATAAAAAAAAATACGGAATAATCTACTTCTTTCGGCCCGTCACAGTAGTGACCCCCCTTAATATACAGTAGGTTAATGGAGCCTGAGTACCGATTGTGTGATTGTATAAACCAATTTTTCGAACTGCTAGGTACAATATAGTTGTTGACATTTTTTAATATTAGAAATTAAAGTTAAGAAAGCTAAGATCACCCAAAATTTTTGTTTGTTTTATCATAAAAAAAAATCTGGTTGCCGTTAAACATAATTTTGTTTTGTTTTAATTCGAGCAATTATCTTATATTCTTCATTTTATTATATTCTTTCCATTAATTAAATGGGCAAGAAAGTGTATATATATACTTTGTTGAAAACTATAATAAAATGAAGAATATAAGATAATTGCTCGAATTAAAACAAAACAGAATTATGTTTAACGTCAACCAGATTTTATATATATATATATATATATATATATATATATATATATATATATATATATATATATCTAAGTTTGTAGGATCAACTCTACGAGTTCAACAGAGTTTCCGACACAAGTCGATAGTCGCTCCTTCAACTTTTTCCTTCGACGATTATTCATCCGGAAATATAACGAGCTTTGACAAATCAGTTTATCCCGACAACTTTTTCGAGGGTGATTTTTCACACGAATCCTGAGACGAGCCGAGTCATTGGCTAATTACTTTCGCTCGTACGATTCTTTCACCTTCGCGTTTCTGCATTCCTAAACTTACTGTCATCACTAGATTTGGGGCTGTACAGTGGCAGGAATGAAATCAGAATTGCCTCGTCCGCTATTTTCTGCACTTTTTTTATCAATCAAGGTACTTTGCAACTTGACTTATAAATGAAGAAAAAAATACCAACGTAAAAGGATGCACTAACGAGGTATCGATAAGACGGAAAGGAAGTGGACGAGCACATAGTACGGTGAACACTCGCATGCTGGAGCTTGTGAGTGGTAGGTACACCATAATATAGCGGGCGGGGGAGGGTATTGTGGAAAATTACTCTTTAACGTGACTACTCTGAAATTGCTATACACGATGCGGTGAGGCCTTAAGTACCGTATGTGCGTTTTCGGACAATGGTTTGACGGTATACGTGCAAAGAGAGACAGAGCGAGATAGACCAACCGAGGGAGGAAGGGAAGCTATACGTTAACGGAGAACTCTTGATTATTCGTGGTCTGTGGTCCGTTGTCGAGAAAGCGCTTATAGTACGTTGGATACTGGCAAAAAGAGAGATTGTGTGTTATTTCGCGAAGGAAAAGGGGTTGTCAAGTCGTCGGAAGAGAAATGAAATTTTGTGTGGTAGAAAAAGAGAGAGATAGAGATAACAAAGCTTGGAAGGACAGAGAAAAAAGAGAGGAGCGAGTAAAAAGCATCCTAGTTCAAAGGATATATATGTGTGTGCGTGTATATATATAAATATATATATATATATATATATATATATATATATATATATATATATATATATATATATATATATATATATATATATATAATATACAGGGTGTTAGAAAGGTCGATCCAAAGCCTTAAGGGGGTGATAGGTCACCACGTTATGAACATATCTAACATAACCTTTGTCCAAAGTCTAAGGATTTCGACTTGGGATAGTAAGTATGATTTTTCCCAACATTAGGTACTAACGAAAATTTCCCAGAATTAGGTACTAACTCGTTTATCTCTTATTTTAATGCTATTTTTCTAAAAATAGCAGATAATCTGATTACACATTAAGCTAAGACGCAAATAAGTTTTTAGTTACCAATTATTGTCTGTTTGAACATCATGAACGAGTTGGTACCTAATTTGGGGAAATTTTCCAAACATCATACTTACCATGATAAGTCGAAATCCTTAGACTTTGGACTAAGGTAACCTAGGTTAGATATATTCCTAACGATGTGACCTGTCACCCCCCTTAAGGCTTTGCATCGACCTTCCTAACACCCTGTATACACACAAACAGGGTGGCCCGAAAAGTGGCATCCAAAATGAAAATTTAGATGCCTCGCCAACACCTATAACCCTCCACGATCTTTTTAACTGAGGAGAAAATTTTTTTTTCGAGCTTTCCGGTATCATAGGATCTTCCTTTTCTCTATTTTGTGTATGTACTTTCCGCTCGGAATTTTTTAAAAACAATTGGGAGTCATTTATACTAGTATGATTATTTTGCTTAATCATCAATAGCGACTGATCCTCAAAAAACGTATATCGTTGAATTTTGATAAAAATCTAAGACATCTAGATTAGTGTTTAGTTCGTCATATATTTATTGCTTAACAATGCACTTCATGACGATAACATAAGTAAAAGAAAATAGCGAGGAAAGTATATACAGGAAATGGAATTTTTTACCTGCTTCTTTCTCGAAAAGTAAAAAAGATCGTAGACCATACGTGGGGGTCATTTGAGTAGGTATGAGACATCTAGATTTTCCTTTTGTACGTTACTTTTCGAGTCACCCTATATATATATATATATATATATATATACGACACACATTTTTTAATACGTAAGATGGCAAGACGACGATCGAGGGGCTGACCAGACGATACGTGGAGGCCCCGTGAGGCAAAATCAATTTTACCCACAATCCTATCGTATAAGAGCAGTATATAATAAAGAGCCGAATGCAACGACCTCAAAATTCTTTATTTCGTATATACAGCGGAGTTGAGAAATCCTGTATCGCAAAAAGTGATGAGGAAATCTTCAATGGTACGTCCTTTATTGTATCGTAGCAATGGGGGCAACACATGCGCTTGAAAGTATTATCGTTGATGTCACGCGTTGCTTCGTGTCACAACGACATTCGATTCCACGGAGATGTTTATCCGCACGAGTAGTTCTAGCGTGTTACCATCGCGATGGTAAGATCCTCACGATATTTCCAGAGGACCATCGAGTCCTAAATATTACATTATATGCATATATATATTACATGTATAATACGATGTATATTGTATTACATAATAATTATTATTATTTATATATTTTTTATAGATGAGTTTTTTTGAATATATATATATATATATATATATATATATATACACAAGGTGAGGCACATAAAGTATTACAGAGCAATAGCACTGAAACTATTGATCATATTCAAAAATGTTTCAGACAAAAGTTTCAGTGTTCGAGAAGGCCGTCATACTGGGCCACCTTATTTTTTTATCGGTGGAGGCGTTGAACTACGTCACGGTCAACTATACTTTTTTATAAATGGAATGGTACATTTTTGCTTCAACCATCTTGTGGTTGAAGCAAAAGCACCTCAAGCCGCATCAAAAACATCAGGGGGTCGAAGTCGTTCAAGGTCATTCAAGGTCACCTATTAAAATGAAATACAAAACTAAATATCTCGGATCACTACCAAATATTTGGTAGTGATCCGAGATATTTAGATTTGTATCATCGATACTGACCTTGAATGACCTTGAACGACTTTGACCCTCTAATGTTCTTGTTATGCGGCTTGAGGTGCTCCACAAGATGGTTGAAAAAAAGTGTACCATTCCATTTTAAAAAGTGGAAGTGACCTAGACGGTGCGTCAGCGCCTTTACCAAAAAAAAAATTGGTCGCGTTTGATGGCCCCTTTCACACCGTACAACTTTTGTCTGGAACATTTTTTTGTGACGTCGATAATTACAGAGTTACAGTCCGACCTCCGAATAAGAAACTCGGCAATAAGAAACTTTCCCCAGTTTCTCACTCGAGCGCTTCCCCCACTCCGACTCGAGCTCCGAGCTCGAGAATTTTGTGCGCGGAACCTCTGGTTAAGGGGTTACCCCCACTTGCGATTTTGAAAAAATCGATTTTTTTTATTGCATTTTTTTGAAGTATAAGTATCTGAGAATATGTCCTGAAAATTTCAAGTCGATCCGAACAAAATTGACTGAGATATGAGCGTTGAAAGAGAAGAATCCGCGTTGAAAGAGCGTTGAAAGAGAAACTTTAAACGCGTTTTTCTCAAAATGGCATTTCTGAAGTCGGTGACCAAGATTACTCGAACACTAATGACCCGATCTTCTTGAAATTTTGCAGGCTTATTTAATACAAAAAAATGTAGTCTTTAATCGTTCGATTTTTTTTTTCGAAAAAAAATGGCCGTTTTATAGCCAAAAAACGGCCGTTTTTTTCCGTTAAAATCGAACCATTAACTTTGACTGTCCGCCATTTTGTGAAAAATGAATATTTTTTAAAATCCTTCGATTAAAGACTAGTTTATACTTATATTTGACTAAATCCATCCGCATTTTTTTTCCAGATGATCCACTTCACCGCAATGTTGGTCACCGCAAACCGTGTATATAAAAACATTATTTCATTGACGGCCATTCGCCACTAAACAATGTAATATTTTTCATTAAAAAAATTACTGATAGTTCTTCAAGATGTGTTCTTTAAGATGGTATATTGATCGATTATAAAAGTTGCGCAGTTTTCTTTAAAAAAATTAATGAAAAAGGCCTTTTTTTGCGCTACAAGTGGGGGTAACGCCTTAAGATACCAGCCTGGGAGAGATTATTCGGGCAAAATAGAGTGAACGTGTAGTGTAAATTGATGTGTGCATGCGTGCGTGAGTATGTGTGTGTGTGAATGTAACAAAAAATCTACAAGTTTATTAGAAATTTGTTGTATTAGTTAAAAAGATACATATATGTGTTGACAAGATTTTATATAAAATAAAAACGAAGATAAGGGCGTTTAAAGATTTTCATATAAAATAGCAAACGTTTCCGAGATGTAAAGAAAAGCGTTTTCGTCTTGTTGCGTATTATTTTGATCCGCAACGCACTCAACTGACGGTGGAATATTTTCGAGAGAGTCGAACTCTGCCATTGAAGATGGATCCTCAGAGATATTGACTTCTTCTTCTTTTATATAAATGGGATAAAACAATATGGACTCTTTGTTTAAATTATTACCTTGTGGCGCAGATTCCGTAATATTTTCTTCGACTTGTATACTACAGTCTGATCTCTTACGCTTCTTTACAGTTTCGGCCATTTTATAACAGTTAATAGTAATTCAGATACAGTAGTACACAATAATATTCAATAGTATGTATATTAACGTGAAACAAAAATTCGCTAAATAAATGTCCACGCGCAGTCGAAAACGTTTTTGCATGGGCGATGTGAATACTAATATAAGTTGCAACTCGTTCGAGCGAGTGTCTTGTTGAGAGGATCGCATGCGGAAAAGAGTGAGAGAGACAGACAGAGGTAGTGAGCGCGAAGCGGGCGCCTGGTGAGGGTATGCGATACATAAGAAAAAAATCTTCCCCTTGGGGGCTTATGGTTTCTTATTCGGAGGTCGGATTGTATTTCGGGTGGCAGAGATAAGAAGGACACCCTGTATATATATATATGTGTGTGTGTGTGTGTGTGTGTGTGTGTGTGTGTGTGTGTGTGCGTGTGCGTGTGCGCGTGCGCGTGCGCGTGTGCATGCGCGTGCGCGTGCGCGTGCGCGTGTGCGTGTGCGTGTGCGTGTGTGTGTGTAGTAACTGGTAACCCCTAATTACATTACATTTTTCGGATTCGGAATTCGACTAGCGAGTAAAATAATTGAAATCTTTATATCGCATACAAGAAATCGTGTTCTTATTATAACTTCGTTCTTATGTTCGTGTACATCAAATGTGGATCCGCCTGTACATTTATATTTGCCGCTGTTTTCGCGTTTTGTTTTGTCTCCTGCCGTCTGTCAGAGACTTAATACTTGGGCGGACCATCACGACTTTTCGATAGGGCGGGGCCTCTTGCATTGCCCGGCACCTCTATTGTAATTTTCTCGTAATTTTGACCAGCCTCTTTTATAATGACCGCGTTCAGCCTCTCCTAGGATCGGTATGTTTGTGTACGCTTGTGTGTGCGTGTGAGTGTGTCGCTGACGCTGCGCGACGAAATTTCGTGTTTTTGTGTGTATCAGTGTACGGTCTGAGTGTATTCGTGTGGGTGTGTGCGTATGTTGTGTGTGCGAATTGGCAATCGGATAGTAATCAGACGAAAATCCAAAATGTAATTAGAATTAATGTTTGTATAATTGAAATGATCATTCAATCAATATTTTTGGTAAATGATAATGATTTATATTTTTTAATCGACCAATAACATCAAATAATTCAAATATTTTAAATCTGTTCTTCACTCCAAATGAAACACCAATCACAGCGTATGACGTTATTCGTGTGTAAACAAACCTTTCCCTGCGCTTATTTTTCTCTCTTGTTTACGTTTTTTGCCATGGACCCAGGATTCAACTAGGAAAAAAGTCTAAATTCAATACTTTTTTTCCAAACCACCGTCATTTTGTCAATTTTGATTTTTTCTTTAATTTCCACAGCAAGATAGCGGCTTTCATACTGATTAATAATCTTTTTGCAAATTTTGTTTCAGATAATATTTACGGCCACATCCGTGTCAACCGTGAGGACTCCTTTTTTTCGAAGACATTTTGAATTGTTCAAAAAATGTAAAAAAAAAAAAAAGTTTACACATGGATTTTCTGTTCATCACGAGTGCTTTGATTTGACAAAAAATCAGACGGAACAGCGTATTTTAACCATCAAGAAGAAAAATCGTGAACATCTGCTATTTTTCGACTCGTGACAATGTGATGATCCCTTAATTATTTTGTTTCCATCTTTTCCCCCGTAATTGTGAGTCTCGAGCGTGCGGATCAGGGCAGGCAGAGCCTCCATGATCGGGACACCATTTCCGTCGGACTAGGTACCATTGCCGGACGCTCGCCTACGTTGGCCTACCACTAAAACCGCGTGTGCTTCGAGCCGGGCTCGCACATAACACTTATTAAGGCCTTAGGCCACAGTAACAGGTATAAAATCATGTGCGAATTTAACAATTTTTTTTTCGTACAAAAACGTGATTCACTGATAAAATTAATTACACATCTATTTAGTATGAATATCAAGCTGTTAGAAAATATATATATATATTTTTTTCGATGTACCAAATGGCCAACTACTCGAAACTTTTCGAAACAGCTTTTTGCCAATTGGCGTGACAAATAAGTTCAACATTTTTCACTCGATTTACTTCTAATTTAAAAGTTATATTCCTAATTGCATTTCGCAGAGAAGTACGTACGAAATTTCTGATTTATCGAAAACTTTTCATTTTATGAGCAGTTTATGAGCAGTTATGACGAAATTTTTCACTGAAAATTCATTTCTTAAGTTCAAATACCTACAACTTTTCAATCAAACAATATTTTTTAATTCCGTACGTACTTCTCTAGGTATTCTAATGTAGATTGACGAAAATTTTTGTTTTTTGTTCTAGGTAAAAAATTGTGGATGCTAAATGTCACGCCGCTGAGCGCCTAAAAAAGCTAACGAAAGAAAATATTAGTAGTCGGCCATTTTGTACATGAAAATAAAAATGTATATTTTCTAACAGCTTGATATTCATACTAAATAGATGTGTAATTCATTTGATGAGTGAATCACTTTTTCATACGAATAAAAATTGTTGAATTCGCACATAATTTTAGACCCGTTACTGTGGCCTAAGGCCTTAGCTACACGCTGTTGCCTCACTCACGCTCGTGGTTGGGCCAATGACTAAAAGCCAACCTCTCACTGCTTCGGACTGCGGGGCCGGGCCCGAAAAGATACCATCGAGTAAACACGGCACGCGGCGCGAGGCATAAAGAAGCTGGCTCTCGAGAATTGTCGTCTCTCTCTTACGCCTGACATCACAACTCTTCCAACCGTTCTCGGCGCTAAAATTTCGCTTTCCTCTTCCTCACTCCCCGCGCAGTGCCTTGCCTCTCAATAGACGAAGGCTCCCCGTGTGACGAGTCCATCTATCGTTTCGGGCACACTAGTCAAGTCAACGTCCAAGAGTACGGGTCTCTGCAATGAGGCGGCGGGTCCCGAGGACTGTTGAGAGCCAAAACGTAAACATGGAGATTGAACGAAGTGACAAACATAACGCTGGAGGGCCAGCGAGCAAACGTGAGAAGGCAGAGTGCCGCGACGCTTCCTAGAGAGCACATCGAGGAAATTCTGGACGCGCCGATCGCCGGCGTAATCGCTGACACGGTTTTAAGTACTTGGGCATTAATGGAGGTGTTTTAGGGAAAAACGTGACTGACAATAATCTTGTGTTTATTGATAAAACAATTAAGGCGGGATATACACTTACAGCGATAAAAAAATCGATTTCTTTTTTTTTTCTTCTTCAAACGATAGAACTATATATGTAGAATATTTTCCCGAAGTTTCAAAGCGAAATTGGCGTGCAGGATAACTCAAAAACTATTAAGCCGATTGAGTTGACACTTGGTAAAAATGTTGATAATATTGATACCTTCTACTTAACGAAAATTGTTTTTGAAAAATTGGAAAAAAAATACTTTTTTAATCCACATTTTACAGAAAGGTTGCGTGAAATGTTGATTTTTTTTTGTAAATGCGTGCCATTTTCTCATATTTCGATTTTCTTCATTTTAATTACCGTCACAGAAACTATACATTTTCTAACTGAACAAATATTTGAACTTTCTTGCAAATCGAAGTCTACGGGAAGCTAGACTGCACGCCGATTGGCAACTCCCGCGGCGACCTTGCTGTAACACTCTGCCAGAGCTCCGCCGTTTTGATGATAAATAAATTTAAAAAAATTGTTTCGTATACTTAAATATACTATTAAAGTATACCTAAAGTTTGATAATTGTAGAATTATTATTTCTTAGTTTAAGAAGTCCCTCAATATTTTTTTTTTCCAGTCTAAATGTATATCCCGCCTTAACGATATCGCACAGAGGTGTATTATCAATATTACAAAATGTCATCCTACACTAGGGGGAGAGCTCGCGACCCGCGGGTCCCGGCGTTTCTCAAGAGACTTTCAGCGCGTGCCGAGCTACACCGCAGTGATGGGCAAAAAGTAATTAAATTAACAATTACAATTACTACTGTAATTGATAATTAAATTACTTTGTAACAGATTACTGAAGTAACTAGTCTACAAATACCAAGTGTAATTTATTACTGTGTCATTTAGTTGAAACCTAATCTGATACAAATCAATCGATTACATATTAATTCAAATATTGTAATTGTGCATGTTACAAAAATCCGAGTGAAAGTTCTTGCAATTCACGAACGCGAGTGAACCTTAGCTATGGTAATTCGTGTGATTGCACGTTACAGTAGTGTGCGCTGTTTGCGTGTCCACCAGGCACTAAAGTTGTGTGTTTCTAAAGTTGACAGTCGCGCATACACCACACGTGATCCAACTTTAGAGGTTAAGATGATATTTTTTCCTATATCATGCCATAAATAATAACGTAATTAGATTACAAAGTATTTCAATACATTATAATCCGATTACTTTGTAATTAAATACATTATAACGGATTACATAATATGTACTGAGTATTTTAATTACAATGTACTAAAATGCAATTCAATGATATTACTCTGTAATTGAATAACTTGGTAACCAGATTAGTAATCAAATTACGATGTAATTTAGTTATGCCCATCACTGCTACACGGACGTGACTTGAGATCTGAAATTTGGCATACAACTTTTTTTTTTAATTTTAAGATCCCCTAAAAGGATTTTTGTCGACGCGCCGTAGACATATCGATTTTTGAAAGTTATTTTTTACCGCGCTCTTACTCTATGACTGACAGGCTCAGCTCTGGCTATACCTATATATATATGACGTTGAAGTTTGCATCGTTGAAATGCAACGAAAATGATTCTTTTTTAGTTTCCCAAATTTCCTGCGACATATTTGCGCTACGAATATACGCAAACTTTTTTTAGGATTCTTATTTAGCGATCTAGAACGAATTTGCAAAATTAAATTTTTGATAATAATGGAAGTAAGAAATTGAAAGGAACTTTCGTTGCGTTCCAACGATGCAAACTTCAACCCCACCTATATATGGTATCGCACTCTCCGTTTTGTGCGAATGGTGGGGTCCATGGAACACTGGTCTGGGTGCGAGTCACCTCGGATTTGCGTGGAATATTGAGATAGACACAGAGCATTGTAGATTAATTTTTTTGTTTTTCCACAGTTCATTTTTTTGCGGGTATAATAAATGTTTAGGGTTCATTTCTTACCTCTAAATCTTTTTGGGATTTATAATTTTCTTGCTTCTCTAAATTCTGATTCCTTTTTGTTTTTGAGATTTTGAAAGGTATGAAAAAAAAAGTTCGTCTAGTCTTCAAATTTTGTTTCGTTTTCACATGGTACCTCCTCATAATTTTTGGTGACGGGCCGCTGCAGCGATTGAGGGAGGGTTTCTACCGCCAAAACTTGCCAAAGATTCGCACAAAGCGGAGAGCGCGATAACACATATAGGTTTATTCAGAGCTGAACCCGTCAGCTATAAATATAGTAGGAGCGCGGGAGAAAAATAACTTTCAAAAATCGATATCTCGAAAACTATCGCGCGTCGCCAAAAATCCTTTGAAGGGATCTCTTAAAATATTAAAATAAAAATCTGTGCAAAATATTAGATCGAAATTCGGTTTCCTCTTTTCGGAGGTATAGCCCTTTTACTAAACTGAAATTCCAGCATATAGTAGGACATGATCTGACCTATCGACAGTTGCAGAATTATCAAATTATAACCGGATACCCTGTATATAAAATATTAATTTGGCATAAAAATGGAATTAGGAGGACACGTGAAAACGAGGAGCATCCCGTACGATGAAACAGATAATAAAAAAAAAAATTGAAAAATAAAAATGAAGATTAATTAACAGTAATGATAACAATTGTTATATAATTTATGAGTAGCTCATTTATTTTTTGTTCATGATTATTAAGACGATTATTATGACGAATAATCGTACAAATATAATCAAAATTCCTACATTAATTTCTCATTACAATAATAATGAGGAATAATCGTAGAGATAATTTTTAAAATCCTACAGTACGTTTATTTCAAACCATGTTCAAGATTCAACAATCCATTTTATCCAAACAGGATTATGCCGAAACAGTACATCCTGTATATATATATATTACGAGTAACATTATTTTTATTATGAATTTGGAAGTTGTGTTTGCCTATCGTATGAAACATGAAATCACCAGATCCAATTGACTTTCAACGAGAACATTTTTTTCTCTTAATTTTCGTAAAAAAATATAAGCAATCATGCCAAATTTTCCATTTTTAGTACAAAAAACGCGTATTTTTCAGGCCGATACTGAACCATTCCTATTTTCGTCCACATACAACGTGAGTGAAAGAATCTTCCAAGTCCTCGGTAGTATAGTGGTCAGTATCCCCGCCTGTCACGCGGGAGACCGGGGTTCGATTCCCCGCCGGGGAGATTTTTTTTTCTCCGGATTAGCATTTGCAATTGTAACAAAAACAATTTGATCCACAAACGAGTTTGAATGAGCAAATGGCTAATCACGAAATAAGATTAGACAAAGTTTTTTGATAATACACGAATCGTATTTTATTTGAAGAAAAAACCTTTGAAGTTGTGTTTATCACTTTATTATTTATCGGTAGGGATCTATGGTGACAAATAAACTGAAGCTCTGCATAAATCGTCATGGAATCAGTATTATTTCGGTTAAGGTACCACAATACAAGATTAGGATGGTACGTGGGGTTATAGTTACGCGCATAGCTACGAACGAGAGCCCCCATGTCCAATGGAGGCATCGCACAAATAACTGGTCGCCATTTTGCGCAATAGCCGGTGGTAAAATAAATTAGTGTTGAGTGCATATAATAAAAAGTAAAAAATGGACGCCAAGTGATAAAAAAAATCCTCTCCAAAACATTATCGCTTGTTTTGACTTATAAAAACATTCTGATTCACCTTATAATTATTTTTATTTAAATTCAAGCAATGGTTTTAACCTATTGTTTAAAATAATCCAATGTACGAAAAAAGTGAGATCATATTTTTTCAACTAGCCAAGCCAGTTAACTAGGAATGTTCCACACCAAACTGTTAAACCTTAGGAATAATATTTTTTCAAATATTTTATTTTCATTGAAAAAAAAACATTTTACTGTTATAACATTAAATGTATATCACCATTATCACACAAGTACACTGGAAATGCTGTGCAACGACTTGGTCGCATGATTAATAAAAAAAAAGCTCGGGAAGACGTAACATTTTCCGTTCCTTAAATCTTAAATATCCCGTAAACCCTCGTAAACGTTAAATATCCCGTAATATCCCGTAAACGTTGAGAAATAAACTTCAAGCGCCGCATCAACCGATGGGGTTATTAGCAATGGGATCTACTGTCTCTTATGCTAGTGTTGATTCGGATAGCGTAACATTCACATATAGGTGTGTACGTCGAACTACTCAAGGGGTGAGATGCAGTCAGAATTTTCAAAAAATCGATTTTTTAAAAACATTTTCTTGAAGTATGATGTTTCGAAAATATTCCCTGAAAATTTCAAGTCAATCCGATGAATAGTTTCCGGGATATCCCACAATTAGTGAAGGGGCGTCGGGTCCCCATGGCAGGTAGCGGCTGACAAACGCGCAAATGATAATACCCGGGAAGGCAGAATGCTTCGAAGACAACAACAAATTGATATTTTGGAAGCTTCCACGTCGGCAGAAGCCCTATTGTATGGGCCAGGAATTGATGATTCGATGTAAGTAATTTTTTAATTAGTATTTCTATACATAAATCAAGTGTAAAATTGGAAAATTCTTTCAGAAATTTTCAAAAATGTATTACTAAAAAAACTATTAACTTCAGCGAAATTTTATAAAGAATACTTTTGTTGTAAAATTGCCCAAAATGTTGAAAAAATAATAATTCATCCCGAAAAACTTTAATTTTTTGAGAAATTGTTTTAACAATTGGCTATAAACAATTGAATGCTCGACCATTCGGCAAAAAATGGTGATATTCGGATTCATTGGATCAAAATACATAAAAAAAAAGTTTAGCTTCATCCATCGAGCTCAAAATGTTACGAACATATAATACCGTATCCACATCGAAAAACTTTAAACGCGTTTTTCTCAAAACTATGTTTTTCAAGTCGGTGACCACTATAATTCAAAAACCACTCGATGGATTTTGATGAAATTTGGCGTGCTTATTGATAGCATTAAAAACTAGTCCTTAATCGAAGGATTTTCATTTTTGTTGAAAATTTCTATTCATTTTAAACAATAAACGAGCGATTTTTTGGTCGAAAATCGAAAGTTATCTGTTGGAAGCCGCCATTTTATTAATTTTTGAAAGAAAAAAAGCCTCCATTAAGGACTAGATTTATTATTAAACTAATGATTTTATTTCAGTTTTTTTTTTATTTCATATGATCCAGTAAAATGTTATGATGGTCACCGCAAAGCACTACATACCTGGGGTACGACAAAGATGCCGATATTTTTATAAATAATCAATACTTTTTTTTGAAAATTTGTACAAGTCAAGTTGAAATATAACATAAAAAATCTGTGTAACCACTTTTGTAAAACAAACTTAATTACTATAAAAAAAATTATTGAAAATGCTCTTTTTTCACGCCTCTGACTGCATCTCACCCCTTAATTAAAGATGTCAGTAGTAAAATGAAGATATATCTTTTTTTAGCAAGTAAGACGACGGCCAAAGTCTATGTGACTGAATATATCAGATAAGCATCAACTGAAGGGAATGATAAATATACAATATATCCGTAGAGATATACATTTTTAATTGCCTTTGGTTGATGTGAGATAAATTCATAGAATGGTTTCTCGATATCTAGAGAGTTAGGTTCATAATTTTGGTGTCGCAGACTCTGAAGATATTAAATATTGATTGCTTTTACTGCAAGACAAACAATAAAATGCTCATAATTTAGTACTAGAAAGCCAAACATATGTATTCGTCTTACATCAACACCAAACATATGTATTCGTCTTACATCAACAATCAACATTTTATACCTTTAGAGACCTTTTAGCGCCTTGATACCTATGGGTATACGCTTTTCGTTGTGTTTGAACAATGAATAGTTTAGTATTATTACTCACACTTTTTATTACCTAAAAATTAATTTCAGTTTCTGAAACAGTACCTCAAAGAGACTTTTCGTTCCTGAAAATGCAAGACGATTCGATGTTTTCGCCGTTTTATTCTTTTCAGTGTAAAGTAGGGGCTCAATGTACCTACTGCTTGCCATCCTATTCCCAATTGCGAAGAATTTGTTGAGATTTGAGTATAAGACACAAAGAACGTTTGTCATATTTATTATGTAGCCCTAAAAACGGCCCGTTTGTTCTTCATATTCGATTCATTCTTTGAATCGTGAATACGGGGGAGTTTCGTTAAATTTTTTATTCGTCCCACAAAGGGCCGTTTCTTTCACGCTTCGAAACGCTCTAACCTTGACTAAAGATTAGAACTGTCAAAAGGCCTCACTCTGTAACATATTATATTATATGTATATATAGCAGGCAAGATAGAAGTCAGCGGTCGAGCTGTACAAGGCGAGTCTTAAACGCGTCGCTCTTTGCGCTAACTTTTTGTGAATCAACTCTCAAAAGGGCGTATGTACTATGTTCACGACATGATGAATTGACTTTATTCGATTCAACTAAACCGCGATTACGGACCCACTTTTTTGGGGCAAAAAATTGCTCGGAAATTTGGCTGAAAATTGTGAGATCCCGGGATTGAGTGGATGGATTAAAAAATAACCTGAACCAAACGACAGGGGACAATTACATTACACTTGTCAAATGTCATCAGATTTTATATTCGCCGATGCGTTTTCGCGTGTCGTCGATTCAAAGTTCAAACGTGACAAAAAAAATCCCATAGTGTATAAAGAGCACGCGGCGTGTTCGTCAGGGGGGTAAACGTTTTCTTTTCTTATTAGTTGGCGTTGAGACTCTGCCGCGTCTCTTGATAATCCAATATTTATATATTTTTTCATACATAGCTTTCTATTTTACATATACTTATATATATATCGCATCTCGCCATGGGAATTGCTTTTTCAACAGCGCTTTCGATTTCTCGACGATGTTTATGGATGGTCAAGTGGTGGACATCGAGTGACGAAAAGACGACAAGGCGTTCGGAAAAGAACCTACCCGGGTGGTAGTGCGTGATGCATGATCCACGAGTGTGTTGTGTTGCATAGAGGCCTGGAAGAAGTAGGTGGGAGACGTATACGTCTCGGGTCATTTGTTTGAGAAAAACGAATTTCGAAAAGGCTCTGCATAACACACCTCACTAGCACTGCTATACGGTGATTTTACTTTGTACCGAATATTTTATTGTAGCGAGACGCAAATAAATCGCGTAAGGTGGCTCACTGCGGCTGTCAGTGAGATAGACATTATTCTCCAATTCATGAACGGAATTCCTGGCTCTTCCTATTTTCTTATATCTGGCATATATATATATATATATATATATATATATATTAGGTTAGTAAAAAGAAATCCATTATTTTGCCTTCAATTTCATGCAAAAATAATGGATTTCTTTTTACTACACTCCATATACATATAAATATATATGTATATTATTAGCAACATTATTATTACCCTAAGGACGTACTAGGGCAGTAACTTTTTGGTTATTAATTTGGAAATTATGTTCGCCTACCGAATAAAATATAAAACCACCAGATCCAATTGATCCCCAATGAGCAGAGTTTTTTCTTTTCGTTCGTAAATAATGAGAATACATGTCGAATAATCATTTTTAAGTTAAAAAATCGCATGTTTCCTAGGTCTATGCTGAGCATGTTCCTATTTTCGTTCGAATACAACACGAATAGAGGAATCTCTCAAGTCCTCGGTAGTATAGTGGTCAGTATCCCCGCCTGTCACGCGGGAGACCGGGGTTCGATTCCCCGCCGGGGAGATTTTTTTTTCTCCGGATTCGCACTAAAATAAACGTTGAATGATTGTTTTGGACGAGTCCGAAAGTAAAATAATGATTTGTTATTGTCGCAGATTGTAAAAGTGTAAAAGAAGGAAAAAAAAAAAATTCGACGAGGATGGGATTCGAACCCACGCGTGCAGAGCACATTGGATTAGCAGTCCAACGCCTTAACCACTCGGCCACCTCGTCCCGTTGTTCGCCTCTTCACATAAAGCGAGTATATACTTTCGGCCGAAAATCGCGATCGTCCAGCCCGTTGCTACGAACAATGGAACGATAAAGCCTCGTTAGAACAAATTTGCAATATGAAGCTGAACTAGGGGAAAATAACTAGAGGCGGATACGAGGCGGAACAAAAATTACCGAATTTGATTAAGGTGTTTCGAGGAAACGTAATATAGAGGTTTTTCACGAGAGTTTTTCAGAACCCTGTGGCGAAGAAGCCAACTGCGTTATTAAACGCAAAATTGAAAGAAACGATCTTGCCGATGTTTCGTGTGTGTGTGGGTGTGCAGGAATATTCCCGAGCCGCGAGCTGTAATTCACTTAGGTGGGATTACGCGATAGCTCTGATTGCGGCTTCGAGAGAGAGTTGGAAACTTTTTTTTTCATCAAACTTTCGACGTAATTCCTACTGAAACGCGCGCCTAATGAGAAATCCATTTTGTGCTAACAATGAGTAACAGCCAGACAAGGGCTCTTTTTAAATTAGTTACTGCTTTCACTTTAAACATATTTATATTGACGATTTTTTTATTGCGAAATATTGCAAAATCATTTTTCGCAACGTTTTTTGTGATAAGTAGTATTTGCCATAAAAATTGAGCATTCTGCAAAGAAATCAAAGTTCCATTTTGAGTAGGGGAGGTTGGGGTCGATAGAAACACGGGTCAAACGAAACAAGTTGAATAACTCGAAGATGGTTATTGATAGCGATGGGAAGGAACTGCTTTGCATACCGGAACCTGTCGCTTAGTTCACGCCGCCGCTCCGAGAGCGTCGGACATTTTATGTAGGTGCATCGCTTTTTCGACACAAAAAGTAAGTTTTTTATTACTATTATTTTGCGTATTGCTCCAAAACTATCGTTCCTTCTTCAGCGTTTATTACAATCATGATTACTGTGAATATCCTAGTGAGTTTATTGTGATCAGCACCTACCTACAACATTTAGGTTCTTTGTTATTTGATAAATTATTGGAAGCGAGGGTATGGGGGCAGTTGAAACAAATGGTTCGGGGTCAATTGAAACGTGTTTCTATTGACCCCCAACAAACATTTTATGCGCAAGCAAGTTTTCCAAATCTTGTATTTCTTTTAGATGTCACGAAACCGTTCGAAACTACGAACCGCGCAGGCTATGATCTCGAAAGATATAAAAAGGCATATGAAGATGCCAAATAATGTATATAAAATATAAATATTAAAACGCTAAATAGGGGTAGGAAAAAGAGAAAGTCCACAATGTACACCGATACCCTAGAAAAAGAAGAGACAAGGAAAGAGACTGAAGAGAATGACCGCAGAAAACAGGCTAAGAGAGTAAAAAAGAACCTCGAAGAATAAATAAGTCGTTCTCCTCGCTAGTAACGAAAACTATTCTCTGACTGATTATCTTTAATTAAAACTAGATAAGTAAAATAATAATGAAGCACCTCAATCTGCCTTCGGTGATACCAAAACTGGAATGAAAAGCAATAAGACCGATTATTTTAATTAAAAGTGTATTTCATTCACACCAAACATACTTTATCACTTCATACACATCATTAACAGTACCTGGGTTTGGTAGAAACATCTGTTCAATCAGCTGAAAACACCTGTTTCAACAAACCCCAGGCACTGTTTCGATTGACCCCGACACAGGGTCAAATGAAACGTTTTCCAAGAGTTTTTTAATAGCTTCTACCTAAGTTCAGGGCATAGTAGAAGCAAAATCAATAATGCTATCATATAGCCAGATAATCTAGCTATCTAGCTAAAATGAAGTCACATTAACCGATTTTCTCAAAAACGTTCCAATTGACCCCAGCCCTACAGCAGAATGAAGGTAATTGAATTCCGAATACGGAACTAGAGCTTGGACTGTTTCTAATACCGGTATTATTTCCATATAAACAAGTTGTGATACCGGAATACCGGTATTCCGATATTTTCCGATATTTATGGCAAACCTTGATTGAAAACGTTAGATGCTTGAAAGTGAAGATGGAAGTTGTAGAAATAATGGTGTGTAGCTAAGTGAAACGGATTTTTGGTCCGATATTCCGGTTGTCGATGCCATCGAAAACTGGTATAGTACAGTCGTGCTGTATATTGGAATCGGAAAAAAATAGAAGGCTAGTTTTTTAAAAGGTGATTTTGTAGGTGCAGTGGGTGCTAAATCCAAGTGTGCCTAAAACCTCTCTCGGGGGTTGAAAATTCAAAATTAATATGTGGGTAAACTATTGACCGAAAATAGAGAGATACGAGTTTGGCGCTGTGGACAAAAATGTAGCTGAGGGTTCAGCTGAAAAACCGATTGTTTTTGAGTTATTCAATAAACATTTTTTTTGGCATGGCACGGCACGGCGGGGCACGGCTAAGCGGTCACTGCTCCGAGTATCGGCCGTGCACGACGCTGCAAGAGGGGAGATACCTTGAGGCCAGGAAAAAATTAGCTACCTTTCATGACTTTTTCTTTAAGGAAAGATTTCTTCACCGTTTTTTAGATTCAGGGTATGTTTTATTACTACTTTTGGCTATTACATCGTATTATTTTCATTTTCATTAATCTTCAAAAATCTTCAAAAACTATCGTGACGTATAGCTAAAAAAACTAATCATCCGATTTTGATGAAACTTGGTATAAATCGTTCTAACCTTATTGTCTAAAACAGGACCCTAAATGTTTTTGAAAATTAAAAAAAAAATGTATTGCAAAATGTAGCCATTGTTTCTGAAAATTCAATCTTTTTGTTTCAAAGCGTACCATTTAATCGATTTTTAACATTTCTCACTTTTTCTTGGTTCATATTCTGCGAATGAGTGTCAAGGAAAGAAAAATCTTCGTTGGTGTTTTTTCTGATTAATCCCGCCGACGCCACGTGTCACGTCGTCTGACAACATCCGCCGCAGCCCGTTTAGAAGACCGTGCCATACCTCTACCCTTTATAAAGATTAATAAATAAAAAAAATACCATGTAACAGCTAAAAGTAGTAATAAAACATACCCTAAGTCTCAAAAATAGTGGAGAAATCTTTCCTTTTGAACAAAAAATCATGACAATCAGTAATTTTTTCCTCACCTAGAGGTATCTCCCCCCTTAACTCGGGGTACCACCGCAGGCGAACACCGACCGCCTATTTACCAGTTACACACACATACACACACACAGATCCACATATATATTTGCAAACATTCGCAAATGACTGCAAGCTCATTGCACGCGAAGAGTGTCACGATTATCTTCGTTATAAAAGGTCTCGCGTGCACCAACTAATTGAGCTTATCACCTGCGAGCAATTACGATTTTCTCCTTTTTCTACATCTCTCTCTCTCTCCCCTCTCTCTCTCTCTCTCTCTCTCTCTCTCTCTCTCTCTCTCTTACGCCCCTGTAGACCATGTGGACACAAACGGGTGGTACAAGAGGGAGTGAAAGTTACGTGGGGTGTTTAACAATGGCGAGTCAGGTCGCATTGCGGACAAAAGATAGCGAGAGAGAGAGAGAGAAAGAGAGAGGTAGGCGCTTTGGCTGTTCTCCAGGGGATTCTGGTGCCAGGAGCACGAAATTGGTCGAGCGGACATCCCCATAAGGGATGTCGAGCAAGGCACCTGCGCTTCGAAGAATCCACGAAATCCCCGAAAATGGTGATCCTGTTAGCGCGCTTGCGGGGTGCTCGAACACCAAGACGCCACGACGAGGCCGTGTGCGACGCCATAGATGAAAATGCGATTTCAAACCCCTTAGAATATAGATTCGGACAATCGAGCCGGAGAATAGAGCTGTCCAGGGAAAAGGAAGATCAATATTCTATACCCCCCCCCCCCCCCCCAACTGCCTTCATTCTATCAGGTTCCTTTCATGGGAGATCGCTCTTAGAGATCACGTTGATCGCGATACCGTAGATCGGCAGCTTCGTCTTCAATTGTGTTGCAAAAAGAGCCGAGATTGACTTGCCAAAGAAAAGGTTGTCTTCCTCATTCCCCCACGTTTCGGACGGCTCCAACCTCCTTGATCAAATGGTAGGTTGAGGGGTTTGCAAAGGCTGGAAATTTTTAAAACACGATTTTGTCTATTGGATTGTTTTATAGGACAAGGTCTTAGGTTTAATTTGCAATATAGAATTTGTGAAAATTACAAAAATTGACCGATTTATGAGGATTTTTGTGATAGGTGGAACGCCCACTGCGATTTGCTCTTTTTTCTTTTGTCGTTTTTTCGAAACTGTTTCATAAAACGGAGAAAATCGTATTGATTGAATTTGTTTTTTTTTTTTACGATAATCGAACTTTTTTCGACAGCCCGCCATTTTCGGAATTTATCAGGATTCTAAAAAAGTATCTGGTCATACGAAGGTTTTATTATTATACTAAACGTACTTTCTTTAAATTTTATTTGAGATCACTCTAGTTGCCAAAACCACCACGAAGTGGTCATTGAGAAACGTCAGCCGTTTCTTTAAACAATAATAACGACATTGTATATCAATATATTTTAATTTTTTAAAATAACTAAAATTTGGCAAGTCTATGTATTGCGGCCGGAGCCTGAATAAGGAGGTCCGAAAAATCGCTTCGGACCTCCTCTCGAATCGAAGCGACTGATATTTGATATTGATATTTTCTCTTATTGAAAACTTTGAAGCGCGTTTTATCCAGTTTTTATTTTCATGATTTTTCCAAATTGGCGGCTTGATAGGAAAAAATTTAAACGGCGTATTGAATGCAACCAAAGTTTATTTTCTTCAGTATGAAAATCTCTCCTAAGTGAATTAAAAAAGTCTCTTTAAATAGTTTTTATAGCACGTTAAGGGAGAGTAAGGTATCTTTTGGGACTTTTTTTAATTTTGTCATATGAATGCTTTATGGGATTGGCATCGATGATTCTGTGTTCGTATATGAAAAAAAAACACTCGTTTATTGATGTTTAATTTTTTATTTTCTAGTGGAAAAATCTTTGAAACTTTTAAACGCGTTTTTCTCACACTTAGCATCTTCAAAGTCGGTGAACTCTTTTGAAATTTCCTTTTGAAATTTTACACACTCTTCCTACACATAAATTACGAAGTAACGCTGTTGAGTTTTTTCATTTTTTTATAATTTTAATTTATTTTTCAATAAGAAAATTTCTGATTTTTCAAATGAAAAATCGGTATTTTGACTTCTAAGTGTAACCAAAAATCAATTTAAAAAAGACCTGACAGCGTTACCTTGAGGAACTTATCAACTAATTAAATCTTTTTGGTTTTTTTAAATTTCAGATGATCCAGTGCTGAATTATGCGATTCGCCGCAATGTAACCTTTTTTAGGCGTCTGCGAAGGTTTGCTGTCAATGGCTCATTTCTGCATAATTATTGATGAAAATTTTAAAGAATATTCTTCAAATATTCTTTTATTATATACTAAATACATAAATAAATATATATTAACTGTGTCGTCAAAAAAACTTATCGTAAATATGCTTTTTTGTAGCGAATTAACCCCCCCCCCCCTTAATGTCTTTCTTAACACATTTTTTTTCAAACCTGAGAAGAATTCTACATTCACGGTTTTTTAAAGCTTTATCTTAATTCACCCAAAAAAAACATATGACAATTGAAAATTTGATTGGTTTTTTTGTTTCCGTCAATAATTACGAGCTGCATCTTTCTCGCCGATTTGGGACTGCAGTGGCAAGATGCACATGGAATAGGCTGATAAATCTGCAGTCACTTATTGTTTCGGGTTGAACTTTATTTGTATACATTACAAATATACATAAAGAAATACCTCAATGTTTACTGGGCCCACTTGTTTTTTTTTCCTTCTAAAAAAAAATCCGAAAAAAACGTCTTTTTGGACCTTCTAATTCAGGCTCCCGGCTTAAGGGGCTATACCAGTGTGAACGCTAAAAATTTGGGTGATTTTCGGGAATTGAAAAAAAAAGTACTCAATTTCATGTTTTGGAAAATTAAGAATATATTTGGCTATATTTGACTTATGTTACATGATTTTTTCATAGAAAAATATTGAGTTCTAAGCGACTTAAGCGCTGCTTTCGGAGGCGCCAAAAACATAGTTCCTCCACTGCTGACATGATTGAGTAGATGACATCGGCCGATTGAGTAGATGAAACCGAAAAAGGAAAAAAATGTCGTTAAACTGGAAGGTATTTCCTGTACAATGACGTAGGATTTTCGAAAAATATCAAAATCTAACAAAATGGCGTCGTTATGAAAAAAAGTCTGTTTTCTTGCCTCCTTACAAATTACAAGGCAAGAAAAGGGCGCAATTACAAGGCCTCCTTACAATTACAACTTGCCTATAAAATGGTCGTTTTTTTCAACGCTAAATCGTCAATTTTTATCCAATCAAAAACATCCTACGTCATTGTAGAGTAAATATGTTCAAGAGTACTCAGTTCGAATTTCAAGTCAATCGGATAATTGCTCGTTGAGTTACAATGTCAGCAAATTTGAAAAATCTCATTTCGAGAAAAACGCGTTTAAACATTCAACTATCGACTAAATACCTACGAGCGGTTGCTCTTTAGAAGGCTGCCATTCGAGGAGTATTAGAGATACGGCCTTGAAATTTTTACCGGATATTCTTGAAAGTATAAACTGTCGAAAAAAGCCAAAAAATCGATTTTTTGAAAGTGTCACACTGGTATAGCCCCTTAATTGTGAACATAATTCCGACCTCGTCATCCCCATCCTGTCAGCGGAAAAAAATTGTAAATAGACTTTTTTTGAGCCCCAAGCTTATGTTGAGAAGATATCGTTGAGAAGAAAAAATAGACGATGAATTAAACAATAATATATATATATATATATATATATATATATATATATATATATATATATATATATATATATATATATATATATATATATATATATATATATATATATATATATATATATATATATATATATATATATATATATATATATATATATATATATATATATATATATATATATATATATATATATATATATATATAGAACACGTTCGATGGTCAGCTGTGGCGATCTCCCGTCTCAAGTGCCGTTGGTCCAGGCCAATACTCGGATGGGCGACCGCTTGGCCGCGCTCCGGCTACCAAGCGGGACGGCGTTTTTGTCGGCTTTCCAATGATGACACGAACCTAATAACTCAGTCAAAAGATAGCCCTGTGGCAAAAGTTTTCCCCAGTTTCCCTGTGCCCTCGTGGACAAAGGCGCCACGCGACGGATACTTCTCGAGTTATCGCTTGCTCCATTCAGTGCTGGCCGCCTTAATATATCACGACGATGGCTCTCAAGGAAAACGAAACTTCAGCTCCGAGGAGAACATTTTGATACGAGAAACATGCGCGGGATAAACCGATGCAAAAATTGTCGGCGATGACGACACGTTGGTCTTTACCTTATAATACTTGTGTCAATTGCGCTTGCGAAATCAACATTCCTCAAAAATTATTCCGCAGGTGGTGTCTGGAGATGCGAGAGCCCGAGCGCTATCGTTCAAGCGATACACGTATATGGGAGAATTGGTGGCAATTTGGACCACCGATTTTTTCTTCCGATACCAATACGCGTATATATGTTTCGTGAGAACAAATTGTCCAAGGACCATCGCATCGGTCCGATAATTTTTCTTTATTTAGCCCTGAATTTATGAAAGACCAATTTTTATTTTATTTTAAAAATACAGAGTGTTTTTGTGACAAACTTGTTTACTATTTTTTAAAGGGTTCTACTCCTTTCCAGAATAATTGAGCATTCTGGTGAAAAATCAAAATGTCATTTTGAGTGCAGCAGAATGAAAATAACTAAAATCTGAATACGAAACACTCCTGAATAACTTTTGGTGCTTCCCGTCATCGTTAAAAAAACATTATCAACGATGCAGTTTAAAGTCGATAAAATAAATTTAATTGAAAAAAAAAAAAAAAACGAGATTTTCGTACTCGGACTTTAATTATCTTCATCATGCTGAACTCGAAATGGTATTGTGATTTTTTTCCAGTGTGCTCAATTTTTTCTGGCAAATCCAACTCATTACAAAAATACGCTTTATTTTTTTCGCTGAATCTCCGCGCCTGCCACTTAAGGGGGGAGATACCTTTATAGGCGAGGAAAAAATGGCTCATTTTCATGATTTTTTCTTAAAAGGAAAGATTTCGTCACCATCTTCGAGACTTAGGGTATGTTTAATTACTACTATTGGCTTTAACATGGTATTCTTTTTTATCATTAGCCTTAATAAATGGCGGACTTATGGCACGGTCTTTTAAACTGCATTTTCGAAACTGGCGTGATGTATAGCTAAAAAACTAATCGAGCGATTCTGATAAAATTCCGCATAAATGTTTCTAACCTTATTGTCTAAAACATGACCCTAAATATCGTTGAAAATTTTTAAAAAAGTATTTTTGATTGCAAAATCTAGCCACTTTTTTGAAAAATTCAACTTTTTTTGTTTCAAAGCGTACCATTTCATCGATTTTTGACATTTCGCACTTTTTCTTGGTTCATATTCTGCGCATA
The DNA here is from genome assembly GCA_963210295.1 of Ophion ellenae. Taxonomy (NCBI): domain Eukaryota; kingdom Metazoa; phylum Arthropoda; class Insecta; order Hymenoptera; family Ichneumonidae; genus Ophion; species Ophion ellenae. The sequence continues at coordinate 34,740,292 of OY723392.1, forward strand.
AGGGTCAATGAAAGAAAAATCGTCGTTGCTTTGTTTTCAGATTAACCCCGCCGACGCTACGTGTCACGCCGTCTGACAATATCCGCCGAAACCCGTTTAGAAGACCGTGCCATACCGCCGCCATTTTTTGAAGATTGATAAAATAAAAAAATACCATGCGACAGCCAAAAGTCGTCATAGAACATGCCCTAAGTCCCAAAAATGGTGGAGGAATCTTTCCTTTAAAAAAAAATCATAAAAACCAACAAGTTTTTCCCTCGCCTAAAGGTATCGCCCTCCTTGCAAAGAACATCGCCACCTTATAACTGTCATCCTGTGTGTGTATATATATATATACATATACATATACATATACATATATATATATATATATATATAGCTATATATATATATATATATAAAACTTGTGTGAGTGTAAATGTAACGAGCTTGGATCCTTGTCCGCAATTGGGGCCAGTGCGATAAGAATTCCAGCGGACCGGCGGACTACTTCGCACTTGGGCATCCAATAATCAGCCGCTCCTGTCAGTTGCGGACCCTTTGAATTATTCTTACACTCCTCGAGCGTGTTGCACGTAGAAGGTTGGACGTTCAAAGTGCACTCAATATACACGTCCGTATTATTGACCACTTTCACAGAGAAGGAGAGATGCGCGATCTTCGTCGTTCGTCAGCAATCGATGTAAGCGGTATTTAAAGCGCCTGGTCGTCACTCTCCTCTTCCTCCTTGTCGAATATTCGCCTGTCCTCGTGCTTGCCCCTAATGGATGGTTCAACAGCACGTAATCCCCCTTAAGCATGCAGCATATACGTATGTATACGTATGTTTGATGCTCGAGGTATTGTACGGACGATATATAGGGAAAGCCACGCGAGTCACGATTCTCGCTACGTTATTATAAATTATTGCGAATTGCTCGCGGGGTCAATAGCAAGGCCGATAAGAGGCAATTTTGTAATTGGGATATCTTTGTGCAGTAATTTATAGCACTGGATTTCTTGAGCTCTCACTCTGTCTCTCTCTCTCTCTCTCTCTCTCTCTCTCTCTCTCTCTCTCTCTCTATCTCTCGCTCTCTCTCTCTTTTTGAATATATATATATATATATATATATATATATTCAGCAAAAAAGTGCGTCATGATACAGAAAGCGCAAAGAAAAATTAATTCCTTTTATGATTCCGGTTTTATGGCACGTTCATTTTTTATCTCTCTATATATAAATATATATATATATATATATATATATTTCGCCTTTAAATTTGGCCTTTAAATCGTCATAACTTTTTTATTTGTGGTTGTAATAGCACGAAATAACTTTTGTTGTATTCTGCAATGTATGTTTATTATGAATAAATCATTATTTGATACAATTGGTTTCAAGAAAATGACTCATGTGCTTCCAAAGTCTTAAAAATGCGTAAATGTATGAATAATGTCAACTTCTAAATTCATTATAAAAAAAAACTAAAAGCTATTTTGAACTTAGCTTCGTTTCGAAAAGTTCTCTAGTTTATACCCTTTCCAACAGTATACCACACGTCATAGAAATCATTTATTATGTGGTCAAAATAAAGAGAAAAAGTTTTTTTATAATAAATTTAGGAGTTGACATTTTTCATTTACCCATTTTTAAGACTGGAAGCTCAAGAGTCACTTTCTTTGAACCAATTGTATCAAATAATGATTTATTTATAACAAACATACATTGCAGAATACAACAAACGTTATTTCGTGCTATTACAACCACAAATAAAAAAGTTATGACAATTAAAAGGCGAAATTTCGGGTAATCAAAAAAACGAAAAGAATCATATCTCAACTACCGTCACACTTAGGACATAGGGTCTAAGGGTGAAAAAATTAGCACGTGACCCCCCCCCCCCCCAATCACCAAGAAAACTGTATCCTATGCGCCAAACACTCTGTATATATATAAAATTTTGCTTATGTTTCCATGAATTCGTTCTCGCGAATTCCTTAATTTTTTTGGTCCATCTAGGCTGTGAAAATATCTCGCTCGTTTGGGGTGAAGTTCCGAAAAGCATACTCCTCTGATCGAGCTGAAATTTTGCACCGAACTTCCTCTCATTATGTTAAGAGAAACCCTTAATGGATTTTTGACGACCAGCAATAGTTTTCGATATATCGCATTGTAAAGTTTATTATTTCACGCCAAACGAGTATATCTATATATCCGATAGATACCCCCCACTCCTCCGGCCTCGCTGCTTCCTGGCAAACAGTGCTCGCCCGTACGTGCATACCAATTACCATGTGGGATGGGTTTGTTTGGGTTTATTTAGTATAGTAGGAGCGCAGTACAATAAATAACTTTCAATATACGACATATCGAAAACTATTGCTTTTCGCCAATATCCTTTTAAAGGTTCTCTTGGAATATTAAAAAGAAGATCTGTGCAAAATTTCAGCTTCATCAGTGGGGTATGCTTTTCGAAACCTTATCCCTCCTTTTTACGTATTATTATTACAGTTCAACGACCTGCATTTGCAAAACGCCCAAAAACAAACTATCAATGGCTGGAATAGATCTGGCAAGCCGTTCATCCGCCTACGATACCCCAATGCTGATCGCCATATTATCGGTGCGATGGTATCGGCCCACCAATGGCTGGCATAGATCTGGCAAGTCGTTCATACGCCTACAGTACGCCAATGCTGGTCGACGAATTATTGGCCGATTATCAGCAAACCTATTAATGGCTGACTACTGGCATTTTTGTTACGACAGGCGACCCTATATGGGACTCGGCCATCACTTGATAACGATCCTCCAGATAAGAATCATTTTAAACCGCGCGATACTGAACGAGCCGAATGATCGTGATAAAACGAAGTATTCGGGGACCAGGATGGATCCAGGCCATTGGGTAAAAAATGGACAAGCATCGGGAATTCAAAGTCCAATTGGGCGATCGTATTGCAGTTTATTGAGCGTCGATTGGGGAGAAGAAGATGAACAATTCTCGCCATAGTTACTCGGTTGTCGAGCTGCTGTCCGTGGTCGATTCCAAGATGGTGGCAGTCGTCTCAGGACTCTGGCTGGACTCAGGACTCAGGCTCAGGGAAGTCTCCTCAGTGCTCGGGACCGTCGAAGTGCTCGTGGAGGCTTCGAGTGTCGACTGGGTGCTCGTAGTTGTGGAAGTGGTTGTTATCGGCTTCGATGGCGTGACGGTTTGCCGTTTGGTAGTGGTGGCCTCGCTTACTTGGTACAATTTGTCCTCTTTTGGCCTTTCCGCTATCCATTTGGGCTTCTTGTAGCCTTTTGGTGATCCCTTGTCCAGCATTCGTTTCATTTTATCGTTCGTTTTCGTGAGCTGGCGTATCGTTCGATTCAGCAGGACAACGACACTCGGCCTACCGATGTTCGCGTGTCTCACGTTGTTCTGCAGGAGCCACCTGACCAGGTAACTTCGACGCTTCAGGAGATCCACTATGTGAACAATTTGCGAGGCCACATTGCAGATGTCGGACAGTTGCTCGAATTCGTGTATCCGGCTGACGCACCTCTGCTGATCTGCCGGACTTAGACGACTGACTTCTTGGTTGTTGGCGAATCTCGGGGGGATCGCCGGCTGATGAGGGGGTGGGTAATAATTGCGCGGTTTGCCGTGATAGGGATGATGCCGGCTCCCCGGGTAGTCGTCGAGGTAGACACCCTTTTCAAACAGGCCGTAATTCTCCCCGGGGTACCCATCTTGGTCCATAAATCTGGCAATTTTTTTTCAGCCGATTATACTTTTATTCAGATTTATCGATATGTTTGGCGGTTTTGGCGATACTGGGCGGAGCGTACCTGCAATTTTGGGGTTACTTTTTGGTGAGGTCTCGCGACGGAGAGACATTTTCCGTCGAGTCGAATGAATGTTTGAGGATATTTTGCAGTGCCAAGGTGCGTGATTTTTTGGAACGACGTTGTCAGACTTTTAGGGATCTTCTCAATTTAGACGCTCGAAAAAGGTTATTTTCATGCATTTTTTTTATAGGTTTATATTATAGATATTGATATAAAAGTTGTTACCCGCGATAAATATACTTTCGAAATACATTTTTTTAAAATTTGTTTATTAAAGTCACTATTGATAGACGAAGATGGTAGTTAAAAAATTACCTAAAAAATTGTAGGTCTGCACCGTGATGAAATGCACTGCACACTCGGAGATGGATCATCCGACACAAAAAAAACAAATGGCTTGAGATTCAGTATGTTAATGTCTATAGCGCATATCATACGATTCTTTATATATGCAAAAATAACAAAATGGCGGACGTTTTTCAAAGAAACAAAAAATCGTGTTTTTTCACCGTTTTTGGCAAAAAAAAGGTAAATATCAAAATTTAAAAAATCCCTGATACGCGTTATAGCTATAGTTGTAAAGAATATGTGGTTAACATTTCATTATGATCGGTCTAGTGGTTTCGAAGATTTTATCAACAAGCCGTCGAAAAACGTTGTTTCGAAAAAAACGCGTTTAAAGTTTGTTTGGGTTAGATAAAGACACAATTTTTTTAAAAATGTATTTCGAAAGTGTATTTATTAAGGCCCCACACCACGGTAAAAAAATGTGTTTGTCTTTTTTTTCTTCATTTTCTGAAAGATTCATTTGTTAAGGGGTTAGGCCACAGTAACGTGTATAAAATCATGTGCGAATTTAACAATTTTTTTTCGTATGAAAAAGTGATTCATTCATAAAATTAATTACACATCTATTTAGTATGAATATTAAGCTGTTAGAAAATATATATATTTTCTTTTCGATGTACAAAAAGGCCGACTTCTAATATTTCCTTTTGTTATCTTTTTTTTAGGCGCTCCGCGGCGTGACATTTAGCATCCACAATTTTTTACCTAGAACAAAAAAACAAAAATTCTCCTCAATCTACATTAGAATACCTCGAGAAGTACGTACGGATTTTGAAAAATATTGTTTTATTCGAAAGTTGTAGGTATTTGAACTTAAGAAATGATTTTTCAGTTAAAAATGTCGTTATAACTGCTCATAAACTGCTCATAAAATGAAAAGTTTTCGATTAATCAGAAATTCCGTACTTACTTCTCTGTGAAATGCAATTAGGAACATAACTTTTGAATTTGAAGTAAATCGAGTGAAAATTGTTGAAGTTATTTGTCACGCCAATTGGAAAAAAGCTGTTTCGAGAAGTTTCGAGTAGTCGGCCATTTTGTACATCGAAAAAAAAAAAATTCTAACAGCTTGATATTCATACTAAATAGATGTGTAATTAATTTTATGAGTGAATCACTTTTTCATACAAAGAAAAATTGTTAAATTCGCACATGATTTAAACCCGTGGCCTAACCCTTTAAGAATGCTCTCCCCAATTTTTTAAAAGAAATTTGTAAAGCTCATTGAAGAATTAACTGCATTCTACGGTCTTGCAATTCGTCGGAATAGTGATTCGTTGGAAGATATGAAAAAAAGCTGTCTGGGCTACATTCTATCACAAATGTTCCACACACGCAAATCCCCAACATAAGTATTGCCCGAAAGGAGAACACTCGTGGTGTTTCTTGGCAGCAGGCAAATGCCAAGGAACTTTAAACAAAAACACACATAAACCTGAATTGTCTTCAAATGTCATTGAGGTAATGAAACCGATATACGTGGACCTTATTGTGAGTTATGTTTCCGGCCAACTTAAAAATGCAGTTTTGAGATAAACGTTGCACAGCCGCCGTTTTGAAATAAATCGCTTCAAAAAAATTATTGTATACAGTCACTGATATGTATGATAAACACCCTTTTTTTAAATCTCGATTTATTTTGTAGTTTTTCTAAAAAAAAAACCCAAAAAAAACTTATTTTTCGGCCTCTAGAGTGGCCTAAGGCCTTAAAGGAAAGTTTGTGCAAAATTTCAGCTCGATCGGAGGGTGGGGTTTTTCAGAACTTTACCCGTTTTTTAAATACTAGGCTAGCACACTCTCGATTACGCCTGGCTCCCATAAAAAGCGTATATTCAAATCTGAATTTATATAAAATGTTCATACAACGTCCAGAACACCGGTCACCGAATGGGGGCGTTTTTCACGCACCATTGTAAACGAACTTAGCATAGGACATGATAATAATTGTTTTTATTTTTACATATCCTTGAAGGATCGATAAACATGGGTAAAGAATCCAGAAATAAAACTGGAGCTCGACGAAAATGGTAGTTAAAAAAATTGTAGGTTTGCGCTGTTGATGAAATCTCGGGGATGGATCATCCGAAATAAAAAAATAAAACGGTTTTAGATTCAGTATGTTAATGGCTATAGCGCATATACGATTTTTGATGTATGCAAAAATAACAAAATAGCGGACTTTTTTCGAAAAAAAGTGTTTTTTTTCATCGGTTTTGGCAAAAAAAAATAGTGAATATAAAAATTTGAAAACAAAATCTTTAGTATGCGCTATAGCTATAATTGTAAAAAGTATGTGGTTAAAATTTCATAAAGGTCGGTTCATTAGTTTCGAAGATTTTATCAACAGGCCGTCGAAAAACGTAGTTTCGAGAAAAACGCGTTTAAAGTTTGTTTGGCTTACAAAAATACATTAAATTAAAAAAAAAATGTTTTCCGACAGTGTATTTATTAAGTGTAACAACTTTTATACCAATGCCTATAATATAAACCTATCAAAAAAATGCACGAAAATAGCCTTTTTAGCGTCTAAAGTGAGAAGAGCCCTTAAAATATTGAAAGGAAGGTTTGCGCAAAATTTCAGCTCGATCAGATGGGGGCGCGGGGTTTCGGAACCTTACCCTTAAAAAAAAAACTTAAAAATTCGCCGAAAATCCCTTTAGGGGTTTTAAATTATTAAAAGGAAAGTTTGTGCAAAATTTAAAGTCGATCGGAGGGTGGCGGTTTTCAGAACCTTATCCCAAAAAACACTTAATTTTATTTAAACAAACTATTTCTCTCGGCGTGTGCGAAAAAACGTATAAAAACTTGCGTTCGTTTGGTCAAGGAAAAGCCATTGGCGTGATCGAAAACGAGAAAAAACCACATCTTTTGCGTTTCTCTTTTTTACCCTTGCGTTTTTTTTACCTTTCGTCGATAAGGGAGGAGTTTTGTCGCCACACGTCGTCATCACGATTTTTGGTTTGTATACGGTCAAAGTGACGATCGGCTCTGGAACCACGGGGCATAATCTTCAAATTCTGCGAGCCTGCAGGATTTTTACGATTTTCGAGATGAAAGTAAGGATCGACCCTTGCACCGCTGCGCCGAATCTTCAAATTCGGCGAGTCTGCAGGATTTTTACGATTTTCGAGATGAAAGTAAGGATCGACCCTTGCACCGCTGCGCCGAATCTTCAAATTCGGCGAGTCTGCAGGATCTTTACGATTTTCGAGACTAAAGTAAGGATCGACCCTTGCAGCGTTGGGCTGAATATCCAAATTCTCCGAGCCTGCAATATTTCGAGTCCTCATTGACTTGAATGTGGCACAGCGTTATTTATCGTTATCGTTATTGAGATCTCACGAGTTAGAAAAAAAGAGGCCTACTGCCATTTTTTAAATTAATAATAAAAAATGATAAATGAAAAAATGATAAATAATGAAAATAAAAAATGACACGGGACTTTACAAGTACTTTTTAAAAAATTAATGAACTTTAATGCAAATTTACAAATGGCAACGCGATTTTTTCATTATTAAATTCCACATTGAATTTAATTCAACATAAATAAAAATCATTTTAAACTTTGTGTATATTTCGCAGAGGCAATTGTGCATTTCTAATGAAGTTCATTAATTAGAAAACAACAATGTCAAAGTCCCTGCATCAGTTTCCAACCTAAAATGTTATTGGAGCGATTTTGAGCCCCGAATATTTTGAACTGTACTGCCATTTTATTCATTAATAATACATAAAATGAAAAGATCTCCATTGAGGGATAACGCGTGAGTTCGAAAAATGACAAGGGACTTTATAATTTTTTTTATTTATTGATGGAGTTTAGTGAAAATTTTCAAATGGCAACGCGATTTTTTTAATATTAAGTTCGACATTCAATTGAATTCAACATGCATAAAATCATTTAAAACGTTGTGTATATTTCGCAAAGGCAATTGTGCATTTCTCAAAAAGTTCATTAATTAAAAATAACAATGTCAAAGTCCCTGCATCAGTTTTCAACCTAAAATGTTATTGGAGCGATAAGCGACCCTTATCACAATCTACTGCTATTTTATTCATCAATAACAAATAAAATGAAAAGATCTTCATTAAGGGATAACGCGTAAGGTCGAAAAATGAAAAGGGACTTTAAAAGTACTTTTACAAAAATATTGATGTACTTTAAAGAAAATTTACAAATGGTGCCGCCATTTTTTTAATTATTAAATTCAACATCGATTAAATTCAATATAAATAAAAATCATTCAAAACTTTGTGTATATTTCATAGTGCATTTCTAATAAAGCTCATTAATTAAAAAATAACAATGTCAAAGTCCCTGCATCAGTTTTAAACCTAAAATGTTATTACAGCGATATTGCGCCCCAAATATTTCGAAAAACCGACCGGAAAAAAATAATTCGAAAAAATCTCTTATCACAATCTTACCTATGTCTTCGTATTTATATCGCCAAGGATGCATGTACAAATTTTGGCCCCATAACGGCGAAAGAAACCGGATGCCCGAATGTCGAGTAAACCGACTTGTGGCCAGGACCTCGGGCATTTCGCTCGTCAGCACGACGAGCAAAATGACGAGGCAGTTCCAGGCCATTCGAGCAGCGTTACTTCGTCGACGATTCATCGGGAACTAAGAAATTTCGAGCTCTTTCGGCTTTCGAATAGAGAAAGAGCGAGACAGAGCGAACGCGTATTCTCAATCGATCGAAAAAGTCGTTCGCAGTCATAGCGCCTCTAATTTACGATTAGTATTGTTCTCTTCAATCAACAGGTTCGAATATCTCGTAAAACGTTCCAAGTCTCACGATATATATTGAAACTGACCCGTTTGATAGCTCGTGATTCATTGTAAATTAAGTCGAAAAGTTTTGGCACCCTATGGAGATAAACATTCAACTCATAGATAATAATAACAACATCATAATTAATAAGTATCCAACAACCGTAAATAGCACCAAAGTTATTGTCGAAAGAGAATAATTAGCAAATGTCAATTATGAAGTAATCAAAATTCACAATAAATTTGCTGCGGTTCATTATTGGCGAATGAATTATTCAAATATCCGAAAGAAAAAATAAATATTCAAAAAAATAGGCCGATATTTCAATGATAATTATTATTTTATTTAAAAACTACAATTCTTTTTCTGTATTTTATTGTCATTTCAATAAAAAATAAGAAAATAGCAAAAATTCACGCTATGAGAATTTTCAGAAGGGCAAAGGGCAACTGCCGAAAGAGGCGGTTATATTTCACACAGCTCGCCATCGGAAACTCGTCGGTAAAATTGTCTTCCCCTCGGTCGTTGGTGTACGATTGCGCGGGCGACCGGTCACCCATCCGAGTACTGACCTCTGCCGACGCACCTTGTCCCACTAATATCTACGTTTTCCAATTTTCTGTTGAGTATTTCGGATATGTTTTACTCGAAAATTTGTTGAATATAATTGTTCAGAGATCCGAAAGAAAAAAATAATTATTGAAAAAAACAGACCGATATTTCACTGGAACTTATTATTTTATTTATAAACTAAAATTGTTTTTCTGTATTTCTTGTTATTTCTATAAAAAAATGAGAAAGTAGCAAGGATTCACGCTATGAAAATTTGCAGAAGGGCGGAGGGCAACTGCCGAAACAGGCGGTTATATTTCACGCAGCTGACAGTTTGCCATCGCAAACTCGTCGGTAGAATTGTCTCCCTCTCTGTGCTAAATTCCACAATTCACTTTCATTCGAATTCAAGGCTGCACGTATGGATGTTAGAAGAAATCTACAGGAACTCCGACCTCGTTATGCAGAGCTATTCCTCGCGAAACTTTGAAAAATTCCGCATGCCGTATGTACATACTTCCGGACGATTTAACTTTCAGATCGGACGATCGTGAGCTCGGAGGAATCGTTTTCACGGAAGAGTATTCGTGTCGGAATTATCAAGACCGTGGATGACACTAGTTTCAGAGGAAAATTGATTGAATTGCAACTGGGCCAAGTAGATTTTACTTGCAAATCGATTTCGAGTTTGATCTCTCTCTCTCTCTCTCTCTCTCTCTCTCTCTTCGGATATCTCGTTTTCTTTCCGCCTCCACCTGGAGATATTTTAACTTCGCGATTATTCATTCATGAATGGTACTGCGGATGAATATTTCGGCCCGCAACAGACTTGGCAAATGATCCCGTTCACGTAACCGTTCTTTTTTTCAAAGGGGTCATCCCCATTCGACATCTATTTTTATTTCGCTTTTTTTGGGATCGTTTTTTTTTGAACCCATAAAATACACTATTTTTTTTATTTTCACCACGGATTTATTAACATTTTTACAGTCCCTCAGAATTTCATCAAACAAAAATAACGAGTTGAATCGACTTAACACCGTTCGGAAGAGACTCATGTGTAAAAAAAAAGTTGGTTGACGGCTGCCATGATTCCGAAGGTTTTGCTCATCTGAAATAAAAAAATCAAACGGCATTTTAATTTGTAGACCTGAGACCATCGCCGGAACTAGAGTAAAATGAAAATGTCAAGAATTGAATTTTTGGCACGTTTTTTAAAGTTGAGTTCCAAGTCTCGTCATTTTTTTTCGACTTTTTCAGCTTAAAAAAAACTATGGCAGATATTAGAAATATTCTAGTTCGGGTGAGAACTATAGATTTGCTCACTATACCATAAAGATTTGAGCGAAATCCGTTCAATAGTTTTTGAGATATCGTGGAAGCCAATTTTGAGAAAAAAAACGCGTTTAAGGCCTTAATACGCGACTTCGCCAATTTTCGAAAGTACTTTTCTAGGCGCGGTTAAAAGAAATGACGCATATATTGATAACATTGTTTTTACAGATCATTTATGCACATGGTTAAGTATATGTAAAAAAAATCAGAAATATCAACAAATGACGGAGACATAACATAATAAAGTAATGTATTTTTTTTGCGCGCGCGTTGATGGTGAAAGTTCTCGTCATCGATGTGGGTGTCTGAAAAAAATGAACATATTTATAATTGCATAATGAATGTATCTTCAGTGTGAACCAAAAATATTATGTAAAAAATTATTATAATGAAAATTCAAAACTTAAAATTTTGTACTCAATTTTCTGTCGGTATTTTATTTTTTATATTTTTTTGTGTCATTAAAATTTTTGTTTCTGTAGTTCACACGATAGGTGATGCTTCAAGAGTATGTTGTAAAAATTTCGAAGCGATCTGAACCTTCGTTCAAGAGTTAGGACTTTCACAAGGTTCAAAAAAGTGAATCGTGGAAAAACGGCTTTGAAGTTGGCGGTCGAGTGCGCCGCGCGCCTTACGCTCAGGCGACCTTACGCTCTAAACGCTGTAACTTCAACAATTTTTGAAATGTTTCAATTCTGTAAAGCTTATTATATAATATTGCTATAATAATAATTATATAAAATAAAATTCAATAATAATTATAATCAAATAAAAAAATTATTATATAATAATAATCTTATAAATATTATGGAATAAAGCTTATATAATATTGCTAACCGTTCAGGCTACTGGAATCAAAAATAATTAAAAAATGAAAGATTTTCGAAATTTTTCGCGTATTTATAAGGCCTTAAATATTCAAGTACGATTTACACAAAGAAAATGTTGACTCACCTGCTATGCCAGGTCCATATAACACGCACACATTTTTTGCAATTTGTGCAACAGACGTTCTTTCGATTTTTTGGACCTGTCACATGAGATAATGTTAATTAATATTTTCAAGTGGATCGAAGAGTGTCTCGGAGAGAAAGCAAGCTGCAGAGAATCAAAGAGGAGGAAGAGACGAAGAAAAAAGGGAAGAGGCGAGAGAGAGAGAGAGAGAGAGAGAGAGAGAGATAAAAAAAGAAAAGGCAGAAGAGAAGAAGGCCCCTGAAGATCATCAGACCGTTCATGTGCGATGAAATCTCGATCAGGTGTCCAGCAGCACATTCATCATGGCTTGTCGTCGTCACCACCATCATCAGGTAATCGTATACCCCTGAGCGGTTAAATTACCGCGGCTCGAGGGCTGCGCATCGTTGAAATTGAGCGCCCGTCCCTACGTGGGAATTCACAGGCTGACATTTTTTCAACATCGCGACCTACTCGCCAATTTGCCCCTTTTTTCATCCACCGTGTACTCCATTCGCGAGAATTGATCGCCGATAAAATGTGCCCCGATCTTAATTCGCCGGATTTACCGCACTCGTGTTAAATGTGCCAAAGTCGAAAATATCGGGACATTTTCGCACGACCTAAATAAACAATTTTATTATTCCAATAAACATAATTGACGAATGGACCGAGGCCTTTTTTCCTCGGTTCGTAACTCGCGTTCCGGATATGGAACAGAAAGAAAAAAAAAAGAATTAAATTCAAAAAGGAGAAGTAGTCGCGTAATTGGAAGGCGATCGTGAGCCATATCGAGGATCGTTTTGCCCCCAGTACATAAATAAACACACGTCACATACGCAATGTATCGACAAGAAAACTCATATATATATATATATATATATACAGGGTGGTCCGAAAAACGACGTCCCATGTATGTACTACGATCTTTTTTACTTTTCGAAAAAAAGCATTTTTTCAATTTTTTTCTCTTTGTCGTATGTACTTTCCTCGTGATTTTTTTTTCATGTGTTATCGTTATAAAGTGTACTGCTGAGCAACAAATAAATGACCAACTGAACACTAGGGATAAGGAGGAATATGGGAGGCAATAAGTATCGAGGACCTGGGAGGAATAATAAAAAAAAAAAAGTAAAAAAGGAAAATAAAGATCAAAACGGAGCAGGAAATTCAGAACGACTTATGCAGGATTGACAAGTCAACATACTGCAAAGAGTATAGGAAGAGAAACGGGAATGCAGAAATGGAAAAATGCAGGGAAGTAAAGGAGCTCAGAGGGAAAACGAAGGAATTATGGGGGAGGATAAGGTGGGGGAATATAGGGTGGGAAAGGTAATAAGGGATATAGGGACAATAGCTGCTGGGAATACAGGAAAGGGGTGTAGAGTTTAAAACATATTTGTGGCTGCGAGTCGGTGAAGGCAGAAATTGGAACGGAAGTAGTGGAAAAAGAAGAAGTGCTGGAATATAAGGGGGAAGAAGTACGGTAAAAAATAGAGAAACTGTTCAGGAATAATCTGGTCAAAGAGCTATGCATGTAAAGAAATTCGAGATATGGATAAAACATGTAGGTAGTGCAAAGAGAAGGGAATTCCTGAATATCAAGTGTTGTGAAAACGGAAGCTCATGTACACAATGTGTAAGGAAAAATGTAAAGGGGAATAGTATGTGAGACTATGTGTAGACTAGGGTATCACAAATTTGAGCTCAATTTTTTCCTTTTCTCACCATCCAATTATCTACTTTGAAGAAGAAAAAAAATTGTCGCGAAATCTGGGAGCAGTGAAAAAATATTTAGAGATCGCTCAAGCCTCCCAAAAATTCAAATTTTCATTAAAAATTCGATTTTTTTTCGTTCACTTCTCACCCATGAATTTTACGCTTTGTACTTTTTTAATTGAACTCGCGAAAGCTCTAGCCGGCCAATGAATATTTAGCGGTCGCTGAAGAGCTTCGAAATTTCCAATTGTCGCGAATTTTTTTTCTCTTCTCACTCATAAATTCAACCCTTTGTAAAATTTTCAAAACAATTAATCCTTTTTTTCTTTGGAAACGGATTTTTTAAATTTACCTCACACTTCTTACCCGATAAAACGAGAAGGACCTATAATTTTGTTTCCGGACAAAGAGCTTTAAAGAATTATTTTATGGGAACGAAGATTACAATTCTTGGGTTAGTAGTGTGAGGTAAATTTGAAAAATCTGTTTCTAAAGAAAAATGATTAATTCTTTTTTTAATTTTACAAAGCGTCAAATTTATGAGTAAAAAGAGTTAAAAAAAGTTGGCGAAAATTGGGAATGTCGAAGCTCATGAGCGCCGACTGAATATTCATTGACCAACTAGAGCTTTCGCGAGCTTCATTTAAAAATTATAAAACGTTCATGGGTGGGAAGTATACAAAAAAAAATCGATTTTCCAATGAGAATTTAAATTTTCGAGGAGGCTTGAGTTATCTCTAAATATTTTTTGACCGCTCGCAGATTTCGGGACAATTTTTTGTTTGTTTAAACTAGATAATTGGATGACGAGGAAAGGGGGGGGGAAGCTCAAATTTGTGCCACCCTAGTGTAGACACCTGTAAAGGGTGGAGATAAAATGGAAATAAAATGGAATGGTAATGGAAATTAAGAAGTGGAAACAAATGACGAAAAAATGCGGAAAAAATGGAAATAAAAAATTGGAAAAAAATGGAAATAAAAAACTGCTAATAAAAAACTGCAAATAAAAAACATTCAACTACCACCCAACCAACTGAACATTACCGTAAATGCCTTAGATTTTGATTAAAAGTTAAACAAAATTGGTTTAAGAGAATCAAAATGCTTACACTAGTCCAAATGACTCCCAATCGCTCCAAAAAAAAACTTCCACAAGAAAAGAACACCTACAAAGGAGAAAAAATTAAAACCTATGCTACGGAAAAGCTCAGGATAAAAAGTTGAAAAATGCTTTTATCTCGAAAAGTAAAACTGAACGTGGTACATACATGGGAATTATTGGGATAGGTATTGAGGCACGCAGATTTTCCTTTCGGACGTCATTTTTCGAGCCAGCCTGTATACGGGAGTCGCACCGAATTGCATAGAATAAATCGTCGCGGATAAGATCTCCCGCTCTCCAACGAGAAAAGCCAAAAATAAAACTCTCTGATAAAACGACGAAATCCACGCTCGAGATCTTTATTATACGCAACCTGCTTCTTTTTTATTGTTTCTCTTTCTTGCCACTATCGCGAGAGCTTCGCGCGGGATTATCACCGAACGAGCGAGATCGGGTCGCGAACGCACCTGCGCGCCACCACCCAAAAAGAAATGTGCTCAATTAATTCTATAGGCTTTTTTTTTCTTTCACTTCATCGACTAAATTCCGGCCTGCGCGATCGCGAAAACGATAAGAAAAAAGTACCGCGAGGAGGAGAGAACGAAAAAGGGAGGAACGGGGAGAGAAAGAGAGAGAGGAGAGAGAGAGAGAGAGAGAGAGAGAGAGAGAGAGAGAGAGAGAGAGAGAGAGAGAGAGAGAGAGAGAGAGCGAGATTCATTAGTACATTATTTCGCCAACGTAATTATTATTGTTACGATTATTAAACTCGAATCAAATGACAATAATGATAATTATTATTATTATCATTAAACTCCAGATTTTATTAAAGAATGATCATAATCAGTTTTATTAAAGAATAATAATAATAATAATAATAATAATAATACATTATTATCATAGTAGTAGTATTTATTTATTCCAGGTATACCCCTCAGGAGTTTTTTCACAGAAGTATATTTGATGTACTTATCAATATCTCCTCACAACTAATCTTACATTACGAATTCCGCTCTAGCCTAAATATGTTTAAAAACACCTATAATTCTGCCTTTTTCCCTTCTTTTTGTTTGCCTTATCGCCGCTTTCCTTTAATACATTATTATCATTATTATTCCTCACTAAGAACGATGATAATAATTTTTATTAAAGAACAATAATGATAATAATACATTATTATCATTATTATAATTTAATAAAAATGATTATCATCATTCAATAATAAAAATTATTATCCTTATTAAAAATTAAAAATTATTTTCATCGTTCTTTCATTAAAAATACTATCATTAGTGAGCTTCAATTTAATAGAGCATATTATCATAATTAAGCTCCAATTTAATACAAATAATTACTATTATTATCATTATTATTATTTGACTCCAATTTACTAATAATAACTATTATCGTTAGTGGCTTCGTTTGGGTTATTTATAATTCGTGAAGAAACGGTCTGTCGTACTGTTCGTATATCAGAGCGAGCGAAGAAATGTCCTCACGCGTTTCGCTCGCGCGCTACGATGGGGGCGCCGAATTTCGAACGAGCGATAAAAAAAAGAGCGCGCCCGTACGCACGCTCAACTTACGAGGCAAAGTATAAAATAAGCGTATGCATTGGCCATTTATGGTATATATTATACATACGGACACGATTTACCCGTATGTATACATCCGATTAAGAATGAGCAGCTTTGAGTCACGTTTTTTTTCCTCGGATTTATTAGAGTGGCGAATTTTGAGGTGGCGGGCGGGGCTAGAGAGTTGTGTGAGAACGCGGGGGGGGGGGGGGCATGTAGAACGACCGATGTATGCATATGGAGATAAACGTATTTCGGATATTCACAAAAACAATAATTGTTATTATTATTATTTATGGTAATAATAATTGTTAATAGCTAATATTGATAATTATTATTTGTAATAATGTTAATAATTAATGAAAAGAATAATCATAATAACATATTGATATTCATATGAATAATAATTATCATCATTATCATTATTTATGTAAATATATTAACCCACATCCTTGTGAATCGTTCCATTCTCGCGATTTTTTATTCGCCTTGAGCTCTGCAAGGTAAAGAAAAAATTGCGAGAGAGGTAGCGATTACATCGAGAAACTTTCGCAAAAGGACGTGCTCAAGCTTTCGAAATCATGAATTTTCGTATATTCAAACTTGCCCCTAATCTCTTTAAAGTAGCTTCTCAGTTCTGCAATATATATATATATATATATATATATATATATATATATATATATATATATATATATATATATATATATATAATATATATATTGCAGAAGTTAAACTCTCAACTTGAGGACTTCCATTTTTTTTGTTCGTACGCAAAGTAAAAACGTTCTATCCGGAGTTCGTGATTCATTGCTCGGGGGTGCATTCTCAACGCGTGCGTATATAGGCAGTCTCGACAAGAGAAATTTACGCACCTCCACGTATTCGGGAGTCCTCTTAGTCGTCTCCTTCGATTTTTCTTCCTTTCGGCGAAAAAAAAACAGGACAGCCAAAAAGGAGGCCATATTTTACATGAATGCGTATATGAGGAATGAGAACAAAATGTGTCTTTGAATTTTATTATTATAATGAGCAGGCGAGCCTGCGATGTGACGTAGGTAAGGTTTCTCACAACATTTCCACAAAGTGCAGCAACCTTATATATGCATATACACACACGTGTATATATATATATATATATATATATATATATATATATATATATATATATATATATATATATATATATATATATATATATATATATATATATAGATGTACACATTATATTTTTATTTTTATTATCGTTATATATATATGTATGTATATATGTATGTATGTATATATACAGGGTGTCCCATTTTAATCTTACACCTGAATTTTCTCGAAAAATATTGCTCGGACGAAATATTGTGCGGAACAAAACTTCTAGGGATTGAAGGGAGACGTTTGAAAAAAATTTATTTGAGGAGCCAAAATTCAAAATGGCGGCGTTACAAAGGCTGACATGTTTTTTTCAAACGGAAACATTACATTTTTTTTGCCAAAAAATTTGTCAGCTGAAAACTAAAAACTTTTGTTGAAAAATTTTTTTGATAAAGTTCATAGTTTTCAAGTGAGAACATCATTTTCAATTATGCGCCGGTTTAAAAATCTGAAAAAATTCCCAAAAATGCGTGATTGTATGTGAAAATTTTCAAGCTATCATCCGCAGTGGACGTATCATTTTTTCTGTGCTTTCTGAGCGATTAACGTTAAAAAAATCCGAAAAATGCAAGAACCGCTTACTTCGGGCGGATACTTAAATATTTTGATACCCACAATGAATTTTTTTTACCAGTTTTGAATAACTAAATCACAATCATGGACCTTAAACAGTTAGCGGTCAATTTTTCGGATTTTTTAAAAAGTTAATCGCTCAGAAAGCGCAGAAAAAATCGTACTACCACTGCGGGTGATAGCTTGAAATTTTTTACATATAATCACGCATTTTTGGGATTTTTTTAGATTTTTAAATCGGGGGGTTTTTTTCGGAGAATTTTTTTTTTGACTAAGGGTTTTTTCGAAAAATGTAAAAAAAATCAGGCTGTCTTTTAGAGTCAATGGAAACAGATGAAAAAAATTAATCGAATTGGCGGCGGTCAGGGAATACCTCATATATATATGTGTGTGTGTGTGTGTGTGTGTGTGTGTGTGTGTGTGTGTGTGTGTGTGTGTGTGTGTGTGTGTGTGTGTGTGTGTGTGTGTGTGTGTGTGTGTGTGTGTGTGTATGTGTGTGTGTGTGTATACACATATATATGTGTGCATATATATATGCATGTATGTATATTTATGTATACATGTGGGTGTATGTATACGAGCAGAAATGCATCTGAAATGCAACGAAGATATACGAGACAGTTCGTGCGGTTCACGATTTTTATTTTATTTTTTCGTTTTTTTCACAATATTTTTAACAGGTTGCCCACAACAACAACGACTATTTTTTAGAGACGTCGATATTGCCCGAACGTGCAAATGCTATCGGAATAGTTCTCCTCCACCTCGCCGCTCTCCGCGATTCCTTGTAGTTTACACGTTACACGAGGATCAAAGTGTCAAGAGAAAATCCGACCGTGTGGTCGAACCCGCAGCCGCAACGCTTGAAAGCTTTTGTGGGAATTGCACATTCGTGTACTTTCCCATATATATATATATATATATATATATATATATATATATATAAGATTGTAGGTATTTACAAGCGATTGTCGTCGAGCATATTGTCCACGTATATAGAAGCCTATGTATATATTTCGCATGTATGTACGTATGTATATGCGAAGTACACAACGCATCGAAACGAAATCGAAAAGATCTCGAGCCAATATCGCTTCCCGAGGTATGTCAGGCAAGAGACAAGAAATAACAATCAGCGAGGAAATTGCCGTTGGACATCTCGCCGGCGATATTCACCTGAGGTTAACATTTCTTCGTCGGGCTATTTCTATGTGAAATGGACTCGGGTTAGATATGCAGAATATAACGCACGTCTGGGGGGAAAAAGCGAGGTGAAGCTTTTATATCCGGCAATATAAAGATTTGTAAGTTCAGTTACATTTTTACAAAGTGAGGGCCCTTTGCTTCGTAAGGGCAAGGGCATACGAAGGGGCATTGGAATTAAATTTTTTCCAATAATATTTGAATTGCTATTTGTTATTTTCATAACATTTGGCAATTTTGCTAAGTGTGAGTATTTTCGAGTGTTTCTAGTCAGCATCCAGTGAGGTCCGTCCCTACTGCGTTGCTGTTAAGGCGGGAGCCTGAAGGTCCGAAAAATCGTTTTTTTTTGTTGCTTAAATCGATAGATAAACTATCCAAGAATATATTTACAAAGTTACAGAGGCCAGTTGTACATATTTTCGAAGATACAAGACCAAAAGCAGAGAAGCGATTGAAATTTGATATTGATGTTTCCTCCTATTGAAAACTTTGCAGCGAGTCTTCTCCAGTTTTCATTTGCACGATTTTTTCCAAATTGGCGGGCGTGATAGCAAAAAACCTAAACGACCTACTGAACCGAACCAAAGTTTATTTTCTTCAGCATGAAAATCTCTTCTAAGTGAATTAAAAAATTCGTTTAAAGTATTTTTAAATAATTTTTATAGCCCGTTAAAGTGTTCATTTTTTTAACACATTTTTTTCAACCAGAGAAAAGTTACAATTTCACGATTTTTCCAGCTATTTCTTAATTCACCCAGAAGAAAAATATATGAAAATTGAATTTTTTTTGTTTTTTTTTTTTGTTTCAGTCAAGAATAACGAGCTGCATCTTTCCCGCCGACTGGGGACTGCAGTGGCAAGACGCACATGGAATAGGCTGATAAATCTGCAGTCATTTATTGTTTCATGTTGAACTTTTTTTTTTAACATTTCAAATATACATGAAAAGATACCTCAATGTTTACTGAGCTCACTCGTTTTTTTCCCTTCTAAAAAATGTTCCGAAAAAACGCTTTTTTTATTTTCTATTTCAGGCTCCGGCCTTAAGGGGTTACCCCTACTAGCGATTTTGAAAAAATCGATTTTTTATTGCATTTTTTTGAAGTATAAGTATCTGAGAATATGTCCTGAAAATTTCAAGTCGATCCGAACAAAATTGACTGAGATATGAGCGTTGAAAGAGAAGAATCCGCATTGAAAGAGAAACTTTAAACGCGTTTTTCTCAATATGGCATTTCTGAAGTCGGTGACCAAGATTACTCGAACACTAATGAACCGATCTTCTTGAAATTTTGCAGGCTTATTTAATACATAAAAATGTAGTCTTTAATCGTTCGATTTTTTTTTCGAAAAAAAAAATGGCCGTTTTATAGCCAAAAAACGGCCGTTTTTTTTCGTTAAAATCGAACCATTAACTTTGACTGTCCGCCATTTTGTGAAAAATGAATATTTTTTAAAATCCTTCGATTAAAGACTAGTTTATACTTATATTTGACTAAATCCATCCGCATTTTTTTTTTCAGATGATCCACTTCGCCGCAATGTTGGTCACCGCAAACCGTGTATATAAAAACATTATTTCATTGACGGCCATTTGCCACTAAACAATGTAATATTTTTCAATAAAAAAATTACTGAAAGTTCTTCAAGATGTGTTCTTTAAGATGGTATATTGATCGATTAAAAAAGTTTTGTAGTTTTCTTTAAAAAAAATTCATGAAAAAAGCCTTTTTTTGCGCTACAAGTGGGGGTAACGCCTTAAGGAATTCTGATATGGCAGTTGGAAATGGATGGCGTAGGAAATATATATAATGGAAATATATATATATATATATATATATATATATATATATATATATATATATATATTCCTATATATATTCATTTCTCAATTTCATATATATATATATGAAATTGAGGAAGAGAGAGAGGTGCGCGAGCATGAAACAAGTCACTGATGATCTACAGCTGGCTCGCGATTATTTATAATACATAATTAAATGATAATACGTCACGCCCAAGCACGCGTGGTGAACCAGCTGAAATTTCGCACACGACTGGTCCCCAATGTCATCCTGTGATCGACGCAAACAGCTTTTCACTTTTCGAAATCCATATATTTCATAATGTTTCGCATTCATAATTAATTTCGATACTCGATGATATGATTGTGCTATCGTGAATATCTGTATTCACAATTAAGTTACCTCCCCTTTTCAACTATTGCCACAGTTTAAGATTTCCTAAAACCTTATAGGTCGATTTTTCGTTGTATCGCGGATGTTAGTTTGTGAACTTCGGCAAAGTTGCCCGAGGGATGACGCATCGTTTATCCGTGAAGGAAAAAGCAAAGGATGGTTTATCCTTAAAGGATAGAGCGAAGAATACTTCATCTGTAAAGGATACATAAAGGATACTTTAGCCTTCATGTACTTAAGGATGAAGTATCCTTAGAGGATGCATGGAGGATAGTTCATCCTTAAAGGATGCATGAAGGATTTTTTTATGGTCAAAGGATACATGAAGGATACTCTTTATCCTTAAAGAATACATAAAAGATACGTTCTCCTCACAGGATACATAAAGGATATTTATCCTTGAGAAATATATGAAGGATACTTTATCATGTACTTAAGGATGAAGTATCCTTGAAGGATGCATAAAGGACACTTTATTTTCAAAGGATACATAAAGGATATTTATCCGTAAGAGGTTCGGAGAAGGATATGTTATCCTCAAAGGATACATATAGGATACTCTTTATCCTTAAAAAATACATAAAGGATATTTATCCTTCATGTAATTAAAGATGAAGAATGCAAGGATGAAGTATGCTTAAAGGATAAATAAAGGATACTTTATCCTTGAAGGATGCATGAAAGATACTTCGTCCTTCAAGAATACATAAAGGATACTTCATCCTTTAAGGATAAACAAAATATACTTTCTCCTTAAACAATAGATAAATGAAACTTTAGCATTGACGGCTCAAGGATACTCAAAGGATACTTTACCCTTGCAGGATACGTGAAGGATAAAGTAAAGGATATCCATAAAGGATAAAGTAAAGGATACTTCATTCTTATAGGATAAAGTAAAGGATACTTCATTCTTATAGGATAAAGTAAAGGACACTTCATCCTTAAACGATAAAGTCAAGGTACATAAAGGATATTTCATCCCTGAAGGATAAAGGATACTTCATCCCTAAAGAATAAAGGATACTTCATCCCTAAAGGATAAAGGATACTTCATCCCTAAAGGATAAAGGATACTTTGTCCCTTAAGGATAAAGGAAACTTTATCCTCAAAGGATCACGTATCTAAGCGAATAAAACCAAATCCCAGACCGAAGGCACTAAGGCTGTAAAAGTGCATCACCACCGAAAATCCTTACCCTTTATCGCGTGAAAAGCCTCGTATGTATATCGAAAGTATCGGCTTTGACGTGGATTGCTTCGCAAGTAAAATGGCAATGTATCCTCCTTGACACGCGGTAGACCGTAAATATACAGGAGGCTGAATCTCCTGGCATTACGAGAAAGAGCTACCGGTGAGGACAATATACGACAGTGCTTACTACAATGCCACCTTCATGGACGAATGTTCTTTTGTTACGGTATATAGTGACGAGATGGCACATAGATATACGTCTATCAATATTCGCCCACATTCATACATATATGCGAAAAGGCCATTTCGAATCATCCACCTGTAATTCTTTAAGGACCGTCCTTGAAATGACCCTAACACGAATGTGCTTTCATCGATGTAGACAATTCCGAAGCCATCGGGCCGTTCGTAACGTTGAGTATGGGTCCAGTGCGCTGCGAGGATAGTCCTCGAAATCAAGTGTCTCATAAATCACCTTTCTCCTAATATATACACATATAGCTCTAGGTGTTAGCCAGATGTTGTGGTTCTTGAGAAAATCGTTTATGGCTCTTTCTCCCGGTCTTTTTTTAGTGACGTATAGGGTGTCTCAAAATAAACCTGACATTTTTATTTATTAACGAAACGTATTATTTATTTCCAAAGTACATATATTTTTATTTTAATATAAGGTACAAACGTGGAGGTTATGTTGAACACAATATTCGATAAATGGCCCCCTTGTCCCTGTTTGAGAACGTTTACTTTTTTTACGAAGTTTTTATAACATTTTGGCATAGTTGCGGATTAATTTAAGGGATCATCACGGTGTAATATTTTTCAAAAAATCGATTTTTTTGCTTTTTTCGATAGTATAGACGATTATAATCATATTATTCATATACTTATATAAATGTAAGTAGACAATTTATATGAAAATTCCGCACTCGAAACTTTACACGCGTTTGTCTCGAAACGTCGTTTTTCAAAACGGTGTACACTCTCAAAGGAAGAGTTTTCAAGCTATGACTGTCAAATTTTTACACAATACTTCACGCCATTCGTTATCTTTGTCCTGTAAATTGTCTTTATTATATACATTTTTTTAAATACATTTTAAATATATATGAAAATATACCTGAATATTTACTGGGTTCACATGTTTTGTTCCCTTCTAAAAAAATTCATATAAATGCATTTTTTTTTCATGAAAATCTACGAAAGTAACAGTTGGAGCATCGAATTTTCCGCGCTCTTTCTCTTTCTCTCTCTCTCTCTCTCTCTCTCTCTCTCGCGCTCTCTCGCTCTCTCTCTCTCTGCCTCCTTCTCATTTGGCAATTTTAATTTCGATCGATCGTGACTCAGTTGCCGGGTTAACATAGAGGTTGTCAAGCAGCGAGCACGAAGTCAATCACCAACGCGAGAGAGAAAGAGAGAGAGAGAGAGGTGGGGCAATGGCACGCATTGCGTATGATTAGGGCTAGAGGGTTAAATGCGAAATGTCATTGACATATATGAATATATACAGTGCCAGTCAAAAGTTTTCGATCACTTTGGATAATTGAAAAATTATATTAAAATAATATAATTCATTTTATAGAGCTATATCGCATCTTCGTAAAATAAAAAATAAAATCAATTATATCAGAATAATACAATATTATTTTGCAATTATTCAAATTAATCAAAAAGTTTCGATCGAGTGACCATGATTTTTAAGGATCTGCCGAGGAGATTTTGCGACCACAAAAAATGCTATACCTAATAGTTTTTAAGTCCTTTTCCAGAAAAAATATAGCGTCCTTTTATAATGAGTACATTGTGCGAGAAAAAAATTAGCATTCCGGAAAAAAGAATGAAAGTTTCATTTTGAGTATACCAAAATGGAGATAATTAAAAGATGAATACCAAGTGCTCCTGAACAACTTTTTTTGTGCACCCCATCATCGAGGAAAAATCTCGAAAACCGTTGGAGTTTTACTAAACTGAAATTTCAACATACAGTAGGACATGATCTGACCTATCGACAGTTGCAAGATTATCCATTCGTAACAGGACACCCTGTATATATAAGGGTACATACGAATACACGAGTGCTTGAGTAATCTGAGCAAACACGAAGGTCTCGATGAAAGAATCTATATTTACACGTGTTACGGTAAACGCTCGATGCAATATTACTGCAAGTAGAGCATGCAAAGTCGCATGGATATATAGATATACTACTGTGTCCAAAAAATAAGGTGACATTGTATTTATTTCGAAAATTCTTTATTTATTTTTCCAAATCAATTTCATCCTCTTCAAAGTAATCCCCTCCTGATGCAATGCACTTATGCCAACGGATTTTCCAATCTTCGAAACACTGATTGTAGTCACTTTCCGGGATGGCTTTCAGTTCCGTCTTCGCTGCGGCTTGAATCTCCTCTATCGTATCAAAACGGCGTCCCCGGAGCGATCTTTTGAGCTTGCCGAACAGCCAGAAGTCGCACGGCGCCGGATCAGGTGAATACGGTGGTTGCGGAACGATATGGGTTGAGTTTTTGGCGAAATGATCACGAATTACGAGTGCAGTATGGGATGGTGCATTATCGTGGCAACGAAAAACTCACTTTTAGCAGCTCACAAAACGACGCGTATCTCAAACACTAATGAATATTTTGACATGTACATTTGACATAGATGTCACTGACAGTACTGCCAACCTAAAAAAAAAAATTCTCCAAATCCTTCGACGCGCGCAGTTTAAATTCAAATGTCACCTTATTTTTTGGACACAGTAGTATATCTTTATTCATTTATTTATATTATTATTATTATTATTTCTTCGCCATATCAATAAACTATGTATTAGGGTGGCACAAATCCAATCGTCTACTTTGGAGAAAAAAAATTGTCACGCTAGCTGCGAGCGGTCAATAAATATTTAGAGGTCGCTCAAGCCTCCTAAAAATTCAAATTTTGCGCATTATGATTTTTGAATTAAACTCGCGAAAGCTCCAGCCGGCCAATGAATATTTAGTGTTCGCTCAAAAGCTTCGAAATTTTCAATTGTCCCGAATTGTTTTTTCTCTCCTCACTCATAAATTTAACACGGTAACATTTTCAAAACAATTAATCCTTTTTTTTACTTACAAACGGATTTTTTAAATTTACCTCACACTTCTAACCCGACAAAGCGGGGGACCCATAATTTTGTTTACGGGCCACAGCGAGCTTTAAAGAATTATATATATATAAATCCTCTTTCTCTCTTCACCCTCTCTACCCGCACACCTCTTTGATATGTGTGTTGCAATAAAGACAGACCGTTCAATCAAATAGAAAAATGGTTGACTCTACAAAGACTCTATTCAATTTAAATTTTTAAAAATCAAATAGATCGATTCAGCGGATTAAACTAAATTGGTTTTTTGAGCAGATGAAACCAAATCACAGATTTATTGGGATTGGGATTAAATTTAAAAAATATTATTGGACGATATTGAATATATTTTGATTTGAATAAATAAATATATTTAAGGTAAATAATTTCAATAATGGAATGCAATAGGAAAAACTTGATTCCCCGACAAATCTAGTTAAGGCGTTAGGCCACAGTCACGGGTATAAAATCATGTGCGAATTTAATAATTGTCTTCGTATGAAAAAGTGATTCACTCGTAAAATTAATTACACATCTATTTAGTATGAATATCAAGCTGTTAGAAATTTTTTTTTTTTGATGTACAAAAGCCGACTTAATATTTTCTTCTGTTATCCTTTTTTAGGCACTCGTGACGGCGACTTTTTTAGGCGGCGTGACCTTTAGCATCCACAATTTTTTACCCAGAATAATAAACAAAAATTCTCGTCGATCTACATTAGAATACCTAGAGAAGTACGTACGGAATTTAAAAAACATTGTTTTATTAAAAAGTTGTAGGTATTTGAACTTAAGAAATGAATTTTCAGTGAAAAATTTCGTTATAACTGCTCATAAACTGCTCATAAAATGAAAGGTTTTCGATTAATCAGAAATTCCGTACGTACTTCTCTGCAAAACGCAATTAGGAACATAACTTTGAAATTTGAAGTAAATCGAGTGAAAATTGTTGAAATTATTTGTCACGCCAATTGGAAAAAAGCTGTTTCGAGAAGTTTCGAGTAGTCGGCAATTTTGTACATCGAAAAAAATACATATATTTTCTAACAGCTTGATATTCATACTAAATATATGTGTAATTGATTTTATGAGTGAATCACTTTTTCATACGAAAAAAACTGTCAAGTTCGCACGTGATTTCATACCCGTTACTGTGGCCTAACGCCTTAATGCAAATAAACAAAAATCAAATAGACGCGATGAGTTCATATGAATAGAATTTTTCTGTCAGGGTACAATGCCCAAAAAAGCAGTGGGTCCTCGTCTCGAAGTCATGCAGCGCCAAAGTTCGCAGCACTGGAAACGTCGCTTGGAGGAAAAAAAAACTACGTTTGCGTTAACAAATGCGTTTTTCTTGCGACACGTGTCAAGGTGGTTGAAACAAATGGGGCCGCACCTTCATACCTGATTGGGCTTGCTTTACGACGAGTGCACTTCTGTCAGATGACTCGGCGAAAGTTGAGTGCAGTTTTCGTTTCTTTTCTTTTTTCGTCTACGAAATTGGAAACAAGCAACGAGGGTGAGGCGAAAGGGCGAAGGGACCGGGAGCGTGGAAGCTCGCAAGGATGTGGGAAGGAACATTGGGAATGAGAAAACGAGAAAAAAACATCGTGGAGGAAAGAATCTCGAGGATAAATGTGGAAGCGATAAAATGGAGAGAAAAGACACGTCGTGTGCGTTTCGTTGTGCAGACATGTATGATAATCTCGCCTACTTTATTGTCGTAGGTCGCGGGGCGAGGATGCTAATGAGGGGAATTGTGAGACCGGAAGTGGCGCGGAGGACGCGGAGATTGTTGAACCTGCGGTCACGTGACCCGCCAAGTATTGCGATCTCGATGACCTCGCCAAAAAGTGAGAAAAATGCTGCCACCTTTCTGTTTTTTTTTTATTATCCAGATCGAGAAGAAATCTGCGAAGATTCGAAAAAATGTTGATATTGCGATTCGCTGAAATCAAATTTGGCCCGATTTTCATGTTTTTTTTCTTATTTAACCCCTTAACGACTCCTCAAAGGCGCGTAACCCCTTAATGTATTTTTTTCCCAATTATTATATAGTGGGTTTTTCATCGCTTTGCATCAGACAAATTTTGGTTTTTGTCTCATTCAGATCGGTGGACTGCTTGGGGGTGAAACAGCAAAACCACCCCTCGACACGCCGTTCTTTGAAGGGTGGCTTCCCCCCCTAAAACTGTTTTTCCGCAGATAAAAAACAATACGTGTTTAATAGTTTTCAATGCTTTATCACATATATGGGTTTCAACAAAATCGACGGCGGACACGTAAATGATGTTCCTCATTAGGGTATGTTTTATTACCACTTTTGGCTATTGCAAGGTATTTAAAAAAAATTAATCTTCGAAAATGGCATAGGTATGGCACGGTCTTCTAAACTGCATTTTTTAAACTGGCGTGACGTATAGCTAAAAAACTAATCGACCGATTCTGATGGAATTTGGTATAAATCTTTCTAACCTTATTGTCTCAAATATGAACCTAAAAGTTTCTGAAAATAAAGAAAATAGTAATTTTTATTGCAAAGCGTAGCTTTTTCTTTTGAAAGATTAAATTTTTTGTTTCAAAGAGTACCATTTCGCGGATTTTCAACATTTCTCACTTTTTCTTGGTTCATATTCTACGTATGAGTGTTAATGAAAGGAAAATCTTCGTTGGATTTTTTTCAGATTAATTCCGCCGATGCTACGTGTCACGCCGTCTCACAATGTTCGCCCAATTCGACTATTTTAACCGTCCGCGGTCACATGGGGTCCACGGGACCCCACGCGCGACTTTGAGCCAAGATTACTATAAATTGTAGACGGCCAAAACGGCTGGCCTGGCTTGTAAGGGTGCATTGGCGTGCCCTTTGTAAGTACCGATTAGGGTCGGACGATTCGCGACAGCAGTTTCGTCGTGGTAGTCGATACAACAAAAAAATCGGGCGGGCGCTGGGGTCGTTTTGACCCCCATGTGACCTGCACTTATATTGTTAGGTTAAAAGTGGTATTCTTTTCTTGCGTTGGATCACTCTGCGTAATGTAAGTATGAATATGAGAACGGTAAATTTTGTTTCTATCAAGTTTATATGAATTACTCCGAAATTCGAATTCTTTGCGACGTCCATCTACGTCCTTTAAAACTCGAATTACAATACGACCTGGAAAACCATAAAACCATTTAGAATGTGCGACAAGCACAGAGCTTTCACCTGTGTCGACTGTGGGGCACAAACTTCATTTATTTACGATTTTTAAATATTTTGTATTTTTAAATATTGTTTTTGAATACTTTTTTTTATATATTTCATGAATATTGTTTTTACACTATGATCTCATAATTTTTCGTGCCGCTGTTGGGAATACATTGCTCTTTTTTCACGATAATCGTTCTTTTTTTTACTCCGAAATGGGCCCTCTTCAAATGTCCAAATAAATACCTTTTTTTAAACGCCCACTATGAAGCTATTTTTTTCCTAAAACTATGATATCTAAAGAGTATCAACCTATTTTTTTTATTGCAAATTGCATGATTTATGATTTTTTAAAGTAAAAATTGAATTTTAAGACTTTTGTCCGCCATTTTAAATGTCGATTACAATATTATACTGAGAATGCTACATTAAAGAAGGTTCAAACTAACACCCTGAATTTTTATAAGCCATTCGGAATAATAGAATCGACGTGGCAATCGTTTAAACATGGCTGGGGTCACACGGACCCCATGTGACCACGAAGTTATAGGCCGAGGGTGTGGACTCAAAGGGTTACAGATTAATTTTTTTTAATACATCATATAACAGACAAAAGTTGTAGTATGGTGTACCCTAAGTCTCAAAAATGGTGAAGAAATATTTCCTTTTGAAAAAAAAACTATGAAAATTGTGGAAGGTCAAAAATTGTGGATGCTAAATGTCACGCCGCGGAGTGCCTAAAGAAAAGATAAAATAAAATATTAGTAGTCGGCCATTTTATAAATCGAAAAAAAAATTCTAACAGCTCGATATTTATACTGAATAGATGTGTAATTAAATTTATGAGAGAATCACTTTTTCATACGAAAAAGAATTGTTAAATTCGCACATGATTTTATACCCATTACTGTGGCCTAACCCCTTAAAGGGTTTTGCTTCGCAAGGAAATTCAGATAAAAATCGTTTGTTTAGTATTTTCTCGTTCCAGGCTCTCAACTCTGTGATGCGATGTTTTTTTTTCGCTGTTTCCCTCGAGCTTGAGGAAAGCTCGATTAACGATCGATCGTAACTCGAGCGAATCGCTTGGTCTCCAACTTCGCGAGTGTTTTATTCAATATCAAAGTTATATTTCCCCTGGCGCGAGCGCGAGTTAGCACGAACGCTCGGTGCATACACATTCGCCGTGTATACCTCGTAACGCCGCGTACATTATCGGGCCTCGTAAATACACTCGAAGATGCAGTCAACACCTGACGTAGTGGCAATAATTCAACGCGGCGAACGACCGAGCGCGGATTTTTTCTTCTCCTCTCCGAATCATCAATCGAGGCAATCTTATTATTTTTGTAATTCAAAATGGATTGAGGAAATTTGGGTAAATTATTATAGACGGTTAAATAAAAAATCGCGAAAATGGAAGAAAAAATCGTTGAAGTGGGCTAATTTAAGTTAATTGACGGGAACTTTAATCGGGTCGAATGAACGTACGAATTAATATCGAAATATCTCCTACTAATGGAATATTGTATTATTCGTCTCGCTTTTTTTCAGGTCGAGCTTCTTTTTCTGGATCTTTGCTATGTGGAAATAAACGCGTCCAGAATTTGCCTGCAATTTTTCTTCTCGATCTGTCAAACTGAACATGAGAAAAAGCGATTTTTCTTTTGCAAAAAAAAAGCTTGTCGGTAATGACTTTATGTACAACGATTCCATTATCTTTAATAGCCCTTTTGGATAAAGTTCCGAAAAGGACATTTCTCCGATTAATTTGGGATTTTGTGTATCCGTGTATTTTTACTCGCTGATCACGAGTATGATAGTGAAAATACCCGTAAATTTGATTTTTAAGGTCAAAACTCACAAAAAATTGATTTTTTAAAAGTTTTTCTATTTTATTGTAATAAATGTTGATCTTATCGAAAAATATTTCCTACAAAAGTTGTAGCCTCCAAAAAGATTGATATTTTATGTTCTATACAAGTTTTGTCTAAAACCGATCTGCTTCGAGAAAAATGGGATACTGCTCCAAAAAGTACATTTTCCTAAACTCATTAGTTTCGATATTATCTACTCACGCACTTTACCGCGAGAAGGTTGCAGTTTAATCTTTAACAATATACGCATACCTAAACAACACACAACTCAACAAACAAACCCAAACAATACACAACACAACAAACAAACCCAAACAACATACAACACACAGCACAATGAACAAACCCAAACAAACTCCAACCTTCCCGCGTTGAAGTGCGTAGATAACATCGAAACTAATGGAGTTTAGCAAAATGTACTTATTCGAGCATTATCCCATTTTTCTCGAAATACAATGGTTTTAGACAAAAACTACATGGAACATAAAATATAAATGTTTTATAGGTTACAACTTTTCTGGGAAACATTTTTCTCTAAGATCAACATTTAATTTTTTAAAGTAAAAAACTGTTAAAAAATCAGTTTTTGTGAGTTTTAACCTTGAAAATAAAATTTGCGGGTATTTTCACTATCATATTCGTAATGAGCAAGTCACAATACAAGGGTACACGAAATTTCACATTAATCGGAGGTATGTCCTTTCCGGAACTGCGCCCACCCATTTCTTTAATTTTCTTAAGGTGTTATGTATAGCTCGTGACTGAAAAAAAAGAGGAATTTTCATGAATTTGTTCTGGGATAACGTGTGCAGGTTGATTTTTTTCACATCAAAGAGTATAGTTATTTATCCTTAAGTTATTATAAAGTGTATTTGAAAATTTTTGTATTGAAAAATATGAAAAAATGGTTTGTGCAGAGTGCTGATTGAAAAAACTTTCTTCGCGGTGACCACTCCTACTCGGAAATAAATCATCCGAAATGAAAAAAAAATCAAACGCATTGGGTTTTTGCATGAAATTATTTAGTGCTTAGCCGAATGAATTACTAAGATATTGATTTTTGAAAAAATGGCTGCAATCCAAAGTGAAAGTATCGATTTTTTGTGAAAAAAATGCTCCATTTTCGCTGATGAAAAAAAAACTCTGCATCGAGAAAAAAATTCCTTCATTTAAAAAGATTTTGAAAAAGTCATTTTGAGAAAAACGCTTTTAAGGTTCGCCAGTTCGCGGAGCCTGCCTATAAGCGCCCTCAACTCCCTGAATTTTGAACTGATCGACTTAAAATTTCAGAGAATATTGTTGATACGATATATTTTTTAAATCCGTCGAAAACCAAGTACCGATATTTTCAAAAATGTCATACCTTACATTTCATATCTCAATGTTTTTCTTGTGATACAATTACGTTTATTAAATTTCACAAAAGGTTATTTCTTACCCGTATAAAAAACGTGTCTTTTCAATGTGTGGAAATCGAATTTTTGATAATAAACTTGCTATAAAACCCGCAATACGATAATTTCCCAAAATCCATTCCTATCCGTTAAGATGTTTTAGAAGAGCTTATACACCTATAAAAAAATAGTCATAGTAATGAATTTATATTTCAACCGTAATTTCCAACATTAAATAAAATCGCACAAAGACACAAGACACTACGGCCTCAAAAACGAAAATTCAATTTAATCATACCGGATCGTTATCATTCGGAGCGACGTAAGTTCCACAAAATTATGACCAGGAAACATATAAGTTTTAATAAATGTCTTTGGGTATTTCTCGTGTTCGGTCGCTTTCCAAACACTTATTTCCATACGGGCCGTGTGTCGCCTCGCCTGCTCGTTACGATTTTCCCTCTCTCTCTCTCTCTCTCTCTCTCTCTCTCTCTCTCTCTCTCTCTCTCGGTCTGCTACTACCCCGATGCAAGTTGTATCACGAGAGTACACAATCGAATCTTGGACGTTATCAGTCGACGCAAGGATATGATATGTCACTAAGTACATATGTGTGTGTGTGTGTGTGTGCGTGTGTGCGTGTGTGCTTGTGTGCGTGTGCGTGTGCGTGTGCGTGCGCGTGTGTGTGCGTGTGTGGATGTGTGTGTGTGTGTGTGTGTGTGTGTGTGTGTGTGTGTGTGTGTGTGTGTGTGTGTGTGTGTGTGTGTGTGTGTGTGTGTGTGTGTGTGTGTGTGTGTGTGTGTGTGTGTGTGCGTGTGCGTCTGTGTGTGTGTGTGTGTGTGTGTGTGTGTTACAGCCCAGCTTCGAAGAGAATCATATTCTTTTGCCGGGAGACAAAGCATCCGATACGCGAACGATAAGAGCGAGAATATAAGGAGAAATGATTAAAGCGACAACAAAAACGAGCTGACGACATTATTTGCATATTAGAATGATTTTATAATAAATGATAATGACTGGGCGAAAAAAGGAACAAAAATGCGAAGGCGAAGAACAATAGTGATGGTAAGTAATAATAAGAATAATTATAATGAGAATAATGACTACAAGAAGAGGAAAAAAATACAACAATAATAATATTAGTAGCAAAGTGGACAATAATATAGTCGCTGTAGTAATAATAGTAGCATTAACTCAACATTAAATATTAAGATTATTGTTGTTATCATTCATATTTTTAGATATTAATAATAGCAGTAATAATAATAATCATGAACACGATAACAAACAACGATGATAATAATGATATCAATGATCATAGTAAATAAATAGCATTAACTATCGTTATTATTTTTGTCACTATGAATAATATCAAATAATAACTATAATAACAACCAAACCGATTAGAAGGACTTTTTGATCCAATATTAGACGGCATATGTGCAAGAAAAGCTTGCGGATTGAACTAAACTTATTAAGCTAAAAGGTAAGTTGAAGTAATCATTAAATTTATCAAGCCAAAAGCCTAAACATTTTTTTTTTCTCGATCTTTTAACTCATAATCAATCATTTTATTATAATGCTACAATATAATAAACAGATTGATTATTAATTAAAAGATTAAGAAAAAATAATTTGCCATAACGAAAAGTTGTCCTCTCTCTTCCTTTCCTTCTCGCTCTCTATCGACATCAATGTGATTTTTAATGCACATACTCAATGTCGATATTTATGGGAAGCTTTTTTCTCCGCCCCGAAAAGAGTAAAGAGGAAAAGTCTCGCGTTGACGCCAGGCGCCGATCGTCTCGCCGGGCCCCAGAACGAGCATTATAATTGCGAAACGTGACTTTGTCATTGATACTCAACAAGGTAGGCGCTGACGACTCTCGCGAAACGAACCGATGCGCTTTTTTTGCCTCGACAATGTTAATCGAGCTATAATTTATGGCAGGGCGAGCAGGGAGAGAAATTCGCGACGACCTTTAATTATCGTCATAGAATGAATGCGTCCGTTACACGAGTAATTAACAGACTGACGGAATATTTATCGGAAGATTAAAATACTGAATGTAACGAGAGAGGGTCGAGTCTTTCTTGCTCTATGTGCGCGTGTATAATAGTTACACATATATGTATGTATGTATGTATGTATGTATGTATATATAATTTGAGTATGAGAATTATCTTAGTTTTATATTTATTTATTTATTTATTTATTATTATCATATATATATACTATATTAAACAATACTCAAGCAAAACAGGGTGGGCACGTGACTGAGAAATGACCCGTACGATGAAAAAAATTTTTTGTTAAATACATATTTACTATAAGATTTTGGGAACTTGGTGATTTTTTTTGCATATTTTGGTATGTGACGGAGAAAAGAATAAATAATATCTAAATGACAAATACAAAATACAGTGACAGGTATACATGTATATGTACAGGCATATGTAATACATGTACACTTATTACCATATGCTGGAATTTCCGTTTAGTAAAAGTCCCACGGTTTTCGAGATGAAAATCATCTGCTTCTGGTTTTTCGCATGCCATTCCTACAAATGATAACTTTTTTGACCCGGTTTAAAAAATATATACTCTTGGTTATTGTCGATTCATATCACTTGTAGAAATAGCATGCGAAAAACCAAAAGCAGATGATTTTTTTTCAAAACGTAACATGAAGCCCAAAATCTCGATATTTATATATATATATGAGGTGTTCCACGTAAATTCGGTGGACTTTTTCCCGGACCCCCGCCAATTCGATTTTTTAAAATCTGGATCCATTGACTCTAAAAGACACCCTGATTTTTTTACATTTTTCAAAACAAGCCTTAGTAAAAAAAAAAAATTTCTCCGAAAAAAACGCCCCGATTTCAAAATCTGAAAAAATTCCCAAAAATGCGTGATTTATATGTAAAAAATTTCAAACTATCACCCTCAGTAGAAATATGATTTTTTCTGTGCTTTCTGAGCGATTAACGTTAAAAAACATCCGAAAAATTCAAGAACCGCTTACTTCGGGCGGATACTTAAATATTTTGATACCCACAATGAATTTTTTTGACCATTTTGAACAACCATTGGGTTATTCAAAAATTGTCAAAAAAATTCGTGATTTTTTCGGATTTTATTCAACGTTAATCACTCAGAAAGCACAGAAAAAATCATACTTCCACTGCGGGTGATGCGTTCAAAATTTTTCCATATAATCACGCATTTTTGGGAATTTTTTCAGATTTTTAAATCGAGGCGTTTTTTTCGGAGATTTTTTTTTGTTACTAAGGGTTGTTTTGAAAAATGTAAAAAAATTCAGGGTGTCTTTTAGAGTCAATGGAATCAGATAAAAAGAAATAAATCGAATTGGCGGGGGTCAAGGAAAAAATTCACCGGATTCACGTAGAATACCTCACATATAGATATATTTCAAAAAAAGAATATTTTTTTAACAATGATGGTGATGGTGATGAGATTTGTACTCTAGAAATTAATAAAATAATAGTGCCATAAAATGAAAGTGAAAAATTGAAATGTAAATAAATTATTATTAAAAACTCGAAGGCTCTACAAAGGAACAATAGAAAATAAATAAATGCGCACATCATATTAACATAAATCAATAAATAGATATACAAATAAAAGAGTACGTATAAACATCTGCATCAGTTTATTCTCTCATTGATGCTCAATAAATCTGACCGTAACGAATTAGCGATCCGAGCAAAAGCGAGAGGAGATTGTCCAATTTTGCAATAAAAATGAAGAAGAACCATGCTACTTCGATCTTAAGGGGTAAGGCGTCTGCAAAATCTTCAAAAAATCGTTCGTTGCCTGAGGTAACTCAAATTGAAGAAGAAGCTCGAACATATGGTGGAGGAATCATTTGAAGGTAAACTTATGATTACAACCATAGAACTGCTAATAAAGTTTGAAGAATATTGTTCTCGACACTATGTACACGATTTTTCGACATATAATGAACAGATTGATTTGAAATTTGGTACACTTACTCAGTATAATAGTAGTTTAGTCTTGACCGACGTTTTTCTTCTCAACATTATTTTTTAATAGTTATTAACAATAATAATATGAATTTTCCTCGCAAAATCGAGAGAAAAAAATTCAAACATTTTTTTTGTTGATTCAAACACGATAATAAAAAAAGCGCTGTCAAGTGTTATCCAATACGATATATTTTAGGTAAAAAAAACTCTTTTTCTTGTTCCAGACCAACCGGGTGACCAAAATCAAGTACACCGTTGAACCTCCTTACGTTCAAAGGTCCTTGACGAAATTCCTTATAACTTTTTAAACTATAAACATTTTTTTATGAAATTTAGCACACAACTTTGTTAATGTACATACAAACACATATCCAAAAGATTTTTCAATCATCTTACTTATTCCTTAAAAATGAATTTTTTAAAGAGGTAACACCACTGTAGAATTTTCAAAAGAATGTTTTTTTTTATTGGCTTAAGAGATGCTTTGAACCATCTAGAATAAGAGGGACAAAGTTTGGTACCTGTGAAACAGAGATTCAGATAAAATTACTATTGAGAAAATATATTATTTGATTGTCTTTACCATATCCGATATTGATTTTAAAGTACATTATTCGTTAAAATATTAGTACTTTATGGTGATTCAAACATATTAAGCGAATGTCTGAATTGGTTAAAAAATATATGCGAAAATAAAATTTTATTCTTGCGCATACACGAAGCTTATGAATCGTAGTCATTTTTATTTAATTTTTTTATATAATCGCGTTAAATCAAAACTATATGCACTTGTTTTGATTAAACATCTGACAAAATTACATCTATGTTCATTAAAATTATGTATTCGAGGTAAGAGAATATGGCTATTAATATAACACGTGTTTTATTGAACTGAATGGACTACAGCAATTGATTCAATACTGATAGAAAATCTTTCAATTTTTAAATAAAACCAATTCGATCAAACATTTTATGGTGGCAATCCTATCCTATTACAAAGAACTGCATGCGAACTTTTTTCAAATACTTTCAGCAATTCTCGTGTCCATTTATTTGAACCAACAATCAAGAAAAGTTTGCAAGTGCACATATAATCATATTAAAAATATGACGTCTCGAATTCACAAATATATTATTTTGATTGCAATGAACATTTATTACATCGAATATTATATTTTTATACTAGAGACTAAATGCATTGCTACACATGACACCTGTACTTTGTGGCAAAAAATACCATTATTTCGAAGCCATATATGTGAAAATGTTACGTCTAATGGCATATTCGTTTCGGGGCCGGGTTGAAATTCCGAACTTTGAATGGTCAGAACGCTCACAACTCCGAAAGAATTTTACACGAAAGACCAAAACTCCGAAAATCTTAACACCGTCAAAATAATTCGGCTATGGAAGTTTTAAAAGTTTCAAAATTTTCAATCAATCGACGAATTTTTCCAAGGATTTTTTTTTATTAAGAAGTGATTTTGCGTCAACTTTGAAATATGTCTAGAAAATGTCATACTTCTATATCATTCACCTTCAAAATCCCTAATTTCAATGTTCCGAAATTACAAGGTTCGTCAAGATTATGCCAGCGAAAGTCCACACAGTTGACTGTAAATGATGTAGAACGTATAACATTGTCTAGACAAAATTCAAAATTGACGTAAAATCACTTCACAATAAATAAAAATTCGTGAAATAATCAGGTGATTTATTGAAAATTTTGAAACTTTTAAAACTTCCATAGCCGAATTATTTTGACGGTGTACAGATTTTTGGAGTATGGGTCTTCCGTGTAAAATTCTTTCGGAGTTTTAAGCGTTCTGATCATTTAAAGTTCGGAATTTCAACCCGAATCCTTCGATTCGATGTAGTAAAGCAATAATTCATTCTATTGATTATATTTTTGCATGAAATAAAATATGTGCTAGCAATCCTTTATTTATTTCATCCATACATCTACCGATTGTATACATAATGATTTCTACAGATTATCATTTTATTTTAAGGTTAATGGAGATATCGAGAGAACAGCAGAGATTTTCAAACAAAATAAAATGTTATTAAAATCAATCACATTTCCTAATATTTTATAGTATTGTAACAATGTCATATATCGGTGGGACTCCGTGGTCAAAAATTTATTTGGGTCAACCAATGTAATTTTTTTATACAATTGGTTTTTTTCTCAGTGTATGCGATATCATATATGACGTTTATTCGGATTATTCAATAATATGTCGCACTTACCGATGCGTCGAAGAACGAGGGCTCGTCCTAATCCTGCGGCTTGAAAACTCACCAACACTTTTTCTTTATCTTTTTTTTTGGCAATTAAATTTTTTGAATTACAATTTCGACCGCAAATTCTCAATTTTCGGGAAACTCAGATTTCGATCGTCAGGATCACGACGACGAGTGCGTAACGCGTTGCGGGTACACGGGACCGCGTTAGGCGGTCGAGAGGTATGCACGACGTGCGTTTCCAGAGGCTCGCGCGAGCGATTCTGCGGGAGAACACGCGGAGAGTCGCACGCGCGCCGCAGAGGTAGAAAAGTTTACAAGTCGAGGCGCACTGTCTCGAGATCGTTTAAAGGAGAAGAAAAAGAAAAATCAAAGAAATAAAAAGAAAAGAGGAACTCGATCCTCGCTCGGCTTGTATCTCGTTCGTTGGCCGAACGGAGATCGACCGCGCGACCATAAAGGGGATGATGCTTGCACTCGAGCAAAATTTAACCTTTTTTGTGGTCTTCGTCCTTGCAATTATTTATACTCACTGGAACACAGACGAACATCTCGGAAATATTATTATTCCAGAACTGAAAATTTCACAATTAAATTATTATGAGACTCAGTTCTGGAATAATAATATTTCTGGAATAATCATTTTTGAAAAAATTGATAGTTCGTTAGATATAAAAAATTGTCTATCTTAGGAACTGGCGTAATTGAAGAAAAATTGAATAAAATTTAAATTGAGGTCAAAAATGAAATTGAAGAAAAATTGATGAGTACATACTGATGGATTTTTCTATTTTACGAATTGACGTAATTGAAGAAAAATTAAAACGAAAATTGAAAATTGAAATGAAAACCCAAATTGTAAATGAAAATTGAAAATGGAAATTGAAAATGAAAATTGGAAATGAAAATTGAAAATAAAAATTGAAAATGAAAATTGAAAATGTAAATTGAAAATGAAAATTGAAAATGAAAATTGAAAATGAAAATTGAAAATGAAAATTGAAGAAAATTGAAATAAATATGACAATGAAAATTAAAAATTGAAATTGCAATGAAAATTGAACATTGACATTGAAGAAAATTGAAATTGAAATGCAAATTGAAAATTGAAATTGTCGGCGAATATCCATTTTATGGAAACCTACTATATTGTATAGCGTTGAATAATAAACGTATGCTTGTAAGATTGGTGGTTGCGGTTTAACATATCGATTATCCACTAAAAAGGTGTCATAACACAAAAATGCTGGTTTGAGATAAGTATGCCATAAAATTTGAAAAAGGTCAAAAAGGTAAATAAATTTCACAATAAATAAAATCATTACATTTTCACTTTAATTTCGATAAATATTGACGTCACAGTGGCCTCGGGAATGTGAAGAAACAAAATTGAAATGCGTTTATCTCCAAATAGCATTTTTTGTGTAATGACAGTTTTTTAGTGGATGAGCGATATGTGCAACTCATAAAATGCAACTCATAAAATATCGGTAAGCAGTACTATACTTTTGGCAGTAACTATGGCTATGAAATATTATTGTCCCCTCAGGAAAATATAAAATATAGTCAGAATACGGTTGAAAACACCATGCATTTCTTTCAGCGTAGATTTAATATTGTACAACTGTAAATTACATAATTGTGTGTGGATATATGTGACAAGTTGTCCTATTCCTGAAGTGCCATGGATCGTGAAATTAACCCCAGCACAATTTTCAATCGTTGATTTTATACTTACATGTGTGTGTGTGGATATGCACATATATAAAGGGTGTCCTGTTATGCTGGAATTTCAGTTTAGTGAAAGTCCCACGGTTTTCGAGATAAAAATCATCTGCTTTTGGTTTTTCGCATGCCATTTGTACAAATGATACATTTCTTGACCCAATTAAAAAAAAAATACTCCTGGTTATTTATTTTATCCAGAAAATTCTTCCTTTTAACCTTAAATGTTAAGGAAACTTAAAAAAAAAGTTGCTTAGTTATTGTCGATTCATATCATTTGTAGAAATGGCATGCGAAAAACCAAAAGCAGATTTTTTTTTTAAATAACCTAAAGTCCCAAATTTCGCCCGAAATTTCGAAAACTTTTATTTCAAAGACTTTTACTAAATTGAAATTCCAGCATATAGTAGGGCATGATCCAACCTATGGACAGTTGTAGGATTATCCAATCATAACAAGACACCCTGTATATATATATATATATATATATATATATATATATATATATATATATATATTTATATATATATATATTTATTTACTTATATGTATATATATACACACATCCATATGCATTATTGTGTGCGTATATTTATGCATGGACCAAACCCAATACGAATCGTTCGGGTGAGTACCGGTTCGCCAACGCATTGATCCTACCCCCTGGTGGCTCTCGCCACACTCTAATTACACTAATTAAGGCAAGCTGACTCTCCGGTCCAGTATACATGTCTCTCGAGCTCGATATCCCGAGGAAAACGATGGCGATCAAATTCCTATTCATGAATCTCGTCCTTTCTCGCTCCTTCCCTCTTTAGCTACCCGTCTGTCATTCTCTTTCTTTTTCCGTGTTTCCTTTTCGTACACGAACCTAAGGTGGAACGAGTCGCTGCATTTTATCACCGATCTCGTCTACGCACCATTTTTATTACGCACTCCACATCATCAATCAACTATTCTTTTTTTTTTCTCCGTAATCCACACCGAGCGCCGTTCACGAAGTGCTGAATTCTGTGGAAACTGAGAAGATGTTGATAAGCCTCGTGCGGATTATGATGCAAACTTGAATCAGATGGAGCCGTTATTTCTCTTGGATCGAACGTCGCTCGATCGGAAGCGATGACGAATGGGTGAGGCGTGGGATGAGGCCCCAGTGATCTTCGAGCTCGAGCACCGTGGGCTCGGGCCGATACTCGGAGGGTGACCGGTCAGCCATGGCTCGTTGAATAACGAACGAGATAGCAAGGTTGAACTTTTTTTGACGGTGACCGCGACGTACAGCCCAGTGGAGGTATGGCACGGGTTTTTTTTCAGTTTCCCTGTGCCCTCTTGCGCAGAAAATATAAAGCACTGGTTTGCTTCAGTTTCCCTGTGCCCTCTTGGGAAAATTTCCAGTAAAGATATAGCGCTGATTTCCTCCAATTTCCCTGTGCCGTTTTGTAAGAAATAACACTGGTTTGCTTCAGTTTCTCTGTGCCCTCTTGTAATAATGTCCAGTGAATATATAGCGCAGGTTTTCTCCAGTTTCCCTGTGCCCTTCTGTAAAAATGCCCGTGAAGAAATAGCACTGGTTCTCTCCAGTTTCCTTGTGCCCTCATGTAAAAATGCCCAGTGAAGAAATAGCACTGGTTTGCTTCAGTTTCCCTGTGCCCTCTTGTAATAATGCCCAGTGAAGAAATAGCGCTCGTTTTCTCCACTTTCTCTGTGCCCTTTGAAAAAATGCCCAGTGAAGATAGAGCGCTGATTTTCTCCACTTTCCCTGTGCCCTCTTGTAAAAATATTTAGTGAATACATAGCACTGGTTTGCTCCAGTTTCCTTGTGCCCTCTTGTGAAAATGCCCAGTGAAAAGATAACACTGGTTTTCTCCAGTTTCCCTGTGCCCTCTTGTAAAAACGCCCGAAAGGGCGTACGACAGAATTTTTGACATCAACACGTCGTTTTCAATGTCATCAACGGGTGCAAAAGTGTGTGATCTTGAGAAATTGAAGCTAACCCGTGCGGTTCGAAAAATATTATCGCCCCGGTGCATCCAAAATCGCTCCTGATCGCCATTCGTCCTTTCCACTTGACTCGACCTTTTTTAGCATACACCTCGACGTGAACGTCGCAATATTTGGAGTGGAGTGAATAATCGTCGCAATTAAAGGGCGCAAGTGTGGTAAAGATCGAGACGGATAAAAAAAGGTCAACGCGCATTAACCCCTCGTGACCCCGACCGTGTTACTATACTACTCTCTCTCTCTCTCTCTCTCTCTCTCTCTACAAGTCGATCTGTAACCGCGACCAAGACACGGCCATTATTCTTCCTGAATTCCCGTTCCAGAACGACGTTTCTCCAGCCGCAAATTTACCGAGGCTCCTTATTGCACT
Organism: Ophion ellenae; assembly: GCA_963210295.1. Classification (NCBI taxonomy): domain Eukaryota; kingdom Metazoa; phylum Arthropoda; class Insecta; order Hymenoptera; family Ichneumonidae; genus Ophion; species Ophion ellenae. Next base: position 34,782,726 of record OY723392.1, read on the forward strand.
TTATTTTTGGATTCTTTTCATTTATTTTTCATTTAATTTATCCTCAATCCAGACACGACACACGAGGTGAAATATTGGCTAGTGTAAAAAACGAGTCTGGATTTATTTAGCGGAAGTTCGGCAATGTGAGATCGACTTATAACTTGCGGCAGTCTTATCCTTCAAAAATTGTGGCCACCGATTTTTCCACATCACCAATACACGAGCCGGCACCTGATATCGGCAACTTTTCGATCGAAATATTCTTCCCACGGTTTTCGTGTCAGTAATGATTTTTTCCACCCCTTTTTTGCAAACAAAGAAAATGAGAGAAAGGTGGCAGCGGAAGATCGTGGTGAGAAATCGAACAACAGGCGTCTTGAGGATTTTCTCCCGCTATTCTGAGGGACAAAGAGAGAGAGAGAGAGAGAGAGAGAGAGAGAGAGAGAGAATCTAAAGCGAGTTCTTCTGGGTCGTTGCAGCGCCGAGAGAAGAACGAGTTTTTGTCAGGGGCGCTTCGTTGTACGTATATATAATGGCGAGACAGACGACATTTTCCATCCTTATCGTGCTTGGTTAAACGTTTTCTTTGGTTTTTGTCTTTTTCTACCGACAACTTTATATCCTTTATTTTATAAATAGGCACGTCCGCGTAAGCCGTTTATATAATGATTTTTTCCCTACGGTCTATGTAATGGACCGTTCAATATTAAATCAACTTGATCAGATACCCTCGTTTGATATACTATAATTTAAAATTATAATCAGACAATTTTATCATTAATAATACTGATACTAAAATCATAATCTAATTATAATACAGTAGAAAATGCTTTGATTGTAGTTTATAATAGAATATGACAATATAACTTGAATTGAAATGCTTAGATAATAATACAATTTTAAGGGTAAAAATGACAACGCTGATGTGAATATTATTCTACTTACTATTTTTAACAACAGTTATGCATAAAAATGAGAATAATGAAAATATTTAATACCATAATTATTATCAATATTATCATTATTATTGATGCTTTTATAGTTATATTTATATTGTTATGGTCGTTATTGTTAATACAAATTAGTAATGAGAATGTTAAGAAAAATAATATCATTACTATCATTCATTTTATTATGATTAATGATATCGTTATCGTTGTGCTAAGATTATTATAGTTATTATTGTTGATGAAACTTATCAATGAAAAATATACTTGTTCATATATATATATATATATATATATATATATGAAATTATTAATAATATTGTTATTATTATTGATATTGGTATCATCATCAGTTTGTTATCCTTATACGTTGATAAAGTTATTTCCTTTTTACTTATTCACTCAATCGACGCAACACCGAAAAATGTTGCGGTGAAATTTTGCTACAAATGATTACGTTCCACACGCAACAATTATAGCATCTTTTTTACATCAAAGACCGGAAGTAGTTTGGTTCTCCTCGAATTAGCCTACATTTAAGGGCTAATCACATTTTTTACGATCGATTTGACGAGAATTGGTCCCGAAATAAAATTCACCCCTGAAATCGATGAATGAAATACTCGGGACAAATGGAATTTCACATCGCAAGCCTGTGAATCGGCTTCTTCTGGAAAGCGACGAGCCTGCCCGATCGATTTAACGAGGCAAATATATACACGAAGATCTTTCCCTTTGCCCTCGTAGTTTTTTATTCTGGCTCTTCGGGAAATTCACAAAATAACGAGGCTAGTGTACTTTGCGAACAACGAGACAGCAAGAGAGGGAGAGGGTGAGAGAGAGAGAGGGAGAGAGAGAGAGAGAGAGAGAGAGAGAGAGAGAGAGAGAGAGAGAGAGAGAGAGAGAGAGAAAGAAAGAGCGAGAGAGAGAGGAGCAGCAGAGAAAGTTTTCCGCTGGTTTCCACCTCATTTTCCTCCTCCTCTTTGCTTCGCATAGTCCTCGACTGGTCTAGACGGGATATAGGAGTGCACCGGATATAGTCTCGATCTCAATGGATTTATGCGGGTTCGCGGGCTTCGTGGAAAAAGAAGGAAAAATGGACAAGCGAAACGACGAAGGAGAAAGAGAGAGAGAAAGAGGGTGATTGAGAGAGGGTCGGCGGGAGGGAGGGAGAGAACAAAAACTCGAGTATACGCGGGTACGCCAGCATCCAGAGTTGCTCGTACACTTCTTTTTATTTTTCATTCACAAAGCGAGGATTAGTTCAGGGCAACTGACGCAGATCTGCTTGTTTCCCTATATATATATATATATATATATATATATATATATATATATATATATATATATATATATATATATATATATATGTATGTATGTATGTATGTATGTATGTATGTATGTATGTATATATATATATATATATGTGTGTGTGTGTGTGTGTGTGTGTGTCTGTGTGTGTGTGTGTGACCAGTTTTTTAATTGTCGCAAGTCTTTCCTCGCCACCCGACTCTTCTCTATCGACCGAGCTAACATATTCCAAATTCTCTCCTTACAATTGTACAAGCAAAGAAAGAAAGCGAATCAAATCTACCAAGCTGGCCTTTGTATCGCTAATTGTATACTTGGCTCACAATGTATGGGGTCCGTCGCGGGTTCGAACGTCATTGTCATTGGCGATCTCTCTAACTTGTTAATTTCTCCTCTCCCTATATTATACATATGTATATATTATTTTAATCGTATATTATTATTATATGATTCTTATTCTTTATTCTTATTTATTTATCGCGAGTAACACAAACTCAATCCTTCCTCTCATATATATATATATATATATATATATATATATATATATATATATATATATATATATATATATATATATATATATATATATATATATATATATATAGGGTGTCCTGTTATTCATAGATAATCCTGCGACTGTCGATAGGTCAGATCATGTCCTACTATAAGCTAGAATTTCAGTTTAGTAAATGCTCCACAGTTTTCGAGATGAAAATCATCTGCTTTTGGTTTTTCGCATGCTATTTCTACAAATGATAACTTTTTTAACCCGGTTTTTTTTTAATACTCTTGGTGTTTTATCTAGAAAAGTCTTCTTTTCAACCTTTAATGTTAAGGAAACTTTATGAAAAAAGATCTTATGCAGAATTTCCATACAAACCAATTCGAACATCTGACTTTGATGGCCTGCGGTGTAAAAAAAAAGTACTACGCATATCGTGCCAATTACTTCAAAAAGTTCCTTAGTTATTTTCGATTCATATTATTTGTGAAATTGGCATACGAAAAACCAAAAGCAGATGATTTTTTGAAAAAATCTTCATCTTCATCATCAAAAAATCTTCATCAAGCTTAAATCTTCATGAAATTTAAGCTTCATCCATTCATAACAGGGCACCCTGTATATATGTATTGTTCTGAAGTAATTGTTATTAAAAAATGGTTCATCCAATTAAAAAATGCGATCGTGAACCGAAAATGACTATCGTTTGAACGCTAACTGTACAAATTTAAGTCAATAGTGTGACAGTTACTCAAGATATCAATTCCGCCCTGTCAAGATACGGAGTTTCGTGATAATCGCGTTCAAACTCGACGGATCGCGCACTGAGAAAAGAAATCGTTGATCCAATATCATTGGTTCTATTGAATGAAATTTCGGTGATTCAATTGTAAAATTGTTGGTGTAAAAATCGGATTTATTAGTCCAAACAAAACGCCAGACTTCAACAACATGATAAAATTGAAAGTTTTTTTTCATTCAAGAGATATATTGTTAGCCGAAAACAATATATTATTGAAACTATCTGAAAAAGTAGTGCGAACAAATTATATAGTTTTGAATGCAATTCTTGCAACGAACGAAAAAAGCGTTTCAATTCATAACATGAATATTGTTGATTCGAGTACACAAGAAAAATTGAATTTCGCTCGTTTAATTCAAATAAAATTTCTATTGAGTACATATGTTATTTTATTGTTTTCACCATATCCGATGTTGATTTTAAGTACATTATTCGTTAAAGTATTAATATTTTATTTTGATTGAAAAATATTAAGCAAATGTCTGAATTGGTTAAAAAATTACGCGAAAGTAAAATTTGTTTCTTGCACGTTTGGTTGAAAAAATTCAACCAAATCAAGGCCGAGCGCCACCGAAATTATAGGTGTGAGGAAACCCGTAGTTCTCGGAGTAACCGCTAGAAGCCGCACGCGCGCTCGTTTCTCGTAAGCGTACCGCGAACCGAAAATCTCCTTAAACGCTGGACAAACTCTAAAGAGAATCGCTTCTTGGCCTGTGGCTACGATCAAAGTGTAGTATCTGTTCAAATCAGTTGAATATCTTATATTCTCTCCATGGATTTTCCATTGGATATCTGATATTCTCTCCACTATTATCGTGGATGATCATTCTAATGCTCACTTTTTATTTACGATTTACAACAAATTGAAAATCTTACGTCCCATGGCATATTCGTTTCGATGTAGTAAAGAAATAATTAATTCTATTGATAATATTTTTGTACGAAATAAAAAATGTTTGTAGCAACCGCTTAATTATTTTATCCAATAAATCTACGAATTGCATCTAGAATGATTTCAATCGAGTATAATTTTATTTGAAGGATAATGTAGATATTCAGAGCACAGAAGAGCTTTTTCAAGTAAAATAATATGTTATTTAAATCAATCACATTTTCCAATATTCTATAGTATTGAAACAATCTCATATATCGGTGGCACTCCACAGCAGCACATTTATTCGGCTCAACTAATATATTTTTTTGATTCAATTGGTTTTTTTCAGGGTCCGGTTGGTCGTAAAATATTCTTGAAAGCTCACACTATGACAATATGCAAAAAACGATTTTTTTAAGTTTCCAGAGGCGGATACCCCCTTAATTGCCTTGTTGGTCTTCAACGCTTTCGATTTTTTTTTCTTTATCTCAATACCTCCTGTGTTTCTGCCGTTCTGGCTTTTCGGGGCGATCCTTTTATTAATTTTTCTATAAATTATGACGCGGCTGCTATTCATGCATGATATTTCATTGGTAGTCTCTAATAGTACACGTATAGTACGGGAAAATTCTCACTTGGCCAGGTCGTGCCTGCCTGGAGCTTAATAACGCGCGTTTAATTAAATTCAAAGCATTCTCTGTACATTATATATATATATATATATATATATATATATATATATATATATATATATATATATATATATATATATATATATATATATATATATATATATATATATATATATATAGGCGGTTGATGCCACATACTCGCCTTCGATGTCCAATAACCGCGCAGCGGTCGCCGAACTCGCGAAACTAGTGCAAACTCACAGTAGCTCTATCTCTCTCTCTGTCTCTCTCTCTCTCTCTCTCTCTCTCTCTCTCTCTCTCTCTCTTTTTTTCTCTTTCTTGCTCTCTCGCTCACTTGTGAGAGGAGAGCGACAACGACGTTATCAGTGCTTTGCGATCCTCCCTGACACAGACACACACTCACGTACCGGGTGTCCGGACCGTCGAGCACGTGTTAGATTCGACAGTGCACTCTGCGGGGCTCGATTAAAGGGGCTAGCCTTCGCGCTAGCTCACGAAACATCGCAGCATTTTTAACCCTTTTCCAAGCCGAAGTTTCAGACTCGAACGAAGCATCGTAATATAACGGGATTTTGTTTCCGTCGCGATTATGATTAGTGCGGAATATGGTGAAGTTGAAAATAGATCGTAAGGATTTATCGCATACACGTAAGCTTGGGGAACAAATGAGCAGGTCCATATTCGATGTTTTTTTTTGACGAGAAAATTGTGATGGGGAGGTGGGGATTTTACACACTATTGATACATAGGCTTGGTAAGTTTGAGTTTTTTTGTTGAAAAATAATGGGAAATAATGCGGTTATTATTGTTTAAGGCCTTAGGCCACTCTTGAGGCCGAATGAAGAGGCTTTTTGTGAATTTTTTTTTCAGAAATACCACAAAATAAATCGAGATTACAAAAAAAGGGTGTTTATCATACATATGATAAACACCCTTAATACGATAATTAAATTACTGTATACAATAATTTTTTTGAAGCGATTAATTTGAAAATGGTGGCTGTGGAGCATTTGTCTCAAAACTGCATTTTTTAAGTTGGCCGGAAACATAACTCAGACAATTTTCAACAGATTCACTTGAAATGTTGAATATATGTTGAAAAATATTTGTCTATGGAAGTACGTAGGATTTTTTTTTATATTGCATAGTTCATTTTTTATTAACAATTATCTGAGTATGAAGTGATAAAGTATGTTTGTTGTGACTACAATATACTTTTAATCAAAATAATCAGTTTTATTGCTTTTCATTACAGTTTGAGTATCACTGAAGGTATATTAAGGTTCTTTAATATTATTTGACTTTTCGGACGATTTTTTGGCATCTAAAAAATAAACCAATATTTGGAAAACTTGCTTGCGTATGAAATGTTTGTTCAGGGTCAATGGAAACACGGTTCAATTGACCCCGAACCGTTTGTTCCAACTGCCCCCACAGCCGCGCTTCGAATAATTTATCATACAGAAAAAAACCTAAATATTGTGGGTAGGTATGATTGTAAACAACGCTGAAGATGGAACAATAGTTTTGGAACAATACACAAGATACTAATAATCCAAAAACTTACTTTTTATGTCGAAAAAGCGATGCACCCACTTAAAAATATCCGACGGGCTCGGGGGGCGACGCACATTGAGCGATAGGTTCCGATAGGCAAAGCAGTCCTTTCCCCCCGTCCGAGTCGCGCTGCTGTCACTAACCGTTTTCGAGTTATTCAATTTGTTTAATTTGACCCGTATTTCTATCGATCCCAGATCAGAACTACCTTATAGATCAGAGAAAAAAAATCTTTCGATCAAATACTATATTTTTCCATGTAGAAAAAGTCCTCAAAAATTTCAGAAAGATCGGTGCAGTAGTTTTTGAGATATTTTGCTTACCAACTTTGAAAACGTACTTTCAAGAAAAAAAGCTTTTAAAATTTCGAACGACCCTCCGAGCATTCCAACCGGTGTCAACATGACAGCCTATTAATCTGTCAATTTCCATGCCATCACCTCGACATATTTAGGGAACATTTATAGGATGATATGCTGTCAAAACATGTTGGGATTGTGTGATGCAAAAAAAGTGATTTTTCGACTTTTACAGCCTAGGCATAACCCCTTAAGGGGCAATACCAGTGTGACACTTTCAAAAAATCGATTTTTTTTCGCCTTTTTCGACAGTTTATACTTTCAAGAATATCATTATCATTTATATAATTGATATCAATATCATTTTATCTTGCAAAAATCGATAGTTAAATCTTTAAACGCGTTTTTTCTCGAAATAAGATTTTTCAAATTTGCCGACATTGTAACTCAAAGAGCAATTATCCGATTGACTTGAAATTTGAACTGAGTACTCTTGAATATATTTACTCTACAATGACGTAGGACATTTCTGATTGGATGAAAATTGACGATTTGGCATTGAAAACAACGACCATTATATAGGCAAGAAAACAGACTTTTTTTTCATAACTACGCCATTTTGTTAGATTTTGATATTTTTCAAAAATCCTACGTCATTGTACAGGAAATACCTTCCAATTTAACGACATTTTTTCCTTTTTCGGTTTCAGCTACTCAATCGGCCGGAATCATGTCAACAGTGGAGGAACTTTTTTTTTCGCCTCCGAAGGCAACGCATAAGTCGCTTGGATCTCAATATTTTCCTATGAAAAAATTCTGTAATATAGGTCAAATATAGGCAAATATATTCTTAATTTTCCGAAACATTTAATTGAGTACTTTCCTTCCAAAAAATTCCTAAAATCACCCAAATTTTCAGCGTTCACACTGGCATCGCCCCTTAATGCTAAGGCCCTGGGCTATGAAACCATGCAATACGAAGATCGTGTTTTTGACATTTCAAGCTTATGCAGATCCCTTGACTACTCGGACGCCCTGTATATGCAGCCTCTCTCTCTCTCTCTCTCTCCCTCCCTGACACCCGGCGACGAAACCTGCAACAAGGGACTCTAGGGACAATACGTTCAGTCTATATGTATGCCCTCGAACCTCGCTCTTCGAATACAGAGTGATACACTAGCTTCGAGAGCACGAGATAGGTGAAACAAGGTTTCAACATCAGTGAAACAGGTAGTCGACGGCTTGGAGACTCGCACACGAGCCACAACCACAGGTAACAAAACTGGAACATTGACATTGTGACTTACCTCGTATAGATTCGACATATACGAACCGAGCATTCGATTCACTGTTGATTCCGTCGTGCCTTCAAGTTTCAATGAAACTTCGCCGATGCTTTTCCACAACTCGAGATACATTTATGAGGCTTATTTCATTTCCGCTACGGCTATATCAGTTTTTTTATCATTTTTATTCCATACTGAGATTACTTCGCGAATTTAAATGTCATCAATAAAAACACCAGACTCCTTTTTGAAGCCGCATGAACATCGAGAATTTATGCCTTATCAGTGAGATGATAACGACACGAGTACACACGCGTCGAATTTATCATTAATATTCGAATAATGGATTCTTATCGGTGCTAATGACTCGGAACGAATTGACCAACCGCGTAATGTACTAATTAAGAGATACCTATCATTCATTGGGCAAGGCGATCGCTTGTGTTATCATCATCTTATTGCAAGCTTACTTTAACCTATGTATATATATATATATTTGTATACGGGGCAATCTCAGTGAAAGTGACAGGTCGGTAATGATTTTGTATTTTGCAATTATTTGTATATTTGCATTGGGTGTGTATAATTAATTTTCTTTAATTTATTATCACCAATGAATCATAGTCACATAAGAGAATATATATCTATATATGTATATATATACAGGGCTACTGGTTATCGGTCAAGATTCCGTGAAAGGGTTGTAGGACATGTTTTCCGCTATCAAATAACCCAGTAATGCTTTATGCAAAAGTGAAACATTTTTGAGGTATTATTATTTTTTATTATTTTCTCAAAGTGAGGAGTATGCAATTAGAAAATTAATTTCAGCGAAAATGTTGTTTGTAATCAAAGTTTTTTTTATTATTTGTAGTTTGAGGACACAGTAACAAAGAATTATGAACAATAATATGCAAACATTTTTAATTAGGGGCGCACGTCCAACAGTTTTTCTTATTTTATTGTTGATAACTCTTTGTTACTGTGTCCTCAAACTACGAATAATAAAAAAGTTTGATTGTATACAATTTTTTTAAATTAAATTTTTATGATGCCCACCCCTCACTCTAAACAAATAATAAAAATAATAGTGTCTCGAAATTGATTTACTTCTGTATGAAGCATTACTGGGTTATTTGATTTGATAGGAACTGATATTAAAGGGTTGAATTGCTAAGGATAAAACGCAAAAACCTGCAAGATTATACGTTGAAACTGAGGAAATAAACATAAATTATATATAAATACTAATGCGTGGAAAAAATATACATTTCTGCATTTTCCACTGTTGATTATGATTGGAAACTTTTTCCCTGAGATGGAGTAAAAAAAACATTTTTCACTAGCACCCTCGTTCGACATTTGCTATTTTGAGATGTTTTACGAAAAAAAGAGCTCTGGCAACCAATTCCAGAGAGCGTTTAGTTATTTTGCCTTTCCTGTCCGTCAGGGCACCTCTGAAGGTTTGTTACCCGGGCTGCCCTTCTACTAAAAGCAAAATGAAAGTGTTTCCAATTATTATGAAAAACTGGACGATCCGGATATCTCCGATTAATTTAGAATTTCGTGTACCCATGTAATTTGACCCGTTGATTACGAATATGATAGTGAAAATACCCGCGACATTTATTTTCAAGGTCAAAACTCACAAAGACTGATTTTGAAAAACGTTCTTCCACTTTATTTTAATAAATGTTAATCTTAGAGGAAAATATTTCCCACAAAAGTTGTCGCCTATAAAAAGATTGATCATTTACGTTCTATACAGTTTTTGTCTAAAACCATTCCGTTTCAAGAAAAGTGGGATAATGCTCCAATAAGTACATTTTGCTTAACTCCATTAGTTTCGATATCATCTACTGACGCACTTTATCGCGGCAAGGTTGGAGTTTGTTTGGGCTTGTTTGTTGTGTTGTGTGTTGTTCGTTGTTTGGGTTTGTTTGGTTTTATTTGTTCTGTTGTGTATTGTTTAGATTTGCGTATAGTGTTAAAGATCGGACTGCAACCGTCCCGCGGTAAAGTGCATAAATAGATAATATCAAAAGTAATGGAGTTTAGGGAGATGTACATTTCGGCGCATTATCCTATTTTTCTCGAAACAGATTGATTTTAGACGAAACTCGTATAGAACATAAAAGATCAATCTTTTCAAAGGCTACAACTTTTGTAGAAAACATTTCTCTCTAAAATCAACATTTATTTAAAAAAATAGAAAAACTTTGAAAAAATCAGTCTTTGTGAGTTTTGACCCTGAAAATCAAATTTGCGGGTATTTTCACTGTCATATTCGTGATCAACGAGTAAAAAAACATGGGCAAACAAAATTCCAAATTAATCGGAGGTATGTCCTTTTCGGAACTTTAACCCAAAAAAGTGCCATTTTTTCAGATCGTCCAGTTTTTATGTGTCAATGTCAATGTCAATTAAGGGGTTGGGCCACAGTAATGGGTATAAAATCATGTGCGAATTTAACAATTTATTCTCGTATGAAAATGTGATTCACTCATAAAATTAATCACACATCTATTTAGCATATGAATATCAAGCTGTTAGAAGTATATGTATATTTTTTTCAATGTACAAAATGGCCTACTACTAATATTTTCTTTTGTTATCTTTTTTTAGGCGCTCCGCGGCGTGACATAGCATCCACAATTTTTAATCTAGAACAAAAAACAAAAATTCTCGTCAATCTACGTTAGAATACCTAGAGAAGTACGTACGAAAGTTAAATAATATTGTTTGATTCAAAAGATGTGGGTATTTGAATTGAGTTGTAGGTATTTGAATGAATTTTCAGTGAAAAATTTCGTATAAAACTGCTCATAAAATGAAAAGTTTTCGATTAATCAGAAATTCCGTACGTACTTCTCTGCGAAATGCAATTAGGAACATAACTTTTAAATTTGAAGTGAATCGAGTGGAAATTGTTGAAGTTATTTGTCACGACAATTGGAAAAAAGGTGTTTCGAAAAAAACGCGTTTAAAGTTTTCAGTACTCTATGGCCGTGCCAGAGGTGGGCTTACGTTATACGCTAAAAGTTGGTGAGAAAAGAAAATTCTTGCTATAAATCGAATAGTAACTTATTCTTATGATGATAAAGCACCGTTTTAGCGGAAAAAATATCGATTTTTGGAAAATTCTACCGTGGCCTTACCCTTTAAATCAGCATGTCAATGCCAATTACATCCGTTGGTCAGTGATTTCACGTTTTACCATGGCCGCATAAAAATGGCTGATGGTAATGCTGCGGTTCAATAATACGTAGGTCGACTCGTCGTGGAGTCCATTTCGCAGTAGAGCAGCCAGTACCATCGTTGCCGACTGCGCCCTCGATAATGCTCGAGGAACGAGAAGAGCAAGGGATTTTGTTCGAACGTGATGCAACGAGTAGAGGGATCGGTGCAGAGATCCCTGTATATGTCCCGGTGACAATAGGGATAAGTAATCTCGGGGCATGACGTCAGGGATGGAGAGAGAGAAAAAGAGGGGGGGGGAGAGAGAGAGAGAGAGAAACAGGAAGAAGAAAAGGGACAACGACAAAGAGGAAGAGATGAAATGAGAGGACATAAAGAGGACCAGCGAGAGAGAGAAAGGTGAAGAGGAAGAGACGGCAATGCTGTAGCTAGTAATGAGCAGCATCAGGCCAAAGGAAACGACCAGCGTATGTTCCAATCCACGTGTACCTCAAGTGGATCGAAACCGTCGTTGCATGTAGTGAGGCAAGATATGAAGCTCTTTTCAGCCAGTAAATATTAGCCCCGAGGTTCCGTACGCGGACGTCATTATGTATAAAGTTGTTGTCGACCTTTCAACCATTTTCAATGCCATATCTACCCACGCAACTTCCAGGCCTTACAATAGATCGAAACATTTTCCCTTCATGGCTCAGCTTATCAATCAAAGTGTCGCTACCCGTGCAAAATTGAGAAAAACGAAAAAAAACTCCCTGAAAAATTGCATTTCGTCGAGTGGCTAGTCATTGGCTGGTAATTGAAAGTGCCTAGTCCAGTCGTTGGTCCCCAAACTCATTCGAAATACTACACCAGACCATTTGTGAATGCGAGGTAAAACGGTTAGTATGGATGTACAGTTCGACAACTTACAAAAATTATGTTCTCAAATCTTAAATTACAATTTCAATGTTTTTTAGAGATTTTTTTTAGAGTTTACAGGTTTTCCAGTAATTTTTTTGGAGTTTAAACGTTTTTCGGAGAGTTTTTGGAAGTTTGAAGTTTTTTGGTGACTTTTTTAGACGTTAAAAGTATCTTACAGATTTTTTTAGAGTTTAGAAGTATTTTTAGAGATCTTTTCCGAATTTATACATTTCTTGGATATTTTTTTTAGAGTTTCAACTTTTTTGCAGTTTTTTTCTGAGATTACAAGTTTTAGAGATGTTTTAGAGTTTGAATGTTTTTTTAGAGACTTTATTTTAGACTTTACAAGTATCCTAGTTATTGTTTTTGGCTTCGAAAGTTTGTCGCAGTTTATTTAGAGGATAAAGGTTTCTTAGAGATTTTTTAGAGTTCACACATTGTTTTCAAAGATCTCTTTGGAGTGCATAGTTTTTTTGGATCATTTTTTAGACTATGAACGTTTTTTACGCATTTCGTTAGAGTTCACAAGTTTTTCATAAATTTTTTCAAAGTTTGCAAGTTTTTTGACGACCTTTATAGAGATTTTGTTACAAGTTAAAAGTTTCTTAGAAATTGTTATAGATTTGAGCCATTTTTCGAGAGATCTTTTTGGAGTTTATGAAGTTCTTGAATATTTGTTTACAATTGGAACGTTTTTTACAGTTTTTTTAGACATACGAATTTTTAAATTATTATTTCAGTGTTTACGGATTATTTAGTGATTTTTTTCAAGGGTGAACATTTTTTCTAGACTTTGCCAGCGGTTGAACGTTTTTTAGAGATTTCTTTGGAGTTAAATTTTTTTTCAATTTCTTTTTGGAGTTTATACATTTTTCTCCACACTCTTTTATAATTTAAACGCCTTTCACAGATTTTTCCAGAGATTACACGATTTTTTGAGATTTCTTTAAGTTTCAAACTTGATGAGTTCTTTTTGAGAGCTCGCAACTTACATTAGAGATTTCCTAAGAGTTTATACATTTTTTGGATATTTCTTAAGAGGGTAAAAGTATTTCCCGATATTCAAAAAAAATCTTCTATCAAGTATCCCACGGTTGTAGCAAATGTTGACCTTAATGTCGAAAAGAGCGGCCCAAGTTGCGAAAAGCGATCGTAAAACGCACGACTCCACGTGGAACACTTCGTACACAAGTACGAAATATATTGTCGAATGTTTCACCGTGTATCCGGACGTGACTTTTTCACGAACCGAGGCTAAGCATGTCTCGTTCATGCGTGTGTATTCATCCGTGTGCACGTGGAAAAACGTTCGTTGCCATGCAAACATTTTTCAGGCTCACGACTTACGCTCAATATCAGCGAAAAGTAAAGAAAACGGTGGGTAAGGGGTGAGAGGTTTTTTGTTCGTAAAACTTGGAATAAAAAATCTGCACGTAATTTGCTGGAAAACAATATATGTGTGCATAAGTGTGAGTGTGTATTATTCCATCGAGATCAGGCATGTATTTTCCTTTTTTTTTCATCAACATATTTCTCACTTTCTCGTTCTCTCGGCCGACGAAATTTACATCGGAACAGTTTTTTTTTCTCAGTCGTTACCTTCACGTGACGACGTAGCGCGATATTACAACTCAGGCCTCTGTTTCATTGTGTGTATATATATATATATATACACATACATATATACGTATGTATATGAAGAAAGGTGCTTTTGAGGTCATTCGACTTCGAGGATCGTCCCAGCAGCCAATCGTCCCCATACTCGACATTACTTAAATCCCAATGTCTAAAAGAATCGCCTTGAAACAACTGGGAGCTTATTTTTCCAAAGGTCATTTCGAGGACCCGCCTGTCCCCGAAATCAACGCTTGGTTTAACGAAAAATCAAGGACTGACCTCAAAGCGGTTAGATGTGCCGATAGCCAACATTATACGTAATAGTCTCGAAATATCCTGTCCCCATATCCGAGTGTGTGCGTATATTAATGTGAAGCAGCATAGTTTAGTGGTCCGTCGAGTTCTGATAACACGCACAAGCAGCGACAATCGAAATATAATACTGCCGCTGGAGAAGCTCGAGACCGAAAAAAAGTCGACTTTATCGCACCGTTTTTGTTACCCGAGCGTGCACGTACTTCTCAGATAAATTAATCGCACGAACGCTCCCCGGCATTTTTGTGCATCATTGTCCGGTGCCTGCAGTTCGGGCCATCGTGTACAGATGGAAAGGAAAATCAGTGGAATTCCGTAAGGAATCCGTGACGATGAGAATCAGTGAAGGAAGAAATACAAACACTTGCAATTCATTTCAACAAGTTTGCAAATTTTTATTTATTTTGTACTCGAAATATAGTTTTTTAGTGGTTCTTCCGCGCTGGGCAGAAAGATTCCACACTTGAAGTCTTTATATGGTGGAAGCCACCATATAAGAATTGTTCCTTCTTATATACATACGGGGGGGGGAGTATTTTGATTTTGGGTGAAGTTAATCCTTGACTGTCTGGGATACTTGGCTATTCTGCGACCTATCGTCCGAATTCTCAGCGATGCAGGGCTTATTGGGCTTTGATGAAGTGAGTTGGGCTCACTAGGATGCAGACTTAAACTACTTCGTCCTGTATCAAACACGATGCAGGATGCGTTCACACTTCCAGGATGGAAAATAAATAATAGCACGGTGCACTGTGTGTAGTGGTGCGCGGTAATTGTGATGCACCGATGTTAAGCCCCAATGGGAATGTGGTGCACAGATGAGCAGAGTAAACAGCCTCGAAGCTGCTCATGGGGTGGTTTAGCTGAAGTAATTATCGTCGATGATCCGTTCGGGTGAGCAATTCTGTAGCATCGAATTGCCAGGAATTGCCGCGCCGCGGTTGGTCTTGGTGTCCTGAAGGTTGGCAACTTCGTGAGCTCTTGCTGCCTGTTGGCCAAACGTGGTAAGTTCGTTGAGTATGATCTCTTGTATCTTGAGTCTGACGTACATCTGTCTTTCGAGTGGTAAACTCCTCATGGGGCTTCTGACGCTCATGAGAAAGTGATAAGTGTCGTCGTCCTCGTCGTGGCTCAATCTTCTCGCGAGACTTTGTTCAACGTAACGTTTGCGCTCGACTGGAGGCTGATGGTAGTCCATCGATTCCATGCCATCAACGAGGAATCTCTTGTGCCTGGCGTGCTTGGCACGCTTCCTGACGGGCATCCCGCTTGGATTCAAAACGTCCTCGCTGGTGATCAGCGAGTTGCAGGATTCACCACCGTCCACCTCGTCGAAGTGGGCCTCCTCGTCGCCCTCGACAATATCGATCTGCGGCTCGATCTGCGTCTCGTCGAGCGACGTCTGGAAGCTACCCGCACCGTTTTGGGGATGAACGCAACCACCGATAACCCGGGAATTCATTTGATCGCGGAGAAACTGAAGACTCTTGAACCATACCCACTTGGACTCGTGATCGGGCAGGCTGGGCGGTGAAACACCACCGTCGTATGGGCCCTGCTTACCACGGTAGGTCTTCTTCAACTCGTTGCGAAAGTTGTCGCGCAAGTGCTTCCACTTGGACTTGGCAACGTCACCTGCGAACACAAAAGACCTTCATTCCAATCACTAAACTCGCGATCCTTCAAGGCCAATGGAGCAGCTATCAGGACAGCATTCAAAGCTTGATCCGTCAACGCCTTGGTGGCGTATCCGAAACTTCAAGCCAATGGCTTGGAACCGAATGACAGTTTCCTACTGGCTCGCTAGGAAACTGAAGGACGTTGATGTACAGCTAGATTTCTACGATCCGACAGCAAACACCGCTCTCAATTGCATTCGCCGAGAGCCGTGATAGCGTTGATACATTGCTTTGAACACTCGAAATCATCATGCCGGACATCTAGTGGCGAACTTTTGCAGTCCGGTTACCAGGCTGGGTATTATCGTACTCCAGACCAGATAAATCAATAACCGCCTCGGCAAGTTGATATCACTCACCACGAATGTTTGAAATATATCCAAACTAGTACTACGATGATTATCATTCGAACATTGGATATTTCGACGTGATTTACGATTGCAGGAAATATCAAATCGTATTTACGATACTGTTTTGAATGCCTAGCTGATAAATTTATCCTGCAGCAAATACGTAATTTCGGAAAGACTCAACAGCTCTCTTCCGTTATTTCAATCTTTCCAATCCCATCGAGATAAACGCTGGGTACTAGTATACACGTGCAATTACGAGATTGTACGTATCGCGAGCGAGCGATCCCTTGGAAATGAAAGTTATCGAGGTCAAGTGAAACTACCGTTGTACCGGCAATGAATCGCCATTCCGAAGGGGCTGTTACGCGAGTAAACAAGAAGAATAAGAATGAGAAGGGGTGGCCTGGCGTGCCACGAATTGTCGTAAGGGTGGAACTTGAATTTCCTTCGTTCCTTTGGACAGCAATGATTCCCAGTGAATTGCAAACCGGCAGGGATCGAATATCGTACGGAAGAATCGTTCGAGGGAGTCCGTCATATACTTACTGGAGACATCGCAAGCTTTGGCTATTTCGCCCCAGAGCCTCAATATAATATCCCTGTTGTGATAGTGAGTGTTCTTTTGGTCCCAGATGGCTGGTCTCGCCTGGACCTCGCTTATCAGCCTCTGAAGATCCATTCCGTTTGAGCGTGTTCTCGATCGAGTGAGATGAAACTTTTGGCTCGATCTGGCAGCTCCTCCTCTCGCCCTCTTCCGTGAATGCGACGAAATTATTTCCAGCCGTTTTTTCAGCCAGCACGCGCGCAAGCCGCCGCTCGTCGAAACTACTACGACCTCTTGCGGGAGGATTGTTCTTCGCAATGACAACTAGCGGGTAAGCAGTTGTTTTCGTTGACAAAGTTTTTGAAAGCGAGACGAATGGTGATGCACGAAAAACGATGGAAAAACAAGATACGAGAAGCGAGAGTAAAAAAACGCGCGCGCTGTTAGAAACGGAGATGCCCTCGACGCTCGCCGAGTCCGGGGCTTTGTACTACTGTCCTCGGCTCTGCGTTGCGTGCATGGAGAAGGCGTACCGACGCCGAGCCGAGCCGAGCGTAGTCCCCGTGAGCGCCTTCCATCTCATCCATGTGAGATCTCTCTCTCTCTCTCTCTCTCGCTCTTTCTCTCTCTCTCTCTCTCTCTCTTTCTCCCGCGCTCTTGATCTCTCGTTCTCTCTCGCTCCTTCGCTCGCTCACTCTCCCTCTCCGCGCGCGCGTGTGTGTGTGCGAGTGCCGCGCGCATTCCCGCGCGATGTGGTGAGTAAAAGCCTCGCGACTTGGCGCTCTCCGCGGCTCCCGCTCGCCTTCCTCTCTTCGCGCGCGCTACGATATTCCCTTCCTGTATTCCTTGCGAGCCTCGCTCCGGTGTATGCGTGTGAGCGTCTGTGCGCGCGCGTGACTGTGCCGGGGCCATCTTCGTTCGACTGCTTCCGTATGTGTGTGTACACGCGCGGACACAAGTAAACACATATATGTATAGAATTTCTGCAAAACGTAAGCATGTGTACATTCCAAAGTCACGAGTCCGTCCTCCCGCACGTGTATACGTGTGGACCTGTGGCTGTGTTTTCGTGCGTGCGTCAGCGGAGCTCTCGCGTATATACGACAAAGCCTGCCACGGACTATCGTTGTCACAACCGTGGCCGACGGCAGCCGGGGGTAACGTGGATCGCCAGCTCCAGTCACACAATCATTGCCAGTCACTGTACGGAATAGGAAAGAAGAATGGAATGGCTGTAACGGTTGAAGAGGAAAATCTGCGAAATACTATGCTGTGGGAACTGTTGCGGATTTAGTGGAGCCGAGATGTGACGATGGGTTTTGTAGAAAAAAAGGTGTACGTTGCTGAGTTTGAGGCGGCGACTTCGGTGCAGGAAGCAGGTTGGTGGACTCTGGTTGGAGGGTCATGGGGAGATGAATAGGAGTAGGAAGACCTGGAAGGATAAATCGCCAAGGTAGATCGGGTAGCAAGACCTCCAAAGATAATCCAGCAAGCTAGATGGGGTAAGAAGACCTCCAAGAATCATCTACTAAGCAAGATAGGATGACAAGACCTCCAAGGATCATCTACTAAAGATAACCCAGCAAGCAAGATGGGGTAACAAGACCTCCAAGGATCATCTACTAAAGATAACCTAGTAAATAAGATGGGTAACAAGGAACATCTACTAAGGATCATCTAAGGATCATCTACTAAGGATAATCTACTTAGAATCATCTACTAAGGATCATTTACTAAGGATCATCTACTAAGAATCATCTACTGAGGATCATTTACTAAGGATCATTTACTAAGGATCATTGACGAAGGATCATCTACTAAAGATAACCCAACAAGCAAGATGGGGTAACAAGACCTCCAAGGATCATCTACTAAGCAAGATGAGATGACCAGACCTCCAAGGATCATCTACTAAGCAAGATGAGATGACAAGACCTCCAAGGATAATCTACTGAAGATAACCCAACAAACAAGATGGGGTAACAAGACCTCCAAGGATCATCTACTAAAGATAATCCAGCAAGCAAGATCGGCTAACAA
This sequence comes from Ophion ellenae, assembly GCA_963210295.1. Classification (NCBI taxonomy): domain Eukaryota; kingdom Metazoa; phylum Arthropoda; class Insecta; order Hymenoptera; family Ichneumonidae; genus Ophion; species Ophion ellenae. The sequence continues at coordinate 34,801,585 of OY723392.1, forward strand.
GACCTCCAAGGATCATCTACTAAGCACGATGGAATGACAAGACCTTCAAGGATCATCGACTAAGCAAGATGGAACAGCAAGATCTCCAGGAATAATCCACCAAGCTAGATAGGGCAGCAAGACCTCGAACAATAATCCACCAAGCTAGATGGGGTAGCAAGACCTCCAACGATAATTCACCAAGCTGGCCGGGGTAGCAAGACCTCCCACGATAATCCATCAAGCAAGATGGGATAGCAGTAATTTCAACTATAATCCATCAAGACCTTCTACCATAATCCACTATGCTAGACGAAATAAAGAAGTTTGAATGCTGCGAATGAAGCCTAGACAACGGCCGTGACACCAAACGACCTCCGTAGTCGCCATGCTGCAGTAGATGTTCCGATGTCTTGTTTGGTTATTCCAGGCTGCGGTCCGTAAGATGACGCGGGATGATTACTTTTCATTCCGCGGACACCGAAACTGGTGTTTCGTTTCTGCGACCAAACTGCACATTGGCATTTCCATGTGGCTGCGGTGACGAAGCACATCGTGGAAAGCGGAAATATGGGAGTTCTTTCTTAGCCAAGTGCCATTTTCTCTCTGTACTTAGTTCTCGACGATTCCGAGGTTTCGCTGGCGTGTATGTGTGTGTGCGTTTGCACTGACTGCGACGCGATGTGATGGATGGGAGAACGTCCGAAGGTGGCTCGCCGATTCTCCCCTCCGCCTCTCCTGAATAAGATGCTGATATGTGTGAGTGTGTTGAGATCATGCTCGGCTCGGCTCAGCCCGGCCCGGCTCGGCGCCGCTCGGCTGGACTCGGACTTTCCTCTTGCCACCCTCAATGCTCTCCTCACTCTCTCTCTCTTTCTCTTGCGATCTTGCTTTTGAGCGTGTAGCTTGCCCGTTCGGTATGCGCGCGCGCAAGAGCGCTCGACCTCGGCAGACTTTCCTCCCGCTCGTCTTCGCCCCGCACGACGACCCCTTCCCCTTCCACCCCCTCGCCGATACCAACGAGACATCTTTGCAACATGTTCTGCAGCTTAGGTGGCCAATTTGGCCCGTATGTGGCCGGACCCTCAACGCGGACCATACCCTCGTGAACAACACATAATCAGAATGGACAATGGCGGAGTTTGGTACTTTATTTTTTGGAGAAATCGACAACAGGAGCGACGCTGCAGGTGCAACTGCAGATAATCCTCCGGGAATCAAGTTCCCCGAACCCGGAGGAGCTGATTGATCCCCCATTTCCTGTCATGTGATGAACTTCGTGATGGGATACCAGCGATCGTACTAGGCAATGCTAGGCAATTAGGCATAGATCTTGGAAGTTACAAGGCACGATAAGCCCGATCTTGCGATGGTGCTCATAAGATTCAACTTACGTAAGACTTACGTAAGTGAGTCGTAGAAGTCGTGGAAGGTGTTACGGCGCCCCATTGCTCGATGGTAAGTCAGCCGGTCACTTTCGTTTGCACAAATGTCACAGGCACCGACGCCGTTGGAGTCTTGCTGCATTGTCTTCAAGATCGTGATTGAGCTTCTCTGCCTGAAGCTTGCCTTAAACTCTGTGCCAATTCCTTCTCAATCGCGGGATCAAGATTTCTGCCCTCCAGTCAGGACAACGAAACTAAATATTCCATTTTAGTGCGGTTTCTTCGACTGGATAAATCGCAGAAGGCAGAACTGGACAAGTACAAAGATCATCTCCAAAAGAATCTCTAGAAGAATAACGACATTAGGGGAACTATCGTTGGGACATTGACATTAACACATCGACACTAGAAGAACCATCGATTAGGACATTGGCATTAGAAAAACTATCCATTAGGCCATCAACATTCGGGGAATTATCGTTAAAGACATCACGACTAGGAGACCTATCATTAGGACTGTGACACTAGGAAATCTATAATTAGGCATTGATATTGCCACGTTGACACTAGCAGAACTCTCGTTAGGACATTGACATTTCGAAAACTATTATTCGGATATTGACCGCATTGACCGTAGACCTATCATTATATGACGTAACATCAAGTCCCAAAAAATAGATCTTTGTCTTTTGAACGATTCCTAAGTGTTAGGGTTATCATCCACCAAAGCGGAGATGAGCGGAGCTAGGAAAGAAACAACCGATAGAATCAGCCCGCTTAGCTTCGATAGACATGAATTCATTGGTTGATTGGTTGCCTTTTCCTAGCTTCGCTCATCTCCACTTTGGTGCATGATGGCCCTTAGTTCATAAACGAAGCTTCTCTTTGGTTCAATCGTTTACCCGAAAAATATCTGCCAGGTAGAAACCTACGAACACTGCAATATTCTGCTATTTCCAAATGGAAGTACAGATGTCATCTGTCCCCCAACTGGGATAAGGCGAACATCTCCCCAAAACGTCACAGTATCCGCCAAGATCGAGGTGAAGATGATTACTCGTTCGATTCATGCGGAAGCAGTAGGGATCACGAGATTGTGGTGAATGAGCGAAGAAGGGAGAGATTTTTCGAGTCTAGGTCCGTAAAGCTCTATCGTAAACGATATACGGAGGCACTGACGACCAACGGAAGTGCAAGAGTCTCGCAGTCGTATATTCAGTGTCCCAAGGGTCGTAAGGACTCATGTGGTAGCGGTCGAGGCACAAGTGGCTGGAAGACCGAGTGGCGGAATAGCCTGGATGCAGACAACATAAAACCGTTTATGTTGCTATTATTTCCAGAGATTGTGATAAGAACTGAAGATCACGATAATTAAGTATGCAAGACGAATCAGAAAATTTATTTGATTATCAATAGGTTATTAATTCGTGCGCGTCGATCTGGATACTCAAGCCCCTGCATAAGTTTTCCCCGATGTTGATAAATCGATTTCTCGCCACCACATGTCACCAAAATCCTTGCTCCCATTTTTCAATCTGCTATGAAACTCCTGCTCGTTTAATAGTACAGAATAGGGATGTTCCTTAGATTACCATCAGCTGGTACTCGCGTCTCTATGGACACGTTTAAATATACATTTTCAAGAAAACATCTGCCCTTGGCGAAGCCCGGGTAAAGCGCGCTCACCCTGGCAACCTGTGTAGGAGACCGACCCACACATTTTTCAAAGCACAAATACGCGCTTACGTTTCACACGGGTGGATTGAAGCTCCTCGCTCGATACGACTTGGCCCCGCTCGCACTCCGGCTCGACTTTCCTTCAACTCCGCTCGCTCCGTAACGACATCAACTCCCTCCTCGCCCTCTCACTCTCCAACTCCATTGGCCGCTCCATTCTGCCCCTTTTGTGCGAGAACTTCTCTATAAGCAGCTTGCCAATGTCCGCCACTATGATGCCTCGTTACGGGCAGGCAACTCGCTACACCGACCTGTCTACGTAGACCTGTCTCACGCTAGGAATATTGATGCTCGTGCGACATTACACCAAACGGCCTGCTTAGCCAGGCTGACAATATTTGCCCACCGTCCAAAATCCCTAAATCCATAGTACCAGCATCGAAACGGCCACGTTGAACCTATGATGGATCGCAGATGTTGACCGCATTGAATAGCGATTGGATAATGTTTCTTTTAGAGAATGACATTGAAACTCCGTTTTGGTGTGAAGGAAGGACTTGGGGAAATGGAAACACCGATGCAGTGGAATAAAATGAATTGGGCTGGCTAAAACGATCATTGGGAGATGTTAGATGGGAGAATGGGTTGGAAAATCCTAGACGGGACATAGGACTGGAAGATGGTAGATGGAAGTTTGGACTGGGAAATGGTTGATGGGAGATGGCAACCATTTATTGGAATAATGGGGTATTGGGTTATTTTTAGTCTGTTTGGATTCCATCAAACCAACGGACACTCGGAATAATCAAATATGTGAGTATTTCACCGTGATATTTCGTTTAGCATTTGTGATCCATTCGTGGAACTTTGAAAAGCAAGTAGAGCAGCCGTTTATGGGAATCTTTAAAAATCGTCAGGCGTTAACGGGCTACATATACCTAAGTGGGTCAAAAAATTTCATTTTCCAAAAATATTTTTATTTGATAGTATCCCCATTTATATTCCCCGAAAATGTTAATGAAATATTTCTAAAATTGAAGAAGCTACAGCTCCTAATAGTCAGCCGGGCGAGCGGGAGCAGCAGTATACTTCCATCTTTAAGAGGCTATACCAGTGTGAGACTTTCAAAAAATCGATTTTCTTTTGCCTTTTTCGACAGTTTATACTTTCAAAAATATCATTATCATTTATATAATTAATATCAATATCATCTTATTGATATTAATCAATAAAATGCTTCATATTGATATTAATCAATAAAATCTTTAAACGCGTTTTTCTCCAAATGAGATTTTTTTCAAATTTGCTGACATTGTAACTCAAAGAGCAATTATCCGATTTACTTGAAATTTGAACTGAGTACTCATGAATATATTTACTCTACAATGACGTAGAACATTTTTGATTGGATGAAAATTGACGATTTGACATTGAAAAAAAACGACCATTTTATAGGCAAGAAAACAGACTTTTTTTCATAACCAAGCCATTTTGTTAGATTTTGATATTTTTCGAAAATCCCACGTCATTGTACAGGAAATACCTTCCAGTTTAACGACATTATTTCCTTTTTCGGTTTCAGCTTCTTAATCGGCCGGAATAATGTCAGCAGTGGAGGAACTTTTTTTTGCGCCTCCGAAGGCAGTGCATAAGTCGCTTGGATCTCAATATTTTTCTATTAAAAATTATGTAATATAGGTCATATATAGCCAAATATATTCTTAATTTTCCAAAACATTAAATTGAGTACTTTTCATCCAAAAAATTCCCGAAAATCACCCAAATTTTCAGCGTTCACACTGGTATAGCCCCTTAAAAGCGTTTTTCTCGAAACACTGTTTTCAAACTCGGTGGACATGATATCTCGAGACGCACTTAATGGATTGTTTTCAAATTTACAGAAGACACGACGAGGAACATTTAAAGGTCGTTGACGATCGCACTTTAAAAAAATCCATCTCTATTTTTCAATAGTGACGTAAAAATGACGACTAATTTCATAGATTTTGCACGCTCGAGTGTCACTTCGATGCGGCCTTGTTAAAAAAAAAAATGATTTGAAAAATCGACGATCGTCAACGACTCGTATTTATTGTTAACTTGAATAATCCGTTTGGCTTTTAGATTTCGGATCGACCGCCTAAGCTGAAGAGTGTCCACCGCCAAACGTCACGAACAAAATTTCATAATCTGCCGGCGGCCATGTTTTTGTTGTTTTTCTGTATTTTTTGGTTATTTTTTTTGAAGGCTCTCAATATATGTATCTTTGTGTTTAAAAAATGCGTTTTTTTTTCACCAACCGTTTCACAGAAAAAAATCAAAATTTAGGCATTTTTTCGGGTTTCTGGGTAGATGTAGCCCCATAAGCTGACAGCTGATGTTCCTAAACTCAATCTATTAAGGCCGAGTAAAAGATACCAGTAGGACGTCTTGTACATAAATTATAGTGGAACACCTTCCAATTACAAAAGGAACAACCTAGCCTCTGTGAGTGAGGAAAAAAGTTGTTTTTTTGTACGTGGAAAGAATTGCACTCGCAAGTGTTTACAGGTACAAAACCGCTGCCATCATCTCAGCACCGACCCAAACCGCTCAAAACACAAGATGGATAGTCCGGTTGTGAAACCGCACATAGCCATACGGTTGAAAATAGTGGATACGATAAATCATGGCGACGCGTCCCCGTGAAAACGTGACGGTCACTTTCACCGTGCAGCGCAATTTCTGACTACATCGATAGGATTACTTGGCTCTGTTTGGCTTTGTTTGGGAAACTTGTCCCCATGAAAACGTGACGGTCACTTTCACCGTGCAGCGCAATATCTGGCTACATCGACAGGATTACTCAGGTCGAAGCCAGCGGTTAACTTCCACATCATAAAATGTCATTGTCAGTTCTCCAGTCGCTTTTTCCAGCAACCCTGCCAAAGAATTCGAGCTCCTGTACTCTGATCTCCCTAGCTCGGTATCGAGCCTCGAACTCCCGTCGAGAAAATATTTTCCCGATTTTAATAACGCCTTCAATCTGGAAATCAACTTACCTCGGCTTCGCGATACTCAGTATGAGAATTAATGGTGATTTGATCAATCGCTGATGTAATGAGATACGTGACTAGCTCCTAAGGCTGATCGCTAATGAGTAATCTGGGATTGTAGATCCATCCGACGTATCGCGAGGCAGTGTAGCAATGATGACGCTACACCTGTCGATTATCTTCCGCTGTTGATTTAATTGAGGAATCCGAGGGATTTGGTTGGTCTTGTATGCGGTGTGTATTATGCTTTGGTAAGCAGATACAGGAAAACGTTGCTATAGAGACCTAGTGCACGCTTTGCACTTGCTGTTCGGATTACGTCAGACATTCTGTACCATAATCGGATTCTCGTGATCGCACCTGAATCCGTAAGAGAGAGCGAGAGAGAGAGAGAGAGAGAGAGAGAGAGAGAGAGAGAGAGAGAAGAGGATCCCCTCTCAGCGAGAAGAGCGATTGTGTTCGATCAACTAGAATCCAAAGCGCAATCAGGATGTCCATATAGACACGCGCACACATAACTAAATTTCATTGCAATTAGAATGAGCAACGATTCACCATTCGATTTTCACATGCCGACAGCTGCTTTCATTGTTAAAACAAAATTCTACACTTATTGAATTATTTCGAAACAACAGGTGTCGTGAATTAAAGATGAAAGTTGAGCATTCAATTATAGGAACTTGACAATTAAAAAAATTGTCATTATTGTTCGATGGAAATGGAAAAAAAGAAAATTGGAGCATGCGATAGTGTAAAATTCAGCTGCGAAATAATTATTATGTAATTTATATATTATTATAATGTTTATATAATTCATTTTTTATTATGAAGTTTATACTAAATTATTATATAATTATTTTATTATTATGCTTATTACTTAATATATCTTTACATACAATTATAATGTAATTTTCATTGTTATTGTTATTATTTTCATGTAATATAATTTTTATCTAATTATTATTACTTACATATTTTCGGGAACTTCAAATCTTTTTATAAATTTCAAGTATTCCGATCTTTAGTTACCCGTGAAATCCACGCAAATTCCCGGTCGGTACTTCAGACACCATTCCCGCAGGTGTGCGCGCCTGCGAAGCTGCAATACGCCTCGCAGCCGAGCACGCAAAGAAAACTCGTCACAGGCGCAAAACTGTCGCGGGTCAATTATATCGCAGGAATAAAAAGTTTGATATTTCTCAACGACTCAAATCAGGCTAGGTGGTCTTATTTTATTATGAGTATACGATAAAGTATTCGAGCACAATTTTGAAATACCCCACTTGGCCCGAACGATGTAGACGGGAATGAGAATATTCGACGTGACGGGATACTCGATCGGGTCGATTGTTGAATTGGAATTTCGACGGCATCTCGACAAGCTGAACAAGCGGAGCGACGTTTCCCAGAGTCGAGACGGCAAAATCCTAGTGGTGCCCATCGAAAAATAATCCGATCGTTCCTTCCACATTGCAATTTTACAATTTTATGGAAATTGAAATTAAATCAAATTGAAAAAAACAATTGGAATTAAACTGAATTAAATTTCTTTATGAAAAAGTGGAAGAACAATTAACTTCAATTTGTTTCAATAATGAAAAATGAAAACTAGAATTAAATTAAATTAAATAAATTAAAGGGAAAGGAAATTAACGAAAATAATTTCCATCTGGTCGAAGCTCAACGATACTTTCATCGTACTGGCGAAATAAAATAAAAGAGGGAAAAACAGGTGCGAACAATCGTTCTTATTCATAGCTAATCGTTTTTATTTATTTATTTATTCCTTGACAATAGTACAATTTATTTTGCTACAGAATCTGATTCGAGTGTCACACGCTCATTTTTATCTGCTTCCATCACTTTGGCCGATCAAGGTTTGTTCGATTCCTGATCAGCTATGATCTCCTTTATTTTCTCCTCAACGTAGGGCGCTATGGCTGCGTTTATCTCGTCGACCTTCTTCTGGAATTGCTCGTAAGCCTTCATCTCGATTATCTTGAGGACCTCAGTCTTGAATTTCTTCGTCAATGCTTTTGCAATGACGTTGAGAATACTGTCGGCTAAGTGGCCCTCGACTTTCAGCTCGAAATCGCTGCAAACGATGAGCCGGAGAAAAACAATGCAGAAACGTGAACGATACAGGCCGATAATGATGCGAGGTTATATTTTTAAAATCGCGAGGCCGAAAAATAATTTCGTCCGAATCAATTACCGCTATAATGTTATCGGTTATTGTGATCTGTAATTTTTTTTCTTCATTCTCTTCGTCATTTTTGGTGTCTCGTTTCGATTTTGATGCATTGAGCAATTCCAATTTGTACGATTTAGCTGTCGTTGCATTTGATATTTTGAATTTTTTCAAATGATCTCATTTCAATAAATAAACATTAATGTTTGAATTTTCTTTAATTTTATTATTAATCGTTTATTGAGTTCGAATCTTCCACTGGCATTCGGGGGGAGAAAAGTAAAATGCGAAGTTTTTTTCTCTTGAGGGGTCAGGCCACTCTAAAGGCCAAAAAAATAAGCTTTTTGGGGATTTTTTTTCAGAAAAACTACAAAATAAATCGAGATTTAAAAAATTGTTCACTTTCCAAAAATTTGCCTAAAAAATTGTCAGATAATTGTTAATAACAAATGAACTATGCAATATAAACAAAAAAATCCTACGTACTCCCATAGACAATGTATTTTTCAAGATATATTCAACATTTCAAGTGAATCGGTTGAAAATTGTCTGAGTTATGTTTCCCGCCAACTTAAAAAAATGCAGTTTTGATATAAACGCTGCACGGCGGCCATTTTGAAATTAATCGCTTAAAAAAAATTATTGTATACAGTCACTTATATGTATGATAAACACCCTTTTTTGTAATCTAAATTTATTTTGTAGTTTTTCCGAAAAAAATTCCTAAAAAGCCTATTTTTTCGGCCTCTAGAGTAGCCTTTTTGTAATTACAAGCCTTAAAGTTCCAATCCTCTGAAGTTGATTCTCCTAACAAGGAACATCATTTTCGTGTCCTCCTCCGATTTTGTTGAAACTTTTTTATGTGGAAGAGTATCAAACACTAAGAGACACGTGTTATTTTTATCGGCGGAAAAACAGTTTTAAGGGGTGAAACGCACCCCCGACAATAGGGGTGTTTTTCGTTCTTCGTCGATAACGTTATCGTTCCAATGTATAGTACACAAAAACATGAACATTACATACAAAAATAAGCATTACAAACAAAATGAAAATAAACAAAGATAAACAACGACGAAAAACGAATAATATCCAAAAATAAAAAATAATATTAAAGGATAAAAAGATATTACAAAATATAAACGAGAGAAAAATCAACTGACCTGCATGCGGTGAATTTGAAAAATCTGATCTCGAGTTTGTGCGTCTTGAAGTCGAGGTCGAGCATCATTTTTGCCTTAACTCCATAAAAACGACCATAAGAGTCGCCCTTTCTCTGGTAAAGCATCCACCTGTAAATGTATTCGTGACTGACCTGTGTGCAGAATAAAAATAATAAGTCGAATAATTTACAATTGCGCTATCATTACGATCATAACCAATTAAATTTGATTACGATCACGTTTAATTAAGGCGGTCATCCCATGTGACAGGTCCAAAAAATCGAAAACATGTTTGGCACAAATTGCTAAAAATGTGTGCGTGTTATATGGACCCCGCATAGCAGACTAATGGTGAGACAACATTTATTTTACAAATTGGCTTCCATGATATCTCAAAAACGATTGAACGGATTTCGCTCAAATCTTTATGGTGTAGTCAGCACATCTATAGTTCTCAGCCGAACTAGAATATTTCTGTTATCTGTCATAGTTTTTTTTAAGCTGAAAAAGTCGAAAAAAAATTACGAAACTTGGAACTCAACTTTGAAAACCGTGTCAAAAATGCAATTTTCGATATTTTTACTTTACTCTAGTTCAAGCGATAGCCTCAGGTCAACAAATAAAAATTCCGTTCGATTTTTTAATTTCAGATGAGCAAAACGTCCGGAATCATAGCAGCTGTCAACCAACCGTTTTTACACATGAGTTTCTTCCGAACGGTGTATGGTCGATCCAACATGTTATTTTCGTTTGCTATAATTCTGAGGTACTGTAAAGATGTTAATAAAAGTGTGGTAAAAATTCAAAGATGGTGTGCTTTAATGGTTCAACACAGTGTAAAATTGTAAAAAAATCGATTTTTTGCATTGTCCAAAAGTATACACGATTATAAACATTCCGTCCAATTTTTAGATGGAAATTCGAATGATTTCGGTCGCTACAGCCTTTCTTAGAAAAAGTGATTGGAGCGTGCGATTCCGCACTCCGAACTTTAAACGCGCTTTTCTCAGAATGGTGTTTTTTGAAACAGTGGCCACTCTCAAAAGAAGAGTTTTCAAGCTATCCGTTTGAAATTTTAACAGAGCATTCTGCACGTCATTCCTTATATTGCTAAGGCAGCTTTTTTTTAATCATCCTAATTTTTTTCACAAAAAACTGTCGAAAAGTCTAAATTTGATACTTTTTGTTCAAGCCGCCGGCATTTTTTCAAGTTTCACTTCAAACAAACCTCCATAGGAACAAAGCGGCTTTCCTACAGATTAATAATCATTTTGAAATTTTTGTTCCAGATAAAATTTGCGGCCGCAATCCTGCAAACTGCAATTTTTCGCAAATATAAACAATGTTAAACAATAAATAAAGAAATAAAAAAATAAAAATTTCGTATTCTTTTTCGGTGCTTCAATTTGTAAAAAAAAAGAATTAGACCGATTAGCTTATTCTATCCACCTAAAAAAAATCGCGAAAATCGGCTATTTTTCGGGCGGTCACACTGTGAAGATCCCTCAATGGTTCGCCGAAAAACAATTCCCAAAAGAAGCCAAAAAAATAGCTGTCACATGGAATTGCCCCGTTAAAATTCTGCAATTCGAGACATTTCTCAAATTTCGTGTGGAAAAATCGATCGAATTGGATCGTGTTGCCTTTGGGGCAGCTGTTTTTTCTTCTTTTCTAAATAACGAACCAACACGAGTATAGCTTTGTTGTTAAAATGCAATTCGATTTTACAATCAATATTTGAATAATTATTTGAAAATTGAATGATTTTTAAATTGAAAACAAATTTACTCACGTCCAAAGTGGCGAATGCGACGTTGAGATACAAAGAGGCTTTCTCTGTGGTCCACTGGAGCACTACGTCACCCTTACGATAGATGGTCGACAGTTCTTGCACGTGACCATGATGCAGATACACTTTTGTTTGCAAAAGGTCGGGCTGATGGAATCATTTATTTCCACGCGAATGACACCAAAGTAACAGTAATTTTAACAAAGTTCGCACACAGGGGCCTGATAAGAATCGGAATTTGAATGACGATTATTCACCCAGGGAGAGAGCGGGAAATCCATGTCCGGCGCGTCCAGAGGATCGAGACCATTTTGCGTGATGTAATGTCGCACGGACGGCAAAACTTTGTCAAAAATTGCGCTTACGTTAAGCTCGTGTACGAGAATTCGCGGATTTACACTGAAAAAAGTTAAAAATAAATAAATAACCAACCACAGTTTCATTCTTATCACTAAAATTTACTAATATTTTCTTAAAAAATGCTTGGTAATGAGAATCTCGAAAATGCGTCAACAAATTTCGTAAGAAATTCCTGTAGATTTCGATGTTTTATTTTATTTCAAATTCTCCGCATTTGCGTCCTTCCATTTTTCATTTAATAGAAAACGCCTAATGGTTGGACATCGTGCGATTTTGAATTTTTTCAAATGCCCAATGTTTACGCGCCCAAACGCATGACTTGCGTGAATTAACCGTAATGAAAAGCAGCGCATTTGAAGCAGGGAAATCAAATTGGGTGCAGCGTAAGAATAATAATATACTTTTAAAATTGAATGTGCGGAAAAAAATCCTCGTTTATGCGAATAAATAATAATGCGGAATTTTGAAAGACGAATCATCAACATTACAAACTCACACACTACTTAAAGGGTGAGATTCAGTAAGAATTTTCAAAAAATCGATTTTTTAAAAACATTTTCTTGAAGTATTATGATGTTTCGAAAATATTCCCTGAAAATTTCAAGTCAATCCGATAAATAGTTTCCGGGATATCCCACAATTAGTGAAGGGGCCACGTCCATTCTCAACGGATAGACGTGGCTGACGATAATACCCGCAAACGATAATACCCGGGAAGACAGAATGCTTCGAAGACAACAACATATTGATATTTTGGAAGCTTCCACATCGGCAGAAGCCCTATTGTATGGGCCAGGAATTGATGATTCGATGTAAATAATTTTTTAATTAGTATTTCTATACATAAATCAAGTGTAAAATTGAAAAACTCTTTCAGAAATATTCAAAAATGTATTACTCACAAGCTATGAGCTTTAGCAAAATTTTATAAAGAATACTTTCGTTTCAAAATTGCCCAAAATATATTTTTTTTAAATAATTCATGCCGAAAAACTTAAATTTTTTGGAAAATTGTTTTAACAATTGGCTATAAACAATTGAATGCTCGACTTTTCGGCAAAAAAATGTGGTATTCGGATTCAGCGGATCAAAATACATTAAAAAATGTTTAGCTTCATCCATCGAGCTCAACATTTTACGAATATAAAACGTATTTAAACGCGTTTTTCTCGAAACTATGTTTTTCAAGTCGGTGACCACTATAATTCATAAACCACTCTATAGATTTTGATAAAATTTGGTGTGCTTATTAATAGCATCAAAAACTAGTCCTTAATGGAAGCGTTTTCATTTTTGTTGAGAATTTCTATTCCTTTTAACAATAAACAAGCGATTTTTGGTCGAAAATCGAAAGTTATTTGTCGGAAGCCGCCATTTTGTTAATTTTTGAAAAAAAAGCTTCGATTAAGGACTAGATTTATTATTACTCTAATGATTTTTCTCTTGTTTTTTTTAGTTCAGATGATCCAGTAAAATTTTATGGTGGTCACCGCAAAGCGCTACATGCCGAACGGGGTCCGACAAAGATGGCGGTATTTTGATAAATATTCAATATTTTTCTTTGAAAATTTGTACAAGTCAAGTTGAAATATAACATAAAAAATCCGTGTAACCACTTTCGTAAAACAACCTTAATTACTATAAAAAAAATGATTGAAAATGCTCGTTTTTTCACGCCTCTGACTGCATCTCACCCCTTAATCATTTTATCGAAGTCGAAGATCGTCAGCCACCGGAAAACAATAACTTGTAACGGCAATTGTTGGTGAAGCAAAATACTAAATTCTCTTTTTTTAGATTGGAATCGAAATATTTATCGTTTTGATTTCGTCGGAACAAAATTGCAATTTAAAAAAAATACAAAACTGGCGTTCAACTATATTTCAAACTATAAGTATGAATATATATTTTTTATTTTACAATTTTTATTTCATGGCATATTTACGTATATATTATTTATTTACAATAGAGCGGACCGCCTGGCTTTGTATTTATTGATTCATTTTTTCCCATCGAAATCGCAATGATAAATTATAAGATCGAAATTTTCAAAAATCGATATATGCATATAAATATAAATATATATACATACGTTTGTATAAATGCACTTAACTTTTTTTTAAATTACAACATTTTTAAAAACCTTCGAATGCCTAGTGATTGCAATTCATTCGAAAAATGTGCCAACTTTCGAAAAATATATTTTACGTACATGACATCGTCGATTTCCGCGTTGTCAGCAAGGGCAACGCCAAAAAGAGCCACCAATATGAAAATACGTTTTAGCGACATTGTAATCGCGCCTTATTTACGTTTCTTCTTTTTACAAGCACGTCGTACGCGTAATACGATCGAGGGGACAAATAATTTATCGATCTGGCGATTGATCATCGGTCGCCTGCATTTTTATACTTCCTTGCCAATTTCGTGGCTATCTTTTGTCTCGCCGTAATCTCTTCTTATCTGCTGTACATTGGAGAAAATCATCGATCGGTCATTGAAATCGACGAGCTCCTACACTATTGTTATTTACGGAATGCGAAATTGATCGGCTCACGGGTTATCTGGATGGGGTGATTTTACTTTCATTTTCGTGCGTCGTTTCGTTACGAAATTTCGCACACGCGAGTTACGACTCGTTCAATGACATATTTCGATGCACACATCGATAAGATACGATTGAGACATTTTAATCAGTGCTTGCGTATCGTCGTAAATTCGCTCGCAAGTGTTTTTCAGGTACAAAATTGCCGTCAACTTCTCAACCAGCAGAACCAAAACCGCTCAAAACACAAGATGGATAGTTTGGTTGTGAAACCGCACATAGCGAAGCGGTTGAAAAGAGTGGAGACGATAAATCATGGCGACTCGTCCCCATGAAACTCCGTTTGGCTTGGTTTGGAAAACTTGTCTTGGTGTTTTCCAAACCTTTGGAAATTTTCAAAACCTTTCCAAATTTTTGGTGTAAATAATCGAATTTATTAGTCCAAACAAAACGCTATTGACTTTAATGACATGATAAAATAGAAAGTTTTTTCATTCAAACGATTTTTAGCCGAGAACAATATATTATTGAAACTATCTAAAAAATTATCGCGAACAAGTTATATAGTTTTGAATGCATTTTCTGCAACGAACAAAAAAAACTCTTCAATTTATAACATCAATATTGTTGATTCGAGTACACAAGAAAAATTGAATATCGCTCGTTTGATTCAGATGAAATTTCTATTGAGTAAATATGTTAATTAATTTTTTTCACCATATCCAATATTGATTTTCAAGTACATTATTCGCTAAAATGTTAATATTTTATTTCGATTGAAAAGTATTAAGCAAATGTCTGAATTGGTTAAAAAATTATCCGAAAATAAAATGTGTTTCTTGCGCATTTGGTTGAAAAAATTCAACCAAATCATGGCCGAGCGCCACCGAAATTACAGGTGTGAGGAAATCCGTAGTTCTCGGAGTAACCGCTAGAAGCCGCACGCGCGCTCGTTTCTCGTAAGCGTAGCGCGAAGCGAAAATCTACTTAAGAGGCCAGTCCACTTTGGAGCCACGAATAAAGGCTATTTCCGCGATTTTTTTTTTTTTTTGAGGATTTTATAAAAAATATGAATGTAAAAGTTGTTGGGCTTGATAAATGAAGTCTTGAAATACATTGAAAATAAAATTTAATTAATTATTATTATTTTATTTTTTTAAGTACAAAAACTATAGTTTAACGTAACGCCTCAAAAATAAGTGGGCTAGGTAGCTCCATCACAACTCGACAACGGCTTGTCTGAAACAAAAAAATCAAAGTCCATTAGATTCAGTATGACACCAGCTACGAAATAACCCTCGGATATGAAGTTTTATCAAAAATTAAAAAAATGGCAGATGAAAAACGAAAAAAGTATTTTAAAAACGCGTTTTTTCGCAAAAAAAGAGTAAAAATCAAAATTTTAAAACCATCGAGGGTCATCTTGTTGCGAATCATGTTGACAATATGTGGTTCAAATTTCAAGAGAATCAGTGTATTAGTTTTAGAGATACAATGGAGCTAGATTTTGAAAACGTTGTTTCGAGAAAAACGCGTTTGAAGTTTATACTATGAAAAACTCTTACCTAAACTCAATCGGCAATTCCTGCACTGTACAAAATCCTTTCTGATTGCTCATCATCGTCGATTTCTTCAAGTCTTGCTTGCTTTCGAATTTTTAAAATTTTCAAAGTCGACTGGCCCCTTAAGCGCCGGAGAAATTCTAAAGGGTATCGCTTCTTGGCCTGTGGCTAAGATCAAAGTGTACTATCTGTTCTTATCAGTTGAATATCTGATATTCTCTCCACTATTATCGTAGACTAGCTTTTGCCCGCGGCTTCGCCCGCGTGGATGTCGGAAAATATCCCACGGGAACATACTACCGTGATTAAAAGTACCCCATTTGTTAATCTAGGTAAACAATGTCTTCTCGCACTGCTTATATAGTATCCGAGGAGCGGCGCGCGGATTGATATATGATTGATGGAGGATAAAATCTCTAAAACCTAATAATATAACCTAATAACGGGACGGAAAATTACCTACTTAAATGCCAAATATGAAGGCAACTTTAAAGTGAAAATATTAAATCCTCTTTATTCTCTATCCTGTGAGAATTAGAAAAAAATAGTTACGTAAATAATCCCCGTTAACCACCCCCCGCCCCCCTAAACCCCTTAATGACAAACTTTATTACATAGGCAAGTATTTGTGTCAAGTTTCAAATAAGATCACAGAAGATGTTTCAAAGAAGATAAGCCCCGCGATAAAATCCTCCCCTGTAAAAATGACTATCCCTTTTTAACTCGTTAGGGGTCGATTTTCGAAAAACCCTGATACACGTTATTCTTTATTTTTGTTCTCAAGCATAAATACTGAGTTTCGAGTTAATCGAACCGCGCGTTAAAATTCTTCCATACAAACTTTGATACCCCCAAATCCCCTCTTAGGGGGTAGTTTAGGAAAAATAAAAGTGACAAAGTTTATAATTTACTTTATAATTTATTTGTGTTAAGTTTTCAAGTATATTAACCCAAGGAATAAGATTTTTCATACAAACTTTCACCCCCAATTTAACTCCCTTAGGGGTTGAATTTCGAAAAATCCTTCCTTATTCCTTGTCTACATTATAAAGGGAACCTTTGTGCAAAATTTCAGCTTTCTAGGTCCAAGGGTTTGGGCTGGGCGTTGATGAGTCAGTCAGTCAGTCAGGACTTCTCTTTTTATTTATATAGAAGATAGATAGATGATCATGGTGATGCTCACTTCCCAGGTAGCAATTTCAAAATAGTTGTCTATTAGTTGTCCAAATGGGTACCAAATGTCCGCTTGGAAGTTACCTATAAGTTATCATGTGTCCAACAGTTATCTTTTTAGATGGTTGTTGACTTTAAAATAACTTCCGGGCGGACATTTGGCACCCTTTTAGCCGACTTTTGGACAACTTTTTGAAAATTGCTTCCTGGATTTTATTTAAGATTTAAAACAAATTGAAAAACTTACGTCTCGTGGCATATTCGTTTCGATTTAGTAAAGAAATAATTCATTCTATTGATTATATTTTTGTACGAAATAAAAAATGTTGTAGCAACCGCTTAACTATTTCATCCATACATCTACGGATTGTATATAGAATGATTTCAATGGAATATAATTTTATTCGAAGGATAATGTAGATATTCAGAGAACAGAAGAGATTTTCGAATAAAATAATATGTTATTTGAATCAATCACACTTTACAATATTATATAGTATTGTAACAACCTCATATACTGGTGGCACTCCGCCACCAGACACTCATTTGAATTAACCAATATATTTTTTTGATTCAGTTGGTTTTTTTTTCTCAGTGTACTCTGGTCTCCCTACCTCGGTATCGAGCCTCGAACTCCCGTCGGGATAATATTGTCCCGATTTTAATAACGTCTTCAACCCGGAAATCAACTTACCTCGGCTTAGCGATACTCAGTATGAGAACTAATGGTGCTTTGATCAATCGCTGATGGAATGAGATACGTGGCTAGCTCCTGAGGCTGATAGCTAATGAGTTATTTGGGATCTAGATCCATCCGACGTATCGCGAGGCAGCGTAGCAATGATGCCGCTACCCCGTTGATTATCTTCCGCTGTTGATTTAATTGGGGAATTCGAGGGATTTGGTTGGTCCGGTATGCGGTGTGTATTGTGCTTCGGTAAGCAGATACAGGGAAACGTACACACTGAGAAAAATACACTGAGAAAAAAAACCAATTGAATCAAAAAAATATATTGGTTGATTCAAATAAATGTCTGATCGCGGAGTGCCACCGATATATGAGATTGTTACAATACGATAAAATATTGGAAAATGCGATTGATACAAATAACCTATTGTTTTATTTGAAAATATCTTCTATTCTCTGAATATCTAAATTATCCTTCAAATAAAATTATATTCTATTGAAATCATTCTATATACAATCCGTAGATATATGCATGAAATAATTAAGCGGTTGCTACAACATTTTTTATTTCGTACAAAAATATAATCAATAGAATGAATTATTTCTTTACTACATCGAAACGAATATGCCATGAGACGTAAGTTTTTCAATGTGTTTTAAATCTTAAATAAAAAGTGAGCATTAGAATGATCATCCACGATAATAGTGGAGAAAATATCAGATATCCAATGGAATATCCTTGGAGAAAATATCAGATATTCAACTGATAAGAACAGACAATACACTTTGATCTTAGCCGCAGGCCAAGAAGCGATACTCTTTAGAGTTTCTCCGGCGTTTAAGAAGATTTTCGGTTCGCGCTACGCTTACGAGAAACGAGTGCGCGTGCGGCTTCTAGCGGTTACTCCGAGAACTACGGGTCTTATCACAGCTATAATTTCAGTGGCGCTCGGCCATGATTTGGTTGAATTTTTTTAACCTAATGCGCAAGAAACATATTTTATTTTCGCATAATTTTTTAACCAATTCAGACATTTGCTTAATATTTTTCAATAAAAATGAAATATTAACATTTTAACGAATAATGTACTTGAAAATCAATTTCGGATATGGTGAAAAAAATTAATTATCATATTTACTCAATAGAAATTTTATCTGAATCAAACGAGCGAAATTCAATTTTTCTTGTGTACTCGAATCAACAATATTTATGTTATGAATTGAAACGCTTTTTTTGTTCGTTGCGGAAAATGCATTCAAAACTATATAATTTGTTCGCGATAATTTCTTAGATAGTTTCAATATTACATTGTTCTCGGCTAACAATATATCTCTTGAATAAAAAAAAATGTCCATTTTATCATGTTATTAAAGTCAATAGCATTTTATTTGGACTAAGAAATCCGATTGTTTACACCAACAATTTTGCAATTGAATCAACGAAATTTCATTCAATGACACCGAAGATTTTTTTTCTCAGTGTAGAGATCTAGTGCACGCTTTGCACTTGCCGTTTGGATTGCGTCAGACATTCTTCACCATAATCAGATTCTCGTGATCGCACTGGAATCTGTAAGAGAGAGAGAGAGAGAGAGAGAGAGAAAGAGAGAAGAGGATCCTCTCTCAGCGAAAGCAGCGATTGTGTTCGATCGACTCAAATCCAAAGCGCGATCAAGACGTCTATACAGGGTGTCCCAAAACTGAATGCGTTCCCTGAAATGGGGGGGGGGGATTCTGAGTCGATTGATATAAGCATGTGTGGGTCTCGGAGCAACCCCCGAATTATTGTTTATTTTTAAAGGCGGGCGCACCTGATTGGCCCGCCTTTAACAGTTAATAATAATTCAGGGGTTGATCTGGGACCCACACATGCATATACCAATCGACTCAGGATTTCACCCCCAACCCCCCATTTCAGGGAACGCGTTCAGTTCTGAGACACTCTGTAGAGACACACGCATACATAACTAAATTTCATTTCAATTAGAATAAGCGACCATTCAATATTCGATTACCAAATGCCGACAAGTTGCCATTGTAAAACGAAAATTCTACACGAATTTTCTTAAATTATTTCGAAATAATAGGTGCCTCATAGTATTTATCTTTTTACAATGCCTTTTTTTACTTATTATTATTATCCGGACATAAAGATGAAAGTTGAGCATTCAATTATAGGAACTCGACGTTTAAAAAAATTGTCATTACTGTTCGATGGAAATGGAAAAAAAAGAAAATTTGAGCATGCTGCGGTAGTGTAGATTTCAGGTGCGAAATGATTATTATTCAATTTATATATTATTATAATGTTTATATAATTCATTCATTATTATGAAGTTTATACGAAATTATAATATTATTTTATTATCATGCTTATTACTTAATATATCTTTACATACAATTATAATGTAATTTTCATTGTTATTGTTATTATTTTCATGTAATATAATGTTCATGTAATTATTATTACTTACATATTTCCGGGAACAGCAAATCTTTGTATAAATTTCATCTTTAGTCACCCGTGAAATCCACGCGAATTCCCGGTCGGTACTGCAGAGACCATTCCCGCGGGTGTGCACGCCTGCGGAGCTGCAATACGCCTCGCAGCCGAGACCGGAAAGAAAACTCGTCGCAGGCGCGAAACTGTCGCGGGTCAATTATATCGCAGGAATAAAAAGTTTGATATTTCTCAACGACGCAAATCAGGCTAGTGGTCTTATTTTATTATCAGGATACGATAGAGTATTGGAGCGCAATTTTGAAATACCCCACTTGGCCCGAACGATGTAGACGGGAATGAGAATATTCGACGTGACGGGATACTCGATCGGGTCGATTGTTTAATTGGAATTTCGACGGCATCTCGACAAGCCGAACAAGCGGAGCGACGTTTCCCATAGTCGACACGGCAAAATCCCAGTGGTGCCCATCGAAAACTAATCCGATCAATCCTTCCACATCGCAATTTCACAAATTTATGGACATTGAAATTGAATCAAATTGAAAAAAAAAAGAAAATTAGAATTAAGCTGAATTAAATGTCATTAGAAAAAGTTAAAAGACCAATTTACTTTAATTCGATTCAATAATGAAAAAATAAAATTAGAATCAAATTAAATCGAATTACAATGCAATTAAATTAACGAAAATAATTTCCACGTGTTCGAAGCTCGACGATACTTTCATTGTACCAGCGAAATAAAATAAAAGAGGGAAAAACCAATGCGATCATTCGTTGTTATTCATCGTTAATCGTTATTGTTTATTTATTTATCCCTTGACGATGGTACAATTATTTTTTCGCAAAACCTGATCCTAATATCACGGGCTTATCTTTATCTGCCTCCATCATTTTGGCCGATCAAGATTCGTTCGGCTTCTGACCGGCTATGACCTCCATTATTTTCTCCTCAAGATCGGACGATACGTTTGCGTTTATCTCGTTGACCTTCTTCTGCATTTCCTCGTAAGCCTTCACCTCGATTATCTTGAGAACCTCAGCCTTGAATTTCGTCGTCAATGCATTTGTAACTAGCTTGAGAATGAGGTTGCCCAAGCGGCCCTCGACTTTCAGCTCGAATTTGCTGCAAACGATGAGGCGGAGAAAAACAATGCAGAAACGTAAACGATACAGGCCGATGATAATGCTGCGAGGTTATATTTTACGAAATCGCGAGGCCGAAAATTAATTTCGTCCGATTGAATTATCACTATACTCTTATCGGTTATTTAGACCTGTACGTTTTTTTTCTTCATTTTTAGCGTCTCGTTGCGGTTTTAACGCATTGAGCAATTTCAATTTGTACGATTTAGATGTTCCATTTGATATTTTGAAATTTGATATTTTGAAAAAAAGGATCTCATTTCAGAAAATAAATATCAATTTTTTAAATTTCTTGTATTTTAGTATTAATCCTTTTTTAAGTTCGAATCTTTCACTGAAAATCGGGGAAAAAAAGTAAAATGCGACGATTTTTTTCTCTCTAAATTACAACCCTCGGAATTACTTTTCCTATGACTGAAAACAGCGTAGCAGTGGAGACCTTGAGCTTCATTTTGAAAAAAAAGATCATTCGTGTGCGATCATTTTTCTCGAAGTGGTCGTTAGTCAAAGTTGACCAATTTTCGGTAAAGAAATACAAATAATAATAAATGGGACAAAAATAATATTTAATAATAAAAAATAAAATTAAAAAATAAGAAGATGATACGAAATATAAATGAGACAAAAATAATACAAAATAATATTCCATAATAAAAAAGTAAACTAAAAATTAAAAGATAATATTTAAATATAAATGAGACAAAAATCAACTCACCTGAATGCAACGAATTTGGCATATCTGATCGTGAGTTTGCGAGTCTTGAAGTGGAAGTCGAGTATTATTTTTGCCGCAACTCCATGAAAACGACCTTGACAGACACCCTTTCTCTGGATAAGCAGCCACCTAAAACTGTACTCGTGCCTAACCTGTGTGCAGAATGAAAATAAGGAGACGAATTATTTACAATCGTGCTATCATTACGATTATAATCAATTAAATTTAATTACGATTACGTTTAATTAAAATTCTGTAATTCGAGACATTGCTCAAATTTCGTGTGGAAAATTCGAACGAATTGAATCGTGTTGCCTATGAGGCTGATGTTTTTTTTATCTTTTTTTAAATAACCAACCACTATATACGCTTTGTGGTTGAAATGCAGTTCGATTTTACAAGCAATATTAAGGGGTTACCCCCACTTGCGATTTTGAAAAAATCGATTTTTTTTTATTGCATTTTTTTGAAGTATAAGTTTCTGAGAATATGTCCTGAAAATTTCAAGTCGATCCGAACAAAATTGACTGAGATATGAGCGTTGAAAGAGAAGAATCCGCGTTGAAAGAGAAACTTTAAACGCGTTTTTCTCAAAATGGCATTTCTGAAGTCGGTGACCAAGATTACTCGAACACTAATGAAATTTTAAAATTTTGCAGGCTTATTTAATACATAAAAATGTAGTCTTTAATCGTTCGATTTTTTTTCGAAAAAAATGGCCGTTTTATAGCCAAAAAAAACGGCCGTTTTTTTCGTTAAAATCGAACCATTAACTTTGACTGTCCGCCATTTTGTGAAAAATGAATATTTTTTAAAATCCTTCGATTAAAGACTAGTTTATACTTATATATGACTAAATCCATCCGCATTTTTTATTACAGATGATCCACTTCGCCGCAATGTTGGTCACCGCAAACCGTGTATATAAAAACATTATTTCATTGACGGCCATTTGCCACTAAACAATGTAATATTTTTCAATGAAAAAATTACTGAAAGTTCTTCAAGATGTGTTCTTTAAGATGGTATATTGACCGATTAAAAAAGTTTTGTAGTTTTCTTTTAAAAAAATCATGAAAAAGGCCTTTTTTTTGCGCTACAAGTGGGGGTAACGCCTTAAAAGAATTATTTTCTAAATGAAAACAAATGTATTTACTCACGTCCATAGTGACGAATGCGACGTTGACATGCAAAGAGGCTTTCTCTTTGGTCCACCGGAGCATTACGTCACCCTTACGATAGATGGTCGAGAGTTCTTTCACGTGACCATGATTCAGGTATATTTTCCTTTTCAGAAGGGGCTGATGGAATCATTCATTTTCACGCGATTGAGAAGAAAATAACGGTCAATTTAAAGAAATTTGCACACAGAGGCCTGATAAAAATTGGAATTTGGATGACGATTATTCACCCGCGCAAAGAGAGGAGTTTCCATGTCCGGCGCGTCCATGGGATCGAAACCATTTTGCGTGATGTAACTTTGTACAGACGGCAAAACTTCGTCGAAAAGTGTGCTTATATTAAGCTCGTGTACGTTGCTTTGCGGATATAAACTGAAAAAAAAATTAATAAATAACGCACCACAGTTTTTTTATCACGAAAATTTTCCAATATTAATAAAAAATGCCTAGTAATAAGAATCTTGAAAAAATCCATATAACAAAATCGCAAGAAATGCCTGTAGATTGCGATGTGTTTTTTTTTTCAACGTTGTCGAATTTGTGTCCTTCCATTTGTCATTTGAATGCAATGCGTAAATTAATAGCAATTGAAAGCAGCGCCGCTGCTGCAGGAAAATAAAATTCGGTGCGGAAAAAAAGCCCTCGAGAAATCTCAAACTTGAGGAATCCGAAATCTCTCTGGACTTTTTTGCGAATAAATAACAATGCGGAATTCTAAAGAGGAATCGTTACCTCCAAAAACTCACGGACTACTTAACCATTTTATCGAAGTCGAAGATCGTCAGCTGCCAGAAACCAATAATTTGTAACATGCAATTGTTGGTGAAACAAAACACTAAATTCTCTTTTTTTAGATTGAAATCGAAATATTTATCGTTTTGATTTCGTCGAAACAAAATTGCATTAAAAAGAAATACAAAGCCGGCGTATAACTATATTTCAAATTATAAGGTATGAATATATATTTATTATTTTATACTTTTTATTTGATGGCATATTTACGTATATATTATTTATTCACAATAGAGTCGACCACCTGGCATTGTATTTATTAAATTACTTTTTCCC
Source organism: Ophion ellenae (assembly GCA_963210295.1). Classification (NCBI taxonomy): domain Eukaryota; kingdom Metazoa; phylum Arthropoda; class Insecta; order Hymenoptera; family Ichneumonidae; genus Ophion; species Ophion ellenae. Next base: position 34,825,700 of record OY723392.1, read on the forward strand.
ATCGGAACCGCAATAATAAATTATAACATCCAAATTCTTGTCAATCGATATAGGCATATAAATATAAATATATACACACACATTTGTATAAATGCAATAAACTTGTTTTTAAATCACAATATTGTTAAAAAATTTCGAATGCCGAGTGATTGGAATTCATTCGAAAAATGTGCCAACTTTCGAAAAATATATTTTACGTACATGACATCGTCGATTTCCGTGTTGTCAGCAATGGCAACGCCAAAAAGGGCCACCAGTATGAAAATACGATTTAGCGACATTGTAATCACGCCTAATTTACGGTTCTTTTTGTTACAACCACGTGGTGCGCGTACAAATAATTCATCGATCTGGTGATTGAACATCGGTCGCCTGGATTTTTATACTTTCCTACCAATTTCGCGGCTATCTTTTCTCTCGTCGTGATCTCTTCTTATCTGCTGCACATTCGAGAAAATCATCATTTGGTCATTGAGATCTACATGGGAAAATTGATCGGCTGCCTGATCGTTCGGACGGGATAATTTTTTTTTCATTTTTGTGCGTCATTTCGTTACGGAATTGCGCACAAACGAGTTGCGTCTCGATCAGTGATACATGCCGATGCACCCATCGATACGATACGATCGGAAAATGTTAATCAGCGCTTGCGTATCATGGTCAAGACCCTAAAAGTGATCGCAAAAGTTTTAGATTAACTTATGATTAAATTTAAGATTAAAATATTTTTATTCGATAGTATCACCTTTTAGCTATATACCCTAAAAATTTAATTGAAATATTCCTAAAATTGAATGAGCCACAGCTTCTAACAGTCGGCCAGGCGAGCGGTAGCAACACCATACTTCAAACTTTAAGGCGGGCAACCACTTTAGATACTTCAAAAAATGATTTTTTTTCAAGGTCATAAATCGTTAGCAAATATCTTAACAATACGGTCTGAAAATTTCAAAACGATATTTGGATTCCTTCTAACGGTACGTATATAAATGATAAAAACTCTCCCCTCGACTTCCAACCACTGTGACGGGTCAAAACGTTCGATTTTATTTTGCTTTTCCTCACAGTGCACATATTCTAAAACATGTGAAAAAAAAATTCAAGCTAAAATATTGAAAAGTGACCAACTCACAGACGATTTAGTGAGAACAGTTAGCGCAACGATTTACATATACTAAAACTTTCATTCGCGTTTTTCTCGAAACGACATTTTTTCAATTTGCGGGAATGATAACTCGAAAACTAATTGATGGATCATCTTCAAATTTGGCACACACTGACGTAATATAATTTATTTAAACATGAACCTAAAGTTGGAAAGATCGGCTTGTTTAAGACATATTCGTTATTGCAAAATGCCGGGAAAAATGCTAATAATCGATCATTTTTTTTCACACACGTTCCAACATTCAATTCTCGATTTTTTTTTCAAAATTTCGGTTCATGTTCTTTAAAAACATCTCAAAAATGTATAAAAATTTGTTGGACTATTTCAGTTGCGAATTGCGAGCTGCACAATTCCCACAAATCGACAACGACGATGAGGACACGCCAGATGATACAGCGGATTACATCTTAATTAATGCATGAAATAACTTGAAAAAATTACCAGAAATGTATGAAAATACGAATAAATTATGATCAGAGTTGCGAAAATTTCCGTTTTTTCACAATAAGAATTTTTTTTTTAAACGCGGTTTCCTCGAAACACTTTTTTCAAACTCGGTGGACGTGATATCTCGACAACCACTTGATGGATCGTTTCCAAGTTTATAGAGGATACGATGAGGAACATTTAAAGGCCGTTGACGATCTCACTTTTTCAAAATCAATTTTCATTTTTTAATAGTTACGTAAAAATGACAACTTTTTCATAGATTTTGCATGCTCGAGTTTCAATTCGTCACCACGTTGTTGAAAAAAATGATTCCAAAAATCGACGATCGCCAACGACTCGTATTTATTGTAAACTTGAATAACCCGTTTGGCGTTTAGATTTCGGATGGACCGTTTGAGCTGGGGAGTGTCCACCGCGAAAGGTCGCAAAAAATGTCATCATCAACCGGCGGCCATATTTTTTTGTTTTCTGTATTTTTTTTTCAAAGGCTCTCCATATATGTACCATTGTGTTTAAGAAAATGCGTCTCTTTTTCACCAACCGTTTTTCAGAAAAAACATCGGAATTTGGCAATTTTTTTCCGGCCTCTAGGTAGATGTAGCCCCTTAACTTAGTTCAGGTGTCACGTTCCAGGACCTTCCTCATCCGTGGCCTCTTCAAGGACCTGACACGGTTTTTTTTTTTAATTTTCTTTATCCAGGTTTTCCGATCGCCGGGAAATATAAACAAAGTAGAGTGTCATTTTTTTGGTTATACAATTTAAAAAACGATTTCTTTGTTTCCCAACGTCAGGTGTAGGGAAATAAAAAACAATCCTCATGTGTACGACGTACAAGGGAGATCCCGGAAAGTGAAAAACATTTCGATCCCTTGTCGTTCGATCTCGAGAGATCGAATCTTTTATCGCCGAGAAAAATGAAAATCTCTCGAGCTCGGTGCAAAGAGCACATCGAGATTTTTATATTCTATCGAAAGAATCGGTAAACCGGTCAAAAAAATATCGTGTTTGATGGATCGTTCATATCGGTGCAACCGGTAATGTTTACCGATTACTCGAGATACCATATTTAGTAGTGTACACATTTAAACCGCGCAAAAAAGATTTATTATCACTTCCGTAATAGATAATAATTATTTTACAATAAACGTAAAAAAAAATTACAAAATGTTAACCCCTCTTGTATTTCTTCTCGCTCAACTTGGAAGAACGTGGAAGAATGCCTTAAAATTGTGCTCGCGTAGCCGAATAAAAAAAGCAGCTAAACAATCCTTGGTGCGAATTAAACAAAAAAAATTCTTCTCTCACAGTATCCAAAATAAAATTTACAATCGATTCTGGATTTTTTTTTTAATATTTGGTTGCAGTAATGTGATATAAAAATTTCAATTAATTAGCTAACGTCATAACGTGATAAATGTTATAGCAATGGTTATCGTAGAACTGTACGATATGTTATTAAAATTATTGCTATATATACACAAATATATGTATCGGAATCTCGTCGATGTAATTGTAATTAAATTTTACAGGAATATTATATATACACCCCCCCCCCACACACACACACACACACACACACACATATATATATATATATATATATATATATATATATATATATATTTATTTATTTATTTATTGCATTGTATTTCTTTTTGTGCCGGATGCTTATTGTTATGAGTATTATACTTATGTGTATATCGTCAAAATAATTATCATGCAATAATAAAACAATTGTACATATATGTATATTGATTTATTAATTTATTTATGTATTTATGTATTTGATTATTTACTTATTTAGTTTGGTAGTTTTTCTATTTCTATGGCATACCCTTTAAGGGTGTTTAGACATAGTCTCCCTATCCCATAAACTCCCTATCCCTATGGGAATAGAATCACATACTATTTCCATTTGCATATTTATTTATTTATTCATTTAATTAGTTAATTATTTATAAACTATGGTATAATTTTGTGTTGCATGATTATTATTATAATTATATATCCATGACGTCGAGTGTACATAGAGCCTGAAGTCTTAAACGTCACAGATTGTCCGAGGTCAGTGAAGGATGGTGTTCGAGTGGCAAAACGTGGGCCTAATGGAAAGCGACGAAGAAGAGTGAGAGTGATCAGGCTTATTCGCAAGTGCGCGAGGCCCCTGCTCCAGTAGATCTCACTTTCCCGCAGCTCCACGATGAGAAAACCAAGTTTTCAATCTTTGCTCTCACTTTCACTGGATCATGGCCTGACCCGGTGACCCGAGTCCTCGTTTTCGCGTCCCCGAGACCCAGCTTTCACTTGCCTTTTTGGGTCAGTCCCCTTCGATATCGATCTGGGTTACGAGAGCCCGTTCGCCATAGATGGGACACACGTTTCCACAATTCTCGCACAATTTAAAGATTCTCGGCGCCATCCCTTTAGCCAATTTCGGAGCTGCTGAAATCGACAAATTTGTGGGGAAAAAAACATTTTTGTACATTTTTTACGGTGCAAAGTACATTTTTTATTGAATTTTTTGGTTTTACAGTGCACACAAAAAAATATTACTGATCAACACGTGTTATTTATACACGTGATTTATTAATTTGTTGTATTTTTATTTTCTGTATTTAACTTGTTTAGTTGACTTTTACTCAATTAGTGTTTATTTATTTGTTTAGAAAGGAAAGAAACAAACGTTTTTGAAACTCTTTAATTTCATTCGATCTACCATCGAATGTCGTTTATTCTAATTTCTCTTCCGCTTAGCAATTATTCAAAATTTCTTGAAACGTTTTTAGACATTTCGAATGGGGCTTGTTTTTCCCGCGCAGGGCCGTGAATAAAAATGTATTAGAAGGCCGCAATCTTATCCCGGAAAATTTTCGCTCTTGTCGACGATCGCAGCAATGTTGGACATTTTCGTAAAAACTAACAGCTGATAAAGTAGGGATTAATATTGCCGTCAGTGAAAAAGTAGATTTTTTCTCGCATGATAATTCTTCCTATCGTCAAAACTGGTTTTATTTCATCTTTTCTACGCAGCTTCTCAATCTTACCACCAAAAACCAAACTTCACGTACAAACAAAACGAAAACGTGCCGTAGTAACTGATATTTGAATAATATTCGGAAATTCACGTCGGTAAGGAAGAGCGCAGTCGGTGCTGAATTTGTCGCACTAATGTGTTGGGCTTCCAAAAAAAGTGAATACAGAAAAATCAGGCGTCTCCAAGGGCACGAGCTGAATTTTCTTTGCATTTCTGAAGTAGAAAACGAGTGCAAAAGAGCCGTTTCAAAAATTCCGCGTTCTCCTCGAACTAAATGCAGTTGCGGCCACCAGTAGCGCAGCAATTCAATTCTCGCGCTAGCAGTGCTCAGTAGGTAAGTATTCGCAAGCAGAAAAACTTGTTACCAACTGTAGGCAAAGTAGCGACCGCCTGCACAGAGTAGACTCAGGCACAAATCAACTTAATTACGAAAAAAAAAAATCGTACACTTAGCTCGCAGCGAAATCTCCGATTTTTTCGATTATTTTTTTAATTTTTGGAAAATTTCATAAATTTCATAAAACTACCATCACTCGACGAGTTTTGCAGTGATTACGACAGGATTGATAAAATTTTAGAATTAATCATAAAATTCTCAACTTCGTGTATACATTTTTTATCGTTTTCAATCAATTTGAGATGCCAATTTCATTAATACAGTGCCTACTTACTATGCTCATATGTAATTAAAAAATACTATGAATGTACTTGGACGATCTATAATAAACTCGATTTTTAAAGGATAATAATAAAACCCCACATGACCAAGCAAACCTTTTTTATTCGTGAAGCTCGGTCACTGATATTTTTTCGGTGCGTCGAACAAAAAAAAATTGAAAACCCAACGGTAGTTCGTTTTTCGATATTGCCGATTTATTAACAAATCGATGTATTCTACTTAAAATTGGTTGATAGCTTATGCATGTTCTTTTCAATTTTTGATTTATAACGATAATAATAATGAGTACTATTATTAGTGTTCTTATTAATATGATTTAATTATATTAATACTATTTATTATATTGATAATTTACCAATACAATTTGTTATATTAATAATAATATAATAAATTTTTAATAACATTAATTAATGACGATAAAAATGACAATGATGATAACAATAATAACAGAAATAACGAAAAACGAAAATAACTAACTCACGAATAACAACAATATTAACAAAAACAAAAATGATAATAACAACAATAATAATGATGATAAAGATAATAATCGATCTCCAGAAAATTTATCGTCACGAAATGACCATGTATTTCTGCTATCCATATTCTTGTTATCTCACGTACGTGCAGATTACTATGTGGGACAAATCGTTGACTAACGATCTTTCAAAACACTCACGTATTTTTTTACGTTCTCTTTCTCTCTCTCTCTCTCTCTCTCTCTCCCCTTCTCACTCGCGCGCTCGCTCTCACTCTCTCGGTCGCGCCCTCTCTCGGTACGTTCCATTTCTCGCTCATTCCACACGTGGCCCAGCTTCGAGTTGAACACTTGGCGTAACGCGCCCAATCTCAAGTACTTGTTTTGCCCACTAGCGGTACACAGAAAAATCGTGCAACAATCTTACGACTTACATTTTTCATGCGATATACCCCATTATTGTGTAAATATATATCTGTTATAATTACACGATACTTTAGAATCATATTTGCCGGAAACGGTAAGAATTTTTGTTTGTGGAACACGGAGAAGCTTTCTCTCTCCCTTTATGGAGAAGCGATGATAATATTTTAACATTGGCACTGAATGCTCTTCGGTTTGACGTTTTCCTATTCCCAACACGTGGACTAGTGCCGCTGCCTCTCTGGCTGGGTGGAAGAAGGAGAGAGAGGGAGAGAGAGAGAGAGAGAGAGAGAGAGAGAGAGAAAGAGAGAGAGAGAGAGAGAGAGAGAGAGAGAGAGAGAATAAAAAAAACAAAGAAAAAAGTGAAAAGAACAGAAAAACAGCACACAACACAACAAAACAAACCCAAACAAACACCAACCTTCGCGGAGTAAAGTACATAAATAGATAATATCGAAACTAATAGGGTTTAGCAAAATGTACTTATTGGAGCATTATACCATTTTTCTCGAAACAGAATGGTTTTAGACAAAAACTGTATAGAACATGAAAGATCAATCTTTATATAGACTACAACTTTCATGGGAAACATTGTTCTCTAGGATCAACATTTGTTGAAATAAATATAGGAGAATCCTAAAAATATTGCACAGCCACATGCCTAAATAAAAGGAATAAAAAATGTTCGAAAAAGAATAAAGGAATAAAAAATGTTTGAAAAAGAATTTTAAAAAAATAAAAAAAATGTTTAGGAAGCAATAATAAAAAAAAAATTTAGTCGTCATTGACGGGATTTTGGTGAAGGACGTAATCTTCCGGTTTCATTAACAAGTCATTCCGTTATCGATCCAAGATAGAGGGGGGGAGAGTGAGAGAGAGAGAGAGAGAGAGAGAGAGAGAGAGAGAGAGGACAATTAAAAAAAACAGAGACAAAGAGAGAGAGAATAGTCTAAAACAACAGGCAAAAAAAGAGAAACCAAAATAGAGGAAGAGAGAGAGAGAGAGAGAGCACGAGACCCGAAAGAGAGATACAGAACTAGCTCTGATAGAACAGCGACCGCGAGCGACGTTATATTAAGAGAGAACGAAAACAGAGAGAACCGGCGAAAAACATTCTTGTTTTGATCCCAGTGCCCTTGAAAGACCGGTTGATGGCTGAATAAAAAAGAAAATCACACGCGCGTCCACCAATGGGAGAACGTTTCCCGGTGGGTGTGCGAGAGACGAGCCCGCGCGACGAACATATTGCGCGGGATCCAGCATCGAATCGGCGCAACAATACATAATGTATGTTTTCTTCAATGACGTCCTCTCAAAGCCTTCTGACGATTGCGACAGTACGATTGCGCGTAATTCACGGAGTCCATCGCGAATGTTAATTATTCGAGAAGGATCCTTCGACACGAAAAACAAAATACGTGCTATATGTTGCACAAGCTGTTGTCACGATGTTGGGAATACAAATAAATGTTAGGAATGGTTACATTTGGTTATTTTTTTTTCATTATAGTGTGTCGCAGATCCATCCGGGAAAAAGCTGTCGGGCGTACGGTTCGTTTTTTGCCACAAAGCCGCGACTGTGACGAATAAAAAAAACTCTCTTTTTCATCTCCCAGAATTAGTGCTGGAAATGGCAACAGGGAGACTGGTGGAGTCATTTTCAAGCTCAAAAGAATTATTACACGTCTTTGAGTATTTCTTTTACGAATCCGAATATTAAACAATCAACGAATCTTCGTCTTTAATCGAGTAAAAATACAGCCCGGTATACTGGTAAAATTTCAAACCATGTTATCGAACTTTTAAGGGGGTAGGACTGTCTAGAGACCCGAAAAAAATGGCCAAATTCCGATTTCTTTTCTGGGAATGGGTTGGTGAAAAAGGAACGCATTTTTTTAACACAAAGGTACATATATTGAGAGCCCTTATATAAAATCACCGAAAATACAGAAAAACAACAAAAACATGGCCGCCGGCAGATGATACGGATAAAGTTCCAAAAAGGGCATACCTCCGATTAATTTTGAATTTGTAGTACCCATGTGTTTTTACTCGATGATCACTAATGTGATGGTGAAAATAGCCGCAAATTTGATTTTCAAGGCCAAAACTCACAAAAACTGATTTTAATAAATAGAGAAGGTTGGTTCCTACAAAAGTTGTAGTTTATAAAGAGATTGATCTTTTATGTACCATACAAATTTTGTCTAAAACCAATCTGTTTCGAGAAAAATGGGATAATGTTCCAAAAAGTACATTTTGCTAAACTCCATTAGTTTCGATATTGTCTACTTACGCACTTTACCGCGGGAAGATTGCAGTTTGATCTTTAACCCTAATCCCTTGAACTTGGATCGTCTGTGTCCATGTCAAATCTTTCAACGTTGAGCATGCCTCTGCATTTTGATGAAAATGTTTATTGAAAAAGGGATTTTCGAGGCTGGCAATAATTCTATCGCATAGCTAGAAGTCCACAGAAGACCTACGATTTTTTTCAGATTTTTCATTACATAATAACATAGTTAAATAAGCGACGCACGCTAATGGGCCATGTTCAAGGTTTACGGGTGCTAAAAACAACGACATGGGTAAGGGTTAACACTATACGCGTACCTAAACAACACACAACATACAACACAACAAACAAACCTAAACGAAGCCAAACTCAAACAACACACCATCCAAACAACTCACAAACCCAAACACACAACACAACAAACAAACGGAAGTGACCCACAACACAACAAACATCCCCAAATACACAACGAACAAACACCAACCTTCCCACAGTAAAGTGCGTAAGTATATAATATCGAGACTAATGGAGTTTAGCTAAATGTACTCATTGGAGCATTATCCCATTTCTCTCGAAACAGAATGGTTTTAGACAAAAATTGTATAGAACATAAAAGATCAATCTTTTTATAGGCTACAACGTTTGTGGGAAACATTTTTCTCTAAGATCAACATTTATTAACATAAAGTAGAAAAACCTTTTAAAAAATCAGCTGTTGCAAGTTTTGACCTTGAAAATGGAATTTCCGGGTGTTTTCACTATTATATTCGCAATCAGCGAGTCAAAACACATGGGTACACGAAATTCCAAATTAATCGGAGGTATTTTCTTTTCGGAACTGCACCCAATGAATGATGTTTTCAAAGTCGGTGGACATGATATCTCGAGAACCACTTGATGGATTGTTACCAAATTTACAGGAGCTACATTGAAAAACATTTAAAGGTCATTGACGATCTCTCTTTTTCCGCATCGATCTTCATTTTTTAACAGTTACGTAAAAATGACGACCTTTTTCATAAATTTTGAATGCTCGAGTTTCAATTCGTCGCTACGTTGTTGTAAAAATGATGTTGAAAATCAACAATCGTCAACGACTCGTATTTATTGTAGACTTGAATTACCCATTTGGTTTTTAGATCTCAGCTGGACCGTTTGAGCTGGAGAGTCCACCGCCAAACGTCGCGAAAAAAATTTCATCTGCCGGCGGCCATGTTTTTTTTGTTTCTCTGTATTTTTTGGTGATTTTTTTAAGGCTCTCAATGTATGTTCCTTTGTGATAAAAAAAATGTGGTTCTTTTTCACCAACCGGGGAAAAAGAAGCGCAGGGAAAAATCTCGGAATTCGGCCTATTTTTCAGGCCTCTAGGTAGATGTAGCCTCTTAACAATCGTGCGCTCGATACTGAGAGCCAACATGACGAAATTGCTTGAACAAAAAAGAAAAAACACAAAACCGCGATCACCGCTCCTTTCACTTCTCGAACAGTTTTACGGCGTTTTAGCACCGACGGATTTATGCAATTACGAAATCGCATTCAACAACTATCCGTTCCAACAAACGGCGGGGCATCGCTATTAAGTAATACGAACAGTGTGTCGGGAGTCCTGTGACCCTGAAATCTCCATTTGTATTATCGATCCTCATCTGCACGCATACCGTATCGCAACATTGCCAATAATTGAAGGAAACTCGTTGGCGATGAGTATCTCGATCGCGAGAATGTAGCGCTTGTTTGGATCTGGGTAGGACACTCGTGAGACTGCCGTGTATTTCGCAGCCAGGGAAAAACGCGATCTCGTGACCGGTACGATTCGCGTTCATAAGTGAAAGCGCGGGGCGATGCCTTGTCCCGAGTCCTCTGACGGTGTACGTTTTTTTTTTCTCGTTTTTTATACAAACATATTAAGGCGTTACCCCCACTTGTAGCGCAAAAAAAAGGCCTTTTTCATGAATTTCTTTAAAGAAAACTACGAAACTTTTTTAATCTATCAATATACCATCTTAAAGAACACATCTTGAAGAACTTTCAGTAATTTTTTTATTGAAAAATATTACATTGTTTAGTGGCAAATGGCCGTCAATGAAATAATGCTTTTATATACACGGTTTGCGGTGACCAACATTGCGGCGAAGTGGATCATCGGAAAAAAAATGCGGATGGATTTAGTCAAATATAAGTATAAACTAGTCTTTAATCGAAGGATTTTAAAAAATATTCATTTTTCACAAAATGGCGGACAGTCAAAGTTAATGGTTCGATTTTAACGAAAAAAAACGGCCGTTTTTTTGCTATAAAACGGCCATTTTTTTCGAAAAAAAAAATCGAACGATTAAAGACTACATTTTTATGTATTAAATAAGCCTGCAAAATTTCAAGAAGATCGGTTCATTAGTGTTCGAGTAATCTTGGTCACCGACTTCAGAAATGCCATTTTGAGAAAAACGCGTTTAAAGTTTCTCTTTCAACGCTCTTTCAACGCGGATTCTTCTCTTTCAACGCTCATATCTCAGTCAATTTTGTTCGGATCGACTTGAAATTTTCAGGACATATTCTCAGATACTTATATTTCAAAAAAATGCAATTTAAAAAAAACCGATTTTTTCTAAATCGCAAGTGGGGATAACCCCTTAAGGGTTTATATACAGTTAAGGCCACTCTAGAGGCCGAAAAAAGGCTTTTTGGGGATATTTTTTCTCAAAAAAACTACAAAATAAATCGAGATTTAAAAAAAGGCTGTTTATCGTACAGCCCAGTGACTGTATACAAATTTTTTTTGAAGCGATTAATTTAAAAATAGCGGCTGTGCAGCTATTTTTTATATTGCATGGTTCATTTGTTATTAACTATGTTATTAACTATGATAATAGTTATTAACTATTATCTGACGACTTTTTAGGCAAATTTTTCACTTTCCAAAAATATGCCTAAAAAATTGTTAATAACAAATGAACTATGCAATATAAAAAAAAATCCTACGTACTTCCATAGACAATTTATTTTTCAAGATATAATCAATATTTCAAGTGAATCGGTCGAAAATTGTTTGAGTTATGTTTCCGGCCAACTTAAGGGGGGATTGTCTTTTTTTTTCGCAAAATTTACCGCTTTTTGGGAATTTTTTTGTGAAGAAAGTATACAACGGAAAACTTGTGAAACTTGGCATATAGTTTTTTTGATCTGTTTGCTACATACAAAAAATTTTTTAAACAATTTCATCAAAAAATCCCCCCTTAAACGCGTTTTTCTCGAAACAGCTTTTTCACAACTGGTGTGCACGATTTCTCAAAAACTATTCAACCGATTGCCTTCAAATTTGGACAGAATGCTCAGTTGACATCCTTTTATCGTTTGATGAAGCAAAAAAGCAATACGTTTAATAGTTTTTTATTTATAACAAAAAATCGATCAATTTTTTTCGAAAAATCGATACTTCAAGTTCAAAACGTCACCAAATCGTCAATTTTTTTTCCCCTTCATCGAACGATAGCTATATGTGTCTAAAGTAAAATGCTTTTTGGGTTTTTGTTGCAGGATGAACGTGAAGGCTGTAATCGTGCACACCATCAAAAAAGGACCATCGCGCGTCGAGGGGGGTGGGAGGCGGATTTTTTGATGAAATTGTTTAAAAAAATTTTTGTATGTAGTAAACACATCAATAAAACTATATGCCAAGTTTCACAAGTTTTACGTTGTACACTTTCTTCACAAAAAAATTCCCAAAAAGCGGTAAATTTTGCGAAAAAAAAAGACAATCCCCCCTTAAAAAATGCAGTTTTGAGTTAAACGCTGCACAATCGCCATTTCGAAATTAATCGCTTCAAAAAAATTATTGCATACAGTCACTGATATGTATGATAAATACCCTTTTTTGTAATCGCGATTTATTTTGTAGTTTTTCTGAAAAAAAATCCCCAAAAAGCCTATTTTTTCGGCCTCTAGAGTGGCCTAACCCCTTAAGATTTTTGAAAAAGGTGTGCCACGGTTTCCTGAACGGAATTTTCAAAACTGGCATGATGTATAACTAAAACACTAATCGACCGATTATGTTGGAATTTGGTATGAATCTTTTTAATTTTATTGTCTAAAACATGACTCAATATTTTTTTTAATTGAAAAAAAGTATTTTATATTGTAAAATCTAGCCTTTTTTTCGGAAAATTCCATTTTTCTGTTTCGTAGCGCACCATTTCATCGATTTTCAACATTTCTGACTTTTTCTTGGTTCATATTCTGCGTGTGAGTGTTAGTGAAAGAAAAATCTTCGTTGGTTTTTTTTTCGATTAATCCCGCCGACGCTACGTGTCACGCCGTCTGACAACATCCGCCGCAACCCGTTTAGAAGACCGAGCCGTATCTCCGCCATTTTTTAAGATTAATGAATTCAAAAAAGTACCACGGAACAGCCTTAAGTAGTAATAAAACAGCCTAAGTCTAAAAAATGGCAAAGAAATCTTTCCGTTAAAAAACATATCATGAAAATCAGCAAATTTTTTCCTTGAGTTAAGGTAACTACCCCCTTAAGGAATTTAGGGACACTCGGTCAAGTGATATCATTTGATTCGAATTTATACAGCAAATTCTTTGTCATATGCTGAATGCACCCGTCAATTGTCCCGAAACTCCTTAAGGGAGAATATACCTGTGTGCATTTTTTTCCTACATCTTCCAGAAAAGAAGAAGAGCAAGGGAATGTTGAATTAGAAGGACAATTGTATGGTCCAGGCATCGCCGATTAAAGGCAAACACGAAATTTCCATGATTTCACAGTACTCAAACCTTTAAACGCGTTTTTCTCGAAATTATGTTTTTGCTAGCTTCTTGACAACATTTGCTAGCCTAGTACGTAGGATTTTTTCGATAAGTTGAAATTTAAAAGTTTTATGATCGATATTCGACCGATTTTTTTACGAATTTTTTTTTCCTTCATATTAACGCAACTTTTTTTTTAAATCAATATTTTAAAAAAACCCACGTACTGGACTAGTTTTTTATATCTGCTTTCAAAATATTTTTCGTTTTTAGTTCTAGCTTGAAAATTATGACCTGTGCGAATACGCCCGTAGAGGACTATGAAAAAAAAAGGAGTTTTCTTTCATCGACTACTGCAATGCCATGTTGTTTTAAAATAATAAAAAATTATTTTACTTTAAGACTTGTACTAACATGTATAAAAAACCGAATTTAAAAACACATTTTTCTTTTCCTTAAATAAATTGTCAAAAATGACCCTTAATTTTACCCTCACAAAGGTATATTCCCCCTTCAGTAGACTTTTTTCCTTTTTTCGATTATTGACGGAATAGAATAAAATACCAACTATATATTTGATTTTCCATGTTTTATTTAATTTAATTTATTTGATTTATTTTTCATTATTTATTTATTTCAACGAAAAAAACACAATCCATTTTGTATATTTTGCTAAATTCTCAAAAATTATGGCATCAAGTGAAAATGCTCGAAGTCAATATCATAAGATGAACTAAAAGCAAATTAATTTTTTTATCTGTAGATTATATCACTTAGACGCAATAAATTAATTTATCCGAGCCCGTTACTTATCCGAGCCCGTTTTTTTTTGGACCGTTACAGTGGCCTTAGGCCTTAATGATTTTTTCGTTCGCCGGTATAAAATTTCCATAAATAACATAGAAATAATAATAATAATAATAATAATAATAATAAGATTGTTTTTCGTTCGGAATGTCGATTGAGTGGTCTGTAAATTCATTGCGTCATGGGAGTGTCCCATATTTGCTGAGCAACCCCCCCACTCGTGCGCCTCCAAAAAATCATCCGATGTATCACGCGTTTATCTGGATTTGAATGATATCACGGAAAAAAGCTGTTGACGATTTTGAGCAAAGTATACATATTTTATTAATCGCCTTTTCATCGAAATTATCATTATGATTGTTGTAATCTTTATCACTACTGGTATTATTATTATTTTTTGTCGTTGCTCTCATTATTCCTGTCTACGTATAATTACTATTGTATAATAATAATAATTATTGCTGTTATTATCATTAGCAATATTCGTATTATTTTCATAACAATAATAATAATAATCACCATCAACATGATTATTATCATTGTAATTGTTATAATTTTTTAAATGATTATTATTGCCTTGTTTATTATTATTATACATTAAAACAAAAGGTTTATTCGTTTACTTATCATTTCATCGTTTTAGTATTATTATTATTATTACTCTTATTATTATTATCAATTCCACCGATGCGAGTACAATAATAACAATGAAGATGATAATGTTAACAATAATTGTCATTATTGTTGGGTGGATATGTGCGCAACACCTTACGAAATTTTTATATTAAATCAACAAGCGTAGGGTGTCTCAAAATGACCTGACATTTTAATTTATGTTAAAGTACGAGTTATATATGTTATATCATATTATTTCATCTCATTTTCTATCTTCTATTTATTTATATCTTATTTCTATCTTATTAGTAGTATTTTTATTCCTAGTATCCCCATTTTAAGGGGGCATTTATATAAATTATCTTACATTCATTTTCTTATATCTATCCTCTCCCACGTTTCTTTTAATTCTCCGCTAATCATCTCGTCCTCCCAATACTTTTCCATGTGTATATTTCCTATGTTTATATTCCTCGCAGTATGCTGACGCATCGATTTTGCTCCAATCGTATTGAACTTCTTGTTCAATTTTAATTTTTATGCCTCTTTCTATTTTTCTTTTCAGCTCCCTTACATTTCCATTCCATACGGTTTGCCACATTGCCCCTAACCTACGCTTTCCATTGCTTCTTCTATTTATCTTCCCCTTTCCATTGCTTATTTCATTTATCTTTGATGGTAACTCATCAAAATTGATGAGTTACCATTTATAATTGCTCTTACTTCCTTCCTTAGGCATTCTTTCGGCCACCCGCCATCTCCCCATTTCTATCTTATTCTTTTATCCTCTTTCTTTGTCTTGCAGGACCGAATTAGAGTACACGTGCATGACGCAATCTACGAAACATCCGAACCGCGAACGACTCGTTCCCATAGAGTCGAGGAACTGGCCGAAAAAAAAGATGTCCGTATCGTACGATCGTAATTTTTTTTTAGACACCCCACCCGCGGTCGTTTGCGAGCGTACGTTTGGCTTTTTCGTTTGAAACGTGGGCTCGTCCGCTGGTACGACTCGCGCGAACCAATCGCGAGAGTTTATTCCGAAAAGCACACGGACGCGCGATCTCGTATTTATTTTATCGTTACTACACGCGATTCACGTGTGTCAACAGCGTGGAGCTACCTCACGTCCGCGTGCGCGCGCCAGAGAGAGAGAGAGAAAGAGCGACGCGCGAATTTCTGAGATCGCGCGCCGCCATCGTCGACGGGCGAATGCCGAACTACACGGCTTTTAGCCTCCGGAGGCGCGCGCATGCTCCGCAGTACAAGCGCGGCGTTACTCACGAGTGCACCTATCGGCTTTTTTTTCCTCCGTAGCAAAAGTCGTAAACAACGCGTAGTTTTGCGATTAATTCGTTACGAATGGAAGTTTAAAATTAAAAACAAAAGGTTTGAATAAGACTTTGACACGAAAAATATAGTTTTATCGTGGAACAATGTTTCGCGAGCAAAATAACGAATGAGAAGGGTGCTTATTACGCGCCGGTGACATTTCGCTGCAAGACTCGATCGCGCTGGTTCTCGGCACGTCGATCGCACTCGCGAAGTTTGGGTACGTTTTTCAATTTTTTTTTCGCCTGATTTTTTTTTCCTTTCGCAGACAGGTCCATTGATCGACTTTGGCGAATGATCCGAACTTGTCGAAAATCTCGTCTTCGATTCCCCGGGATAACGATCATTGACCAAACGTTCGAGTGTTTACATCGCCCACGCTCCTTCGAAACGTCAATTTCTCTTTTCGAATCAACCGAATCGAATTTTCCCACACGCCACCGACGTATAGGCAAACTTTTTCCTCCGCTCTTTCCTCGGGCGTAACAATCGTGATTGTCGTGCTCCGATTCACCTACTCGATTTCCGGCACGGAAAGAGAAAAGTTCTTCGAAGAAATTGCCATGTTGCTCACACGGGACGCACGCTAATGCGATTCTTACGATCCACTTTTGCTTCGCGGTTCGCTCGCGCGCCTTAAGGGGTTAGAACTACTGTGACGAGCCGAAAATCAGGATAACTCGAAAAAATTAATTTCGAATTCAAACATGTACAAAATTTTACGAAAAAATATTAATAATTAAAGAAGTTACGAACAATCTCGTGAAGGACCTCCGAACTCGAGGGGCTCTACGGTGTACTTGATTCTGACCACCCGGTTGATCCGAAACAGAAAAACGAATTTTTTACTCAAAATAGATAATATTGGCTAAGACTTGACCGAGCCTTTTTCAGTTATCGTCTTTCAATCAACAGAAAAAAAACTTTGATTTTTTTTTCTTCGATTTTTCAAGAAAAAACGACATTGTTAATAACCAATGGTAAAAAAATGTTAAGAAGAAAAACGTCGGTCAAGACTAAACTACTGTTACCCTGAACAAGTATACCAAACTTCAAGTCAACCCGTTCATTAGATGTCGAAAAATCGTGTACACCGTTTTGAGAAACATAATTTCCAGGAAATCGCGTTAAAGCGTTTACCAGAAGTTCTATCGCTGTAACAATAAGTTTACCCTCAACCTGCGATTCCCGCGCCATACGTGGAACCTTCCTCTTCAATTCCAGTTGCCTAACCCCTTAACCCGCGTCAACCCGAGCATATATACGTTCACGCGTAAACGTATGCGAACACGTGTGCACGGTCCCTCGTTCACCGTATTTATTATGCTTATTATTCTCGCGGTCGTCACGCGCGAGTATTTCGCCGGCAAAAGTCACGCTCGTTGTTTCGAATTTCGCTGACAAAAGCGTGCAATTTTTCTCTTCGCTCGACGAACGATACACGATTCTTTTTTTCATTCCTTTCTTGACATTTGTTACCAGGAAGTGTAACGTGACGTCGCAGAAACAATGGGCGCGAAAAAACAATGTGAAGATAATTGCTCAAAAAGCATCTACATTGTTCTCGGTGTACTTGGTTATTGTTATTCTTTCAGTTATAATTAAATAAAGATTGAAAAAACAGCGTTGTCTGTGTGATTTTTGTTCATTGTTATTATTATTTAGTCAGTAACATTGAAAAAAAAAAATTGGTATTGTTTTCGTTGGTTGTGTTTATTATTGTTAATATTATTGTTAACAATCAGTATTTATGATTCATTTCGATTAAAATTCAGTACTCTTTGTTTCTGTACCGTGTAATTGTTGTTGTTTTTATTATTATACTCAAGCAACACGTTTATTATTATTAGTATTATCATTGTTGTTGTTGTTGTTGTTGTTGTTGTAGTCGTTTTTTGGGTTTGTTGTAGTTTTGGTTGTTGTTGTCGTTGATGTTGCTTTAATTGTTGTTATAGTAGTTATAGGTTGTTTGGGTTTGTTGTTGTTGTAGTAGTCGTTTGTTGGGTTTGTTGTAGTTTTGGTTGTTGTTTTTATTTGTTGTTGTCGTTGATGTTGTTTTTATTCGTTGTTGTTGTTATTATTTGTTGTTGTCGTTCATGTCGTTTTTATTTGTTGTTGTTGTCGTTATTGTCGTTTTTATTTGTTGTTGTTTTTATTTGTTGTTGTAGTTGTAGTTTGTTTGGGCTTGTTGTAGTTTTGGTAGTTGCGGTTGTTTTTTATTGTCGTTTTTGTCATTGTTATGATTAATGATATTTAAAAACAATATAGATATATTCAAGGTCGATTTTCTTGATTCGCGTTCGTGAAAATTCGTGCTCAAGGTCACACAACGAAGGTCGCTCGCGTTTTGCCGGGTGCCCAGAGCGAGGCCAAAATAGTCCGCTCGGGATATCTCGAGATTTTAGGACACTGCCAGGTCCATGGCCAATCTCAAAAATTCCGTCACAACTCGGCAAAGGTCAAAGGATCCTTGTACAGGACACAAAGAGAGAGAAAAAGTTTATTATTTTATGAGTGATATATATATGAAAAAATATATAATAAAAATGATGCAAAAAAGAAAGAAAAATAAGTTTTCATTGAGAAAAATTAATTGATAAATACAAATATAATTTATACTGGTAAAGCGACAGTTGAATTTTCTTCTATCGATGTAAATTAAAAAAAAACGCAGAAAAAAATGTTTTATACGAGAGATTGAATTGAAAAGGGACGAAAAGAATGGTAGAATTTTGAAAAATAAATATGACGGAGGTAACGGGAAGAATATGTTTACGAAAGGAGAAATAAAATTAGTTGAAAGAATAAACATTGAGAGGTTAGGTGAAATGAAAGGGGGAAGAAAATGAAAGAGGAGCACCGAAATAGCAGCGATGAAGCGTAGCGGTAACGGCTGAAGAAATTAACATTTTTAGCTCGCGTTAGCTTCACTCGACGAGCATCGTACCTCGTTATTATTGCCAATTCGCGACGTTCGTTAGACCGAACCAGCGAAATTTTGTTCTGGCAGCGACACGAATGTACCGGCTGACGTTTATACAGGGTGTCCCAGAACTGAATGGGTTTCCCGGAATGGGAGGTTGAGGGTGAAATTCTGAGTCGATTGATATAAGCATGTGTGGGTCTCAGATCGACCCCTGAATTATTATTAATTTTCAAAGGCCGGCGCACCTGATTGGCCCGCCTTTGAAAAATTAATAATAATTCAGCGGTCGATCTGAGACCCGCACATGCTTATATCAATCGACTCAGAATTCCACCCCCAACCTCCCATTTCAGGGAAGGCATTCAGTTTTGGGACACCCTGTATATTGCAAGAACGTTTTTTTTCGGTAATTCCAACGTATAGCGTTGCGGGTATAATTGGAAAGAGTACGTATTACTACTCTTTCCAATTGTAAGGGAATTGTACCTTCCAAATGGACGGCTGAACGGTCACCGCTCCGAGTATCGACTATGCTCAACGCTGCTCACCTCGAAGAACCGCCGGTGTCGAACCCCGACCATCATCCACCAGTGTCATGACGTCGAAGTTTGCATCGTCGAAATGTAACGAAAATTACATTTTTTTTATTCAATTTTTTTTCGTCGATTCAGGCTGCGAATATTATTCAAACGTTTCCACGTATGAAAAGTTTTCGATCAATCAGAAATTCCGTCCGTACTTCTCTGCGAAATGCAATCAGGAACGTAACTTTTAAATTTGAAGTAAATCGAGTGAAAATTGTTGGTTATTTGTCATGCCAATTGGAAAAAAGCTGTTTCGAGAAGTTTCGAGTTGTCGGCCATTTTGTACATCGAAAAAAAAAATTCTCACAGCTTGATATTCATACTAAATAGATGTGTAATTAATGTTATGAGGGAATCACTTTTTCATACGAAAAAAATCGTTAAATTCGCACATGATTTTAGACCCGTTACTGTGGCCTACTAAGGCCTCAATTAATTAAAATATCAGGTCATTTTGAGACAATATAGTTGTTACAGAAGTAAACACGTTAAAAAATGAAGCTACTTGCATCAAAGGTTGCATTGAAATAATTTTTGTGGATCACTTCTCTCTCTCTCTCCCTCCCTCTCTCTTACTCTATTACTTGTGCGACTTTTTGTCTTCGTATTTTCTGAAATGTGGGTGAATGCGAAGATTCTCCAGGCTTGGAATTACGAAAAACCGTTGGTACTTTTTTCTCTCGTAGTACGCGCGTCCGCTGCGCGATGGAATTAGAAAGTGGGTCACGATGCCCATAGTCTTGGTTGTAAATGAGAAAAAGAGGGAGATGCCTGCGAGAGTGGCGTTCCAATGTGGGTACAATTTGATGACGGAAGAAAATCGTCCATCATCTGTATTACGTCTGTGGGGCTTTCGCGATCGCATCCCTTTCGCTCACACTGCTCACTTCACTGTAATCAGTTCCGTAGAGAGGAAGGGAGGGGGAGAGAGAGAGAGAGAGAGAGAGAGAGAGAGAGAGATAAAGAAAGAGGAAAACAAAATTATTCGTGTATGAAGAAACTAATGGCGAAGGAGTGGAGTGCCAAGAGTCACTATAAATGCTCACTGTCGTCGAATATCCATAAGTGAATATCCATACGTCGAATATCCATAAGTACGAATATCCATAAGTATGAATATCCACAAGTCAAATATCCTCAAGTCGAATGTCCATAAGGGGGCGTCCATGAATTACGTAAGGCGTTTAGGGCGGGGGGAGGGGCTCGAGCGAAATCTCACCCAATCTCACGCGGGGGAGAGGGGGGCTTCGGCAAATATCACGTAATTTTAATAATTTTAGTAATTTTAGTAATTTTAGTAATCACGTAATTTTTATCACGTAGGGAGGGTCTCCCTACTACTTAACATGGTGGAGTAAATGGTACTACAACCGCAGTTACTTCTACTACAATTTATTTTCCGTGGTCGTATGCATTTTGAAAAATCTCACGTGAGATTAGGGGAGGGGGGCGGGGGTCGAGCTAAATGACACGACATCTCACCAGGGGGAGAGGGGGTGTCGAAAAATCGTCAGTCACCTCACGTAATTAATGGATGCCCCCTAAGTGAGTATAGAGTAGAAATGAGTGCCAGAAGGGAGGTAGAGGTAAGTGAGTTTGTTTGGGTTCCCTCTATACTCACTTTTCCTCTACCTCCCGCCATTTCTGGCACTCATTTCTACTCTATATTCACTTAGCGATATTCGTACTTATGGATACCGGTTATGGAAGTTCCACTTATGGATATTCTACCCCTATCATAAATACTATTATGCAGTCTTAGGGGGCATCCATTAATTACGTGAGGTGATTTTGGCGATTTTTTGACCCCCCCTCTCCCCCTGGTGAGATGTCGTGAGATTTTGCTCGACCCCCTCCCCCCTCCCCTAATCTCACGTGAGACTTTTCAAAATGCGTACGTTCACGGAAAATAAATTGTAGTAGAAGTAACTGCAGTTGTAGTACCATTTACTCCACCATGTAAAGTAGTAGGGAGACTCTCCCTACGTGAAAAAAATTACGTGATTTCTAAAATTACTAAAATTACTAAAATTACTAAAATTACGTGATATTTGCCGAAGCCCCCCCTCTCCCCCACGTGAGATTGGGTGAGATTTCGCTCGACCCCCTCCCCCCCCTAAACGCCTCACGTAATTAATGGACGCCCCCTTATTTACCTTTGTGTATCGGGAAATCCTACTGCAACACACACACATGGTTAATCCTGCAACTCAATAGGTTAGATCATGTCCTACCATATGCTGGAATTTCAGTTTAGTAAAAATCAGCATTTGGTTTTTCGCATGCCATTTCTACAAATGATATAAATCGACAATAACTAAGCAACTTTTTTCATTAATTGGCACGATACGCGTAGTTTTTTATACCGCAGGCTATCAATATCAGATGTTCTAATTGGTTTCTATGAAAATTCTGCATACGACCTTTTTCCATAAAGTTTCGTTAACATTTAAGGTATTCCTTTCGCGGAGGGCCGTATTTTGTGGGGGCATAAGCAGGGCCTTCTAAATCGTCGCAAAATTACAATTGCGCTCAACAAAAAAATAAGTCACAATGGATTATTATACACAACGATAAACTAGAATAAAAATTTCGTGCAAATTTAGTAGATTGGGACATTTTTACATTTATTTGAAACGTCACGGCTACGAAAATTCTTCTGTTACTCACATTTTTCCAAGTTTTAATATTAATATTTTCTTTAAACGTTCGGTGACCCTCTGTTTTTATTGTCGTTACGGAATCTTTCGACTTTTTCACACCTGTGAGCAGTTTATACCAGGCATCTGGAGTTATTTAGTGTATAAATTATTAGATAGAAATGTGGCCAGAGTGACATGTCCATAAAGCGCCGTATAAATGGGACGATTTTTAGGGCCGTAATTTTTCGTTAAAGGTTCGGTAACTTGGCTTGAAATTTTACCAGTATACCGGGATGCATTTTTACTTCATTATAGACGAAAATCAGTTGAGTGTAAAATATTTGGGTTCGTGAAAGGAATACCTTAAGGTTGAAAAGAATACTTTTATAGATAACACAAATAACCAAGAGTATTTTTTTAGAAAACCGGGTCAAAAAAGTTCATCATTTGTAGAAATGACTTGCGAAAAACCAAAATCAGATGATTTTCATTTCGAAAACCATGGGACTTTTACTGAAATGAAATTCCAGCATGTGGTAGGACATGATGTGATCTATCAACAGTTGTAGGATTATCCATTCATAACAGGAGACCATATATATATATATATATATATATATATATATATATATATATATATATATATATGAATTAAGGGCTTAGGCTACAGTAACGGGTATAAAATCATGCGCGAATTTAACAATTTTTTTCGTATGAAAAAGTGATTCACTCATAAAATTAATTACACATCTATTAGTATGAATATCAAGCTGTTAGAAAAAATAGATTTTTTTTTCGTTGTACAAAATGGCCGACTACTAAAATTTTCTTTTGTTATCTTTTTTTAGGCGCTCCGCGGCGTGACATTTGGCATCCACAATTTTTTACCTAGAACAAAAAAACAAAAATTCTCGCCAATCTATATTAGAATACCTAGAGAAGTACGTACGGAATTTAAAAAATATTGTTTTATTCAAAAGTTGTAGGTATTTGAACTTAAGAAATGAATTTTCAGTGAAAAATTTCGTTTAACTGCTCATAAACTGCCCATAAAATGAAAAGTTTTCGATTAATAATAAATTCCGTACGTACTTCTCCGCGAAAAGCAATCAAGAACTTTTAAATTTGAAGTAAATCGAGTGAATTGTTGAAATTAAGGGGGGATTGTCTTTTTTTCGCAAAATTTACCGCTTTTTGGGAATTTTTTTGTGAAGAAAGTATACAACGGAAAACTTGTGAAACTTGGCATATAGTTTTATTGATCTGTTTACTACATACAAAAAATTTTTCAAACAATTTCATCAAAAAATCCGCCTCCCACCCCCCTCGACGCGCGATGGTCCTTTTTTGATGGTGTGCACGATTAAAGCCTTCACGTTCATCCTGCAACAAAAACCCAAAAAGCATTTTACTTTAGACACATATAGCTATCGTTCGATGAAGGGGGAAAAAAAAATTGACGATTTGGTGACGTTTTGAACTTGAAGTATCGATTTTTCGAAAAAAATTTATCGATTTTTTGTTATAAATAAAAAACTATTGAACTTATTGCTCTTTTGCTTCATCAAACGATAAAAGGATGTCAGGTGAGCATTCAGTCCAAATTTGAAGGCAATCGGTTGAATAGTTTTTGAGAAATCGTGCACACCATCAAAAAAGGACCATCGCCCGTCGAGGGGGGTGGGAGGCGGATTTTTCGATGAAATTGTTTAAAAAATTTTTTGTATGTAGTAAACAGATCAATAAAACTATATGCCAAGTTTCACAAGTTTTCCGTTGTATACTTTCTTCACAAAAAAATTCCCAAAAAGCGGTAAATTTTGCGAAAAAAAAGACAATCCCCCTTAATTGTCACGCCAATTGGAGAAAAACTGTTTCGAGAAGTTTCGAGTTGTCGGCCATTTTGTACATCGAAAAACAAAAATGTCTAACAGCTTGATATTCATACTAAATAGATGTGCAATTAATTTAATGAGAATTTCATCCGAATAAAAATTGTTAAATTCACACATGATTTTATAGCCGTTACTGTGGCCTAACCCCTTAATCCCGCGGCGCATTGGAGTGAACCCCGGCTGCGCCCTGCGCTTCGTTCTTTGTTTATCGCTCGGCTGTTTTTACTTTTTCACGTGTACGAAATTATACGAAAGTCCGTTATATTATAGTAGTTCTCGTTCTCGAACTCGCAAAACTCTCGATTGCGACCAAGAGTCGGGAAATACACGGCGCTTGTTTTTTTGAAACGCAATTTCTTGGCAACTTTAGTTTTCGACGTCGCACAATTTACCAGTATTAATATTATTATCATCATTATTGTAAATTATTTATTTATTTTTCAATTATTATTTATTATTATTTATCATGATTCATTGTTGTTTATTATTTTTTATTGTTGTTTATTATCGTTTATTATTGTTGTTACTTTTGTTATTTACGTTTCACAAAATTCCGGGACTATTTTCGGCGTTGTTGTTGTTGTTGTTGTGTTTTCCGGTATTGCGTTGTGGGGAATTACTCTCGGCCGCAAAACCCCAACGCCACCATCCCCAGGGCCAACGAACTCGCGGTTGCCGCTGCGCGGACGTGCACATATACACAATGCACAATGCTCGTGTTGCAGTGGAAAAAAATATTTTTAGCCGGGGATTGATACGGAATATATATATATATATATGAATCGTAATATACTTATATATGTGGATGTGAGTAAATCGTACTAATGTATTATTGCAGGGCCTGTGCATTCCTTTTTTTTCAGGCGAAAATTGCAGCTCAGTTGCGGTTGAGTTATAAGAAGATACTGCGAAGATAAACATCAGTTTTGGAAGCTTGGTCATGATAGGGATTTCTCACACAATTAATACGTAGCCTTGCCGAGTTTGAGTTTGTTTTTTATTGTAACATATTAATAGCCAATAAAGTTTATATTATTTGAACAAAGCGCCGCTGTCGCTGCATGGCCAATGGACGCATATTCTGGCAACTAGGGTGATCTGAAATTAACAATTAAAAAAAGTACTTTTTTAGTAGAATAATAAAAGTTTCGTATAACCGGATACTTTTTCTGAAATTTGGACCATTACGACAATGGCAAGCTGTAAGAAAAATTTCGATTTGCGACAGGAAAAGGAACTTTAATTATTCTTTGTTAACAAATGAATAAACATGTGTAAAATCATCTGGTCATACAATAGAAAATGTTATAAACTATGCTACCATATAAAATGTTATAAAAGTGCAAAAAAAATGGTAAATCGCAGCTGGGCGGTTCGCTGTAGTCCAATGGCCGATCTGACCCTTCAGAAAAATTCCCACAACTCGGTTAATTTGTTTAATTTTTACGAAATCTTCTTTACAGATTAAAGTTATGGGGCTACAACTACCTAGAGGCCCGAAAAACATGGCCAAATTGTAAATGTTTTTTTTTTCTGGGAAATAGTTGGTGAAGAAGAAACGCATTTTTTTACACAAAGGTACATATATTGAGAGCCCTCAAAAAAATCACAAAAAAATACAGAAAAACCGCAAAAGCATGGCCGCCGGAAGATGATGAAGTTTTTTTCGCGACGTTTGGCGGTGGACGCTCTCCAGCTCAAACGGTCCATCGGAAATCTGAACACCAAACGGGGTATTCAAGTTAACAATAAATACGAGTCGTTGACGATCGTCGATTTTCAAAATCATTATTTTTAACAACGCGGCGACGAATTGAACCTCGAGCATACAAAATCTTTGAAAAAAGTCGTAATTTTTACGTAACTATTAAAAAATGAAAAACGTTTTTGAAAAAGTGAGATCGTCAACGACCTTTAAATGTTTCTCATCGTATCTCCTGTTAATTTGGGGACAATCCATCGAGTGGTTTTCGAGATATCATGTCCACCGACTTGGAAAACAGTGCTTCGAGAAAAATGCGTTTTAAGTTTGAAGTATGGTGCTGCCACCGCTCGCCAGTCCGACTGTTCGGAGCTGTAGCTCATTTAATTTTAGAAAAATTTCAATGAAATTTTTAGGGAATATAGCTAAAAAGTGATACTATCGAATAAAAATATTTTTGGAAAATGCAATTTTTGACCCACCTAGCTCTAAAACTATGAAATAAAAACAATCTCGTTTCCAAATTTTACGCTTAGGCGAAGCCTTAAGCCCTCCCTTGACACTAGGCCATTTTGACCCGGACGAATTTTAAGTAAAATTCTCACTTTCCCAAAATTGAAAATTTTCAATAATTTTTTACAACAATTCAATTTCATACTTTCCGAATTTTAATTATGCAGACATATCAAGAGATGTTTAAAGTACGTTCCGATTTTCTTTCAATAAAAACCGTCCGATGAGTTGTCAAGGACAGGTGGATATAGTACTATCTGGGTCCAATTGACCCAGTGTGTCAAAGTCGTGGCCAAATGTATGTATGTCAAGGATGTCAAGGAAGGGTTAAAGGGTTAGGCTACTTTCACGACCCGAAAATGAGAGTTATTTGAACAAATAAATTTTGAAGGCATAAGTAAGAGGATTAAAAATTCATTTGGACAATTATTCGTATGTACATTAACAAAGTAGTGTACCAAATTTAAGGGAGACTTTGTCCTTGGAGTGCCATATTTCAGGTGTTTACATTTTATTTTTTTTAAAGGAAACGAGTCAAGCTTTTTGAGTGCGGTTTTTTTCTTGCTTTTATTCATGATATACAGAACGTTAAAAAAAAAATTCTGAAAAAAAACCAAAATGGCGGCCGTTGAAGCTCCGCGAAAACAGGTCCTCAAATCGCGGGAGGTAAACGGCTGACATCACTGCCCCCTCTTTGTTGATCTGAAACACAAATTCAAAGCATATTATCAACCTGTGACCCTTTGGTCACGGAATGACGGATGGGTTTTTCGTTTAGTACAAATTTCGGAAAATGGCGGCAATTTAAAAAAAATCGAATTTTCGCGTTTTTTTTCGCATAAAAAGATAAATAATAAATGCAAAAATGTATCTATCGAAAAAACGATCCGTCATTCCGTGAAGACATATTTTCTGAGTATGCTCTTCAAATTCCAGGTCGATATGTTAATTACAGCGGTCAGGAGAATATCAGCCATTTTTAAAAACGTGTTTTCGAGAAAAACACGTTTAAAGTTTTGTAATGTGTTCGCACAAATGTGTTTATAATTACCGCTAATCGGCAATGCCTGGTCCATAGAGGCATCCCTCCTCTTCTTCTAGCTGCTCATGTTGAGCCGCTAACATCTCCCGCTGCATTTCAAGGACAAAGTCTCCCTTCATGAAACAAATATTAATAACTAAAGTAGTGATAAACAATCTCGTGAAGAACCTTCGACCGTGAGTGGCTCAACGGTGTACTTGATTGTGGCCACCCACTTGATCTGAAACAAGAAGAGAAGAGCTTTTTTAAAATAGATAATATTGGCTAAGACTTGACCAAGCTTTTTTTTCGTTCTTGCATTTCAATTTAAAAAAAAAACATGAATTTTTTAATCGATTTTTCGGAAAAAGTCAACATTATTGTTAATAACTAATGAAAAAAAAATGTTGAGAAGAAAAACGTCGGTCAAGACTAAACTACTATTACACTGAATACGTGTACCAAATTTCAAGTCAATCCGTCCATTAGATGTCGAGAAATCGTGTACACCATTTTGAAAAACAGTTTCGAGAAAAACGCCTTTATAGTTTTTACCAGCAGTTCTATCGTTGTAATAAGTTTACCTTCAATCTGCGATTCCTGCACCATACGTCGAACCCTCCCCTTAAATTACAGTTGCCTCAAGCGACGACCGAGTTTTCCTCATTTTCACAGTAGCCTAACCCCTTAACCGAAATTTCCGACACGCACGCAAGCGAAATCGCGGATGAAGCTAGTATCTACATTTACGTGCGTATACACAGTGTTTAATTTATTGCGTATTATCGGACTACATCCCGTTCGAGGCTAAGCATTCGTGACGTCGAGCCGCCATATCGGACCAAACAGAGCACAAAGAGGGACGTAATTCGCAAAAAAAGTAAACGAAGAGAAACAGGCCGAGCGCTCTAACTACGAAGCTTGAGATTAGCGATTAAAGTTGACCGCAAGTGCAACGCGAGGATTTTCAGTCCAATGCCCCGATCCACCAAGTGAGATAGGAGTGCTCTTATTACTTGTGCAAATATACAAGAAAAATTCATCCGACCGGAATGTAATGAGAGGGAATAGGCAATCGGACAGTAATCAGAAAAAAAACCCAAAATGTAGTCAGAATAAATGTTTATATAATTAAAACGATCATTCAATCAATATTTTTTGTTAATGATTTATATTTTTAAATCAAATTTATATTTCTATAAAAGAAATATTTATATAAAAATATAAATCATGACTTATCTTTTTAAATCAATAAATAAAATCTAATAATTTAAATATATTAACCCTTTGGAGCATAGTGACATACTGGTATGTCACCTACTTCCACTCTGTTTTTCTTGAATAACAAATTTTTTTAGCGCATAACGACGAATGTAAATGTATATTTAGGATGTTAGGAGATCAATTGTTACTACAATATCACTATTAAGGGCTTCTGTTGCACTTAATGGACGTTGATCATCACTACAATACAAAAAAAACACGTTTTTTAGATAATCAATGTAATTGTGCCTAATCTAGCAGGTAAACCATACACAAAAAATGAATTCAGAGACGTTTTTTGGGTCGCTGATTACGAATTCGAGCTCAAAATCCAGAAGTTCAAAATGGCGAATCCAATATGGCGGACCAAAACCGGAGATCTTACTGGAATTACTAAAACACCGGAGTTGCTCAATATGTTGATTATGTTATACTGAATTTCTAATAGAATTACGCTTTTAACATTACCCGGAGCTAACGGCGAGGACGTAGCGAGTTTCTAGCTCCATTTTTTTAAACTTTTTTTTATTTTTTATTTTGCTTTTTTATTTTATACATTTTTTATATTATGTATTATTATAATATATTATAAAAATATATTTATATATTAATTATAATATATAAATAATTGTATATATTCTTATAACCCAAACAAACAATTTTTGCATTGGTGGGCCGCCATAATGGATCCGCCATCTTGAATTGTCAAATTTTGAGTGCAGATTTGTAATCAGCGACCCCGAAAACCCCCGAGCACCAACCTTTGCTTTCATCAAACGATTTTTGCATTTATGGTCCGCCATATTGGATCCGCCATCTTGAATTTCCAAATTTTGAGTGTTGATTTGTAACCAGCGACCCCGAAAACCCCTGAGTACAAAGTTTCGAGCTGATTGCACGTAAGGAAAAATGTATGTTGCAAAGGGTTAAACGGAGTGTCTCCCCGTCCGGATAGCGGCTCAGTTCACGCCGTATTTCCAGTAGACGTACATATACGAATAACATATACAGGATGTCCCTCTTATCTCTGCCACCCGAAATAACTCGGTAATTATCGACGTCACAAAAAAATGTCCCAGACAAAAAATGTACGGTGTGAAGGGGGCCATCAAATGCGACTAATTTTTTTTAAATTCATATGGTACATTTTTTTTCAACCATCTTGTGGAGCATTTCAAGCCGCAAAAAAAACGTTAGGGGGTCAAAGACGTTCAAGGTCATTGAAGGTCACCTATTAAAATCAAATACAATTCTATTGTTCTCTAAATATCTAAACATCTCGGATCACTACCAAGTATTCGGTAGCGATCTGAGATATTTAGATTTGTATCATCGATGCTGACCTTGAATGACCTTGAACGACTTTGACTCCCTAATGTTTTTTATGCGGCTTGAAGTGCTCCACAAGATGGTTGAAAAAAATGTACAGTTCCATTTTAAAAAGTGGCGCTGACCTTCACTGTGCGTCAGCACCTCCATCTAAATTTGAAAAAATTATCGCATTTGATGGCCCCTTTTACATCGTACAACTTCTGTGTGGAACATTTTCTTGTGACGTCGATAATTACCGAGTTATTTCGGGTGGCAGAGATAAGAGGGACACCCTGTGTATAATCGTCCGGTTAGAATGTGTCAAATTATTAAACAAACTATCCGGACGAATAATTTACACGTATTCGTTCGAACAAAATCTTTATAATTCTGTTTGGGTTTGGATATATAGGTTTGTTTGTTTGGGTTTGTTTGTCTGGGTGTTCGTTTGTTTGGGTATGTTTGTTTGAGTTTGTTCGTTTAGATTTGTTTGTTTGGGTTTGATTGTTTGGGGCGTTGTACAGCGTGAACTGTGCCGCTATCCGGACGAATAACATACGCTTATTCGTCCAATAACCGGACGGCTAGCCGCAGCGTATATTAAATCTGTTCTTCACCCAAACGGAACACCAGTCACAGCGTATGAGAGGGAATAGGCAATCGGACAATAATCCGAAAAAAATCCAAAATGTAGTTGGAATGAATGTTCATATAATTAAGGTATCCCTTTCGCGGAGGGCCGTATTTTAAGGGGGCATAAGAAGGGCCTTCTGAATGATCGGAAAATTACAATTGCGCTTAATAAAAAAATAAGTCACAATGGATTATTATACACAACGATAAACTAGAATAAAAAATTTCGTGCAAATTTAGTAGATTGAGACATTTTGACATTTATTTGAAACGTCACGGCTACGAAAGTTCTTCTGTTAGTCACATTTTTCCAAGTTTTAACATTAATATTTTCTTTAAACGTTCGGTGACCCTCTGTTTTTATTGTCGTTACGGAATCTTTAGACTTTTTCACACCTGTGAGCAGTTTATACCATCTAGAGTTATTTGGTGTATAAATTATTAGATAGAAATGTGGCCAGCGTGACATGTCGATAAAGCGCCGTATAAATGAGACGATTTTTAGGGCCGTAATTTTTCGTTAAAGGTTCGGTAACTTGGCTTGAAATTTTACCAGTATACTGGCATGCATTTTTACTTCATTATGGACGAAAATCAGTCAAGTGTAAAATATTTGGGTTCGTGAAAGGAATACCTTAATTAAAACGATCATACAATCAATATTTTTGTTAAATAATTATCATTCATATTTTTAATCTGTTCTTCACCACAAACGAAACACCAATCACAGCGTATGACGTCATTCGTGTGCAAACAAACGTTTCCATGCGCGTATTTTTCCCTCTCGTTTACGATTTATGACATGGAACCAGGATCTAACCAGGAACCTCAAACTTCACAAAAACGTAAAAAAATACCACCTAGCACTACGATATTACGATATCTGTGGCCCCTAATTCTTACCACGTAGCCGTCATATTTGACCCATAATAAGACTTTTCTTCGAGAGTGGTGAAAATCTAAATTGGACCCTTAAGGGGGTCAAACAGGGGTTTTAAAGTTTGGGTTCGTTTAGAAGGTTTTTTTTATGTTCACATAGATGTGGCATCCACAGTTAAGGAGTTAAAAGTACTACCTGATTGTCTACACGCACTGAAAAACGAGAAAAACACAGTATAGTATGATATATAAAATAATTTTGGTAAGTTTCAAGTAAATTTGGTAAAAAAAAATAGGTTTTTTTCAAATACAAACCTTAACACTCATGTTTAGCCCCCTTAAAGGTTACATTTGGGAAATTGCTGAACTACTTGTTTTATTATTTGTATCGGAGTGTATTTATACCAAGTTTCAAGCAAATCTGACCAAAAAATATGTTGTCCCATATAAACTTTAACCCCCGTTTCACCCCCTTAAGGATAGAATTTCGATTTTTGCCACTCCCGAAAAAAGTCTTATTTTGGATCAAATATGAAGACTGCGTGGTCAGAAGTGGGGGTTCAACCCCCTTAAAGATTAAATTTTGGAAATTACTGAAATACACGTTTAATTATTTGTATTGGAGTGTATTTATACCAAGTTTCAAGCAAATCTGACCAAAAAATATGTTGTCCCATATAAACTTTAAACCCCCGTTTCACCCCCTTAAGGATCGAATTTCGATTTTTGCCACTCCCGAAAAAAGTCTTATTTTGGATCAAATATGAAGACTGCGTGGTCAGAATTGGGGGTTCAACCCCCTTAAAGATTAAATTTTGGAAATTGCTGAAATACACGTTTAATTATTTGTATTTGAGTGTATTTATACCAAGTTTCAAGCACATCTGAACAAAAAATATGTCGTCGCATATAAACTTTAAACCCCCGTTTCACCCCCTTAAGGGTCGAATTTCGATTTTTGCCATTCTCGAAAAAAGTCTTATTTTCGGTCGAATATGAAGACTGCGTGGTCAGAATTGGGGGCGACAGATATCGTAATACTGCCCTTCAACTTGATTTCGAGGTTAGCTGTTTGTTTAGACTCATATGACGTCACGCGTTCTGAGATGGCGTGGTGTAACGTTTGCGCGGCAGTTTAAAAAAATTAACATTTGGACATAGTTTTAGGTACTTAAAAAGCTTTATTTATATGGAATAACATTTTTCATCGCTATAAACATCCATTATGGTTAATTTTAAACACTTTCTGAAAAGTTGTCCGGTTACCTATCCCTTAATTATTTTTTTTTATGACGTTTCCCGAATTTACAAACTGTCTAGTTGACAATTGGGACAACGTTTATTTTATTCCCCTTTCAATTGCACTGATAAGTACATGCGGACCCTGTACCGCCCTTCAATTCCAGTATAATATTTGACTCACTTTGAACGGTTGCGTACACGTTTTGCGAACGTCACGTGAATGTATATTGATGGAGGATAAAAGAGTCCCATTGGGAACCGACGAAATGCAGCGCATAAGAGAGTTGAATAATTCTTGGCTCGAAATGATCGACTGCAGCGCATTTTGCGGATTTCCGGTGATGCAGCGAGGGTTGAAAAAACTGAAACGAGAAGGGAGCCGAATCGCCATTTCCGGTCTGGCAAACGTGTAACCGACAAGGTTTAACGACGCATTGGCGGAATGTCCCGAGAAAGGCTTGACAATTTTAATAAACTGCATTTTACACATTTCCTCTTTATCACTTACTTATTATTGTTGTTGTATTATTATGTATTATTTTTTTTAATGTAAATTTTCAATATGTCAATATCTATATTCAGTACAGTATTTACTTTTACGAGAATAATTCAATAATGATCGACAAACATTATTATTGACAAATTCAATCAATTAATAATAATAATTCGATAATCATTTATAACTATAATAATTATTAAATTTAATAAAATCGATATAATCATCAATGATTATCGAATTGAATAAAATGACAATAATCATTGGACAATAAAACTGAATAAAAATAAGTAGATAGATTCGTTTATTTCGAATGTACAGCTTTTGCTTTTTAGAATACCCCTCCTCTTTCCACTTTTTCATCACATGAATAAAAATAAGTATACTTCATTTTATTTTATTTTATTGTCAAATGATTATTATCGTTTAATTCAATTTGATATTCATTAAGTATACCATTAAGATAATCTATTTAACGGATCATCACCGTGTAACGGGTCGAAAAATAACTGATTATAGCGATTTTTTTTCTCGATTGCCCAAATATGCTGATCAGTATGATTTTTTTATGCCAAATCAAAGTACTCGTGAAGCACATAAAATAAATTTTCAAACGTTTATTTTTATTTATTTTATATTTTTTCAACGTTTAAAAATATCTTCGAAAAAAAGAGTCCTCACGGTGTAAACGGTTGTGGCCGTAAATATGATCTGAAACAAAATTAGTAAAAAGATTATTAATGAGTATGAAAACCGCTATATCACTATGGAGGCTTTTTTAAATCAAATTTGACAAAGTGGCGACGGTTTGAAAAAAATGTATCGAATTTTGGCTATTTTTTCGAGTTTTACGTTAAAAAAAATGTGAAGATTTCAACGAAAAAAAGCTTCCATAGCAAGATAAATAATGGCGTGAAGATCGTTGTGTCAAAATTTGAGACGACTAGCTTGAAAACTATTCCTTTGAGAGTGTACACCGTTTTGAAAAACGACATTTCGAGAAAAACGCGTTTAAAGTTTCGAGTGCGAAATTTTCATATAAATTGTCTACTTACGATAAATCGGCGATGCCGGGTCCATGTTTATAACCGTCTATACTATCGGATAATGCGAAAAAAATCGATTTTTTGAAAATTTTACACTGCGATGATCCCTTGATAAAATAAATGTCAAAAATTCTTCGATGACAGTGAATTTGTTTATTATAATTCTGGACCACTCGGTCGTGAGATAATTGTTTATTATTTGTTTATTCGGTAACGCGGAAGCGGTTATTTTTTTTCCACACATTTATCAATTCTCTCGCGACACACACCGGATTTATCGCACGAGCAAACGATGACTAATGTACTTATCTAGGAAAAACAAAATACTTGGACTTCTCATTGCCCCCGCGACAGCGCGAAAGTTTACCGAGGCTCAATCGACTCTTTATTTCGCGTATTGTAAACACGTTGTAATTTATGCTACCGTGCGATCAATGCGTATTTTCTTCGTGACGTCGTCTATGTGAGATGTAAACTGTTTATCGATTCTACACGCCGAGCGATCGAGAATAATTGCACTTCCGAGGAGCAGTGACGATGCGTCTGCGTCTGAGTCAATGGAGGGAAAAAAAACTCCGGTCATTATGCATTATCGAAACGTCATTGGGGTTCCAATATTTTTATTTTTGCTGTTTTCGTTGTTATTTATTATTTATCATTTTGGTGAAATAATTTTTTAAATAATTGTTACAATAAAAAATATATTTCAATTATTATTAGTTATGATTCGTTTTTTTCATCGAGGATAAAAGTATAACTAATAATAATAATAATTGAAATGTATTTTTACGTATAAATAATACATTTCAATTATTATTATTTATTATTATTAGTTATTATGAGTTATTACTATTATTACTGTTGTTTTTATTAATTCATGTCAAGGCATAAATGAATAGCGAAGTTCTTATTAATTTCTACCGATATGAAAATGAAAAGCGAATGTAAAATAAGAAAAATATATGAATGGTGATCATTGTTTATGTTTTGGAGCAAAAGTTTGAATTTTGCGATAGTGCATTTTATTTTTGAGAAACAATATTTTCTTACTCTCTTGTTAAGGGGTTTGGGCTACTGTGACACGAAAATCAGGAATATTAAAAAAAATTGATTTCGGAGCAATAGGTAAAATGATTGAAAAGCCGTGTGGACATTTTTTCGTATGTACATTAACAAAGTTGTGTAACAAATTTCGTTAAAAAATATTAATAATTGAAGAAGTTATGAACAATCTCGTGGAGGACCTTCGAACGTGAGGGGCTCAACGGTGTACTTGATTTTGGCCACCCGGTTAATCGGAAGCAAAAAAAACAATTTTTTTCCTAAAATAGATAATATTGGCTACGACTTGACGGAGCGTTTTTTCGTTATCGCATTACGATCATGAAAAAACAAAATGTTTGAATCGTTCTCTTCGATTTTTCGGGAAAAAATGACATCATTCTTGTTAATAACGGGTGAAAAAAATGTTCAGAAGAAAAACGTCGGTCAAGACTAAACTACTATTACACTAAATGAGTGTATCAAATTTCAAGTCAATCCGTTCGTTAGATGTCGAGAAATCGTGTACACCGCTTCGTGAAAAACGGTTCTAAAGTTTTACTAGCAGTTTTATCGTTGTAACCAAAAGTTTACCTTCAATCTGCGATTCCTGCACCATATGTTGGACCCTCCTCTTCAATTTTAGTTGCCTCGAGCGACGAACGATTTTTTTCACATTTTCGCAGTAGTCTAATCCCTTAACGATGTTATTTTTTTAATAATTTATTAGTGTCTTTTTTAATTTTGGACGAAGTATGATATTATTTATTTAATTGGCGATTTTATTTCTTAACGAGAATCGAGTTGAGAATAATGCCCGGAGTTTCCGAAAATCGATTGTATAGCTCGCGTCGCTTGGCAACAATCGACTTTGGTGCGTTTTCTTTGTATTATACTTCGTCAAATCGTCTCGTCGGTTTTCTCTCTCTCTCTCTTTCTCTCGTCCATCAACATCTCGAAAATAATAACGAATTTGCTGGTGTATTTTTCCTCCTCTCTCTCTCTCTCTCTCTCTCTCTCTCTCGCTCTCGCTCTCTCTATCTTTCTATATACATCGAAAGTCTCGCCAATGTCAGGGTGACGAGAAGAGACTGTTTGAAAGTGGTTTGGAGTAGGACCAACATTTTCCACAATCATCAATCCTCGAAGACGTTTTCTTGAAAAACGTCCAGACCGACATCCGGTCGCGGCCGATGCCCAAGTCCTCCTCAAAGTCATTTATAAAAACCCAAGAATGTATGCAAACAAGTATAATTATCTTGGTATCACTTCCATGCATTTTGAAAAATACCCTCATCTGTAATTTGTCCTCTTTATTTTTATTAATTTTTCATTATTATCAACGATGTTCTGTGTTTAATGAGGATTGTTTAACTGGCTTGTTATTAACAATAACAAGCCAGTAGAAGCAATGATAGAGCAAAGACAATGATAATAACGTCAATAATAACAATAATTAATCGTTGTAGTAACAAGAGTAGTTTAATTGTTGTAATTATGCTAACTGTTATTATTGGTTATTATTGTGTATATATTAAGGGAGGACACGACTGTGACGGGACGATCTTGAAGTTTGCATCGTTGGAACGTAACGAAAATTAATTCTGTTCAATTGATAAAATTTCTTCTTGGCCGATTCGGGCTATGAATATGGCTTGATTATTTTCCGGTATTCTCAATAGAGATTCATGACCACAATTTGCAAAAAAAAAGGTTTTTGATCATGATAAACAAAAATACCAAATGAAGAAAAAGGGTCGTTTTTCCGAATTTTTTGTCCGCTAGATTATCTATTTTGGATTTGGAAAAAAGGTATGTTATTAAGGCCTTAGGCCACAGTAACGGGTATAAAATCATGTGCGAATTTAAGAATTTTTTTTTCGTATGAAAAAGTGATTCACTCATAAAATTAATTACATATCTTTTCGTATGAATTCAATTTTTCTAGGGATATATATAATTTAACTATTTATATACAGTTTAACTATTTAGTATGAGTTCAATTTTTTATTTATTTTAAATAATTCTATTTAAATAATTCTATTTAGAATGAGTTCAATTTTTTAGGCCCATTTAGGGTGTGCAGATCCTTTAAACGTTTTCACGTATTCTTATTAGATTTTTATAAACTCAGTTCGCAATAAAAAGCTGTAAGATTTTTTTTTTTTTTCGATGTACAAAATGGCCGACTACTCGAAACTTCTCGAAACAGCTTTTTTCCAATTGGCGTGACAAATAACATCAACAATTTTCACTTGATTTACTTCAAATTTAAAGGTTATGTTCCTGATTGCATTTCGCAAAGAAGTACGTACGGAATTTCCGATGAATCGAAAACTTTTCATTTTATGAACAGTTATAACGAAATTTTTCACTGAAAATTCATTTCTTAAGTTCAAATACCTACGACTTTTGAATAAAACAATATTTTTTAAATTTTGTTCGTACTTCTCTAGGTATTCTAATGTAGATTGACGACAATTTTTGTTTTTTGTTCTGGGTAAAAAATTGTGGATGCTAAATGTCACGCCGCGGAGCGCCTAAAAAAAGATAACAAAAGAAAATATTAGTAGTCGGCCATTTCGTACATCGAAAAAAAAAAAATATTTTTTCTAACAGCTTGATATTCATACTAAATAGATGTGTAATTAATTTTATGAGTAAATCGCTTTTTCATACGAAAAAAAAAATTGTTAAATTCGCACATGATTTTATACCCGTTACTGTGGCTCAAGGCCTTAAGTAGATACGTCTATTTGATTTAAAAAAATTGAAGTTACTAGATGTTTCGTCAAATCAATTTTTCTCCTATTCCATTCCATTATCGGAGAGATTTATTGTAAATATATTTATTTATTCAAATTTAATATCGTCTAATAACTAAAATGTTTATTTATTCCTAATAAATCTGTGATTCAGTTTCATCTGTTCAAATAACAATATAAATGATAATGATAATAATGTCTAAATTTATGCAGCATAAAATGCTTGCGTATGATTTTTCTTTCGTTTTTCTCTTGCCAGCCATGCACATCAACCGTTCTTCCAGCTTCGCCACATTACGCAACCTCTCGATTTTTTTTTTCACCGTATATAGCCCATGGCGAACGGTGCTCGTTCGTGTCTTTCGTTGCTAGCACGCTCAATAGTTTATAATACTCGAATGAGCGCGAGAGAGAGAGAGAGAGAGAGAGAGAGAGAGAGAGAGAGAGGGCATCGTCTCGTGCAACTTCTACCATTTGACGCGATGCCAAATTCGAGAAAGTTCGGCAAGTTAAACGATCTAAAGGTCGCCACGCCAAAATTGCCACACGCCTCATCTCCACCCCATCTCCGTGGACTGAAAGAATTATCCTGGACGAATATTTCTTCCTGAAAGACCGTGGAGGCGGCGAGTGAAGAACGGCGATTTTGCGGTCGCGAAATTTTTGGCCCCAACATTTTATTTTACGCTTACTGTAACGATATCTACATTTCTTCGACGGAGATAAATATGACATTTAATGATTTTTCAAGTCCTCTTCGAAAAATGACTCAGCGTATTCTTGCGACGGATAACATTTCCCAGAAAAATTGAGCATTCTGAAAAAAAAACTCCAATTTCAGTTCAGCAGAATTAAGATAATTAAATTCCGAATACGAAACACTCCAAAAAAACTTCATTTTTCAATGGTATGAAATTACATTTGTCCACTTTGAAATGCATCTTTGATCATTTTTTTTCTTGATGACGAGATGCACAAAAAAGTTTCTGAGAAGTGTTTCGTATTCGGAATTTAATTATCTTCATTGTGTTGTGTTGATGGATTTTTTTTTAGAATGTTCGATTTTTTTTGGTAAATGCGCAACTGTCAGAAAATACGCTATATTCTTGTTCGAATAGGACGTGAAAATGATTAAACATCATATTTATCTAAGACGCAAGACTCTTAGGAAGCCTGAATTAGAAGATCCAAAAAGCGTTTTTTTTTTTTGGAAAATTCTTTAGAAGGGAAAAAAACAAGCGAGCCCAGTAAACATTGATGTATCTTTTCATGTTTATTTGAAAATTATTTTAAAAAAAGTTTCAACATGAAACAATAAATGACTGCAGGTTTATCAGCCTATTCCACGTGCGGCTTGCAACTGCAGTCCCCAATCGGCGGGAAAGATACAGCTCGTAATTCTTGACCGAAAAAAAAAACAATAAAATTTTCAATTGTCACATATTATTCTTCTGGGTGAATTAAGAAAAAGCTGAAAAAATCGTAAAATCATAATTTTCCTCAGGTTAAAAAAAAACGTGTTAACAAAACACTTTAACGTGCTACAAAAATTATTTAAAAAGCCTTTTTCAACGAATTTTTTAATTCACTTGAAAGAGATTTTCATATTGAAGAAAATAAACTTTGGTTTGATTCAATAGGTCGTTTAGTTTTTTTGTTATCACGCCCGCCAATTTTTAAAAATCCTAAAAATGAGTACAGGTGAAAACGCGCTTCAAAGTTTTCAAAACGAAGAAATATCAATATGAAATATCAATCGCTTCTCTGCTATTGGCCTTGTATCTTCGAAAAGATTTACATTTTTTTATTACATATTTATTTATGGTAAATATATTCTTGGATATTTTGTCTATCGATTTAAGCAATTTAAAAAAAAGGGGGGGGGGTGCCTGTAGGCAAACGAAAATCAGCGAATTTTCCAGATTTTTTTTGTCAAAACTATTTATTCTACAGCACACCAATTTTACGTACATATTATCATATCTTTAAATATTCCAAAATAATTTTTTTCATTTAAAAATATGGCCACTGTACGAAACTTGCTTCAGGGACTGAGTTGTTCCACGGCGTACAATCTAGCCCCTGGAGCATTGATCTGAAAAATCAGA
The DNA here is from genome assembly GCA_963210295.1 of Ophion ellenae. NCBI lineage: Eukaryota > Metazoa > Arthropoda > Insecta > Hymenoptera > Ichneumonidae > Ophion > Ophion ellenae. The sequence continues at coordinate 34,865,802 of OY723392.1, forward strand.
GCCAAGATGTTTTAGATTTCTAAGATCCACACGCTCTATGTGAACCTGAAAAATCCGAAAAAAAAGGAAAATTCGAAAAATGGTACGTGTTTGAAAAAACTATCTCTTTCATGAAATGTTTACTATATTATTTGTTAATACAAAAGTCGTTTTTCAAAATAATTTTCAAGGTACTTCAGGTTCACATAGACCTTAACAATGTTACCTAAAAGTGTACAAAATTTCACGTTGATCGTTCAGATAGTTTTTGAGTTATCTTGTTCGAGATTCACGAAAAAGTGGTTTTCAGTAAAACGGGTTTAAAATTTTATGACCAAAGAATGTGACTCAATGACCCACCGATTAATCAGCGATTCCGGGCCCATGGAGCATGACGTTGAAGTGGGAATCGTTGGAATACAACGAAAATGAATTCTTTTTAACTGTTCAATTTTTTAGGCCCATTTAGGCCGTGAAGATCATTAAAACATTTTCATGTATTCTTGTTAGAGATTTATGAACTCAGTTCTCAAAAACAGCTTCGAATAATGATAAAAATATAGAAATGAAAAATGGAGAAAAACGATTATTGAATTCCAACGGTGCACACTTCAACGTCATTCCCTCAGGTTCCTCGTGAAGTTCATTGTCGGCCATAAGCTCTTCTTGCGTAATGAAGGGATCTCCCCCCTCAAAAAAAAAATCGCCAACCTATAATTGCCATCCCGTTTGTGTATATTCGTATTTACATGAATGCACCAATGTATTTGCATATCCGGTGTTCGCCTTACGCAATTCTTTGTTCGTAAGAGGGCAGAAAAAAGAAAGAAAGAAATCCGAAAAACTTTGCATTCGACATTGTAACGCGTATCGATCATGAATTGTCTTTGTGCCTGCTGAAAACCGATAAAATTGTCAGTGACGCAAGAGCTGATTACAGCTTTTTACGTATATGCATATACGTATACGTAGACACCAGGAAAGACCGCCGTTTTTCACAAATCCACAGATTAACGCCTTCTGAACGAGGTACAATGTTCATTTAGACTCGCGAGGCGCGCGCGCGCGTGTGTGTGTGTGTGTGTGTGCGTGCGTGTGTGTGTGTGTGTACACGGTCTCGCGAGACTAAATGAACATTGTACCTGTGTATATATATATATATATATATATATATATATATATATATATATATATATATATATATATATATATATATATATATATATATATATATATATATATATATATATATATATATATATATATATATATATACAGGTACAATGTTCATTTAGTCTCGCGAGACCGTGTGTGTGTGTACACACACACACACACACACACATATACACAGGGTGTACACAGGGTGTCCTACTATATGCTAGAATTTGAGTTTAGTAAAAGTTCCACAGTTTTCGGGATAAAAATCATCTGTTTTTGGTTTTCCGTATGCCATTTCTACAAATGGTAACTTTTTTGACCCGGTTTTTTAAAAAATACTCCCGGTTATTTGTTTTATCTAGAAAACTCTTCTTCTTAACCTCAAATGTACTGTGGCCTTAGGCCACAGTAACCGGTGAAAAATCATGTGCGAATTTAACAATTTTTTTTCGTATGAAAAAGTGCTACACTCATAAAATTAATTACACATCTATTTAGCATGAATATCAAGCTGTTAGAAAATATATTTTTTTTTTTTTTCGATGTACAAAATGGCAGACTACTAATATTTTTTTTGTTTTTTTTTAGTCGCTCCGCGTCGTGACATTTAGCATCCACAATTTTTTACCTAGAACAAAAAACAAAAATTCTCGTCAATCTACATTAGAATACCTAGAGAAGTACGTACGGAATTTAAAAAAATATTCTTTTATTCAAATGTTGTAGGTATTTGAACTTAAGAAATGAATTTTCAGTGAAAAATTTCGTTATAACTGCTCATAAAATGAAAAGTTTTCGATTAATCAGAAATTCCGTATGTACTTCTCTGCGAAATGCAATTAGAAACATAAATTTTGATTTGAAGTAAATCGAGTGAAAATTGTTGAAGTTATTTGTCACGCCAATTGGAAAAATGCTGTTTCGAGAAGTTTCGAGTAGTCGGCCATTTTGTACATCGAAAAAAAAAAATATATATATACATATTTTTTTTTTCTAACAGCTTGATATTCATACTAAATAGATGTGTAATTAATTTTATGAGTGAAACACTTTTTCATACTAAAACAATTTGTTAAATTCGCACATGATTTTATACCCGTTACTGTGGCCTAAGGCCTTAAGGAAACCTTACGAAAAAAGATCTTATGTAGAATTTTCGTACAAACCAATTCGAACATCTGACTTTGATAGCCTGCGGTGTAAAAAATGTACTACGCATATCGTGCCAATTACTTTAAAAAGTTGCTTAGTCATTGTCGATTCATATCATTTGTAGAAATGGCATGCGAAAAACCAAAAGCAGATGATTTTTTTCAAAACGTAACATAAAGCCCAAAATATCGAAAACCGTGGAACTTTTACTAAACTGGAATTCCAGCATATAGTATGGCATTATCTAACCTATTGACAGTTGCAGGATTATCCATTCATAACAGGACACCCTATATATATATATGTATATATATATATATATATATATATATATATATATATATATATATATATATATATACACGAGAGAATACACGCATATACACTCACACACACACACACACACACACACACACACACACACACACACACACACACACACACACACACACACACACACACACACACACACACACACACACACACACACACACACACACACACACACACACACACACACACACACACACACACACACACACACACACACACACACACACACACACACACACACACACACACACACACACACACACACACACACACACACACACACACACACACACACACACACACACACACACACACACACACACGCGAGAGAATACACGCATATATATATATATATGCGTGTATTCTCATCGTGGCTCAATGCCTACGCACAGTTCAATGTTCACATACTCGTTTCTCAAGAATATCTGACGAATGTTGTAAGAATGACCTGCAGAAAATTCCTCAAGAATTGTGCTCCAATACACGCGTACAACTATCACGAAAGATTACCAGAAACGACGGTTTTTATTTTGACGTGAAAAAAAAATTATCTCGAAGTTTGCATCGTTGAAACTGCAACGAAAATTAATTCTTTTTCATTAGTATCGGATAACATTTCTCGGTGAAATTTTATCAATGAAAGGTAAAATTTGTAGGTTCTACAAATATAACAAAATACAGTTTGTTATATTCGTAGAATTGTTACAAATATAAAAAAAAATACATTTTGTTATATTTGTAACAATAATAACAAAAAACTTTTTAAAATCGTAATCTACATGAGTTTTTCTAGCAAAGGACACACAATTATTACAAAATATTGACTTTTGCCACTTTGGCACCATCCGGACAAAAAGTCGCACTTTCGACTAAAAAAGCAGCGTTAACATGTTTATACCAACCGTAATGTTTAATCGCACGTGAAAATCGCGTGTACTTCGCTAGGGAATGTATGTAACAAAGAAGCGACAGATGAAACTTGAAATCAATCTGTGGATAATTGTAGCAGCTACGAGTTCGCCCGATTTTGCACACATGGTTTCAAGAAAAACGCGTTTAGAGTTTCAAAACCATTTTTCTCCGGACCATATCATTCTTGGGGTGTTTATACATATGAACCATATCATTATTGGAATGTTTGCACAATACATCATCTAAGAGAGACAAAAACGATACATCTTTTTTCAAAGGTATATAAGGCCTTAAGGGGGTCTAGAGGTGTAGAGCTTGGAAAAAGTTGAATTTCGACAATTTTTTACGGATACCCAGATGATGAAATGAAAATTCCGTTTAGTCGCCTTCATCCTACATAACTTCGAGTATCGTTACAAATTTTTTCACAAGATTTCGTAATAAAGTGTGGACGCTGAAGTTGGATGCAGCGCGTCACGTTTTTCTATCCTGCGGAAGGCAACCCTTCATCGCCAATTCAGCACTGAGGCTTGGATTTTTTTTTCGGAAAATTTGTAAAGATACTTGAAGATGTGCAGTCTAAAGGCCACTGATCGGAATTTTTATTCTATCAGCTGTCCATGAAACATTGTCGGAATTCACTTTTTCGCAGGCTCTAGACTACTAGTCTCCCTTAATCAATTGATCGGATATGACGAAAAAGAAGTCCGACCGTGACCTCAGGCTTGTGCGCGTAAAACGAAAAATTTCGTAACAAAACAACGCGAAGTGACATAGCGATTCATAACGAAGTCTCAAGAGTCAACACATTATGTAATGTAAACGTGGAGAGCATGTGCAACTGATTCATACACATCACGATAGCTATGCACTTGTCCGGCTTGGCTGAAGCACATTGCCGCTCGCGCGCGCACGCCTTTCACGCTAGCTTGCTCTCTTTATACATTTTTTTTCCTTTCTCTTCACCCGATCGACAACTTTGCCGTTTCTGCAACGCGTGTGTGTCTCATAGTGACGCACGAGAAAATCACATTCGCGAGCGCCCGCGGAACAGTCGGACGTGGAAGACAAAACAAACGTGTGCGTGTATAACGACGCGAGCTCGCGAGAGTGTACACTTTGGAAAAACACCTCGCGGCTTGTACGAAACGCTTGCCGCTCTATTCGCCAACTCCAACGTCCGATTTGACATTTCATCGTCGAATTGTTAGACCGTAGAGATGTCTTCAAATTTTACAGATTGCCAAGCTGAGACGCAGGGGAATTATGCACGTGTAATGGCTCCATCATATAACGATTTTTTCGGTATGGAGATAGGAGCATCTGAGTATTGTGAAATTCTTTATTGACTAGCTACTATGTATGTGCTGCCTCAACTCGCCAAGAACATTCGTACGAAAATTTTTTGCGAGAAAGTAAATCTGCCCGGACGGTCCGGAGCATATTGCGAGGTTATGACCTTTGACATTGCGCGAGAGGAGTTGCGACGAGCCCGATGCAGTTTTCTTTATCCCCGCGTAACCCCCCCCCCCCCCCGCCCTACCCCCCGTCTACTGACTCGATTCCGTCACCAGAATTGTGGATTGTCTCTAATCGTCTCACCCCGTTTGTTATTTTTCCAGAAAAAGCCTTGCGTACACATCCGCGAGAAGAATTCGTTGATTGCGTCGAACGCGTCATCAGTCGCGGTTATCCCGGTAGGAGAGGATTCGTCATACGAATTGCGGTCGACGGTGGCGCCGCGGCGGGACCGCGCCGCGAGGGATTCGCGAACGTCAGTCAGTAAGCGTCTGCTAGTGCGGACGGTTGGTGGCGAGCGAGCGTGTACTGTAAGGCGTGCGACAGAGACAGAGAACCGTTTCCATATACCCTCTCTGCTGCTCCGGCACACGGACAAAGGATTTTTTGCATTATCGTCGCCTCGTCGCACGTTCTCATTCGCCAATCGTAGCCACACTAATTCTCGAAGTATGTGAACATTGTACAATTCCGTAAAGTGACAACAGCGTAGAAAAAAAAGAAGAGAACAAAACGCCGAATCTTTCGGTCCCGGCTCGTGCGTCGCTGCGAGACACCTGACAGCTCTCTGCTTTGTTCTCCGCAGTGCGTGCCGCGTCGGTATATATACATATACACCCACACATAAAGCTGGAGCGAGTCGCAACCCTCGAATTCGATCGATCCGCTGACAAAAAAAGACTCACTTCCGCTACGAGCGTCGAGCGAAGCTTCGGGAGCCTCGTTTCCGGGGTTGAAGAAGAAAGAAATCTCAAACGGAGCCGTTCGACGACTGACATTTCGAAAAACAAGACGCATTTTTTTTCTTCATGTTTTTACAAAATGCGGCTGAGTGAAGAAAATTGGAAATAGATTTGCGAATCGTTTTGCGAGAGTTTGACGGATTGACAGACGTGTCTTTGACAGCGGAGATTCTCGTGGTACCGGGACGTGCCAAGGTCGTTTCTCTCCTTGTGACGCAAGAATATCCCGAACTTTCCGCGCAACGGACGCGAGGTTTTTTCGTTCTCTCCTTTCGCTTTCCCCTTCCCCTTAGGAGTAATTCGCATCACTAAACGCGTCGTGGCTTGACGAGCGCAAGGACTTAAGATGTACAGCATGAACTACATTGGCAAGTTCATCAGCAACTTTCGCGACTTCTACAATGAGATCAACGCTGCAACCCTCACTGGGGCCATCGACGTTGTCGTCGTCGAACAGGCCGATGGATCCTTCACCTGCTCGCCCTTTCACGTTCGCTTCGGCAAACTCGGCGTCCTGCGGTCCAGGGAAAAAATCGTGAGTTTTTGTGCAAAGTTCTCCGACCATCCAGCGTTTTAGTCTGTCGTTTGTACTTTTTGTTCCGGGTTCACATTTTTTCAATTGCAGGTGCTGGAACTTTTTTTTTGCCCTGATTTGCGAAAGCTCAAAAATGCTTGATTATTATCGTCCTCATTAGCATCTTCCTTATCGCTACGATACACAGCACGAGAAAGACTGCCAATAATTTTTCATGATTATTCGGCATATTAGTATGAGTTCCAATACAGCGATATGCTCCTTGTTTGCATAGGTCCTTGCGTGTTCGTTTTCTATTAGATGCTTTTCTACATTATAACAAGGCCAAGCGAAAAAAATCACGTACAGCGACTTTGGTTCTCTCTCGAAGAATTTTTAATTCGCTTATAATTTACACGTCTGAGAAAAGTTTTAAGACGGATGAGAGAGCGTCTTCGGCTTGCTATAAAGAAGAAAAAGATTCGGCTTTGAACTTGGCAATGGCAGGGCTTATTACGCGTCTGCACCAAATACAGAGCAATGATTCACAATTGAATGCTCGCCAAACCAACAAACGCGCACTCTACATTTTCTCGGTGATGAAATTGTTGTTTTTGGTATTTCCGGTTTTTTTTCACCGCTGCCACTTTTTATTCTCTACCAAAACAAGCCAATAGCGGCTGAATATTGATTTACTTTCTCAGCATAGAGATTTTTCATTTTCTATCTTTCGTCTATTTCCCAAATTGTTATAACTGACTTCACGTTTTCGCACTTTTGTCACGTTTCGAAGGTGGACATCGAGATAAACGGGGATCCGCGTCAAATACACATGAAACTTGGCGAGTCCGGCGAGGCATTTTTCGTCGAGGAGGTCAGCTCGGACGGATCGCCTACGGACTCGGAAATTCCACCGCATTTGGCCTGCTCGCCCATTCCCGACGATAGCTGCTTTCCACCCGCAAGGTTCGAGACCACTGGCACGCGCCACTCTACACACACATGTAAAAAGAAGTTTGGAAGAACTTTGAAGTTGATTTTTCTTTAATTACCGAACTTCATTGATAATTTACAATTAATTCCATAAAGTGTAGACTACAAAGAGTGCAACGAATTTTATTTCTCCGTTGAAAAACACATTGAGAAACGCTTTACTAATTTTCATATAAAAAAAAATCATTTGAAATTTTTTCGTGCACTTTTTTGTAAACTTCGAGGAACCAGTTGTAAATTTTCGAGCAGGGAGATACCTTTAGGCCAAAAAAAATTCTGATTTTCATTATTTTTTTTTAAAGGAAACATTTTTTCACCATTTTAGAGACTTGGGGTATGCTTTATTACTACTTTTGGCTGTTACATGGTATTTCTAAATATTTTTTAATAATCTTTCAAAATGGCGGAGGTATGTCATGGTCTTCTAAACAGGATTGACATTCGTACGCTCAATATGAATCAAGAAAAAGTGAGAAATGTTGGAAATTGATTAAATGGTACACGTTGAAATTGAAAGATTGAATTTACCGAAAAATGTCTACATTTTTCAATTTAAAAAATACTGGTTTTTCTTTTTCGAAAACATTTAGGGTCATGTTTTATACCAAATTCCATCAGAATCGGTCGATTACTTTTTAGCTATACGTCACGCCAGTTTCAAAAATGCAGTTCAGAAGACCGTGCCGTATCTCCGCCATTTTCAAAGATTAATTTTAAAAAACCATGTAACAGCCAAAATTAGTAATAAAACACACCCGAAGCGTCGAAAAAGGTGAAGCAATGTTCTCTTTTGAAAAAAAAATCATGAAAATCCGCCAATTTTTTTCTCACCTAAAGATCCCCCCCCCCCCCCCCTTAAAGGCCTTGCGCGGAGATTTTGGGACCGAGAGAAATATTGCATTTAATGGTTTTTCATATCGTTTCAGAAAAAAAATATATCATATGATTCTAACGAGTAGTATGTGGCATCAAAAATTGAACATTCTGAAGGAAAATAAAAATACCATTCTGAGTTCAGTTGAAAAAAAAATAATAAAGTTCCGAATACGAAACGCTCCTGAAAAAAACAACTCTTTTTTAATGGCATTCAATTTGTCTACTTTGAAATGCATCTCTGATTATTTTTTCCTCACTTATGGGATGCACAAAAAACGGTTTCGACGTTTAAGGCGGGATATACATTTATAACGATCAAAAAATCGATTTCTTTTTTTTCTTTCTTTTAACGATAGAACTATATATGTAGAATATTTTCCTAAAGTTTCAAAACGAAATTCGAAAAACTTCAAACGCCACAGCCTGTCAACGCTGTGCCTCACTGCTCGGATTCGGAGCGGGCATGAACTTCAAACGTGTTTTTCTCAAACCTGCATTATCGAAATTGGCGTGCAGGATTACTCAAAAACTATTAAGTCGATCGAGTTGAAACTTGGTAGAAATATTGATAATATTGGTACCTTCTACTTGACGAGAATTGTTTTTTGAAAAATTGGTAAAAAACTACTTTTTTAATCCACATTTTACAGAAATATTGCGTGAAATGTTGATTTTCTTTTGTAAATGCGTGCCATTTTCTTAAATTTGCATTTTCCTCATTTTAATTACCGTCACATAGAAACTATACATGTTCTAACTGAAAAAATGTTTGAACTTTTGTGCAAATCAAAGTCTCTGCCACAGCTACGTCATTTTGATGATGAATTAATAAAAAAAAATAGTTTTCTATACTTAAGGAGGTACACCAGCTTCATACAATGTTGCCATGCTAAACCATGGTAAAATTTCAAAATGGTGATAGATCAATAAAATTTGGTGAATATATTGTTTAGTATTATATATGTCAATACAATTTTTTTCAGAATTTTTCATTGTGCCGTTATCGAGTAATTGAACATTGAAGTTCACGTGTATAAGCATAGCGTTTTTATAGATATAGGTATATATTCCGGGTATAAGAATAAACGCTTGTGAATTATTTGTAAGAAAACGGCACAACCAAAAAATCTGAAAAAATTTGTATCTACATGAATAATACTAAAGAATATATTCACCAATTTTCATTGATCTATCACCATTTTGCTGAAGCTGGTGTACCTCCTTAAATATACCATTAAAGTATACCTGAAGTTTGATAATTGTAGAATAATTATTTCTTAGTTTAAAAAATCCCTCAATATTGCTCATTTTTTTCCTGTCTTAATGTATATCCTGCCTCAAGTCTAAAAAATAGAGAAGTTTTCCTTAAAAAAATCACAAAAATCAGCAAATTTTTTTCCTCGCCTAAAGGTATCTCCCCCCTCAATCGGGATGATTAAAAAAAACAACTACAAAGACCCCATATAACAGAACAGAAAAACTACTCCTCAGTTTCGAACAGAAAAACTACTCCTCAGTTTCGAACCGAAAAAACTACTCCTCACTCCACAAATACGAAAATTCCCTCACGCGGTGCAAAAATTAATTTGTCTTTTTGCATTTTCGCAGATTTCACATGCCCGATATTCCTCAGGAGCAGCACGAGATAATACTTCGGGACTCGGTGCTCTCGATAGAGCGTGAGAAGTTGGAACAGATGTCGCTATTGCCGCCCGATCAGCGCGAAAGATTTTTGCTCGAGCAATTTTCCGATTTGCCGAGCGAGCAGCGCGAGAAATGGCTCCAAATAGCGTCCCTCACGTACGAGGAACGCGACAAGATATTCCGCGAGAGTTTCGGCGACATGTCAGCGCTGCAGAAGCAGCAAATTCTGCGTGAACAGTATTCGGCATTGAAGGTCGAGGATCGCGAGAGACTCTTCAAGGAGAACTTTCCCGAGTTGTCGATCGAGCAGCGGCAAAAGTTCGAAAAAGCTCTGCTGGCCGATTGGAAGATGAAGGACGACGAGCAGTGGGACGCGAAGAAGCCCTCGACGACGAGCAACAACAACAACAACAACAACGAGGAGGAGATCTTCGACATGGACAACATCAACGAGGACGATCCACGACCCGTCATCTCAACGCCCAAATCCTTCGTGGCCGTCACCTCGTCCGATCGCATTCGCAAAATCAGCGTCGTCGCGAACGACTTCCGGCCGATCAGCGACGATCCCCAGAGCAGCGCCAAGGAAAAGTCCAGCGACGAATCCAACACCTCGATGAACAAGAAAAATTCCAAGGACGAGACTATCGAGGAAACTAACAACAAGATCGCAACGTCCTCCAAAAAGAAACGCAAGAGAAAGAGCGTCATGAAGAGAAAAGGATCACAGAGAAAGACGAGCAACGGTAGTAGCAGCCAAACGGAAATGAGCGAGAATGACGTACTCGCCATCGAAGAAACCGACACCGTACGAATTACCGAATTTACTTTCTTTCGGTTTTTCAAATCTCAAATTTCCAGATGTCCATCGAGGCGAAACTCAAGCCGGACACCTTTTTGAGAAATATTTCCATAACTCAGCCTTTTTTTACAAGCTTAAGTAATTCATTTAACTTAAGCTTTATTTACAAGCTTAATTTGTTAATTAATTAATTAAACTTAACGTCGTGTGAGATGCAAAACCGAAAATCGATATTACAGCCACTTACCGACTACTTAGAGCTCTGGAATTTTGCAAACATGCATCTAAGAGGTCAAATACATTATTCAACTATAAATAACAAAACGACGACTTTTTGTGAGATCCAAAACGGAAAATCGTCATTTCACCCACTTCCCGACTACGTAGAGCTTTGAAATTTTGCAAACATGGATCTAAGAGGTGACAATGCATGATTCAACTTTGAAAAATATTTTTTTTAAACAAGCTTTTACTCAACATACTAGAAAGTGGAAAATAATTTTTTTTACAGGCTCACCTATATGCAGAGTTGGGCGTAATTCTAATTATAAATACGAATACGAATTTATTCACATCGCGATTTTCATGTGAATATATATACAAATTTATTCATACTTCACTTATTGTAAATACGAATACAAATAAATTCGTATTCACAAGTGTGAATACCAATTTATTTGTATTCCCATGCATGCATACAAATACAATTGTATTCACAAATATTCTGAACATACGAATAAATTCACAGAAAAAATTGTGAATATTCACAAAAAATGTGAATTTTTACAAAAAAATCCTGTGAATTAAAAAAAAAATCACACAGAAATCTGTGAATGCAAATGTATTCAAAAAAATTGTAAATACAAAAAAATTCACAAAATAAATTGTGAATGTTATCGTATTTAAGACAAATTAAAATCAAATTCACAATGATTAGATTAAAATTTACACCAAAAGTGAGTTGTTACGTATTTTAAGAGAAAACGTTGCGTCGAGGCAAAGAAATTTTTGCAAAAAAAGTTGAGTTTCAAATATTACACTATAAATATGAAAAAACCACAAAATGAGTTGTGAATTTCCTCAAGTTTAAGAAAATTAAAATCGAAATCACGACAATTATATTAAAATTTACACAACAAGTGAGTTCTTACGTATTTTGCGAGAAAACATTGTGTTTAACTCAACACAATGTTTTTGCTCGACGCAATGTTTTATCTCAAAGTACGTAACAACTCACTTTTGGTGTAAATTTTAATCTAATCATGGTGAATTTGATTTTAATTTGTCTTAAATACGAAAAAATTCACAACTTATTTTGTGAATTTTTTTGTATTTACATTTTTTTGTGAATACATTTGCATTCACAGATTCGGATGTGAATTTTTTTTAATTCACATTCACAATGAATATTCACAATTTTTTCTGTGTTTAATACACATTCACAATGAATATTCACAATTTTTTCTGTGAATTTATTTGTATGTTCAGAATATTTGTGAATACAATGGTATTTGTATGCATGCATGTGAATACACATAAGTGAAGTATGAATAAATTTGTATTTATATTCACATGAAAATCACCATGTGAATAAATTCGTATTCATATTTATAAATAGAATTACACCCAACTCAGCCTATATGTGACTATAAGTAAAAGCTTGGAGTGCTCAACTTTCGAAATGTTTAACAAATTCGATCAATTCAGTTTCATTAGAAGTGTCAGTTCGGTTCAGAGAACGTATTATCACGTTTATATTCAGTCTCAGGATTTTTATTTAATAAATCTAAGGTTGTGTTACAGTAAACTAAATACAGTTGGCATTTTAACGGATTTATGCACATTAAGGATCATATGTCTACATTTTGAGCGCCCCAAGCTTTTATTTATAGTCTCGTATAAGTGACTTGGTTAAAAAATTATTGCTACTTTTTAGTAGATTAAATAAAAGTTTGTTTTTTTTAAATATTTTTTTTCGTATATAAATGTTAGCCTCTCGCCTCCCATTTTGTCACTAGGAAAGCCGGTCTCTCCATCTCTCGTATTTATTGCTGTTTGATTGTTAATCACAGATCCCGAAGGGCCCGAGCCCAGTGGCGGAAGTCGAGACGAAGATCGCCAGCTGCGATTCTCCCGCAACCGCGACCTTCGTACCGGAAGTCATACACCCGGAAAATGATTTTCACTTCTTCAGCGACACGGAAGTCACCAAGTGAGTGATGAGCCAACGATAATAGAGTATTTTACTACACGGTGTTTTTACCACTATACTTACTTTACTATACTGTATTTTTCGCAATAAGCCATCGAATAATGTTGGTTTTAATTTATAAAAGCACAAAATTAATTTGACAATTCATTTTTAAAAAACGACTTTTTCTATCCGTTCAACGAACATGCAAAACGGTAGCCGCCATAATGGATTCCGACGTGACGTCATTGACATAGTAAACAAAGAAAGCGGTAGACGTATTACTCCCTAACCTGTGAAAGAAGGCGTCCACAACTATATATTCTCGTTTGTCATAGTTAATCGCAAATTTTCAAATAGTCATCTGTACTTCGAAAAAGAACAAATGAGTTTTTTTCGGACTCTGACTTTGGATCTCTTCTCGCAAGTTTTAACCAAGTCTTCCTCATATTCATATCAATTGGCATTTTAATTCACAACATTTCCGGTGTTTTTACCCTAGTATTCTTACATTTAGGAACAGCACACCAATGATAGGGTTTGTAACTCACTTTTAACCGAAAACATGTACGTATTCACAATTGGCGCAGCGTCGATGTTTACTATGCAAGTGACGTCACAACCCGAAGCTGCATGGCGGCTATTTCGCGCGTGAATTTGAAATGTAAAATTTATGGTAGTCCTATTGCTTCACACTAGTCATACCACTGATCATACTTGAGACTTGTACAATTTATATTTTTAACATGTGCAAAAAAAAATTTTGTAGTAACTAAATTTTCCATGTGTAAACTGTTTAATGAATGTTCACATTTAATTAGAAAAATGAGAAAATAGTTATTCCAACGATTCGGGTATTTCTAGGTTTGATATTTGGCAATATTGGTTCTATCTCCGTCTCTTTTTACTCAACCAGGCGAATTTAACCTCGATGTTTTTCAATGACGATCTGTCAAAACAATGCCAGGTGCGAGAAATATAAAGCATTGTATTCGGGCCACGACAGGTAAAAAAGCGTGGAAAATATGTGTCGGCGAAATATGTCGGTTATGGAGGTACGGTGATTGGAGTTCAAGATAAAAGCCCGATTTTTTTTTACAGCATTGTCGAGACCTTCGTTCATGCGTATGCGGAGTTTCCACGAGATTTACCGTACACTTTCCGAGTTATTAATTGTTAAAGTTGGTCAATTAGTCACACGTAGACGACAAAATGTGCCTGTCCTCTCATATATCGACTTTTTTGTGCTACTTGGAGCCAAGAAACACGTAAAAAACTGATGGTTGCGTTCGTTGAATCTTTGTGATCGATAAGGCACCTTGAATTGGAAAGCTCACTGCAGAAATTACCAATAAATTTAGAAATAAAGTCACAAAAACCGAAGTTTTCGGAGAGCGAGACTTCTCGTGACGTAACAGCAGCCATCTTGCTCGACGTGTGGCAACGCCGGATACCCGCGCAAATTTGATTCGTCTATCGGATATTTTCAACGCGAATTAAAAATATGATTGTGCGAAGCCGTACATTTTTTAATGGATTACGAAGGGCCTTTCGTCGATACTTACTTGAAGTTCTTTTACGTACAGCAAAAGCATCACAATTTTTCTGGCGACATGTACCTATACAACGCATCTATATATAAATTCAGCATGGGAGAACCGTCATATAAAATAAACGTTCCTTTTTATACCTGCAAATATTGTGAAAATTGGGAAAGGGAAAAATAACATAACAATCGATGAAATATGTTTTGACTTTGGACAGATTGGACATTGGACATTGAGGTTAACTTGAACGCGACGTTTTTTATTTGCAATCGCAATATTATCTTTTCGTTTTCTAATTCTTGTCCGTCAGAATCTACATTTGTCTCTAAACTGGACTTCAGGTACAATCCCGTTACTCTTTTGATAAACTTCCACAGTATTTTTATTCTCCATGTTAACCGGCTACAAATAATAATAAGCCGGGCGCGTGGAACCGATGACAGCCACCGAAAATGCGACGATGCTAAACGTCAACGATATGGCGTACTGATGAAGTCGAGTAGTAGATTATTAATGTTGTTTCCATATTATAAAAATAATAGGATACTCGAAATTCAATACTTAAAAAATATTTCTCGAAAAATAGGCCATATACATATATCTAAAACGTGGCGGTATTGCGGCGTGAAATAGACTCTAAGTTTACTAGCATGGTCATCACCGTACCTCCTTAAAAATGAAATATCTGTGGAAATTCAAATGAGTGAGATGAGGTTAGGACCACAGTCAGCTGTTGCCTTGCTGTCACGTCTCTTTATCGTAAGCAAGTGGTAATAAATCCAATACCGGAAGTTCAAATTAAACTTGATATTACATAAAAATTAGGTCAATAAGCGTAATTTTTTCTGAGAGCACTGGATTACTACAAGTGTCAAGTATGTAAATCTGATAATTTTTAAGAATCCGACGGATTACCACTACTATATACACTTTTGTAGCGACCGGAAATTGGGGTTTTGCATGTCGTCTCGGAATTCACAAAATTACGCAATTTTAATATTTCTTTTCTCTGTAATTGGGTCGATGAACGACCCTGAAGTTTTACAGAGACGATTATTAATATATTTAGTGAAGTTCAAAAAAAAAATTATGAAAATCCTATGGATTGAAACTTGGCGATAGGGACGACCTTAAATGCATTTTTATGGCACTTATCGATTTCATAAAACGGAAATAAAAATTGTAGTAGTTTATTGCCACCAAAGGATCAAATTGAGACATCTTTCAAAAAAGCGTGTAATACGTCGTTAGCGAGACAACCGGTTGCAAAATGTATAGCCCAATTTACACAAATTCCATGGTATTCACGTTTGCATCGTTGGAGTGCAACGAAAAAATATATTTTTCATATTTCTCTTAGACATTTTTAAGGATGCTTGTTAGAAATCTGTAACCAAAAGTTGCAAAAAAGACTTTCGATTATAATGAAAATAAACAAATGAAGAAAATCGAAAAAAATTTTCGTTGCATTTCTACGATTCGAACATCGACACATATTCCTCCCTATAAATTCTGGAAATTTCGATATGTGCGGCGGTTGACTAAACCGCATTTATCTACATTTGCATATACTTTTACGTTAATAAGCAGGCCTCTGAGGCTGCGCACAGACGCGTCAGATGACGCGGCCAAATTATCGCGTCTGCGTTAATTTGATCCGCGCGTCATTGATGCTTAAAATAAAATGGATATTTACATTATGTGACACTCGACGCGATTTTTGGAGCTTGTCAATTTAAATAATCGTTTTTCTTTTAGCATTTCTTTAGTTCCAAATTAACGAGTCTGCGGGTAATTTATTATTTGCAGTCAGAATTTTGTTGTCTCGAGGTCTTTCGATGCACATTTGCGTCCTAATTATGAGACTTGAGGGGTTAGGCTACTGTGACGACCCGAAAATCAGACTTATTTAAAAAATAATAGTTTCGACGGAATACGTAAGACGATGGAAAAATAGATTGAACGTTTATTTTGTATGAACATTAACAAAGTTGCGTACCAAATTTCATGAAAAATATTAATAATTAAAGAAGTTATAAACAATTGCGCGAGGGTCCTCTGAACGTGAGGGGCTCAACGGTGTACTTGATTTTGGCCACTTGGTTGATCTGAAACGGGAAAAAAAAAATGTCTTGAAAAAGATCACATGGGCTAAGACTTGACCGAGTTTTTTCTTCCGGTATCGTGTTTTAATCATCAAAAAACCATTTGTGAATTTTTTTTCTCCATTTTTCGGGGAAAAATTACATCATTATTGTTAATAACTGATGAAAAACAAAGTTATGAAGAAAAACGTCGGTCAAGACTAAACTACTATTACACTGAATGAGTGTACCAAATTTCAAGTCAATGCGCTCATTAGATATCGAGAAATCGTGTACACCGTCTGACACACATAATTTTGAAAAGAAAAGCGATTAAGGGATCACACCACTCTAGCGGCACAAAATAAGGCCTAACTTTGACCATTTATTTTGGGAGTATGAAAAAAGGAATAGGATTTCTTTTGAGACGGTTTATTAAACATAAATTAATGTATAAAAAAAAATTATTATAATTTTCATACAAAATGGCAGCGACAGAGCCCATCTCAAAAAACGTGTTTTTCACAAATAGCTTCACGGGAGGACGGTTTTTTCGTGAAGTATACGACCTGGAGCAAGAACCAAAACAAATTAGAATCTATATATTATTAGCCATGGGACCACGTAGGGATTCGTTTTTTTATAAAATTTTGATAAAATGGCGCACTTTGAAAGAAATAAATCGATTTTTTGCCCAAAAAATAAGCAGTAAATTGTTTATTATAAAAAAGATTTACATTTAATCAAAAAACGGCTACGTACTCCCATAGAGAATGTAATTGTGAAGCTACTTGCAAAATTTCCAATCGATCCATGCAAAGGTGTTCGAGTAATCAGTCCTCCTTTTACAAGAAAATTTTCGCCACAGGACAAATGGCATATTGTTTTTATGACCCCAAAGTATTGTTTAAGCAAAAAAAAAACGATTTTTCGAAAATCCTAGAGTGGTGTTATCCCTTAGTGTTTAGTAGCAGTTCTATTGTTGTAATAATAAGTTTATCTTCAATTTGCGATTCGTGTACGATATGTTGGGACTTCCTCTTTAATTCGAGTTGTCTCAAGCGACGAACGAGAGTTTCGAATTCGTCACAGTAACCTAACCCCTCAACACGTTGTCGAAGTGTCCATCGTTCGGATGCAACGAAAAATTATAACTCTATCTTTTTCGCCGTTTTCGGCTGCGTTTATAACTAAAACGTTTTCACGTATATTCATTAAGGGGTTAGGCCACAGTAACGGGTATGAAATCATGTGCGAATTTAACCAAAAAAATCGTATGAAAAAGTGATTCACTCATCAAATTAATTACACATCTATTTAGTATGAATATCAAGCTGTTAGAATTTTTTTTTTTATTTCGTCGTACAAAATGGCCGAATACTAATATTTTCTTTTCTTATTTTTTTTAGGCGCTCCGCGGCGTGACATTTTACCTAGAACACAATTTTTTACCTAGAACAAAAACAAAAATTTTCGTCAATCTACATTAGGATACCTAGAGAAGTACGTACGAAATTGAAAAAATATTGTTTTATTCAAAAGTTGCAAGTATTTGAACTTAAAAAATGAATTTTCAGTGAAAAATTTCGTTATAACTGCTCATAAACTGCTTATAAAATGAAAAGTTTTCGATTAATCAGAAATTCCGTACGTACATCTCTGCGAAATGCAATTAGGAACATTACTTTCAAATTTCAAGTAAATCGAGTGAAAATTGTTGAAGTTATTTGTCACGCCAATTGGAAAAAAGCTGTTTCTAGAAGTTCCGAGTAGTCGGCCATTTTGTACATCGAAAAAAATATATATATTTTCTAACAGCTTGATATTCATACTAAATAGATGTGTAATTAATTTTATGAGTGAATCACTTTTTCATGCGAAAAAAAATTGTTACATTCGCACATGATTTTATATCCGTTACTGTGGCCTAACCCCTTAAACATTTACAACGTCAAGTTTCAAAAAAATACTCTCTCTAATAATGAAAATATAAAAATTAAAAATGGCAAAAGAAATGGTTGCATTGTAACGGTGCAAACTTCAACGTTATAAAATTACGGATATCCCGTTGCGAGTCGAAAAAAAAAATTCCAATCTTTTTCCTTCAACGGCTCTCCCCGCTTCTTCCGGTTGCCCTCGACACTGTACAATCTTATGACCGTTTCCCGTCTTTTCGTCGTAAAAGGAACCGGGATTCCAGGCCGTCCTCGCCCGTCCAATCGGACACCGAGTTCGAGATGCGGAAGATCGAGCAACAGGGCAAGGAACTCGACGACGACAAGGCGCATCAGCAGAGTTGGCGATGGGGCGAACTGCCGAGTCCGCCACCCGACTCCAGTCATCCCATGAACGCTTCCTCCACGTCGGTTCCGTCGAACGACAGTAAGTCCACGATTCCACGTTGATATTCATTCGAAGCCAATTTTCAAAACGCTTCCACACTGAACGGAGCTGATGGAACGACCGTCAAACGAGCCGTCTCGTTTTCTTCAACGTAGAGGAAAATGATAATAATAGGAAGAGTGAAAACCGACAGCAGGGGTGACGCGTGCGCTCTGGGACCGGAAATAGCGACGTCACGAGTGGTGAACCTGAGAGGGGATCGTTAAGCCTCGCAAGAGTGTACGAAAGAAACATTTGGAAAATTACAAACAACTGATACGAAAATTATCATGTATTAGAACGTTGAATAAGTTCTCGCTCGTTTCCAACAGATGGCGTTACCAGAACTGCGTACGTGTCGTTTAAGATGGCAACGCATCCAAAGGGTGTCCCAAAATTCACGCGAGAAGTAATTTTGATAGAAAACACAGGTTTTTGATTAAAAATTGTAAATTTTTGATTGATTTATAATGTTTACAGTATAGGGTTATGTGTGGAATAGCATATCGGGTACATGGCCTCCACGGCCATGATTTGCATGAAGATGCGAATCTTTCGTGAGAATACGCTGTAGAGAGCTTCTCGAAATGTCCAATTCTTGGCCACGTTGCCGAATTGATGTTCCTGGACTCTCAGCAACACTCTCACGAACTGCTTCGATGTTTTGTGTTGAACGACTTGTTGAAGGACGGCCAGAGTGTATAAGATCAATAATTGATCCAGTCTCCCGGAATTTTTAAATTAATGTTTTCACAGTTGATGAAGTTGAATCACCGACCATATTTTGTACAAAAAATTGCAAACTGTAGCTGCCAAACCTTCATTGCTTTGAAAACATTGCTCAACAATGAAAACGCGTTGTTATTTCCTGTAGCGGTCCATTTTTAACAACCCTGAACTGTCAGCTGTCACGCTGTTTTTTTTTTTCGTTGGCAACACTTTACCGCACAAATGGCGCAATATTCAAATCTTGCGTGAATTTTGGGACACCCTGGATAAAGAGGTACTATAAGCAAGCTTGAAATTCAGTGTACGTCATTTCGCCGAAGTGTAAACAACTTTTCTTTTTTCGTGTTAAACATGTCAAACTTCGTGCCAAAAAAGAGTATTTGCGGGAAATTTTAGCGAGGTACTTTATTTTGAAAAAATGTGCAGCTGAAGCACACAGCATTCTTGTTGAGACTTACAGGGACCATGCTCTGTCGGAAACAACACGCAGAGATTGGTTTAGACGCTTAAAAAATAATAATTTTGATGTGTTGGATTGGAGGTATTCATGAAGACTCATGTCAGACGCTAGCTGAACTTGCAGAATCATTAGGAGTTGATCACACAACAGTTTCGTAATGTTTGGAAGCATTAGGAATAATTTTTTTTTTTAAAGCATTGATTTTCACGAAAAAACAGCGAGAATTTATTTAACATTCCAATAATTCTGTAAAACTTCCAATGGGGCTAAAACGCAGCGACCGATGAAGGCAAAGTTGTCTCATCGTCGCGCACTTGGTTGTTGAATATATCGTGAACCCGGTACATTTTCGTCGTTACTAAACAAAACTAATGACGTTGACGTTTGCATCGTTGGAAAGCAACGACAATTAATTATTTTCAGTATACTTAATTTTTTTTGTCGATTTGGGCTGTGATAATTGCTCACACGTTTCTGTGTATTCTTGCAAGAAATTGACGACTTGAATTTGCGAAGAAAAAGGCTTTGGATAATGATTTTTTTAAAGAAGATAAAAATATCGTTGCATTCCAACGATGCAAACTTCAACGTTCTACAAAACGAAAAATACATTACTCCCGTAACGTGGCAGTGGTAAGAATCCTTTCCAAACGGAAGTGAGCAAAATTTCCAACATTCTCGCTTCAATTCGTGTTATTAAAATGACTTGATAAAAAAAATGAACTTTTTACGCTACTGATAACAAAAAATGGACGGAGAAAAATCGAAAATTTGTATTTTTCGCGTGTTCAGTTGGACTTTCGCTCATTTCCGTTTTCACGTTCTCCGTAAGATTCCCCCGGACTCCGCACACGTACACGCCTGTGGCACTTCCGTAATTGTTTTATAATAATCCAATAATCGTTTAATCGCTTCCTCCGGCGGATGGCTTGTCGACAAATGTTTTACACGAGTTTGAAGAGAGACGTTTAAGGCTTTATATACCTTTGGATGGTTTGGATGGAAAACAAGGCTTTTTGGATTTTTTAATTTGTTTTGAAAATATTAATAAAGCAATCAAAATGAGGTTTGGATGGTTCAATTGACATATCTGTAGCTAGTCAAATCAAATTTTTATTTTCCAAAAAATACAAAATGGCGACTGTAAGGCCGGTATAAAGGGAACGCCTTTTTTGAGGCCCTCCACGGGCGGACTCGTTGGAGCCGTACATGCGCACTTAAAAGAAAGAATATTTTTTTCTCGTAATCTACATGAGTTTGGCTAGCGAAGTAAACACGATTATTACAAAATGTCGATTTTTGCAAATTTGGCTCCATTTTGAAGGAGACGCATTTTCGAATGAAAAAACGACCTTAGTTTTTATTTGTAAAATATGTTATTGTTAATAAATCGTAAAAATCGCGTGTACTTTACCAGAAAATTTATACAAGAAGCTACAATTGAAGTTCGAAGTCATTTGGTTGGAAATTGAAGCAGCTGCGAGTTTGCTCGATTTTGAAAACGTGGTTTCAAGAAAAACCCGTTAAAGGGGAGATATCTTTAGGCGAGGAAAAAATTGCTTAATTTGATGGGTCTTTTTGGGAAATTATTCTACGCCATTTTTTAAACTTACAAGGAACATCACTGTCCGCTATTGTTGAAACTCATATATGTGTTGAAACATTGAAAACTATTGGACACACATTTTTTTTTTTTACTGCGGAAAAACGTTTTCAAGGGGATAAACGACCCTTAAAAAAAGGCGTGACACCCCTTCATTTTTTTTTCAATCCTATAGTGAATTTTTTATCGCTTTACATTAGACGAATTTTGGTTTTTGTTCCATTCAGCTCGGTGGACTGTTTGTGGGTGAAACTGCAAAAACACCCCTCGACACGCCTTTCTTTAAGGGGTAGTTTTCCTCCTTAAGGGGTCTTCTCACTTTAAACGCTAAAAAAAGCTATTTTCATGAATTTTTTTGATAGGTTTATATTATAGATATTGATATAAAAGTTGTTACACTTAATAAATACACTTTCGGAATACATTTTTTAAAATCTTTATTTATTTAAGCCACTAGTTATAGACAAAAATGGTAGTTAAAAAAATGTCCTAAAAAAATTGTCGCTCTGCGCTGTTGATGAAATCCCGGAGATGGATCATCCGAAACAAAAGAAATCAAACGGTTTTAGATTCAGCATGTTAATGGCTATAGCGCATATCATACGACTTTTTATATATGCAAAAATAAAATGGCGGACATTTTTCGAAAAAAACAACGTGTTTTTTCACCATTTTTGGCAATAAAAATAGTAAATGTAAAAATATAAAAAAGCTATAGCGATAGTTGTAAAGAATATGTGGTTAAAATTTCATAAGGGTCGGTTCAGTAGTTTCGAAGATTTTATCAACAAGCCGTCGAAAAGTTTGTTTGGGTTACATAAATACATACATTTTTTTTTTTTACCTATTTCGAAAGTGGATTTATTAATTGTAACAACTTTTATATCAATATCTATAATATAAGCCTATCAACAAAAATTCACGGAAATAGCCTTTTTAGCGTCTAAAGTGAGAAGACCCCTTAAAACCGTTTTTCCGCAGATAAAAAAAAATACGTGTCTAATAGTTTTAAATGTATGAGCTTTATCACATATATGAGCTTCAACAAAATCC
Source organism: Ophion ellenae (assembly GCA_963210295.1). Taxonomy (NCBI): domain Eukaryota; kingdom Metazoa; phylum Arthropoda; class Insecta; order Hymenoptera; family Ichneumonidae; genus Ophion; species Ophion ellenae. The sequence continues at coordinate 34,888,475 of OY723392.1, forward strand.
CCGGCGGACTCTTGAGTGATGTTCCTCGTTAGGGTATGTTTTATCTACTTTTGGCTGATACATGGTTTTTTTCTTTATCAATCTCTCAAAATGGCGGCGTTATGGCACGGTATCCTAAACGGCTTGCGGCGGATGTTGCCAGACGGCGTGACACATAGCGTCGACGGGATTAATCTGAAAAAAAAAACCAACGAAGACTTTTCTTTCGTTAATACTCATACGCAGAATATGAACCAAGAAAAAGTGAGAGATATTGAAAATCGATGAAATGGTACGCTTTGAAACGAAAAGATTGAATTTTCCGGAAAAATAATAATTTTAGATAGTAAAGGTAGAACGATTTATATCAAATTTCATTAGAATCGGTCGATGAGTTTTTCAACTATACGTCACGCCAGTTTTGAAAATGCAGTCTAGAAGACCGGGCCATTTTTGAGGATTCATAAAAAAACCATGTAACAGACAAAAGTAGAATACATTTTTTTTTATTCTACTATTTTTTTTCTACTTTTGAAATTCTCCCTTTAACTGAAGTATGAAAATCTTCAAATTTTTTCCTCGTCTCTTATCCCCCCTTAAAGTTTTGAAAGCATTTTTCTTCGGACCATATCATTCTTTAAATGTTTATACATAATTTGAGCCACTAAAAAAGATAAATGTTTATTTTTCAAAGCTATATAAGGCCTTAAGGAGGCTGGAGCGTTTCGTCGAGTTTTTTTCCACGTCCACGAGTTTTTTTCCACGTCCACGTCAGTGAAAAGTTCAATTTCGAAGTTTCGATTTTCATGAAGATCCGCGAGGGGGCGATCCTAGCTGCGGCTAATTACCCGATTTTTCATGCTAAACTCTGATTGCTGCTTAAATTTTAATATTATAAACTAAAACGCAGTGGGATTTGTCGAAAAGTCGAAGGTGAATTTTTATTGGACTTGTCCGCGTGCAAAAATAAATTCGTATCTTCTACGGTTACGGATGAAACGCTCGAGCCTCGCAGAATGACGAAAAAAAAAAATGACACAAAATAAATCACATTCTCTTTCCACTAACAATTTGGCTAACCGCTTAAAAAATTTCCCCCATGTCAGCGGAGGCTCATCGATCTATGCTCAGCGGTATGTTCTCCTTCATGAAGAAGACCTCCCGGGTAAGACACAATCCGGAATCCGAGGGAATTTATCTGAGTGACCTTAACGCAGACGAGCTGGATCCCGAGGTTGCCGCGCTATATTTCCCCTCGTCCCACCGCGGGCCTACCGTGGTTAAAGGTATTACACGTTTCCTCCTTTGTCGCTGCCTCCTTCGTCATCTGTTGCGCTTGTTCTTTTCATTCTTTTCGTCCGCTTCGTCATTAATCGCACGGCGATGGGTGTTTAACGTTCGAAGAAGAAAACAAATTTCAGCGACGAGATCGCTCGGAATACGATGGCAATTTTTCAGCGAGTATTTCGACTCGCCTTACAGGCTTTCCATTTCGAAAATTTCCACGTGTCTGCGTAGAAACTTTCGTGCACTCGTGTGGTTTGTCAGACCTGTGAATTTTCCAGTCCCGTACTCCTTCCTGGTTGTTTTGTCATTCCACTATTTATAAGGACTTACACCTAGATGAAATTTTTGCAAACGATCTTTCGTCTGACGGATTTTCGAAATGTAACATTTGATAGATATATGTTGGAAATTTCGTTCAAAATTGAGGGAGTTATGGGCGTTTATAGGTACGTTTCTCGAACCGGCGAACTTTGAACGCGTTTTTTGTCTTTAAATGACTTTTAAAATCGGTGACCACGATATTTAAAAAGTCACTACACCGATCGACTTCAAATTTTACAAGCTTCTTTCACATATCCAAAAGCAGCGTTTGGACGAAGGAATTTTTCTTCCGATGTTATTTTTTGTATTTCATTCGACGTTTATATTCTAATTATATTCGATATAATGTAAATTATATATTATTTAAATTATATTCGAAGTAATTTGATGTATTTAATATTTATTTTAATATTTTTCAATATAAAAATTGCAAAATGTACTTAAAACTAGACTCTGAGGTAATCCTATCGCTTCACACTAGTCTTACCACTGATCATACTTGAGACTTGTACAATTTATATTTTTGACATATGCAAAAGAAAAAAATTGTTATAATTAAATTTTCCATGTGTAAACTGTTTAATGAATGTTCACATTTAATTCGAAAAATGAATAAATAGTCATACCAACGATTCGCGCAGTATTTCTAGGTTTGATATTTGGCAATATTGGTTGTATCTCCGTCTCTTTTGACTCAACCAGGCGAGTTTAACCTTCATGCTTTTCAACGTCGATCTGTCAAAACAATGTCAGGTGCGGGAAATATAAAGCATTGTATTCGGGCCACGACTGGTAAAAAGCGTGGAGAATTTGTGTCGGCGAAATATGTCGGTTAAAAATGAAATATGTGTGGAAATTCGAATGAGTGAGATGAGATTAGGACTACAGTCAGCTGTTGCCTTGCTGTCACGTCTCTTTATCGTAGCAAGTGCTAATAAATCCAATACCGGAAGTTCAAATTAAACTTAATATTACATAAAAATTAGGTCAATAAGCGTAATTTTTTGTGAGAGCACTGGATCACTACAAGTGTTAAGTATGTAAATCTGATTATTTTTAAGAATCTGGCTGATTCCCGCTATTATATACACTTTTGTAGCGACCGGAAATTGAGTTTTTGTATGTCGTCTCGGAATTCCTTCATAACAAATTCGCAATTTTAATATTTCTTTTCTCTGTAATTAGGTCGATAAACGACCCTAAAATTTCACAGAGACGATTATTAATATATAAAGTGAAGCACAAAAGAAAATTATGAAAATCCTATGGATTGAAGCCTGGTGATAGGACTACCTTAAGGGATCATCACAGTGTAACCGGTCGAAAAATAGCTAATTGTTGCGATTTTTTTTCGATGGTTGAAATACGCTAATCAGTCTGATTTTTTAAATGTCAAATCAAAGCACTCATGAAGAACAAAAAATAAGTTTTTAAACTTTTTTTTTAACGGTTGAAAATGGATTCGAAAAAAAGGAGTCCACACGCTGTACACGGTTGTGGCCGTAAATATTATCTGAAACAAAATTTGTAAAAAGATTATTAATGAGTATGAAAGCCGCTATCTTGCTATGGTGTTTTTTTTTAAATCAAAATTGACAAAATAGCGGCGGTTCGAAAAAAAAGTTTCAAATTTAGCCTATATTTTCAACAGTTTTTCGTTAAAAAAATATGAAGATTGAAATAAACTTCCATAGGAAGATAAAGAATGGCGTGAAACATGTCGTGTCAAAATTTGAGACAGATAGCTTGAAAACTCTTCCTTTGAGAGTGTGCACCGTTTTGAAAAACGACATTTCGAGAAAAACGCGTTCAAGGTTTCGAGTGCGCACGCCACTGCGCATCACTTTCTCTAAGAAGGGCTGTAGTGACCGAAATTATTCGAATTTCGCCTAAAAAATTGAACAGCGTGTTTATAACCGTCTATACTATCGGAAAATGCAACAACAAAAATCGATAAAAAAAATGTTACACTAATAATGTCTTAATATAAAAAATTGAATCCTGCACACGTTTTCCTAGAAAAAAATTCACGAAAATTTCGATTTTTTCCGGCCACAAGCTAGGTGTAGCCCGAAGCGAACGAACTGAATGGCCAAACTTTGAAGTCTCGAATAACACGATCAATCCTTATGCACAAAAATGCAAATATACGTCGTATACCGCTTGACGAGTGTGCCGGACTCGCAAATTGTGAAAGAACAAAAAACTGCCTCGATACGGAATCGTTTGGACAATTATTTATTCGCCATATACATAGAGGATGAGCCGCCAGAAATTAGACCCCCAAAACGGGATTATGCAAAGGACCACGCATTATTCTGAAAACGTACGAAGAAACGTTACGCGGTCAATAAGAAACATTTCGAACTCGATAAAAAGAATGTATTCGCTTCCGAAAATAGCGCGTCCATTGCCCCCAGCTAATTCCCGTTATAGTAAATGTTTTCTGGCTACAAAACATTTTCTTGGGATGACCTTGACAGGTTTGTCAAGGTCATGCCAAGGTCGCGATCGGTCATCGGCTTTGTTCCAACCAAGGGAGCGAACGAGGAGATAAAAAAAAACCCGTGTTTCCTTTGCAAAAAGTGAAGTTCAATTATAAATCAATTGAACGCCTCCAAAAAGAAACTAGTAGCTTTTTTTTTGTCTAACGTGATGATTTCTTTTCGAGTGCTCAATTTCCAGTGACACGTGGTGTACATTGAAAATGTATCCGTCCGATTGTTTTTCAGAGGGCAAAGGTATCGACGAGGAGGACACCGAGTCCGGGAACGGTCCGAGCCTGCCTCAGAGTCCCAACAGCGTCGAGGGTGCGATCGGCGGTCCGAAGTCGTTGGACAGCGATTTCGAAGAGTCGAAGCAATCGCTCTTCGAGAACAATCTCGAGATAAGTATCTCGCTCTGCGGTGGCCTCGATTCCGTGAACGGTCCCTCGGACGAGGCCTTCCGTCAGAATCTTTTGCTCTTCGAGGACGTCTGCAGCGACGTGAAGCTCTACGAGAATCCAAATTTGGTCGTGAAGATCAACGGAAAGTTTTACAATTGGGCAACGGCGTGTCCGATAATCGTGACACTGGCGGCCTTCCAACGTTGCCTGCCGCAGCAAGCGGTCGAGAATCTCTACGCGCAGTACATCTCGCTGCCGGTTCACGAGGAGCAGAAGAAAGTCATCAGCGGCAAGGTCGTCGAGGGCCGCACCGGCTACACGTCCTGGTTCTCGTGGAGACGTTCCGCCCAGCCGCCCAAGCAGACGCAGGACATCAGTGAAGGTACGTAGTCCACGGGCTCCGAAGAATACTCCATTTTTTTCAAAATGGCGCACAGTGGACGTACGCAAGCTGTTTTCTGTTTTGTCGCCAATCTCGCTCCGCCTGGGCGGACGTTTCTTTGAGAATTCGAAAAACCGCAGACTCACAGTGGCCTTTTTTTAGTGGACGGGCCTTTGGCGGAAGTAACGGAAATGGTGTCGAGCCTCAACGCAGACGCGGGACTCGAGACCATTGAGCCGAGCAACGCCATGCAAGATACGTGAGTATTAGGACGCTGAATAAGTTCCGCTGTTTTCCAACAGATGGCGTTACGAGAACTGCGTGCGTGTAGTTTGAGGGGAGATATACAACTAGGAGCCGGAAAAAGAGGTCATGTTTGTGAATGTTTTCAAGGAAAACTATTTGATATTTCGAATTGGGGTTTTAATTATCTAAAAGTATATACATTCAAAAATATGTTTAATTTTCTTTATTTAAAAATATCAAAAATATACAAGGATATTGTATGATCCTTGGAGCGTCGTAAAAAAATCTGCGTATACGGTATCCACTGGCGTTTCTTCAAAAATCATCTGAAAAAAAAACGAAAAAGATTATTAAATTAGATACTATAATCTAGTACTCGTCATAGCCGATTTTGAAAATATCCATTTATGACAAAATGGCGGACGTTTGAACATAAATAGTGATTTTTGGGCCGAAAATTAGTTATTATTTTGCCTATAAAACGAAAACTAAGTAACGGAAAAAAAAATCCTGACAAGTACTAGATAATGGTGTATAGAATAACCACAAAAAACCGCAAGGCAATCATTGGTTTTCGAGAAATTTTGGGTACCGATTTGAAAAACGTGGTTTTGAGAAAAACGCGTTTGAAAATTTGGGAATGAACAAATCATGAAATTTGTCAACTTACATGGAATCATCGATACCAGGCCCATAGTGTAGGTCTTCTACGGTCGACGGAATGTTCATAGCTTCTAAATCGATTTTTTCGACCATCTAGGTGTATATCTCCCCTTAAGACCTTAGGCCACTAACGGGTATGAAATCATGTGCGAATTTAACCATTTTTCTTTCGTATGAAAAAGTGATTCACTCATAAAATAAATTACACATCTATTCAGTATGAATATCAAGCTGTTAGATTTTTGTTCCGATGTACAAAATGGCCGACTACTAAAATTTTCGCGGCGTGACATTTAGCATCCACAATTTTTTTTACCTAGAACAAAGAACAAAATTCTCGTCAATCTACATTAGAATGCCTAAAGAAGTACGTACGGAATTGAAAAAATATTGTTTTATTCAAAAGTTGTAGGTATTTGAATTTAAGAAATGAATTTTCAGTGAAAAATGTCATTATGACTGCTCATAAACTGCTCATAAAATGAAAAGTTCTTAATTAATCGGAAATTCCGTACGTACTTCTCTGCAAAGTGCAATCAGGAACATAACTTTTAAATTTGAAGTAAATCGAGTGAAAATTGTTGAAGATAATTGTCACGCCAATTGGAAAAAAGCTCTTTTGAGAAGTTTCGAGTAGGCGGCCATGTTGTACATCGAAAAAAAAAAAATATTTTCTAACAGCTTGATATTCATACTTAATAGATGTGGAATTAATTTTGGGACACCCTGCATAAAGAGGTACTATAAGTAAGCTTGAAATTTAGTGTACGTCATTTCGCCGAAGTGTAAACTTTTTTTTTCACAGTGTTAAACATGTCAAATTTCGTGCCGAAAAAAGCGTATTTGCGGGGAATTTTACTGCACTACTTTATTTTTTTTTAACTGCGGCTGAAGGACAGAATTCTTGTTGAGACTTACGGCGACCATGCTCTGTCGGAAAGAACATGCAGAGATTGGTTTAGACGCTTCAAAAATAATGATTTTGATGTGTTGAATTTGAGGCATTACTTCATGAAGTCTCATCATGTCAGACACTAGCTGAACTACCAGAATCATTAGGAGTTGATCATACAACAGTTTCGAAACGTTGGAAAGCATTAGGAATGATTTTCTTAAAGCCTTAACTTTCGCGATCGCGCAAAATCAAAATTGTGTCAATTTTCACGCATCTATGCGAACTTGTAGAGAGCCAAAGACTGACGAAGCCCACGAGACGCCGATATCGGTCGCCATGGAAAATTGCCCGACGAGCCTGTCGAGCAGTCCCGAAGATCCGATCGTCGATACCAAAGCCAACAAAGCCGTTGAGGCCGAGGGCTACAGCGGGGGCGAAGATTCCGACAGCAATCAAAACGGAAAATCTACCGGTGTCAAAATTCCCAAAGAGCGAAGACCTTACTACGAAGCGATCGAGAAATATCGCAAAACTCTGAGGCTTTCCTCCGAGCAAATCGTAAGTTTCCATCGTGATGAAAATGGACGCATCGTTACTCTCGCACGTTCTTACAGAGTTATAACTTGTTTTTATGCAATTTAAATTAAAATATTGTGTAATATTTCATTAAAATAATTTTATGTATAAAATTTAAATTCAAATAATAATTAAATTAGTATAACATTTATTGAAGCAGATGGAGGTTTGCGAAGAAAAATGGAAAACGGTAGAGTAAAGTAGGAATTGGGGGGAATTGTGGAAAGCGATGAAGCTATTCAGACCCAAGAGAGTAGCATAACATTTATTTTTTTTATTTTTTGAATATGAACATTAATTAGAAATAATTAGGCAAATTTAATTAAATTTTTTTTTATTTATCTGTTCAACAAAAACATGGTTTTTTCTTGATGTTTGAACGAAAATAATGAGAAATTTAAAAATAAAAAATTTGTCGTTTTGGCTTCTTTAAGGAATTATGAGCGCTTTTACCGGTAATTGGAAATACGCTAAAATCCAACGATTGTTGTTGGCTCATGGGTACAATATCTTTATTTTATCGCAAATAATGGAAATTGACCGGGCGAGCTTCAAAAAGTATTTCTTTGTTTGGGTTTGTTTTGTGGTATATAAATACCACTAAACGTAGTATTTATATGATTTCCAACATATATTCCAAGATTATAAGGCTTTATTTATTCATAATCTCTGTTTATTTATAACAATAAGAATTGTTCCATATAAATTACTAGACCAAATTACTAAACGATATACTTTATGTAAACTTGGAGCCTTACAAGTCCGAAGAGGGATGAACCGTACACTTTTAATCCCTCTTCGGACTCCTAGCGGTTAAAAGTACTACTTCACTCTCTGTCTAGTCGCACTTATAAAGGAAAACGAGGATTCGAGTTGCACTTATAAAGGATATACGAGGAAAACATGGTAGTGGTATTTAAAATACATTTTTGGCTTCTGACACACTGTTGAAACTATAAATTTCCAAGTTACCTTGCCTAATGTTGCTGGAAATTTTCAAATTCGAAAAAATCGTCATATTCGATAACTATCGAAAAATTCTAATTTGAACGCAAAATAAGCGAAATATCAACTTTTACCACTCTTCATATTTTGTTTATTTTGACTCGACAACCCTAAATTAACCGTAAAATCTTGGCGCCCTGGATATCGTACTCTTGCCGAAAATCGTACAAAAATAGGTACTTTACATAACGATGTATTAATTCCACTGTAAATTGATGAAATTATTTCCATTTATCGGGAGATATGAAGTTGTTTTTTTTCGGCGGATCCCTAGCAGAGCCCTCGCGGAGCCACACTTTGGTATGGCTGGTCTATACTATCGGATAAAACAACAATAAATCGATTTTTTTTTTTAATTTCACACTGTGATGATCCCTTAAGGGGATAGTCCACTTTGGAGCTACTAAAAAAGCTATTTTCTTAAAAAGCTTAAGAAATGGCAGATGTTAAACGAAAGAAGTTTTTAAAAAAGCGTTTTTTCCAGTCTTTCGCAAAAAAAAAGATTAAAAATCAAAATTTTAAAACCGTCGAGGATCATCTTGTTGCTAATCGTGTTCACAATATCAGGTTTAAATTTCAAGAGAATCGGTTTATTAGTTTTAGCGATACGATGGAGCTAGATTTTGAAAACGTTGTTTCGAGAAAAACGCGTTTGAAGTTTATACTATGAAAAACTCTTACCTCAACTCAATCGGCAATTCCTGCACCGTACAAAATCCCTTCTGATTGCTCATCATCGTTGATTTCTTCAAGTCTTGCTTGCTTTCGATATTTAAAATTTTCAAAGTGGACTGGCCCCTTAAGGTAATCCTATCGCTTCGCACTAGTCATACCATTGATCATACTTGAGACTTGTACAATTCATATTTTTAACATGTGCAAAAATAAGAATTCGTAATAACTAAAAATTTTCCATATGTAAACTGTTTAATGAATGTTTACATTTAGTTAGAAAAATAAAAAAATAGTTATTCCAACGATTCGCGCAGTATTTCTAGGCTTGAGGTCAATAAGCGTGATTTTTTCCGAGAGCATTGGATTACTACAAGTGTTAAGTATGTAAATCTGATTATTTTTAAGAATCTGACGGATTCCCACTATCATATACACTTTTGTAGCGACCGGAAATTGGGTTTTTGCATGTCATCTCGGAATTCCTTCACCACAATACGCAACAATATTTTTTTCTGTCTGTAATTAGGTCGATAACCGACCCTGAAATTTTACAGAGACAATCATTAATATATTTAGTGAAGCTCAAGAAAAAAAATTATGATAATTCTATGGATTGAAGCCTGGTAATAGGATTACCTTAAGTGTACAAAGGCAGCATAATGAACATGCCTGTTGTTTTCCTCCAGGCGAGTCTCAATCTGAAGGAAGGCCCGAACGAGGTGGTCTTCAGCGTAACGACCGCTTATCAGGGCACGTCGCGATGCAAGTGTCACATCTACAGATGGCGATGGGACGACAAAATCGTCATATCCGACATCGACGGCACGATCACAAAGTCCGACGTGCTCGGCCACATATTGCCGATCGTTGGCAAAGATTGGGCTCAGTCGGGAGTCGCACAGTTGTTCACGAAGATCAAGAACAACGGCTACAAGCTGCTTTATCTGTCGGCACGGGCGATCGGCCAAGCCAGAGTCACGAGGGAATATCTCAAGAGCATCAAACAGGGCGATCTCTCGCTGCCCGAGGGACCTCTACTGCTCAATCCAACGAGCCTCATATCCGCCTTCCATCGAGAAGTCATCGAGAAGAAACCCGAACAGTTCAAAATCTCCTGTCTCACCGATATACAGGCCCTGTTCCCCGACGGCTCGAAACCCTTTTACGCCGGTTACGGGAATCGCATCAATGACGTTTGGGCTTATCGGGCCGTTGGCATTCCCATCGTACGGATTTTCACCATCAATCATCGCGGCGAATTGAAACACGAACTCACACAAACATTCCAGTCGTCGTAAGTATTGCGACGATGCACGTGTTCGTTTTTTTTTTTTATCTTACGCTCGTACGGGCTTACACTGAACTACGGCCTTTGTCTATCAGATTATTATGGTTTTTCGATGTTTTATTTTCTTTGCTAATGGTACACGCTTTACGGAGGTTTTTAAGAGGCTCGAGCGTTTCGTCGATCTGTGTTGAAGGATACTGATTTTTTCAGACGTAGACACGCCCAATAGACGGCGAAGTTACCATTTTGCTACATCGTCTTCGAAAGAGAAATTAAAATCGAAGCAATTTAGCAGAGTTTCTTATTAACGGCTTACACCTAGGTGGTGGCTGGAAAAAAGACTTTTCGTGCATTTCTTTTCGGAAAACTTGTGCAGGCTTTCAAATTATTTTAGGATACTGATTTTTTCTTGAAATCTTGAAGGGTACGGATTTTTTCAGGCGCACGTACGCTACGTACGGCTTAGAAGATTTTTTCATACGCCCAATAAACGTCAAAGTTTCTATCCGGCTAATTCGTGTTCGAAAAAAAAATCGAAAGCAAAGTACTTTAGCAGGGTTTTTTGTTAACGGGTTACACTTACGTCGTGGCTGGAAAAAAGAGGAATTTTCGTGACTTTTCCCTCGGAATACTGGTGCAAGCTTAAAAAAAAATTTTAACTTACATTGAAGAGTATGGTTTTACGTATCTTTTACAATTTTTGTAACGAAAACTATTTATAAATGTGGTAGATTAGATGCTTTTAGTTTTTGTATGAAATTATCTAGTGCTTCGACGAAGGATTCAATGAAATATCGATTATTGAGAACATGGCGGCAAACCAAAGTGGAAGAATCGATTTTCGATTTTAAAAAAACGCTCTATTTTCGGTGAAGGGAAAAAAGATGCATCGGAGAAAAAAAAATTTCGTCGTTCAAGAACTGTTCTCTGATAGAGATATCGTGGTCACCAATTTTGAAAAAGTAATTTTTAAAATTAAACCTACCTATAAACGAACGCAATTCCGTCGATTTTCCACAAATCGACTTGAAACATAAAAAAATGTTTTTGAAACATCATATTTTGAGAATCCCTCGAAAACTAATAATCGGTATTTTCGAAAATTGCAACTAGGTGCAAGCCGTTAAAAGTGTGAATTTATCTACGGCCAATATCTCTCGCTGAAGCTCACTGTGCGCATCGACAATAAAATTCCAGCTCAATCAGCTTCTTTCTATGATTCTTCATGCGGAACTCCGTTCAATTGTATACATTTTAATTTTTTTCCTCGAAAACTCAATGGAACTTGTGGAAACTTTTAAATTAGACTTTCAGACGTGTCTACGTTTAAAAAATTCGCATACTTTGACATTCGTCGCTGAAACGCTTGATGCGCCTTGAGGGTGCTTGGTGCCACGCCCAAGAACCAAATTTGACGACGAATTTGCTCATTTTGAATCCTCGGGAAATAATTCCAAAATTTTGTCAGACGATAACGCTACGATTCAGACAATTGCCTAAATGAATCCATAAATAAGTTCCAAAATGAATTTCCAACAAAAAAAAATCCAGTCGCACGACGTACAAACTCAAAGCCAAAAAAACTTCCCTAAAGCGACCCTTTGATGTTCCAGTAAGTCCAATTTCTTTTTCTAAATCAACAATTAGTAAGTTCCAATGGAATAAAAAACAGAAAAGTGCCAAAACTTTGAGCGCCTTGTTCCAAATTCAATTCCGAGTAAAATGTTTGACATTACGAGGAAAAATCCTACCAAAACGAATAAAGTGAAAAAGACCGAGCGTCAGCCAATCAAAGAATTAATTCGAGAACTTTGAATCTCGGACTCCGTTGAATTGTGAATTTTATCGGCACATTGTCTCAAATATGAATCTTGGACGTGGCTCATTAACACGACGCAGGTATCGGACGTTCGTGAAATGTAATCCGATCTTCACGGGGTGCAACGATGTGGTGGGCCCGGGACATGCATGTGCTATTTTTTAACTTCCCACTAGAATACTTTAATTTTCCATCGTTCTTCAATATTATTTTTTATTATCCCGTCGCAATCGCCGCAGCAGGAGAAAACCTCGATTTTTCCTTTTTCTCTCTCACCAGCCGACGATTCACCAGCCGCAACCAATTCCCGGAGCCGGCTGATTTAACCAAGCGACGAAAAAAAAATAGCAATAAAAGGATTTTTCATTAGCGAAAAACTAGCGAAGAAACTAATTCCGAGCCTTTTGACAGCAGGGATGATTTCTATGATTACAGTTACACGTGTCAGAGCGGTATCGTCAATGAGGTCTTCCCGCCTCTGCCAACAGCAGCTGTCCACTGATAAATCACACAACCATAGCCAATTATCTCACGCGTACAATACATATTTCCTAATTCTTTGTTTTTCCACGAAATATGTAACGTTCGATCTTTCCAATGCTCGAAAAATTCGACGACGATTTTCGCCAAGCGTTTTTCGCAGTTCCACGGGCCTGTCAAGAAGGCTCGAGCTCTTCACCAGTGAACTTTTTTCAGACGTAAATACGTCAAATGCTCAAACTCGAAGAACGCCGACTCGTTTTTAACGAGGGGCATACGTTTAGACGAGAAAAGATTGCTGATTTTCTTGATTTTGAAGGAAAGATTTCTTCGCCATTTTTTTCGATTTAGGGTACGTTTTATTACTACTTTTGGCTATTACAGGGTATTTTTTTAAATTAATCTTTAATGGCGGACGTATGGGACGGTTTTCTAAACGGTCCGAGCCGGATGGTGTCAGAGGGCGTGACACGTAGCGTCGGCTGGATTAATCTGAAAAAAAAACCAACGAAGATTTTTCTTTCATTAACATTCATACGCAGAATATGAACCAAGAGAAAGTGACAAATGTTGAAAATCAAAGAAATTGTACGCCTTGAAACAAGATTGAAATTTCTGAAAAAAATGGCTACCTTTTACATTTAAAAAAGTACTTTTTTATTTTCGAAAACATTTAAAGTTTTAAACATGTTTTAAACAATAAGGTTAGAAATATTCATACCAAATTTCATCAGAATCGGTCCATTAGTTTTTTAGCTAAATGTCACGTTAGTTTTGAGAATGCAGTTTAGAAGACCGTGCCATACCTCCGCCATTTTTAAAGATGAATAAAAAAAAAGGAAGGGTCTCGTTTCCGCAATGTTTATCTCTACAACGCTCCAAGTCCGTTTTTCAACTTTACGATGACTTTATCTCTCGCCTGTATAAACTCGGAAATCCACCAACTGTACAAGGTTCCCAAGTTTGCAATATTGAACCTCTACAACGATCTAGCCTTATGATTATCCCTACAACGTATTTATTCAGATTTGCATCAACTGCACAATACAGATTTGCAATATTGCGTTAATTCTATAATGTATCAACTCTACAAGAACTTTGAGTGCTCAACGTTCAACGTGTATTCTTCATTAAAGAAGAAGTGAGATATATATATATAAGAATATAAATATACATTGAAGAAGATATTTTACATTCTCGTACGCTGTATGAGCCAAATTCGTGAATTTTATACCAAAATGAGTGAGAATACGTTTTTTAGCGATTCAAAATATTTTTCCATACATTTGTCCACAAATGTTTTGGTTTTATCCCGATTTTAAAGTTAAAAGCCCTTTTTCATCCCTTAGGAAGGGTCACAAGTCAAAGATAATGCCATAAATCAGACGAACGGGCGATTTTACCTACAGGGTGACATTGTTTCTGCTGAAGACTGCAAAAAAAACATCCTTTTTCTCTCAAGTGTTCAAACATAGTCGCATGGCCGTTAATGGGCTAATATATCTCTTCTTCAATCGACACACCCGATATATCAGCTATTGTAGAGTTAACAAGAATATTGCCCAGTTGAACGTTGAGTACTCGAAATTCCCGTGGAGTTGATACATTATAGAATTAATGCATATTGCAAATCCGTTATTGTGTAGTTTACACAAATCCGAATAAATACCTTGTAGGGATAGTCATAAGGCTAGATCGTTGTGGAGGTTCAATATTGCAAACTTGAGATTCTTGTACAGTTGGTGGATTTCCGAGTTTATACAAATGAGAGATAAAGTCATTGTAAAGTTGAAAAACGGGCTTTCAACGTTGTAGAGATAAACATTGTGGAAACGAGACCCTTCGAAAAAAAATACCACGTGGCAGTCGAAAGTAATGAATAAAACATATATAAGTTTAAAAAACGGCGAATAAAACTTTCCTTTTAAAAGAAATCATGAAAAACAGAAAACTTTTGCCTCGTCTGAAGGTATCTCCCCCCTTAAGATAAATATTAAAATGTAGATTTTAACGGAGTTCCTTGTGAAGATAAAACGAAATTCTCGTAACCGATGAAAATGAACTTGAAGAAACGTCAAAGTTGATTTTACATTGGACGTATAGGCGTCTGAAAAAAACATCAGATCGGCTCGACCTTAAGGGCAATTTGCCCGATTTATCGTCTGATTTTTCAGACAACGATATTTATTTATTCGTGCACATACGTAACGCATGACCGATACGATCGTGTCACACGTTTATTTTTGTACGCACTTTTACACGTAGCTCAGTTGTTTGCTCTTTGTTTTGCAAATACGAACGATTCTAGTCAATTGATCAATGTCGTTTTTAATTATTTTCGTTTTTTTATTTCTTCTTTTCGACCCGTACGTCGTGTATTGCGATTTTTCGTTCCGTTATTTCGTTTTTTTTTCACCCGGTAAAACTCGGCCTCGGAGGCTTTAACGATTGCGAAAAGCTGATGCGGTTTTTGGTTGTGCAATTTACTTTCACTTATCTCCTTATAATTTATAGGGTAAGCACTTGTCCGTTTACACAATCGCTTTTTTTTTGTTTTCATCCTAGCGTCGTCTAATGCTCATTTTTTTTTGTCCCGTTTTACTCGTGTTGAATTGACGAGAAAGAAAAAAATTCGGTAGCATCGCCATGTTTTTTTTTAACACGCTTGCAGCACATCGATCACCATCACCAGGTATTCCTTTAGGAACGCGGGTCTCTCTGGTTTTCATGTATTTTCCCACAGGGCTTTTTTGAGGCACGCGGACGACACTGAAATTCGTGTGACGATAACTATATTCATGCATTGCCTCTCGTAATATGGATCTTTTTTTTTTCTTCATAGTTTCCTCTAGTGAGCTCTCGATCGCGGCTACTCTCCTGTAAAACTGGAAGAGCTCGAGCCGATTCGCCGAACCTCGTGCGTCACTTCCGCAAACTAATCGTCATCGTGTCTTTTTTCCTATCACGCGGTATTCTTTTCGTCGATTCTCGTCACGGGCATCAAAGAGGAGAAATGGGTAGAAGGGCTCTCGGGTCACCGATTTTTTCTTCTTTTAGTCTCGTTTCTCGTTGGAGACGGAACTCGGGAGTTAAGGGACCAGAAAATGTAAAAATGTCTAAATTTACTAAATTAGAGCGAAATATTGTATTTTTTTTATTTACAAAGGAGTTTTTTTAATTTTTATTTTCATTTATAAAGGAATACCTTACTATACCAGTGTGAACGCTGAAAATTTGGGCGATTTTCGGGAATGTTTTGGAAGAAAAATACTCAAATAAATATTTCGGAAAATTAATAATATGATTGGCTATATTTGACCCATATTACATAATTTTTTCATAGAAAAATATTGAGGTCCAAGCGACTTATGCGCTACCTTCGGAAGCGCCGGAAATGTCGTTAAACTGGAAGGTATTTCCTGTACAATGACGTAGGATTTTCGAAAAATATCAAAATCGAACAAAATGGCGTAGTTATGAGAAAAAAAAGTCTGTTTTCTTGCCTATAAAATGGTCATTTTTTTCAATGCCAACCGTCAATTTTCATCCAATCAAAAATATCCTACGTCATTGTAGAGTAAATATATTCAAGAGTACTCAGTTCAAATTTCAAGTCAATCGGATAATTGCTCTTTGAGTTACAATGTCAGCATATTTGAAAAATATCATTTCGAGAAAAACGCGTTTAAAGATTTAACTATCGATTTTTGCAAGATAAAATGATATAAATGTTAATGACATTCTTGAAAGTATAAACTATCGAAAAAGGCACAAAAAAAACGATTTTTTGAAAGTCTCACACTAGTATAGCCCCTTAAAATCGTTTCGCGGATGTACCTATGAACGCCCATAACTCCCTCAATGGTGAACGGCTCGACTTGAAATTTCGCCAGAATATTTTCAAAACGTTATATTTTGTAATCCGTCGAAAACGAAAGATCGACATGATAAAAAATGTCAACTAGGTGTGAGCCCTTGATAGCCGATTTTACCCATTTCTCCGTACGTGCATTCACAGGCTTGCTAGCGATCGTGCGACCTCATCGGATCAAAGAGCAAAACTCGGAAAATATTTCACACTCGCCTCATGTTTTTTTTTTTCATTTCAGTAACGAACAAAGATTTAAAAAACTCATATCCTCCGGGAACTAAGTCGAGATACGTCGAAATTGTTTTTTTAATTCCAAGCATTTTTGCTTTTTCTTCGTCTTTTTTCAGATACTCGAACATGAGCTTTATCGTGGATCATTTGTTTCCGGCGTTGCGGGAGGACGCCGCCGACGAGTTCAGCAACTTCTCGTACTGGCGAGAACCCATACCCGAACTGCCGAATCTCGAGTCTCTCCTCGCCGAGCCTCAGACGGCCCAATAACGCGGCAATGCGAGAAAAAAAATACGAAGGAGAAAGAAACGTTCCCTCGGAAGAAAAAAATGCGCTCACGGAAATAATACCAGCGAATCGTAAATTTTCACGCAACGATTATATATATATACATATATATGTAAACGAGTAAGCGAAACATTCGTGTCGTATTCAGCTAACTTTTGTACTATGTCTCTCTTCGAATATTGGTGTTCCGCGGTTGGTGCGATCTGTCAAAAAAAAAAAAAAGAAGAAATACCAATGCGCTCATTCGCAATTGAGATATTCGTGTACTCGGTGCATATATCGTGGTGTGTCGAAAAAAAAAATCAAATCTTCGAACAATATTTCCAGGTGCAAAAAAAATCGTCCTACATTCGAGCCCAAGTGGTAGTCGATGTTTTTTTCTCCGATTTACACGGAAAATTCTCTCAAAACTGGAATAACTCGCTGATTAATTTGGTCAAATCGCGAGGATTTTTTCGCTCATCGTGCTTTTTTAAATCTCCGTATAATTATTTTCACGCAATTTACAGAAATTGAAAATATACGTGCCTGTCAAAGATAAAAAAGCAGCAATTTTTAAATGGCTGTAATTTGTGTAAAAATAATGAGATTCGCAGTTTTTTTTCAGACTGCAAGGTCTTGAGAACCTCGGTGAATTTTTCCGCACGTCCAGAAAGACGTCACGTAATTCGAATGAGAAGAAGAAAAAACGATCGAGCCACTCGAGTCAGACGGCTCAAATACGAATTTTTTTCCACGCCTAATGGTATTGTTCGAAGCAGCCGATTTCCCGTTGCGACATTTTTACATACGTGCGAACATTTCTCTAAGCGTCTCGAATCAACGCATCGCAGCGTCCGCTTGAAATTATCGACTTATGTTTGGCCAAACGTTGCAAAAATGCATTCCAATAAATCGCAGAGTTGCGGTTAGCGTCCCGCTCGACGATGAATCGCGGGAGTATCGCGCCAACCGCTGTCACAGGCTACGGCGCATAAGGCAGGATAAACGAAGAAGGCTCGGCGAGGCTTTGTTTTTTTTTTTCTTTTCGCGAAATTAATTTATTTGCGCTTGACCGAAGGTGCGCGAGATGAGTAAAATTCCGTTGATCGGACCGCTATCGATTAATTTCCATCGATCACTCATTCGTCGTTGTATTCGTTATTGTAGTCGTTATTTTTTTTATCACTATTTATCCTATAATAATTTTTCGACAATAGAGTAAGCGGAAAAAAAAAGAAAATATATCGAATCATCGAATAACACGCGCGAAAAGCGATTCCGCTGAGTTAGCCGGAGATGGAAAAAAAAATCCTGCTCAATTCGGGTGTTAAGGGCGGAGGCGAAAAAAAATTCAAGGCGAAATTATACGGCGTTCAGTTACCTCGTTTCTCACACTTAAGGCTTCGTTCAGACGATCATAGTAAGTTATTTTTGTACGAGATCTCGGTTTAGTTGGTGTGCTTTAAAGTTGCCATATATATGTAGGATACACTCGAACGAGGTGGGTGACCGGAAGAAAGAAAAGAAAGCCGACGTTCTTATTGTGATAACTCGATCAAATTAGGGCGGACTATCCGTCAGAAATGTGGGCTATTTTTTTTCGTTCCGTTGCTCTCGTTGCATCGAACTTTCTCGCAAACGGTAGAAGGAAAAATCCAAGTATCGCGATTATAGTATTAATGTTGTTTCTGTTCTGGGAACGATTATTTGTTTTTTTTGTTTCGTTCGTTGCTTTGGATTGAAGAGCTCGAACGATCGAGTCGTCGGGCCTGAGAGCCACGAGTCACCCCGATGCGTTTGCTTTGGCCAATTCTCAATGATTTTTCGATCCCAGAGAGAAGGAGCAACGACGATTAACTTCAGGTCAATTATAAGACGATTGCGCATTACCAAAGAGTCCCTCGATGACACAACTTGACACGAGGGCACACGAATAAACGTCGAACTCTCTATCGGGCAACGGAGACGCGCGGATTTTTCATACGAAATTAATGCGGGCTTCGAAGATAAGAAGCAAGGGAGAATCAAGAGGAACGAGCTACGTCGTACTTCCGATGTACGACGAAACGAATCCCATCTTTATTTTCTTTTTGTATATTTTTATTTTATAGTGCGTGTCTGTATATAGTGATTTATGATTTGTTTATTGATAATCGTTTATTTTTCATGTTTATTGTTTCGTCATCGGTGTTAATAAATTTCAGTTCCTTTGTAATTCTCTTTTTTTATTTTCTTAAGTTCGCTAACTGTTTTTTTCGATTTTTTTTTGGTTAGGGTCGGAATTTGCAACAGTTTGGTCGATATTGCTCAATGTCAAAAATGAAATTGATAGGCTTGGAATGTCTGAAAAATTGAAGCGGCAGCCGGAAAATTTGGTAGCATTTCGTGCCACCTGATTATTATGACAAACCCCAAAAAGTAAATTCCTAGTTACTTTAACTTAGTAGTTTATATGTATAAACTTCACTAGTAACTCCCTAATTACTTTCTGGAAATTGGGGGAATGACTGGTTACTTTTTCAAGGACGGGAAATTTGTTAAGGGGTCAGGCTACTGCGACGACCCGAAAATCAGCGTTATTTCAAAAATACATTTTGAAGGAATCAGTAAGATTCAAAAATCGTCTGGGCATTTACTGAACGCGAAGGGCTGAACGGTTTTTTTCTTCTTAAAATAAATAGTACTGGCTTATGACCTGACCGAGCTTTTTTGTTGACGTTGTTTTCAAAGAACAAAAAAAAATTTTGAAAATTTTCATTCGAGTAAAAATGACACTATTGTTAATAACTAATGAAAAAAGAATGTTAAGAAGAAAAACGTCGATCAAGACTAAACTACTATTACACTAAATAAGTGTACCAAATTTCAAGTTAATTCGTTCATTAGATGTCGAGAAATCGTGTACACCGTTTTGAAAAGCATAGTTTCGAGAGAAACGCATTTGAAGTTTTAGGGTAACGGGCCCAATTATTGGCACTTCAAGGGCCCAACTATTGGCACTTCAAGTCTCAATTATTGGCACTTGAAGAGCCCAATTGTTGCAATTCAATTCTCAATTATTGGCACTTGAAGGGCCCAATTATTGGCCCATTAAAAACCGAATTATTGGCACCTGGAAAGCCCAATTATTGGCATCTGAAAAGCCCAATTATTGGGACTTGGCGGGCCCAATTATTGGCAATTGTTGGTACTTGAAGGGCCCAATTATTGGCAATTCAATTCTCAATTATTGGCACTTGAAGAGCCCAATTATTGGCCCATTAAAAACCGAATTATTGGCACTTGTAGGGCCAAATTATTGGCACTTGGCCCAATTAAGGGCACCTGAAAAGCCCAATTATTGGCACCTGAAAAGCCCAATTATTGGCACTTGGAGGGCCCAATTATTAGCACGGTAAAGGCCCAATTGTTGGTACTTGAAGGGCCCAATTATTGGCACTTGAAGGGCCCAATTATTGGCACTTGAAGGGCCCAGATATTAGCACTTGAAGGGCCCAATTATTGGCAATTGAAGAGCCCAATTATTGACACTTTAAGGACGACTGTGTAGGTAGGAGAGAAGTGTCAATAATTGATAGGTTGTCAAATTAAGGTCACTTTACCCTACTAGCAGTGCTATTGTAATCATAAGTTTACCTTCAATCTGCGATTCCTGCATCGTATGTGGGACTTTCCTCTTCAATTTGAGTTGCCTCAAGCGACGAACGTGCGTTCGTCATTTTCGCAGTAGCCTAACCCCTTAATGTTGGAAAATCTTTTTAAAAAATAGAAATTCGCTAGAATTTGGCACCATCTGATTACTATGGTAAATCCCAAAAAGTAACTTCCTAGTTACTTAGATTGCTAGTTCATATAAATAACCTTCACTAGTAACTCCCTAGTTACTTTTTGGAGACTGGAGAAATAACTAGTTACTTTTCAAGGACGAGAAATTCGTCAATGCTCTTGAATCATTATTGTTCGAATGACTTCGTTTACCGCTTTTCCCTCTCCAGCTGGAAAACTTTGTGCAACAATGTTTCGCCCCAACAATTTCTTGCAACAATTGTTCCACGTCTGAAGTTTTCCATTTTCCGTTGTCTTTTTCTTTCCAACGGGATTTATCGTCTAGCAGGTTGCCCGGGTTCTGCGCCCTGACGTGATAAGCTCGCGCTACTGTCAATTAGCTCGACAAAGCCCCGAAGCCCAATAACCGGCCGAATTTCATTCCGGCGCTAAATCGCTCGGAAATCGTATCTTAACATATATATATATTTTTTTCGCAGCCTCTCGAAACGCTTGAGCTTGCTAAGTGTAATAAATGTATGTCTTGTAATTACCGCGCATTTGCGCGATTACTACGAGGGAAAAATAAAGAAAAATACATTGAGTAGCAATTGCTTCGAAAAAATGAATGAAACACCTGTTGATTTTTCACTCCATTACCACGTAGATGTACGAGCTAAGAGAGCGAGACTCGATTAGCGAGATGAAAAATTTATTGATTACATCTGAAAAATTAAACTGCGCTCGCACGGTTTTACGAGCTTTCGTTCGAGAACGTAAAGCGAAAATTCGATTTCTACGATTACGGATTTCCAATTGAAAATACAATTACTGATGCGGGCTTGGAGGGAAGGAAAAAGTTTTTTGGGTCTGAGAGTTTTCTTTCGCAAGGAGCGGCTGTCTTGTAGCTTGAAGGTCGAAATCGATCGAACTTTGTTTTTCCGTCGAATTGCAATTGCAGTGGGCTCTGAACGGACGAAAAACGAGAGTGACTCAACAATTTTCATCACTATCGTCTTGTGCGAGTCTCGCGTTTCCTTCTGCAATGTCAAAAGCCAATTTGCCATAGAGCATATCTTTTTTTTTTCTTTGCGGTGATGATTCTCGCCGCCGGAGATGCGGGAAGAGCATTTTTGGAAGTCACTCTCGAAGCGGGTGACGTTTAAATTCATTTTGAATATATTCGATTCTAATTTCGAATAAATTCATTTTGACGGGCGAGGCTTTTTTTCGAAAATGATGAAGTGGATATTTTCGAAACTTCGAAGTTGAGTTTTAATCTGCTTAAGGGCCACCACTGTAGAACCTCTACCACTGTAGAATTGAACGAAAATTGATTTCTTAATGGCTTGAGGCCTTAGGCCCCAGTAACGGGTATAAAATCATGTGCGAATTAAAAAAAAGTGATTCACTCGTAAAATTAATTACACATCTATTTAGTATGGAAATCAAGCTGTTAGCAAATATATATATTTTTTTCGATGTACAAAATGGCCGACTATTCGAAACTTCTCAAAACAGCTTTTTTTTAAATTGGCGTGACAAATAAACCGACAATTTTCACTCGATTTACTTCAAATTTAAAAGTTATGTTCCTAATTGCATTTCGCAGAGAAGTACGTACGGAATTTCTGATTAATCGAAAACTTTTCATTTTATGAGCAGTTATAACAAAGTTTTTCACTAAAAATTCATTTCTCAAGTTCAAATACCTACAACTTTTGAATAAAACAATATTTTTTAATTTCCGTACGTACTTCTCTAGGTATTCTTATGTAGATGGACGCGAATTTTTGTTTTTTGTTCTAGGTAAAAAATTGTGGATGCTAAATGTCACGCCGCGGAGCGCCTAAAAAAAAGATAACAAAAAAAATACTAGTAGTCGGCCATTTTGTTCCTCGAACAAAAAAAATTCCAACAGCTTCATATTCATACTAAATAGATGTGTAATTTATTTTCTGAGTGGATCACTTTTTCATTCGAAAAAAAATTATTAAATTCGCACATGTTTTTATACCCGTTACTGTGGCCTAACCCCTTAAACGCGTTTTTCTCCAAATTATGTTTTTAGACACGTATGCGTAGCGCCTTGAGTTTTCAATCGATTGACTTGAAATTTCAACTGTAGCTTCTTGACAAGATTTTCTAGTCCGGTACGTAGGATTTTTTCGATGAGTTGAAATTAAAAAATGTTATGATTGATATTCGACCGATTTTTTTACGAACAATAAAGAATTTCGTATTAACGCCTTTTTTTTAATCAATATTTTGAAAAACCCCTACGTACTGAACTAATTTTTTCTATCTACTTTCAAAATATTTTTCCTTTTTTGTTCTAGCTTGAAAATTATGACCTGTGCGAATACGCCTGTGGAGGACTATGAAAAAAAGGAATTATCTTTCGACTACTGCGCCGCCATTTTGTTTCAAAATAATTGAAAAAAAAACAAATTTCTTTCACTTTAAGACTTGTACTAACATGTATAAAAAACCGAATTTAAAAATATTGTTTTGTTTTTCTTAAATAAATTGTCGAAAATGACCCTTGATTTTGTCCTCATAAAGGTATATTTCCCCTTAAGGGGTACCTGTAAAACTTATCGGAACACAATTTTTCAAAACGGCACGCAGCATAACTCCAACAATTTTCATTCTTTTTACTCCAAATTTTGAGCACATCTTTAAAATAACATTCCGAAGAGAAATACGTACGGGATTTTCCTCGATTTAGTTATAATATTAGTTATTAACAAATGATTGTCCTTTTTTCTGTCGAAAATTGCGTTTTTACTTCAAACGCTTGCCAATTACACTAAAATTCATATTGTTAAAATCCCCTACGTATTTCTCTAGCTATACTTATGTAAATTAATAGAATTTTTATAGGTTTTTTAAAATTTCATATTTGCGTCAGTTATACTGCGTGGAGTTATTTTGTATAATTTTTTGACATCAATTTTTTTTTGTCCAGTTGAAGATATGGCTGCTAACACCCTTAAATATTATTATCCTCTTACTTTTCCTTCGACCCAAAAAAACTCGCGAAGAATCACTTAATTTTAGACGTTTACAGTGGTGCAAGCCCTTAAAGAAAAAGGAATTTACGAATTTCTATCGAAAAGTGTAAAATACTAATTCCCGATGTTTCGAGAAAAAAAAGTCAGCAAAGTTTCTCGCACGCCTCTGGTCGGCAACGAAATTCTTTCGTATGGAAAAAAGAGACGAAGAAAGAAGAAGCGAGCGGTCAAAAGTGCGTAACTTATTTTTCGGCTTCTGTTAGGTCCGAGATCGTCCATGTCGGAAATGTCGAACGAATCTATCGACGTCGCGCTTCTCTGACGTTCCGGCACGATGTCCATCACGACTTTGCGATCAGGAGCGCCGACTTGCTTATCGTTCAACCAGTAGACGACCGCCTGCCACGCAAAATAATTCGTTAAAAAGAAGTAAAAACCGGGCAGTCTAAAACGGGCTGTCGAAATTTGGACCATTGGAGTGCGATGTATTTTTGTCCCTTTATTATTACGATTAAAGATAGGATCAAAAAATTAACATCTATAAGTTGATAATTAATTAATTGGAAAGGCCGAATAAAAATTATTCGATCAGAAAGGCGAATTAAAAAATAAATTGACAATTAATTTACCCATTCGACAGAAAAAATCGAGATTTTCGTAAACTTTGATCTTGCAATGAAAAATTGTGGCAAATTGAAAGAAAAAAATGTTCACTGCGCTCCAGAGACGCAAAATGTGAACTCCTCAAAATTCGTAGAGGTCGATACACTTTTTTTTCGTAAATATTTCGAATACGCTCACCCACAAAACGCCGCAAATCCAAAAAATCACCAGTGCCAAAGACAGACTCATTGTGAATAGTTTTCAAAATTTATTTTTCCTTCGTGAAAAAAAATGTGAGTGGGAACTGAAATTTAGGAAATTTGCGTTGAAATTTTTTCTTCCGAGATGACTGAACGTGCAGACGTTCGGTTGTTCCGAGCCGAGTCGTCAATTTTCTTTTCTCCGTCGAACAAGCGGTATCGACGTTGCTACGATCTTTTTGTTTTTATTTTTCTTTTTCATCACCCGCGCGTCTTCCGATACAGAACGCAGACGGGCGCACGCTTACGAAGTATGTACACTTTTTTTTGTTTATTGTCAATCTAGAGAATACGCGTTCTCACGTCTCTTCCAAGTTTTCCACGTCCATTTCTTGGTCCGAGTCCTCGTTCACCGCCAATTGCTTGTAGCCCTTCTTCTTCGAGAAGAAGCCCAGGGGCTTCAGTTTGAAGGTTGCCAGCTGCTTGCCAAAGAGTTTCTGAAAATACGAGTTTAGAAATGAAGGAACGGTGATGCGCGGAATTAGAGAAATCGGATTATTGAGAAAGAATCAATTTTTTATTTTAATTAAATTTGATTAGCTTTTCGATTCAAATTTAATAAAAATTTAATTCATTCTCATTGACTTTGTAATTCTAATTTATTTAATTTCAAATACATAAATAAAATTTGATTAAACATTGTCGGTTTACTTTTTTTGCCAGTTTTTTAAGTTTTCAGTTAAACATTTTCTGACGCAAACGCTTTTTTCTTCGAGATTTTTTCTGGGGGTATAGCGCATTTTCCAACAGTGCGCTAATTTAGAGTAAACTGAAGCTTGCGGAAAAATCTTCTGGTAAATAAGTCTAATTGGAGCTCCGCCTCCAAATCGGTCGAATTTTTTTTTACGATTATCTTTATCGTTCGAAAAATGATGTACTATCAATATTTCGTAAGGGGAAGCCCAAAAAAATTCAATAATCTACTATTATAGTTCTAACTATTCGCGGTTTGTTTGTGTGGGTTTGTTTCGGTTATTTTTCGTTTGGGGCGCTCCTACTGCCGTAAACAAACCTCATCCAAATTCTTTTCAGTTTTTAGGACTTCCCCGTCCGCAATTTCAATAGTCCGACCATTTGAAAGTATCGAGAACCTTTATGAAAAATTCTGTACCATTTTTCACCGTTTTGAAAGTTTGATTGTTCTTTAGAATTTAGAATTAGCTTCACTAAATGTAGAAATTAGCTTTACTAAATGTAGAAATTAACTTTACTAAATGCAGAAATTAGCTTTACTAAATGTAGAAATTAGCTATACTAAATATAGAAATTAACTTTACTAAATGCAGAAATTAGCTTTACTAAATGCAGAAATTAGCTTTACTAAATGTAAAAATTAGCTTTACGAAATGTAGAGTTTAGTAAAAAAGGTTTTCCATTCGACACAAATCCAAGTGCTCCGAGTCCCGCTCATAATAAATTTATATCGCCAAAGAGTTCGTTTCGGGTTCGTTTGGGCTTACGAGTTTACGAGAGAAGAATCATCGCAAAAAACATGCCAAACGTCACTCAGTGTTCTTTTTTGAGACATGGATAATCTCGTCTAAGTCACCCAGTGACTATAAAAGTTATTAGAAAATAAGACAAACACTGCAGCGCTTGTTTTCTCGTCTTTCGGCTGCTGCCCTGATCATTTACGCGTTTCTCTAACTTTTGTAACTTTCCATCCTGATGCTAATTCCCAAAATGCGTTTTTATTTCCCAACAGTAGAGTGGATATTGATATGTATCTATTTTTCCTCGCCACTTAGGGTGCGTTCGACTTGGGCGCTACACGTTTGTAGCATTCGTGAGCATCGCTCATGTTCTTCGACTTGGCGCTGTGCGCGCTTGCGGAAGCATTTATGACGTCACACGTGACGTAATTACCGGTGCCATGTTGTGCTCACAAACGCTGCTCTCAGCGAGGTGGGCCAGAAAAAGCTTTAAGGCATTAGGCCACTGTAACTGGTATAAAATCATGTGCGAATGTAACATTTTTTTCATATGAAAAAGTGATTCACTCATAAAATTGATTACACATCAATTTAGTATGAATATCAAGCTGTTAGAAAAAATATATATATATTTTTTTCGATGTACAAAATGGCCGACTACTCGAAACTTCTCGAAACAGCTTTTTTCCAATTGGCGTGACAAGTAACTTCGACAATTTTCACTCGATTTACTTCAAATTTAAAAGTTATGTGCATAATTGCATTGCGCAGAGAAGTACGTACGGAATTTCTGATTAATCGAAAACTTTTCATTTTATGAGCAGTTTATGAGCAGTTATAACGAAATTTTTCACTGCAAATTCATTTTTTAAGTTCAAATACCTACAACTTTTGAATAAAACAATATTTTTTTAATTCCGTACGTACCTCTTTAGGTATTCTAATGTAGATTGACGAGAAATTTTATTTTTTGTTCTAGATAATAAATTGTGGATGCGATATGTCACGCCACGGAGCGCCTAAAAAAAGATCAAAGAAAATATTAGTAGTCGGCCATTTTGTACATCGAAAAAAAAAATATATATTTTCTAACAGCTTGATATTCATACACGGAGAAAACAGGGGCCTCGAAGTTTAGAATTGATACCATGCTTCTAAAAAAACATCATTAAATATCAAAAAGTATTAAATGGAAGTTAAACATGGTAATTACGGTATAGTAATAATGAGGAAATTTGAATTTTAACCTACGATATGGCACGTAAACTGATACAAATAATACATTTTATTAGGCATATTGTGATTTTTTGTAGTATTCAAAAAATATTTTGCCCACGTGATTGGAACAATTAGTTTCCAGTATTCTACAAAAAGTACGGTATAAAGAGTCACATTTGACTAATAACTTCGTAATATTTTTCGCTATACGCCGAAGATTTATGCTATGCGTATAGCGAAATCTATACATACACGAAGATTCATGCTATACGTATAGTAAAGTCCATATCCATATAGGACTCGCGCCTATGCGAGAATAGTTTCAAATGTAATATGCACGCATTATTTTTACTATACAGCCTATAGGACTCGCGCCCATGCGAGAATAGTTTCAAACGTAATATGCACGCATCATTTTTACTATACGGTGTGAGAATCATTTTTACACTTCTATAACAAGTCTTAGAATTCCGAACTGGCAGTAAACTGCTATACGTATCTAGCACTGAATATTAGAATTCTGGCAACCAGTGTTAGAATTTTAGGCCGCAATTTTTCTCCGTGTACTAAATAGATGTGTAATAAATTTTATGATTGAATCACTTTTTCGTATAAAAAAAAAATTGTTAAATTCGCACATGATTTTATACCCGTTACTGTAGCCTAAGGCCTTAATCGGCGGTATGGGCTTTTCGAAACTTTATAAAAAATACTGAAAATTAGCAATTATTTCCTTGCCTAAAGGTCTCTCCCCCCCTACTTGAACCGTAGTTTTCATCACTATCGGTTCCACTGTTAATTATGTCGAACAACTCGTCAATAATTTGCAAACCAACAGAAGCTTCTGCTGCATCCGCCATCTTGATACCTATAATGCCAAGCCAAACGATGAGTTCCGAAAAGCGCAAGCTCGTCGAATGTGCACATTCCGAATAACTTGCCGCAGCACCCCTAATAAGCGTTCAAGTCGAGCGCACCCTCAAAGTTAGGCCCGTTACGAACGGCTCGGCTGCACGCTCACCAGTACTCGAGCCTGTTCAGGCGTCAACGGTTGTCCCTTCTTGCAGGCCTGGTACTCCTTGATCAGAGTGACGACGCCTTTTTGCAGCGCTGAAGGCATGCCCAGTTGTCTCAAATGGGGCTCTATACTGTGCGAAAAGTCGGGCAACGGTCCTGCCGGCAGTACGATAGTTTCTTTGGGTACGAAGCCCGATCTGGCGTAGTCCTCCTCCTCGTACTCTTTCATCCAGGCGAGTACTTTGGCCTTGGGCTTGTTGGTGAACAGCAAGCCACACTGGCCCCTTAAGGCCTCAGCGAGTTTGTGAATTCCGTCGGTCACCTCCTCCTCCGGCGTTCTGCCCAGGCCCAGCGCCATAATTTTGTTCTTCGCGAAGAAGAATCTGCTGTCCTTCCACTCGTTTCTGATCGTCTTGAGCTTGTTGTTGCGCATGTTGCGCACGGAGAACAAAACGACTCGCTCGTACTTCTCGGCGCACGCTTTGATGTCGTTGACTATGTGCTCCTTGAGGATCTTGCCCTTTTTACTCGTCTTCGTCAGGGATACTGAAATCACACGAAACTATGTAAATAATCACACGCCGTACACTTGGTTTGAGGTTAGGTCGGACGATTCACGCTCCCGAGCCACGAGATCGCGATCTTTCGGCAGTTTTCATAGAAAATGTTTCGGCTGTCGTTACTTTTCTTGTCTCTTTTTGATTTTGGCATTTTGCGGCTGTTTTGGTGGACCGAAGGACGCTTTTAGTCGACGCGGAGGTTAAGAACGCTGACAACCATGTGCTTCGCGAAGGAAATCAAACGGTAGTAGAGGGAATGGCCGCGGGACGCGCCAGGCGCTGCTGTACCACCGCGTGGGATTTGTATTATTGGTCGCCATAATACGAATGTTCGATTCTGTGGATCGAAACGTTTTGAAGATTAATGTTAAATGTTGTTTTTTTTAAGAAAAAGAGTCGTGTTTTTCAGTTTGACAAAATACAAATCTTGTGCTTTGAGTTTTTAGTTTTAATAAATGCAAATTTAGAGGGGGGTACTGTGAAAGAATCCGCAAGGGTATACGTGGACATGAAGAACTACACTTACTATACATACTACATTTGCATACTAAATGCAAATTCGAGGTTTTTCGTAAGGAATTGCGATAAATTGCGTCGATTTCGATGTTTTTCGTCGAAAAAACCGGTGTTGTTTTTCTTATTTGTATTTTTTAAAAGAAATTCGTTTGGGTTTTTTTAATTAAAAAACAAATATGTCCTCTTTCGAGGAAAACAAAATAATAGTCTAGTTCTTTATTTCCAAGTATACCCTCACGGGTTTTTACACAGTTCCCCCCTCTGAAATGTATATAAAAGTATATAAAAAGTACATTATTGTGCCTATGGAATTATACTTAAAGATGTATATAGATGCATCCTCAAGTATATACTTAGGGAAATATACTAAAGTAATCCTTAAGCTTATACTTACGTATTTCCTTCATTTCAACCGTTTATTCATTTATTTCTATTTCCCCTCCAAGAGTACAACCCTTTCAGAAATTCTCAGCGTTTTTTGCGGCTGTCGCTCCGCCTATCTGTGCATTGATACCCTTTTGCACGTTTCCTTTTCTTTAATCGGTTTCCCTCTTATTTCTTTATTATTTTTTTCCTTTCAGTGCCTCCCCCTTGTAGCCTCTTCGCCACTTTTCCAAACCATCTACCACTTCCTCATTCAGTTTTCTTTTATTTTCCCGAATTCAAGTATGTGCTCCAAACTTTCTTCTTTCTTCCTACCACACCAACATAGAGTATCTGCGTAACCCTTTTCACCTCCTTTCGTGAGATTTCTGCATCTTAACCTGGCCCATGTTTCTTCAGTTCTTCCCTCTATGCCCTCCTTTCCCAGTACTCTTCCATTTCTTTACGTTGTTTGATGTTTGTACTTCAAACAACGTAATCAAGCATCCGTCGAATGCTCAATTTTGTTCCAGTCTCGTTGCATTTCCTGGTTGGTTTGAATTCAGTTTTAGCTCTTTCGAGTATTTTTCTTACTCCCTTCATATTTCTCACTTCATGTTGCTCCCACTCCTACTTCCTACATGGCTCCATTCATTTCCAGTCTCAATTTGGGTGGATTTGCATTTAAGGGGTCTTCTCACTTTAGACGCTAAAAAGGCTATTTTCATGAATTTTTTTGATAGGTTTATATGATAAATATTGATATAACAGTTATTACACTTAATAACTACACTTTCGAAATACATAAACAATTTTTTTTATGTATTCATGTAACCCAAACAAACTTTAATCGCGTTTTTCCCAAAACAACGTTTTTCGACGGCTTGTCGATAAAATCCTCGAAACTACTGAACCGATCCTTATGAAATTTTAACCACATATTCTTTACAACTTAGCTATAGCGCATATCAAGGTTTTTTAAAATTTTGCCGTTTACCATTTTTTGCCAAAAACGGTGAAAACAACACGTCTTTTTTTGTTTTTTCGAAAAATGTCCGCCATTTTGTTATTTTTGCATATATAAAAAATCGTATGATATGCGCTATAGCCATTAACATACGGAATCTAAAACCGTTTGGTTTCTTTTGTTTCGGATGATCCATCTCCGAGATCTCATCAACAGCGCAGACCTACAATCTTTTTAGGGCATTTTTTTAACAACCATTTTCGTCTATAAATAGTGATTCAAATAAATACAATTTAAAAAAGATGTATTTCGAAAGTGTATTTATAAGGGGCTATACCAGTGTGGACGCTGAAAATTTGGGTGATTTTCGGGAATTTTTTGGAAGAAAAGTACTCAATTAAATATTTCGGAAAATTAAGAATATATTTGACTATATTTGACCTATATTACATAATTTTTTCATAGAAAAATATTGAGATCCAAGCGATTTATGCGCTGACTTCGGAGGCGCAAAAAAAAGTTCCTCCACTGCTGACATGATTCCGGCCGATTAAGTAGCTGAAACCAAAAAAGGAAAAAATATCTCTTGGATTACCTATTTTTGCCCTTTTGCATATACACGTTGTATATACTGCGTTTATCCCTTTTCATATTATTCCCTCCTGTTATTTTCGTGTGTTTCGCAAAAGTGTTCCCCGTTGAGAACCACACTCCCAGGTACTTGTATTTCTTCACTATTTCCAATCCTATCCCTTTGTAATTCCACATTTACCATCTCGTCTGTTTTTCTTCCTTTTTAAAGATAATTATTGAAGAAATTCAGATTAAAACGTTAATTTTTATTGGTCATGAACAAACGAAGTCGTTTATTCAACGTTTTCGACTCGTCTTTTGTACAATGAATTACAAAGGAACCTAAATAATTTTAATCCTTATCTTAACCTCAAAACATGCATACGAGGTATAGATTTATTCTGTAGATGCCAGTTTTTCATAGAATATATAATTGAAGGGCGAAATTGTGCATTTTCAATATTTTTATTACGCAAATAAGAAAAACTTTTGTGTTATTACCAACTTGAACAACTATAACATTATCGATGCGTATTGTGACGAGAGTATTATTACGAATGCTTTGTACAACGCAGAATAAAATTTTGAGTCATTAAGAATTATGCCTATTTTTATTTATGTCACGAGATTATTTATTATTACCGTTAATTGATATTAAGTGTTGCCGAAATACGGCAACTTCGCGGACATTGAGGTTGGCAGCAATGCTCTTCATTCGTCAGCCATGTTTCGTAATCTTTCATCAAACCTTGATGGTTCAATATTGAACATATATGGTTTACGATGGGCAAGATGGAGTTTTTTTGTTCTAAATATTTACAAAGGTTTAGTTTGTGTTAATCCGTTTTTAGAAATGGTTTATCTTGGTGCTAAATAGCCAAAAAAAAACTAAATCACCTGTAGCGTGAACGTCGTGCCTACTAGTCGAACGTAAAATCACATGTACTCAACAACTTTTTACCTCCGCCGTTTTGTGTTGCCTAAATGTCGAAAAATTCGTCAAGTCTCAGTACAGTCTAGACAATAACATATATTTTTTTCAAATTTAATCTTGGATTGTGCCTAACGCTCCAACCTCCTTAAAAAGAGGAACTGAACATATTCAGAAGATCAATCCACCGATAACGTGTTCGCGAAAAAATATAATCGAGTCAATTTTCCCGTTTGAAAAAATCCGCGATTATCCTATCTCCGAGTAGAATATTTTTCTACAATTTCCCTAAAACGAACTTCCGTTGTTCTCTGTGTCCGAATTTTTCTTCCCTCCGTAGCGCCGGAGGGACGCGGCAAAAGATCGAAGAAGAAAATTGTGAGGGCGCTCGTTCGCGCGGCTTGATGATTCAAACGGCCGGAAGTTGGCGCTGCGATCGCGTCCCAAAGATGGCAGCATCCGTTAGTCGCGGCAGTGCACTCTGTGAGACCGTAGTGGACGGGACCCCGTTGATATACGTCGAGAAGCCTCGATTTTACAGGCCCTTTATTGCACTCGATAGGTGAGTCCTTTGATAATTCAATGCCTTATTTCTCGCTGAACGACAGCGCGTTACTCCTGGTCGAATTTATTGCCTGACAAAGCCCACACGACTGTGCGAAACGAACGTCCGATCAGTGCCGTTTTTTTCGTCTTTTTTTACGTGCCTCGGCATAGCCTCGTGAGCTCGCGGCGACGTAGCAGAGTTCGATTCGCCGACGAAAACGCGCGACCGTTCGATAAATTCGCACTCATTCGAAATGAAATAAACGGCAGCGCAGTGTCGGGGAAACGCCCCGGCAATTACATGCGTAGCTTTTTCCTCGCCAGGCTTTTTGGCCAAAAGAACGAAAAAAAAGCGCGTGCGTGAAATTGAGCCCAGAGGAGTGTCTCGACCGGCCATTTTGATTTTCTCGCCGGCCGAAGACACGCTTTTCCCCGTTTTTTCTCCGCGTTGCTCGTCGATTGCCAGCGCGTAATATTTGCCCGTGGGAGCGACAGGATCGTTCCGTCAACCTCATTGTCTCTGGGCCCTCATCGATTTTTCTCACCGACTGTCAACAGGGGAGAAAAATTCGCGGAAATTTTTTTTTCCCCTCGAGCGCGCGGGTGCGTGCGGTCAAGTGTGCGTGTGTGGTATGACGTAGGCGGCGCACACCACGAGCTCGCGTCGTCATCGCGCGAGACGTCAGGGGAGTGCCCGAGCGGCCATGTTGCTTTTGCGATCTATCTATGTATCCCTCGCGCACCGACTACGGCGAAATTCGTCATCTTCGTCGCACTTACCCCGGACACGAGGGAAATTGCCTCGCTTCTTTTAGAACGAGTTTTTAAAGAAAATTACACGTTTCAAGGATTTCCAAGTAATTATCGTCCCTGTTCTCTCAATTATTCAATACCTTTTCTCCTAGTATGGATTTTTTTGTACAGTCTCGATTGAAAGCTCGACTCGTTCGGCATTTTTTGGTACTTTGCGATATGAAGAAAAAATACCGTCATCTTTAGAATTCGTAATGAGAGTCTGCGAAAAATTCTCGCCTCGTTCTTATTTTAATATATTAACGGAATGGACAACATTTTTTTAACGATTTTTTCTCAATTGCAAATTAAATACGCGGGACATCAGCATATATATATATATATATATATATATATATATATATATATATATATATATATATATATATATATATATATGAAAAGTCATGATCAATAGTGACCATCTACTGATGATGATAATGTAAGAAAAAATAATGTACCGAGACTTAATAAAGAGAATAATAATAATGATGATGATGATGATGATGATGATGCATTAAACCCATCATTGTTTACGTGATATTTTATATTATTATGATGATCATGATAATAATATAAAATATGACGAATCACATAAAAAATGATGATATTAATTTGAAAAAATCATCATTTTTGATGATTTTTGAGAAATCAATCAATGATGTTTTTTATTTTTTAAATGATGAATTAAATTAATGATGATTTCAATTTTGATTTGGTATTGTCCAATCATTAACTATTTCACATTACAAAAAACAGCATGTGTCCAGTGGAGAAAAAAAATCATTCTCAATTCACGTTTTCTCAATCGACCGACCATTGAGCAGGTGTAAAAAAAATGCTCAACCCTGTTTTACAATGCTAAACGTCTCTCACGTTGTCATCTCTCTCTCGCTCTTTTTTTCTCGCTCTTTCTCTCTCGCTCTTTCTCTCTCGCTCTCTCTCTTTCTCTCTCTCTCTCTCTCTCTCTCTCTCTCTCTCTCTCTCTCTCTCTCTCTCTCTCTCTCTCTCTCTCTCTCTCTCTCTCACTCTCTCTCTCTCTCTCTCTCACTCTCACTCTCACTCCTGCCGCGTCTCTCTACGAACCAAGTTGGCCTGCCCCGTCGAGTGGTTAGCACCCACGCGATTTTTTTTAAACCTCCATTTATGGTCTCGGAGATTCACTCGGTGCCAATGTCCCGAAACTTAATTTTTTGAGGTAAAGGCTAAATAAGATGGTACAGAGAGGGTGAGAGAGAAGAGGCGATTGCGGGGGGGGGGGGGGGGGGGCGACGCAGTTAATCGATTTGTCCTTGTTTCCAGTCGTTCGCGTATCTTTCTTGGTTTTCCGAACCATTTTGTAGCATTTATTTATTGAAAGGAAAAGCGAAGAATCTGAGGGCAAACAGGAAACTATTTTGTTTAATACTCAGGGAAACATGCAATTATTCAAATTGATAGACATATATCGGCAGAATATATTTTTTTTATTGAGTTTCATCTTGATCGTCATGCTCCCTTGTAATAAATAAATGCTTTACCCTTTAAATAAAATGTCTTGAAACGCCTTTAAAAAAATGTTGAAATTGAATTCTTAAAAAATTCTTTGAATGAAGAAATCCGAAAAATTCATTGCGGGTATCAAAATATTTAAGTATCCGCCCGAAGTAAGCGGTTCTTGAATTTTTCGGATTTTTTTTAACGTTAATCGCTCAGAAAGCACGGAAAAAATCATACTTCCACTGCGGGTGGTAGCTTGAAATTTTTTTACATATAATCACGCATTTTTTAAATTTTTTCAGATTTTTAAATCGAGGCGTTTTTCTTCGGAGGATTTTTTTAAGCTGAGGGTTGTTTCGAAAAGTGTAAAAAAAATCCAGGGTGTCTTAGAGTCAATGGAATCAAATTTTAAAAAAATCGAATTGGCGGGGGTCTATATATATATAATATCGATAATAGTATTTTCAGTCCATTATGTCTATGTAATGTTTGCTATCAGCACGTTTGGCTATTTCGAGGACGGTCCTTGATTTTGATAACAAATCGTTAGTTTCAACACGGTCCTGGAAATCACCTTACCACAAAGGTCACGTTAAAGACGATAGGGTTTACGTAACATTGAGTATGAGGACGTTGGACTGCTATGGGCATGGTCCTCGAAATCCATTGTCTTCAAAATCACACACACACACACACACACACACACACACACACACACACACACACACACACACACACACACACACACACACACACACACACACACAGTTACCCTCGTATGTGTATATGTGCGTACGAGGGTAACTTCCGGTATTGATTGACCCGTATATATGTCTATATATACATATTTTCGCGTGCCTTGGAGCACACGGTAATGTCTCGCCCTGCCAGGGGCGTTTCCGCTTCGTGTTCTTGGTAAAGGCTCCTGAACGCAGTTTTTATTTCCCTACACACTCATGGTGTCTGCACAACAAACGTCCGCCTTGCACACGAGCCCTCAGCCCTCTCTCTCTCTCTCTCTCTCTCTCTCTCTCTGTATTTCTCTCGATTTTACACACATGCTCTCAATCACTTGGAGGAGGAAAAGGCCTTTGACAAGCGAACCGACGATCTGTTGTCGTCCTCGGTGTAGCTCGTGTCGCACGATCGATAAAATAACCAGTACCGATTCCGCTTGAAACTCAATATAGATGTAACAAGACCAACTCCGTTCGTCCGCAACGTGACGGTATTGAGTAAAAGTTGCGAGAAAAAAATTACGATGGGATCATTGGCATTAGGAAGTTCTTATTGTAACGAACGGAAAGAGGAGCTACATCTTGAGGAGCTTCGATATCGTTCCTCCGCCGCAAGAGTGGGGATGAAAATACAATGAGTTTGCGGCACACTGCCAACTTTTTGCGAATAAAATTTCATGCGAAAATAAATTATCATTGGGCAATATCCAACTCGTGATATTGTTGAAAAATATTTGTGAGCCGGGATATTATGTTGACGTTTACTTGCCACACTTCTGTAGAATACACATAATCAATTCATTTTCGCATAAGAAGAAAAGGTTTTTTCGAACCCAAGAGTGGCAAGTAAGGGTTAATTATTTTTGCGATTAGAGGTAAATATGTTGCAATTTTGTTCGAGGAAGAATGACCGACAGACTTGGCGATAGCGGCCGTTTCTGCCATTGGCACGATTGACTGACGCTAAAACGTCGTCATCTCCAGGTTATTTACACGGTGAGAAACGTTCAGCGTTCAACGTTATGTGAAGCGTTTTCGATTCTACAAAGTCGAGAAAATGGTAAAGATGGCCAGCGTGCTAATAAATACATATTATGATGATAAGAGAAAGAGTCTTTAGGTACATAAGAGAGGTTCTGAGGATGGAAGATTCAAGATGGCCAAAAATCTGTTTGGAGTCGGTATGGGCAATTGCTAATGAAATGCCATCAAATTGGGGAAAGAACTTGGAGAAAGTGTTAAAGGATATGGGGACAGAGGACGAAGTAACAATGATAAGAGAAAGAAGGGAAGAGGATAACATAGATGAAAAAAGGTTTAGAATGCCTAAAAAAGAAAATTTTGGATGAGGAGGAGGAAGGAATAAGATAATCGTCATATAATGGCAACTACAAATATATCGTGGAAAATGAGGAAAGGCCATGGAAGTATTGGGCGGATGAGGGTCTAAAGGGTAGGGATAAAGAAATGTGGGAAAGACTAAGATGCGGAAATATATGGAGGGCGAGAGAGAAGTCGGAAAAGGACTGGAAATGCAGAATTTGCAAGAAAGAAAATGAAACAATGGAGCACCTGCTAATATGTGAAAAAGAATGGAAAATTGTAACGACGAAAGCGAGGAAGGAAGCTGAGGAGTGGGTGCAATGAGTGGATAAGGTGGCGATAAAGGGGGAAATTATAAACAGGTTGAGTGGAAAGATAAATATAGTGATATGCCAGTATTTCAGAGAAATAGAGGAAGCATGTAAAAAATGCGCACGGAGAAAGAGGGAGTTGAAAGCGATGGAGATGAGTAAAGTGACAAAAAGAGAGCAAAGATATGCGGGGTAGAACATAAAATTAAGGTAGAAGTAAGAAAAATGTGTATAAACAAATCGGAAACTTTTTGTAAAAAACTTGTAAAGCAAGTTGTGCAAGTAAAACTCGATTATTATTGTTATTATTACATTTTATTATGAAGTTGCATTGCTGTAATACTATGTAGGTTTGAAACACCCGCCAGTTTAGGGGGGCGATACCTTTAATTGACAAAAAAATTGCTGATTTTCATGATTTTTTTTTTAATGAAAGACTCCACCTCTTTTCACACTCGGGGTATGTTTCATTACTACTTTTGGCGGTTACATGGTATTTCTTTATATTAATCTTTAAAAATAGTGATCTTTAAAAACATCAACGAAGACGTTTTTCTGATTAAGGCGGGATATACATTTAGACAGGAAAAAAATAAGCAATATTGAACGATTTTTTAAAGTAAGAAATAATTCTACAATTATCAAACTTTAAGTATACTTTAATAGTATATTTAAGTATAAGAAACAATTTTTTAAAATTAATTCATCCTCAAAATGGCGGAGCTGTGGCAGAGTGTTACAGCAAGGTCGCCGCGGGAGTTGCAAATCGGCGTGCAGTCTAGCTTCCCGTAGACTGTGATTTGCAAAAAAGTTCTAACATTTTTTCAGTTAGAACATGTATAGTTTCTATGTGACGGTAATTAAAATGAAGAAAACGCAAATTTGAGAAAATGGTACGCATTTACCAAAAAAATCAACATTTCACGCAACGTTTCTTTAAAATGTGGATTCAAAAAGTAGTTTTTTTTCTTCAATTTTCCAAAAACAATTTTCGCCAAGTAGAAGGTACCAATATTATTAATATTTGTACCAAGTTTCAACTCAATCGGCTTAATAGTTTTTGAGTAATCCTGCACGCCAATTTCGATAATGCAGTTTTGAGAAAAACGCGTTTGAAGTTCACGCCGGCTCCGAATCCGAGCGGTGAAGAAATATTCTACATGTTTAGTTCTATCGTTTAAAGAAGAAGAAAAAATCGATTTTTTTATCGTTGTAAATGTATATTCCGCCTTAACAGTCATACGCAGAATATGAACCAAGAAAAGTGAGAAATGCTGAAAATCAATAACATAGTACGCTTTGAAACAAAAAGATTGAATTTTCCGAAAAACTAATGGCAACATTTAGCACCAAAAAATACTCTTTGAAAATTTTCCAAAACGTTTAGGACCATGGTTTAGACAATAAGGTTAGAAAGATTTATACTAAATTTCATCGGAATCGGTCTATTAGTTTTTTAGCTATACGTCATGCTAAATTTGAAAGTGCAGTTCAGAAGACCGTGCGATACCTTCGCCATTTTTAGATTAATAAAAAAAATACCATGTAACAGCCAAAAGTAATAATAAAATAGACTCTAAGTTAAAAAAATGGTAAGGGCATCTTTCCATGTCATGGAAATAAGCAATTTTTTTCCTCGCCTAAAGGTATCTCGCCCCTTAATGCTTGACTGTGAGTGGTTTTAACCTCCCGTTAATGCCGAAAAACAGTTCCAATGCCGAAAAACAGTTCCACCTCAAAATTGACATCTTTTTTCGAGTATTATTCATGAACGAAGTAGAGAAGACGCTTAATTTTTGACACGACATTCCCAAAACTATAATTACGGTTTGCTCAGTTTTTTAAATTTATATCGAAGTATTATCGTAGTTCCTACAGCCCTACAACTAGTGTTCACTAGTGCCATGTCAATTATCAAATGGATGAAGGTTCAACTTGAATATTGGAAATCTCCGAAACTGTGTCGTAGCACTTATTCATTTTTGGACAGTTAATGCATCTTCAATTAATCCCTCGGTGATATGAATTTCAATAGTCTACAAGCATTTCGATTTCAGTCTCGAAAATTTTATAATGATTCTCCCCTCTCGCTCTCTTCCCCTCTCTTCTATCGCACAGCCATACTAAACTTGGATTTTTTCTATTTTTATTCGGGTCTGTTAGCCGTGGGGTTTCTATCATTTACAACGATTTTCAATTCTTTTTTATCGCAGCTTCCATTTTGATTCTTATATTAATAAGAATATAAAAATTTATAAATTCACTTAAATTAATTTAAAAATCACATTATTTTCATTAATAAACTCTGACTATAACCTTTATAAATTAATATAAATAAATTCAATTGAAATGAACTTACTTTATTATTACATTTATTTGAATAAACTAAACACTAATCATAAATTCAATATATTTTGATTTACAATCTCATATTTTCATTTATATTCTCAAATATTCATTTGTTTTCTTCAGACTCATTTTTCTCGACTGATCTTATATTCTTCCCTCCACATTTTCCATTTTTGATGATGTTCTCTCTATCTTTGCATCCCGAAAATGTCTAGTCTAGGCAATTTTGGAGGGAAAACTTTAACGATCGTTTTTCAATCAATCCGAACGCGCAAGTTGTCAACTGCACACTTCACTCCACTGAACTCGTCTCGTCCGGTCCTCGTTAAAAAAAAACGCCTTTCGCGACTTTGTCACGCTACAGCGCACGCTCATTCGACAATTACTCGCTTAACGTTATGTGAGGGAATACGTAAAAGGAAGATAGGTAGGTAGATAGAGGGCAAGAGGAAGAGAAGACTGCGTGTCCACGCGGCACTTCACCCCCCCCCCCTTCCTCTGCGATCCAGTGTTCTTAGCTCTTGTTTCTTGGAATTTTTATTTTTCATTTTTTACCTCCTACACGCTCTTACGATATTCCAGACTAGTTAAGAAAAAGAGAGAGAACAAACGTGTGAAAGTCGACGAGAGAAGCCAAGCGCGCAGGTGAGTTTGGCGTGGCACGGCGCGTGTCTCGAGCCACTCGAGTCCCTCTGGCGAGCAGGCCGATCCAGGCTCATTGGTATGGGCTTGAGTACGTATTATATACTTTGTGCCCATTTGGTGTAGGAGTGACCGCATGTTTTACCGGAAACGCGACTGACTCGTCACCGGTGCGCTCTCGCCGCAATTACGTTGGAACGAAATTTGCTATATACATGGTGAGGCATTCATAGTGACCCAGGCAATTTTCTCCACAAGATAGTGTCTTTGAATTGTATCCAAAGTCCAATCAAGGTCATTTGAGGGTCAATCTTTTTTTTTTAATGGGATGGTGTATTTGTTGTTCCGGAAATCGAAAGAGCATTCAATTCCACGTCTAAAAGTATTGGTATACTATGGTCTCAAAACTGAAGGATCATGGAATATTCATTGAAAAAGAAAAATGAATCGGTTTACTTTTTAAGGGGTTATATACAGTCAGGAGGCCCAAAAAGATCGATTTTTCAAGAATTTTTCTTGAGAAGACCTTTAAATATATTAACGTCAAAATTTGTACACATATTATGGTAAGTTTTAACTGTATTTTAACATTTTTTATTTGTAAAAATAATTATTTTGGAAGCTGCTATAGCTGATCTCCGGGAGCGCCTAAAAAAGGCGTCTTCCGGTGAGCACGATATCTCTGAACTAGATCATCTAAAATGAAGAAACCAAAAATATTTCGTTAATATAATGGACTATCTTGTAATTGATCGAAGGACTAAGCAAAATAATATTTTTTGACAAAACGGCGGCTTCTCGAAAAAAAATCGGTTGCTGACAAAAAGTTAGGCCTCAAATTATTTATAAAATGGAAAATATTTATCGATGAGAAAAAACCTTCGATTAATTACTAAAAAAATATACTTCAAAAGATTGTGTTAAAATTTGAGACTAATCGGTTCAGCCGTTTCCGAGAAATCTTGCTCCCCGACTTTAAAACACACAGTTTCGAGAAACACGCGTTTAAAGTTTCAAAAGCACTTTCGAACGCTCTGACACGTCATTACATGTGTGTTGTCATTACACGTCATTACGTGCGTGTAACTTCAAGAATATTCGCCGGATTGACAAGAAATTTTCTGTGTGTGTACTTGAATATATGTACATTATGAAAAAAAAACATTGTAAATCGATTTTTCGAAAATTTTTACTGTATATAACCCCTTAATGGCGTAGACAATGTTCTTTCCTAGAAATTTCACAACAAACGTTCGAAATGTTGGCCATTCACTTCGATGTATTTTTGATATCGTCCAATGTACGAACGTTACACTGTCAATAGAGTGCCATCCTTAATACTGGCACAGGTATCAATGATGGGCTGGCGCATGTTGTTGGGTGTCGTCGGTACTTCCATGTAAACTTTTTCTTTCATGTATCCCCACAAGAAAATCAGGAGACGTCAGGTCCGGAGAACGGGCAGGCCAATGAACAGATCCTTGACGTTGATTGAACTTGAGTTGATAACGTCCAATGTAAGAGTGTTGCTTTATTATTGAACCTGTTGCAATCGCGATGCCAATATAAACAATGACTCTTGGTAGCAATCGTTGTCATTGGCAACCAGGAATTATTGATGAAGAAAAAATGACTCCTGATAAAAACCAGGAATCGTTGGTTGCCAATGACGATTGTTAGTAGGAGTCATCGTTTTTCTTGACATTACGATTTGCCCCTGCAATGTCTACGCAATTAAAAAGTAAACGGATTTATCCTAATCCTCATCCTTTAGTTTTGAGAACATAGCATACCAGTACTTTCACACCTAGAATTTAATGCTC
Organism: Ophion ellenae; assembly: GCA_963210295.1. NCBI lineage: Eukaryota > Metazoa > Arthropoda > Insecta > Hymenoptera > Ichneumonidae > Ophion > Ophion ellenae. The sequence continues at coordinate 34,930,575 of OY723392.1, forward strand.
TTTCGATTTGCGGAACAACAAATACACCATTCCATTTGAAAAACCAAAGTTGGCCCTCAAATGACCTTGATACTTCGACTTTGGAAACAAATTCAAAAACAACATCTTGTGTCCCCCTTGAAACCATGAAACTAACGTATTGAACATTTGTTCGTACCTCGCTTCGTTTGAGAAAAAATTGCCGGGGTCACTATAATTGCCTCACCTCGTCTTCGTGGTTTACAGCATAAGAATAAGGGTAGAAGTTTAGGTTGCAAATCGCTAAAAAAGAATCCTAAAGAATGTTAGATTTTCGTGAAATCGGCCAAAGGAAGTTTGAGAATTTGGAAAAACAAATATAATTTTCGTTGTTTCCCAACGATGCAAACTTCAACGTCAGAATATAGAGTGTCTCAAAATGACCTGACATTTAAGTTTATTGATAAAACGTTTTATTTATTTGAAAAGTGCGAATATTTTAATTTCAATATAACGTAGAAACATGGAGGTTATGTGTGGAACACAATATCCGATAAATGGCCGCTCTTAACGAAATTTTCAATAACATTTTGGCATAATTGTCAAATCAGTCAGGGCATGGTCTTTTATATGTATAGGTTTACGACTTCATATATTAAAGATTCACGACTCCAATTTTGTTTTTAAAAAAAGGGTTTGCATCGTGATAAAAAAGGAGGAATAAAAAATGACCAAAAAGTTCGTTGCATTCCAACGATGCAGACTTCAATGCCATTTCTTTGGAGACAAAAGTGAGATGTTTTTGAAATGTTTGTCTTAGCCCTCAGATACACCCAACCTGCACCATATGCACATAGAAAGATCGTTCAATATCCTTTTCAATTTAATTTTGATTTTCTCATATTTGTATAAATTTTGTATATTTTTCACGTATTTATCGCGAAGCAGCTCTCTCTCTCTCTCTCTCTCTCTCTCTCTCTCTCTCTCTCGCTTCCCATCCCGCTCTCTTTCATCAATCGATACGCGACGTCCTTAACTAGCTTTTCCTCCTAGCTCGTCTTCCTAGCTTTTCCGTGTCGCAGTGACGCGTTTTTTTTCTTCCTCGTTTCCTTTTCGTTTGTCTTCTTCTATCTCCGTCTGCCGGTCTTGCGATACGTTACTGAGCGCGATCAGAGTTTCGACGTGTTTCACTCCAGTACTCCCCGAGCTCGTCGCGTGTCTTGCTGTTTGCTCGTGTCCTTTCCACGTCCTCGAGCAATTTCCTCGGCTTTAACCTCCGGGCCATCGGCGTGCGCGTCCTTCGATTACAAAATTCCTGCACCGTCTTCGATTTCTCAAACCTAATGGTCCCTCTCTCGCTCTCTCTTTCTCTCTCTCTCTCTCTCTCTCTCTCTTCCTCCCTCTGACTGTACGGGCAATCAAAATCGTGTCTTTGCAGTTGCTGTTTATCTGGGAATAAATTATCCAGGTTGACGTTCGATGGAAAATAAAATATTCCGGGGGGATTGGCTACGAGAAAGTGCAACGATTCTAATCGCTGTAGACGATAAAAAATGCACCAGAGTAGTTTTATGTGCCGTCAATGTCATAATATCAAGTACAATATAGTATCATTTTTTCATTGCTTTTTTCGATGTCCATAAAGAAGAACGTTCATAATTCAATGTCACTCGGATGGCTTTACGAGCAAGTGTAACGCGACCGTGACTCTTTGTCCTGCTGATCCGATAGAATACTTTATTAGGCAATCCCCCCCACGAATGTATCTGCGACGTTGATAAGCTCGACTGATTTATCGCAATGCAGATAATGATACTGAAAAGTTTACAGCATCCCACTGTTTTTACCCAAAATCGAACGAGTAGAATCATTTTTTTATCGTTGTATTAATACTCGGTTGCTATTGCTATCTTGGTCATCGTTGCTAGCATTATTATTAGTGATAATTATCGACAATAATTATAATATTTTTAATAATTGTAATATTCAGAATATTAATAAGTTCAGTAATTGTTGATAATATATTGTTATTGTTGTCATCATGATTATTATTATTTTGACGGTGATTGTTGTCATTATTGTTGGTAATTATTAACGATAATAATATGACAAGTTCAATGATTGTTCATAATATCTTGTTACTGCTTTCACCATCATTATTATTGTTACGTTTATTGTTGTCGTTATTATTGGTAATTATTTACGATATTGATAATAATCTATAGAATATTAATAACTCGTTCAATAACTGGTTATCATTGTTATTAATTTTTCGTCATTATTATCATTATTATAACGTTAATAAGTGTAACAACTACAATGACAAGAACAACAATAGTAATGGTAAATAGAAATAATTAACAATAACACTAATAATAAATAATAGAAATAAATAATAATCAATGATAATGGCGATTGGTTTGAGGAGAAATACGTCGGAGTGTATTTGGAAAATGGAGGTGGGGTGCAAAGGAATAGACATAGTGATGATACAACGAGCAGGAGACTATATAGGCAAAATCTTGGAAATGGAGGAAGAAAGATGGCTAACAAAATGCCTAATGGAGGAGGCGAGAGGACTGAAGAACAATGATGGAAGCAAATGGAAAAAATTAATGAAGGCAGCAATGGAGCAAGCAGGAGAGGGCCGGATAGGTGAGGCGATAAGAGAAAACAAGGAGGAATGAGAAATGAAGGCCGTGAGAGCGGTGCAGAAGATGGTTGACCAAGAAATACAGTAGATGTGGGCAAAAATCTCCAGGTCCAACTTCTGCAAAGAGCACAAAGAGAGAGAAAAAGACATGGGAATGGAGCAGTATTCGGACAAAGCAACAACAAGGGGAGAAATGAGGGAAATTGGGCAAAAAAGAAGTGCGGAAGTGTGGGGGGAGAGGCGGAGAAAGGGTTTAAGGTGAGGTACCTGAGTGAAGGGTGAGAAAAACATGTAAACTTTGGGAATTTTTATCTCCAAAACTAATGTTTCGATTGGTTCCGGGTTTTTTTTTATTGGAAAATATGTACATTGAGGTATGTTTAGGAATTTTTTAAAAGTAAATTCGTTGACTGGAAGCGATTCAACCGCTATTATCTCGAACCAGTTTTCAAAGTCGGTCCCAGATGTATCTCGAAAACGGCTTGTCCGATTTTGTCCAAATTTGGATACAATATTCTTCGATAGTTTTTCTCGTTCGCCACGTAGGGGATTTTCATTTGATTGAACCATTGCTTTTTTATGCAATGTGTATGCAATCCAAAATCGTCGGAAATTGCGAACGAAAAACGAATGTTAAATTAAAACGGTCGCAATTCCGTCAAACATGAAAATTTCAAAAAAATCCTACGTGGCGAACGAGAAAAACTATCCAAGAATATTGTATCCAAATTTGGACGAAATCGGACAAGCCGTTTTCGAGATACATCTGGCACCGACTTTGAAAACTATGTTTCGAGATAATCGCGTTTGAATCGCTTCCAGTCAACGTATCTATTTTTTTTAAATTCCTCAACATACCTCAATGTACATATTTTCCAATAAAAAAAACCAGATCCAATCGAAACATTAGTTTTTGAGATAAAAATTCCCGAAGTTTACCCGTTTTTCTCGCCGTTCACTCAGGTACCGCCCCTTAAAGAGACAAGGTGCAGAGTATGCGGGAACGCGAAGGAAACACTAGCACACATTTGGGAATGTGAGGAGGCTAGGAAATATATGGATAAGCACGCCCTTGGACATTTTGAGGAGTGGAGGAAGGAGATAGTGGAAGAGATGTGCGAAATATTGAAACAATTTGAAAACATTGCGAAGACAAAAGAGATGGAGAAGGAGGGCGGGGAAAAACGAGGTAACAAGGAAGGAGGAAGACAGTAATAAGTAAATCTAAAAATGTTTATATGAATGTAAATAGAGTTGCAGAAATAGAAGAATAAAGAGCGTATGACAGAAAGTCAAAATTTAGGAATAAGTGAAGATGTCAAGGAAGGAGGCGATTTAAAAAGCCCGCAAGGGTATACACGGAATAAAGTTCACTACTACTACTAGTAATCAACAATAATAAGTGATAACAAATAATAATATTAATGATTCAAAAATAATAATAATACCCAATAATAAAATGAATCATAAGCCGTAAGAAGCGAGCACAGCTATAGAAAATACTTTGTAGCACGGAACACTCGTATTTTTAGGAGGCTCTCGTTTACACGTGCCATATAGTTACATGCCCGACTTCGAATTTCCCACGCAATTTTACGAATTACCCGAAAAAGCTTACTGCTTGATGACGAGGTACAAAACACTTGTAATATTCTCGCAACGTAGAAACGTTGAGATAAGAAAAAATACGAACAGTAGACGCAACGAGCATTATACTAAAAATCGATGGTGGCTCCTCAAGGGGTGAAATGATTCTATTTCCGGTGTCTGTCCTCTCGCCCTCTTGCTCTTTTGTTCTTTTCGTGCATTTCGTACTCTTCTCTCTCCCCCTTTCTCCCGTGCTCGTTTTTCCGTGTCGCTCGTACTCGAGGCGGATATATTTTTCCTCGTAAACTCACAATTGACCGCGTGACTCAGAGAGTCCTCGTTGCCGACGCTCTCGTTGCCTTGCCTGCCCGAGCAATATGGTCGGTGAAACACGCTCCGCGTCGCGGCGGAACACGTCATTCCGTCATTCTGCATTTACCGAGGGGAGACCAACGCCCCTCGATCTCTACGTACCTCCCTCAATCGCGCTTTTTGTTTCTCTGTCTCTCTTCTCTCTCTGTTTCTCTCTCTCTCTTTCCCTCTCTCCCTCCCTCTCTCGCTCACTCTCACTCTTACACACACTCATTTATTTCCCTCATTCTTCGCGCTTTATTTCCATTACTTGATCCATGCGTCACGAATGATTCGGTATAAACTGTCTCGAAGGAAACATTACCCTCGGGGCATGGCTTTGATCCTGCTAGAAGGAGACAAAGAGGAAAGGAGATGAGAGAGAGAGAGGGAGTGGGAGAGGAGGGAAAGCGGGAGAAAGGTAGGGAGAAAGAGCGAAGGCGAAAATGGGAAAATACGATGCAAGAGTAACCAGCTTGACATCAGTAGCTATTCCAAGCCGTATGACGCACATAGTTTCTCCCAAAGCAGTGTGGCATTAGCAGCATGTACAATGTTACACGCCATATATATATATATATATATATATATATATATATATATATATATATATAATGATGATGATGATGAATTGATTTTGCCAGGAGCACCGCCATTGCACAGGTCTCTCTACAGGGCATATGTCGAGGACCCATATCGTCTGCGTGACACGTACTCGATGCACGATGATAATACACATCGTGGTATGCATCCGTGTACACTAAACGCGTTTCATCACTACGGTGCTCATTATATATATATACGAGGAGCTGGCGAACAAAACCGAGCTTGTACACATTACGTCAAATGTTTTTAAAAGTTTTTATCTTTTGTTTTTTAAGCGCACCTTGATTAGCTCCCGAAATATTTTGAATTAAATCCGGCTCTGAACACCTCAAAATTTGTTCAAAAACTGCCTTTTTAAGCGGAATAGCAGTTTTCGGGCACAAAAATATATAAAATTTAACTAAAAATTGAATTTGTCGTAGTATGGACAAGTCGGGTTTTATTCGCCAGCTCCTTAATAAGGGCGAGTAGATGTTGAAATGGAATAAAACAAGCTGTGTGTGAGGTATTAACGAAATTATTTTTTTATTTGAAAGGCCTGTGTATGCCATTATGTATGGAATATAACATCGCTCAAATGTCCGCGCCGGCTTCTCACGGTGGCACGGATCCGAGTGGTCCAATTTTCAATGACTCTGCCGCATAGATCTGGCTGAATTTGAGCGATGGCCTGGGTTATGTTGACTTTAAGAGCATCGGTCGATTGCGGCTTATTGGCATAGATCTGCGACTTCAAGAAACCCCACAAGAAAAAGTCAAGCGGGGGCAAATCGCACGATTTTGGTGGCCAATTCACGTCACCTCTGCGAGAGACAACCATACCCTCAAATGGTTCATGCAGAATGTGCATCGTGGCGTCCGCTGTATGGCACGTAGCGGCGTCCTGCTGGAACCACATGTCGTCTACGTTCATATCGTTCAATTTGGGCCAAAAGAAATCGGTTATCATCGTTCTGTAGCGTTCGCCGTTGACGGTGACGGCCTCACCAACGTCGTTTTAAAAAAAGTACGGACCAATGACGCCGCCGGCCCGAAATCCGCACCAAACAGTAACTTTTTGTGGATGCATTGCCACCTGGTGAACCTCATGTGGGTTGGCGCCGTCCCATATACGGCAATTTTGCTTGTTAACATAGCCATTCATCCAAAAATGCGCTTGGTCGCTAAATATGATGTTTCGGCAAAAATTGGGGTCCTAACGACCACTCATTTTGATAATAAAGTTTTATCATTTGGACGTGCTGTTCAATCGTATAATTTGCCATGGTGATTTGGCATCAGTAATTGAATAATAAACAACATATTAGACAGACGCCACCAAAAAAACATGGCCACCAACATCTACCCGCGCCAATTGAAAAACCCTTTATATATATGCATTATTTAGGGGACGATCCTATATATATATATATATATATATATATATATATATATATATATATTGTTATCCCCTAAATAATGCAGTTTTTTAAAATTGCATCTTTCGTCACGGACAAGTGAATGTTGGAAGAGGAGCCTGGAAAGTCTCACAGAAAGATAGAAGCGCATTATAGAAAAGGAAGGAGAGCATATTTCAGATGACGTTGAAGTTTGCGTCGTTGAAATGCAACGAAAGTTCCTTTTTTTTCTATTACTCACATTTTTGCCGACCTAGGGTACGAATATCCCCCAAACAGTTTTTTTTCCTCGTAAGAAATCCACGATCTTGATCTATAGAAAAAATTATAGATTGTAATAAAAGTAAAGAAATGAAAATAAAAAAATAAAGCAAGCTTTCGTTGCGTTCCAACGATGCAAAGTTCAACGCCATTATTTTGGATTAAAAACGAATTTTGTTTATCTTAAATTTGAAAAGTTAAAGTAGGAAAATCCGCGTTATTTATGGAATGCCCCTACACACGCACACACACGTGCACACACACACACACACAATGTAACTCAGTGTAATCAAAGAATCGTCTCCGGGACATTTATCATTGTATCCACAATTGTCACGAACACGTCTCGAGGATGATTGACTTTCCAAAGGAACATAATTCTATTCTAGTTCTGTTCAGAATAGCAAGGTTCTGACCGCTTCGGAAGTTGTCTGAGGGAGAAAATGTTTCAGGTTAATAATACTCACAATAATAATAATGTCATATATAATAATACTATATGATGTAGTAATACAAATATAATAATACAACTTATAATGCAAAATTAATAAAATGTCACGATAACCAGTTTATATCTTTAAACAGCTAAGAAATAACTTTAAAGATATATAATAATAACAATAAGAAGGAGAATACTCATCATCAAGAAGATTTATAACAAGTAAACGGTGAAAATAAATAACTAAACTAAATACATAAGGACAAATGAATGAATATATATATATATGTGTGTGTGTGTGTAATAACAATAATAAAAATAGTGGATGATCGGAGTGAACCAAAAATGAATTACTTTTAAAATAATGATTGTAATAATGAAAACTACTTGTTATTTATAACATCAACCATGTATAATACTAAACTACTATGAATATAATAGTCATAATCATAATAACGGGTTTATATAATTAAACAGCTAAGAAATTGATATGTATATTAATAATAATACAACTCATAATAATCATAAACAATTATGATAAATAAACTAAAAATACATGCGGGTGAACTTTGCATCATTGGAATGCAACGAATATTCTTTTCAATTTCTTATTTTCATCGTTATCCATAATCATACTTTGCAAATTTGTCGTAGACCGCTAAACGAAAATCCTAAACAAATGTTTGTTGATTTTCGTAGCCCAAATTTGGCAGCTTTTTTGCGGAAATTAACAAAGAAAAATTATTTTCGTTGCATTTCAACGATGCAAACTTCAACGTCGTAAAAATACACCATTAAGCTAAATACGCATGTATATATATATATATATATATATATATATATATATATATATATATATATATATATATATATATATATATATATATATGACTACAACAATAAGAATAGTGAATAATAAAAGTAAATGAAAGATAAAATCATTTTAGATTGTTTATGGTCATAATAAAAACTACTTGTTATTTATAACATCAACCATGCATAATCATAAGCTATATATAACAATATAACTAATAGTTAACAATAACATCACTCATATTTAACAATATAAGCGAGTAACAACAGTAACTAAACTAATAACGACAGGGGAGTACTTCTACCGCGAACGTGCCAAAGTGGAATTCTCTGTGTAGCTACTACCCGGGCTCAATTGCCGAGACGAGAGGGATTGCATTTTTCGCTGTTGTGGTTCGGCGGGACCGCGAAAGAGTGCGGAAGGGGGGGGGGGGGGCGGCTCGACAAGCAAGGACTCAAAGTGTCGCCGCAGCCCTTTTTGCGCCTTTTTCTTTCTCTCGGTCCTTCAACGTTATCACGCGGCACCACGAGTTGCTCCGTAAAGTACCGCAGGGCGAAAACCCTTGCAAAAGCCACCCCCATCCATTTCGCGGGCGCTTGTATCGCAGCGAATCTTGTCATCGTTCAAAACTGAATGTGTATGTAGAGCGAACGAGGGTTCTGGGCACGTGGAAAATGCCACCTGTGGCGTTTACTCACGACACAAAAGCTGCGTTCGAGGGCGCTCCCAACGCCCCCCCGTCGACAGGCCTCGCCAAGAGAGGGTGGGGAACAGCATGGACCCTCGAGCAATAAAGGCTTCTTGACACTCTCGACCGTTTATCACGAATCGCAGACGCTAATTTCGAGACTCTGTGGCAGTTCAATTTTTTCTTTCCGTTTTTGCACTGCCAAAAAAATATTGAATTTAAATAGGATCTATTTGAATCAAATAGGTTTTTTCCTTGGTTCACGGCCTACTACGATCTTATTTGTTTCAAAGATATTTTTTTATTTGTTTCAGCTATTCTTTTTAAATATTGAATATATTCCAATTGGATAAATAAAGATTCGATTCAACTAAATCTCTATTTGCTTACAATCTACACTGTAAATCTAAGTGTACTATACACATAAAATATTTCATAAATCCAAAATAAAAAGAAAAACTTAATTAAGAGTTTTACGACACCGATTTTGTATCGTAATTCGTCATTCCCTGGCCTTTTGAGATGATTTCTATCGAAGAAAGTAAAGGAAAGCGAACAACATTATTGAATATGCCTATGAGGTAGTTTGTCGTTATAAAAATATCAAAAGAGTGAACGTCTGCAAACAGGGACGAGGCGGCCATTTATCGGATATTGTGTTCTACACATAACCTCCATGTTTGTAATTTATATTAAAATAAAAATATTCGTACTTTTCAAATAAATAATACGTTATATTAATACCTTTAAATGTCAGGTCATTTTGAGACACTCTATATATAGGGGTTTTGATCCTCAATCGACGAAACCGCTTCGCTCCATAAACTAATAACAAGGAGTGAATACATTCGTGTCTTTTCGTTTCGTTTTTCCCCTCGGAAAGTTTGACTTTGCCGGAGAACACTTGGCCCACATGCAACTTTCCAAGGCTCTTACTTCGTCACGTTTGGTCATTCGTTCGCATTGTTTAACGGCATTATAAATTATATCTCTGTACCCGATAGGAAAATAGCAAAAACCGTATTGTGTGTGTGATCGTGTTATCGCTATATCCTTGGATCTTTCGCATGTTTGTTCCGTGGAACAATGGTCCGCAGGAATTTTCGATGCTCAATCGACGCCACAACAACGGGGGCCATAAATCGCCTGCGATATTTTTCGTACAAGATACAAAAATAAGTTATGCGAACTGAGCAAAACTCTCGTGCGAAGTACGCAAACAAGAAATGTGCGCGGGTTGCAAATAGATTCGAATGGCTGTAGATATCTATGGCGAGGCATATTGTTAACTTGGAAAGAAATAAATCGCTCAGAAAGGGAGGTGGATTTTCAAAAAAGTTTAATATCAATAATAATAAAAAATAGCCCATTAAAAATAAATAACATTAATATTAGATACATATCTATATCGGATAACTAATATTCACAATGAATACATAACTATATAGGAAGTAATAGTAAAAAGTGGAATGCTGTATGGATCGGTAATTTGGGGGTGAAAGAGGAGGAATCAGGTGGAAAAATTTCAAGCAAGGTATGTTAAAATGGCCATAGGAATTAGTAGAAACCCCCCACACTATATTTGGCGACTGGGAGCGAAGCATAGGGAAATGGAAGTCGAAGTATGAAAAAGGGATTGTAGGTGGCCAAAAAAATGCCTAAGGAAAGAAGTAAGAGCAATTATTAAAAGTAACTAATCAAAATGGGGAAAAAAAATAAAAGAAGCAATGAAAAGCGTCGGTGAGGGGCTAATCTGGCAAGTCGTATGGAATGGAAATGTAAGGGAGCTCGAAAGAAAAGTAGAAAGAGACATGAAAATTGAAGTTGAACAAGAAATTCAATACGATTGGAGAAAAATCGATGCGTCAGCATACTACAAGGAATATAAACATAGGAAAATAGGCATACGCATGGAAAAATATTGGCAGGACAAGATGATTAGCGGAGAATTAAAAGAAACGTGGGCGAGGATAAGATGTGGAAATGTGGGAAAAAACGGTAAAGAAGGGTAAGCAGACGTTAAATGTAGAATATGCAAGCGGGAAATCGAAAATTTGAGAGATATTTGCGAGTGTACGGAAGATGAGGAAAAACGAAACCAAGAAATAGTAAATAAACTGAAACAATGATTGGAAAATAGCAGAGGGTTCGACATCGACCGGAAAATATAAGCGTAACTGAAAATGCAACCGGGAAAAGCAACTATCCGATTACATCAATTTGAGAAACTAGCAACTAGGATGGATATAAGAAAACCAATGTAAAATAATTCATGTAAATAAGAAGGGAAGGACATTTATGCAAACCCCTTAAAAAGGGTATACAAGGAATGAAATATTACTACTACTATATAACTATATAAAATAAATAATATTCATATTATATAAATAACGAAAATATTTTTAAAAAAACGATCTTCTAGCGGTCTAGTAAACAACAAATTCGACTTTTGTGGACAAAATTCCAGCTTTTTAAATGAACTATGTATATTTTTCGATGCCACATTTTCGAAACAATTTTTCCTGGAGTGCGGAAAATAACTGGGGCATTGCGAGATAAATATAAAAAATCACTCCGTTGGGAAATGAGTTTGCAGGCGTAAAAGTTTTCAAATTCCTTGTAATATCTTATCTCGTTCTTTTACGATCCTCAGGAGTAATTCATGCATCGCCTGTGGGTGTGTGTGTCTCTCTTTTTTATTCTCTCTCCCTATATATATATATATATATATATATATACACACACACACACACACACACACACACACACACACACACACACACACACACACACACACACACACACACACACACACACACACACACACACACACACACACACACACACACACACACACACACACACACACACACACAGGGTGTCCTGGTACGAATGGTTAATCCTGCAACTGCCGATAGGTCAGCTCATGTCCTTCTATATACTGAAATTTCAGTTTAGTAAAAGTCCCACGGTTTTCGCGATAGAAATGATCTGCTTTTGGTTTCTTTGCATGCCATTTCTACAAATGATACATTTTTACCCGATTTTGAAAAATACTCTTGCCTATTTGTTTTATTTAGAAAAGTCTTTTTTTTAAACCTTAAATGTTAAGGAAACTTCATGAAAAAAGATCTTAAGAAGAATTTT